>CM073451.1:37582500-38832500 GCA_037074485.1 Delonix regia
TGTATATATTAGAAATTTGACATAGACAACTTCATGATACTCGTGCTGTATATTGATGACATACTATTGGCCAATAACTCAATAACTATATTGAATGAGGTCAAACATGTTTTATCATGCCATTTTGACATGAAAGATCTTAGTGAATCTTCTTTCGTCCTAGGAATTCAAATTCACCGTGATAGATCTTGTGGCACTCTTAGTTTATCTCAGGCAACCTATATAGATCGAGTGCTAAAGAAATTTAACATGCATGCTTGCGTTCCTTGTACTGCACCTATACAGAAAGGTGAAAGGTTATCTAGATCATCTTACCCCAAAGATGATGATTTGAAAATCAAAATGAATATGATTCTATATGCATCTGCTATTAACAGCCTTATGTATGCTCAGGTATGCACATGACTTGATATTACTTTCGCTGTTAGTGTACTTAGTAGATACCTGAGTAATCCTGGTCCTAATAATTGGAGGGCTGTGAAGAAAGTTATGAGCTACCTACAAGGTACAAAACATCATATGCTTACTTTTAGGAGATCTGAGCCACTTGAAATTGTGGGTTATTCAGATTCTAACTATGCATCTTATATGGATGATTGTAAATCCACTTCTGAATACATGTTCATGATGTCTAGAAGAGTTGTATCATGGAAGAGTTGTAAGCAATCAGTAACAGCTACCTCGACTATAGAGGCAGAGTATATTGCTTGTTATGAAGCTACCCGTCAGGTCATATAGTTGAGGAAACTGATATCTGACATGTATTTAGTTAATTTTATATCACAACCTCCAACCATATACTGTGATAGTTTATCTGCTGTTAGCTTTTCTTAGAATCATATGAACTTCAGTCGTATTAAACACTTCGATATTAAGTTCCTATTTGTCAGAGAAAAGGTTGCTAAATCTCAGACTCATTTGGTTCACATTCCTGGTGAATATATGTTGGCAAATCTATTGACCAAAGGCTTACCTCTAAGAGTTTTCAACAATCATGTGACTCACGTGGGTGTTGTTGAAAGTTTTAATGTAGCCTTGGTTTAGTGGGAGTCTGAATTAAGTTCTTAAGGGACTTTTGAATTGTAATATGACATCTTGAATGTCACTTTGTATTCTATTCTATTCATATAATGAAACTTATTTATGAAAATGTTAATATCACTTGATTCCCTATCAGTTTCAGTGATCTTTGTGTATAGTTTCATTTTTGAATTTTGTATGGTTTATAAATATACACACATCCATGTGTTTATGTGAACATTATTTTGCCTGATTATGTATTCATTTATTGACCTAATAATTTAATTAATGTTATCTAAGTCGGAGATTGTTAGAATAATTTTAATATTTTATAGATTAGCATTAATTATTTTATTATATTAATATCTTGTTATTACTGATTAGGTAATTGATGTTATAATTTGTAAACTATAAATGGACTGAGTTTTATTTTAATTTGTGGATAATCGGTGATGGATTCAATTATCTATAAACCCACTGAGTATAAACCCAACCCACAGCCCAAGAGCATTAATAATCATCCCGTCAGATTACTAATTTGATATTGTTACCCAAAGAGATTTAATAGGCTCATTTTTTATTAATTAAATAAGAAATCATTTTAAAGATTCTGAAGGATTTTATTTTAATAATATTAATTAATTATATTATTAAAATAAAACTCTATAAATTGCACATTGAAACCCTAATTTTAAACACACAAATACGAGCATTCTCTTTCTGGCCGTCAAACACATCAGAGACACTCTTGGGCATTGAGGGTTGAAATTATCCTGACTCAACCAGTACGCATCACAATTATGTTGTCTTCATCAAGTCATATTTTAACAACTATTTCCCCTACATTTTCTAATTCATATATTATATTCTATGATTGAATAATTACATGATCTAATTTATGTTATCAATACATACATTCTTTTTTAATTTTTGTTGAAATTACATGAACCCCTCCTTTATTTTCAAAATGTTTCCTATATTCAAGATATTGATTTTTCACTTAAAATAAGACTTCTGCCACTTTTATTTATGGTATTGTACATATATATACCTTAATTTTTAGTATATGATATTTATTTTTTAATATTTTTCATGACTAAAAATTAATATTCAAATAGCACTACGTCGTCATGTGTATTTGCTACATTTTTAAATATAAGACTTTATTATACTTTATCTATTTAGGATAATGATGTTGTAAATGCTAAAAGCACTTCGCTATGTAATGTAGATTGACATTGCATTTTTCATATTTAATTAAAATATTAGTGTTTTTAGAATATTTTAATTAAGATAGTTGAATATAGAAACCAATTGGGCGCACAATACGACTTAAAAGTCTAATTTTAATTTCTATAAATCAAACCTCTCTAAATGAACTGCAAATCATCACGATTATATGATATGAGAACTTCCAAAAAAAAAAAGAGAGAAAGAAAATGTCCTAAAATAAATTAAAATTAGAATAAGCCTTGACTTCGAGGCTCGCAAAGCTGGTCTCATATGCTTTCAACTTCCACAAGTAACTGAGTTTGAATTGCATAGCCTACATTTGAGGAAATAGCCAAATTTTTAAAAATCTAATGCGTGTCGCAAAACCAAAATTACAAAATTATCACTCTTTCTTTCTTTCGTTCTTTCTTCATCCTATCGTACGCAATATTCATTTTCTTCACTTCTATTTTGCCACTATCAGAATAGAGGCTAGGGCTTGAGATTTTTGACTTCTTCAGACAATATCTAGTGGTTTCTCCTCCTTGCAAAACGCCTTCTTCTTTGTCATTCAAATGCCTCCTTCCGACAATGCTATGGTGTGAAAACGTACAGTATTTCTCTTTGATTTCTTGCGCTCATTTGCTCAAAGGTTTGTGCTGTGGATGGCTAGATATAGGTAAGTAAATAAGGGTAGTTAAGGAGGGAGGGTTTATCCTCCATTCTTATAGACCCTTTGCCTCCCATTTAATTCTAATTTTTTTATCCATTTTCGCTGCATTCTACTGTGCTAAAAGTCATGCTTAGATTTCATATATCCTTTTGGATGACCGCAAATCACATATTTCTTACCTTAAAAGACTTTCTTATATCACCCTAACCGTGGTACTCACGGTCATGGTCATTATGGAATTATTGAAGTTTGAGCATCAAGGAGGTATAATAAATATGGTTCATTCATTTTCTCACTACAAGCAACATACCTTGCCCTTCAAATCGTGATGATAGGGTTGATTTAGCTGGCTCTCACTACAACTGAAACTGAATTTTATGCATTTCAATGTGATGAACTAGAAGTGGTATTACTCGTTGTCAAAGACAATGATGAACCTAAAACTCTACGAGACGATGAGTGTGGCTACGAAGAAGTAAATCCCAATTTAGCCACCGAAAACGCCTCTAAGAGTGACTATGGTATAGAGACTAAATATGATACGAAGAGTGAATTTAAGTCCCATTCTCAGTAGTTAAATGACGAAGAAGATGTAAATGCATCTGAATCAGCCTTTTGATGCATTGGATGTATAGCATATTTGTTGATTGCAAACCAACGATTATTATTGTATAATATCTGTACTTTTATACAGTTAAGTGTATCTGTTGTTTTGTCTTTATGGCATGCATGCATTATGTGAATAGCCTATATACTTTTATCATATATATATGCTTAAGTTCCTAACTTTCACTTCATGCATGTGTAGATGGTTGCCAGTTGCACTGATCGAGGTTGAGGATTTCTGTGGACATAAGTTATCTTATGGATCATCTTCTACTCCTGTCACTCCAGCTGCTACTGGTCTAAGCATTCCTCCAACCTCTCCTCGTGACATCCCCTCAGCTTCGTCTTCCAGGACAATTTCAGCCTCTCTATCACTATTTGTTAATGTTTTGGAGCCATTTTCTGCTACTGGCTCATAGCCTCCTATCCTTACTTAGGGATGTGACCCTATTGATGGTCGTATATGGATATATCTGAATAAGCATACCTAAGTTTTTACCTTCTTGCATTTCAGTTTTCTTCTATTTGTCTTTCTTAAGTATATTTTGATAATTATACAGTATATGATCATTGTTACATAGGTTTAAGATTTATGGAGAGCGTCTTCATGTAATGATGTGTAGAGTATGGGAGGACTTATCTAAAGACATTAAGTCCAACTGAATTCCAAAGCATATCATGAGCACGTTGATCAACATAGGGGATTCTGAGGCATATAAAGAAAAACAAGAAGTTGCCAATAGGAACCAAGTATCTCAAACGGGAGGCATGTTGTACAAGGGTGAAAGCATTCCCATTTCTAAGTACAAGAGGAGGCTAATAACTACTTTTACTTTTATATCTTTCATTTCTTAATCAAAATTGCTCAATAATCTAAGTACATATTGTATTTTTAATTTCACAACCTTTTTCTTTACTAATAACAACAAGCTAAAAAGCTTGGAATGGAACCAACTTTGGTAGAACTATTTATGAAAACACACCACGATGAGCGAAGTAGGGAATTTGTTAACCAACAGGCAGTAGAAGTATATGTGAGTTAATTGAATCAAGTTATGTTTGCTTTTTATCATTATTATCAAATGATTATGGTCTTTATACTATTTTTCATTATTTTTTACACTGATTATGTTAAGGTAAGTCCTCCAGATCTTCTCAAGGATTAGTAGATGATTTAATTGATCTTGATTCAGTTAAAGATATTGTCTTTTGGTTGGAAGCTGTGGGTGGTAAGAATAAAAATAGTAGAATACTTAGAGCGGGATCTAAGGCACCGACATTGGTGAATCCCCCTTAACTGCTCATTAGGCCTCCACTCTGATTTTGAGGCTGAATTACATAAGCGTATAAAGTTTGTTACCTCTAAAAAAGGAGAGCCTCAAATGAACTATATCTGAGTAGTAGTAGTATATTGATACACTTAAATGCTAGCTTGACAAGGTCATAACTCATATCCAATTTGACCCTATTGATGAAGACCTAACCCTATAGGAGGATGCGGAGCAGCCAACTGATTCCTCTTAGTTTAGGATGTGTTTCTCTTTGATTTTTCTTTCCTTTCCTTTCGTGTTTGGTACCAAGGCTAATTTTATGTATTACATTTAGTTACCTATTTTAGTTCACTAAAACTATTTATGCCATGCCATTTAACTTTATTGTAGCAAAAATATAGTTTATATTTTTATATTTCTAACTTTGGAAGATTTATGTTGGCCAGCAACTTTCTGTTTGAGTTTATTGTAGAATGTTTATATCAAGTTTTACAGGATGTGGCTACAAAAGAAAAAGTCATAATATAACCATTTCATGTCAATTTGGGACAAAATAGAGACATATTTGTGACAAATTTGAGGTGGATTTCTATTTTCCAAGCATAAATCAAGGACATATTGAAGATAGCTTATGGGCGGATTATAGTTTTCTAGAACCCTTCAAAGACAGATTAGGGACCAAAAATTCCATCCCAAACTAAATTTTTCATCAGATTTAGGATGGAAATTCCATCGAAATCTAAGACAGATTAGGGACAAAAATATTATATCCCTGTTTAAGAGGAATTAGTGGCAAATTTTTCATCTTTAATTGACAAATTTGGGTCATATTATTTTGTCCCTAATTAAACTTTTGAGATAAATTTGGGACAGATTTCATGTTTTATTTTGAAATGAAAAATTCGATCCCAAAACCGTCCTGTAACATCATAATAATAATAATAATAATAAATAAATAAATAAATAACTAGGTGAGGTTCCTTAAGGAGGCATTTAGGTTTCGATTCATATCTTTCTCACTATCACTTGAACCAAATACAAACGCTATCAATAATGCAATATAGTTAGACAGTGAGTTCTTCATAGTAGCTAGCTATCAGTAATTATTGTGATCCAGAAATAAGAATAATTGGGATTTTCACAGTTATTTTCAAATAAAGATGGCGTCTTGAATTCTTGCATAATTGGACCATACATATGCACTGGAATAAAGGATGATTTCATATATGATTGAATGACGTGTTTACAATAGAAGATGATTAATCTTTTTTCTTTTAGAGCATATTGTCCGTTTAGTATAGCCAAATGTTCTACAGTAAGAATGACCCCTACTTTTGTAACATCTATTATTTAAACAAAAATAAGAAATAATATAAGTAATGGATTAACAAAGAAGTAAAGAAATAAACAAAATAAAATAAATAATTAAAACATGTCACGTGGACTGAAGAGAATACTTATCTCATAATGATACAACATCATCATGAATTTGCACTCAATCTGAAACCAGTAATGATGACATGAAGAAACAAAACTAGGATAGCATGTTGGTAGCTTCTCATAGGATAACAAGAAACTAAATGAACTAGGAGGAAACTAAGAGAAGCTGATCATAGTTCATTATGGTCACAACTCCACGTGCAAACGAGAAATGCTTGAAGCTGGCAAAAAACTATAAGAGTAGACTGATAGGTAATAGTTATTGAACAACACTACACCATTATAAATATCCCTTAAGTTTATCAGAAGTTTTGCGTGGCTCGAAGAAAATTTAGGGAGTCCCAAAGAGTGACAAAGAGCGTGAAGTGGAAGACAACTTGTGCAGGAGCTAAGGTAATCATTTTCTTAAGTTATTCTATTATTTCATTAAACCCTTTCTTGGATGAAGATGGCAAATGCCAGAGAAGCTAGTCTGTTTAGCCAGTAAAAACAGGGGAAAACAAGGACTGAAAGCTTTCAACAAACCACTAAATGGAAGCTTTTAGATAAAAGAAAATACCCCTGTTTTTACCAAGCAAAACAAGGCTGTCAATACATGAATATAAGATTGGGCTTGAAGACCAAGTTGCTTTCGGTTAGGAGTAAAGACCGTGACAGGAATGAGACTGCATATGGAAATTTAAAGGATGCAAAATTCTAAAAACACAAGGATAGGTAAATGTACTAAAGAGATGAAAATTTTTAGAAGAAAAAATGTTTTTAGTCAAAACCATTTTAAGGTATTTTCCTAGTTAAGATTGGGGTATTAACGAATATATGAGAACCCCAGAACAGTTAAGTGCATCTATGAACAGAACATGCACATTCTTTCTAATAAAATTTTTCCATAAACATTAGCCAAAATTTTTCTCACCTTAAGGTACCGTAAATAGTGAGCAAGGACAGAAGTGAATCAAGAAGAACAAATATATAAAATATTTTGTACAGGTAGTTCGCCATAGTACTTTATTCCTTATGTGTTACAGTAATATATGAATATTATGGTTACTGTAGTTTGATTTTTACAAGAATTTTGAGGTATGCAAAGGTGATAACTGATACGTTTAGCTTTATCCGCCTTTATGGGTCATTCTCCTTGCACTTCACTATTTCTGTGTATGGAGAAACTGAAATTTATGCAGATGTTTATGTATCTATGTTACCTCCTGATGGAGGGGTTGCTCTTATGGATTATTAGTATCTAAAGGAATATGTCAACTAGACAAGTTTTGTAATATGTACGGATAGCTAGTTTTATTATCAGCTTGTAGAATAAATGTTGGATGACTGCATGAAGCTAGGGTGCTGGGAGTTGGATATCAACAATATATTTGTGAAGGTTCACTTACGTTACGATGCTATTAAAAAGTTGTTAAGTGGTTCCCAATGTAGTACATGTAACTATGGACTCTTATTAACACTAAGAATGAAATTAAAAAAATACAATCTTATAAATATACAAATATATGTATTCAAGTATGACCAATTTAGAATAATTATTTTTGGGATAGTATATCTTATAAATATTCAAATATACGTATTCAAAACCATGCATATATGAAAACTATTCCATCAGATGACTTGTATATGGAGAACATTGGTTTATCATATTTTTACAGCTATTAGCTATAATATAACGTCAATCATAATATTTTTGTTTTCACGCCAGACATCCTAATCCAAATATGACATATTTAGGATGAACCTATTTTGTCTTTTGTACAAATTAACTGATTGTCTCATAAGCTCATGGTTTCCACGATAAATATGAAGCAAGATCTCAAAAAGAAAATTATTTTGGTGTATATATATATTGTTATATTTGTATACAAATTTAGTGTCTCCTTGATATCTATTAAAGAAAAAAAATTGTCTCCCTCTACAAAGAGATACTAAGGAATTTTTAACCCTTTGTGATTCTCTCACATGACAAATTTAATTAAGTGAATATATATATATATATAGTTGATATCAAGTATTTTTTGAGAAGTGTATTATTATCATTTTAATGAGTAAACATTTTATAAATATTGGGATGCCACATGTACCTAAATAGGATTATACTACTCCTTGACTTTAAGATGAAAATCTTATTTAGGGAAGGATTTTTTGTCCCTAAATTCATAGATGAAATTTTTTCCATCCCTGATTTTTCGCATCACCCTGATTAAGGATGGAAAATTTTCATCCCTAATTTCATCTTTGAGATATAAGAGATAGAATTTTTCATGTTTAATTGATAGAAAATTTCATCCCTTATCTCACGCTGTCTTGTAGTGATATAATCTAACATAGTCTAAAATTAAAACAAGAAAAAATTATATATGATTTATTCAATGATTTGGATTGGTCATCGTCATTAGTTACTTAAAGTCAAAAACATAGTTAAATGCAATTCTATCAATCTATGATATTTTAGAGTTCTTCAAAAGACCAATAATTGGAGCTTATTCGTATGACAAAAAAATCCTTAATTATAGTTTCCTTTTAATGAGTCTATTGTCATCATTTTTCTTTCACATATCTCATAAAACTAATTATATGCACTTTTTTCTATTTTATTTTACTTTCTTTATATCATAATACATTTTTAAATTCAATTTTGTACTAAAAATTACAAACATTATTGACTTAAAATGTATTGACATGTAGGAAAATAAACTAATTTTTTTTAAAATCAGTGCAACAAATGAGCAAATAAACTAGTTTATCTGTAAAAATAAGATTGTTACACTAGTGACATTTCTTTCCCATATATGATTATAACCTACACAATTTTAAAGTACAAAAAATCAATTCACATGTTATTTTTATGATGTAAATTTATGACCTTTAATTATTATACTTGGTCTAAGTACCTGAGCTAAGTTTAAAAGTATTTTTTTCTATAACTAACATAAACTCAAGATAGTAATAACCTAAACAAATTAATAACCCTTTTCTCAAAATTCAACATAAGCTTGATCATGTGTCATGTTATAAATAAAAATAAAAAATTTGCAACAAATGCTTAAAAACAATACTAAATTAAAAACATTATATTGTATTAATATATTGTTAAACTCATGAGTTGACTCTGTAAACTCATCAAGTCAACAGTTCTACCTTTGGGTTTCAAGTTGACTGGTCTCTAGACTTGCACTAAGAGCAAACAACATTGACAATCAATATATCTATGCCAAAGTTTATATATAAGGGTCTTTCAATTTCTATTTGAGGGAAAATGATAACTTATAGACTGGAACCATTAACTATCAATATAAATGTTTATAGTTGCTTTTTTGGACCAACTTGTAATATTACATACTATATGACACGTTTTAAATATATTTGTATTAAAATATTGAAAAATTTAACAATGTAAACAAATCAAATTTATAGCCATAAATCTTTATTATTATCTATTTAAAGGACAATTGGAGAATTTTTATATAAGACTATGGATAATAAACGTAAAATGCATAAAAATATTTGTTAGAATTATATTAAATATATTTTAAAATATTATAAGTGCAATTAAATATTTAAAATAAGATTGTAAAATCACTCCTACTATATTTTTTTGTAAGGGTGACAAATTTACACTCAATTTGTTTTTTTGCATTTTTTTTTTTTAGTTTTCTAAGGCTACTCCTCATTCATTTTGTTATATTAAGTATAATCATTATTTAAATAAGTTTCATGTTACATATTATAAAATAACTAGTATATTTTAATTGCTAAATATTACCAGAGATAAAGTCTTATAAATTTACGATATTAGTTTACTTTACGAATTTACATAAACTCATACTTCTTTTCCTATGCAAAGACTTCTAAATGTTAATTTTTTATTATATGTATCATTAAAATTTAAAAAAAAAAGTAAATTTCATGAAATGAAATCATTAATTAATAGACTTGTAGCCAATTTGTTTGAGACATGCTCTGAGACAAGATTGAGGATCATGGTCACGTTGAGCCTTCCACTTAAGGTGGCAGAAGGTGACGAGTGCACCTATAGTTGCCTCTTCTACGAGGTTTCTTATTTTCTTGAAAGAAGTCAGACATTCCTCTGTGTCGCTGTCAAAAGAGGATAAGCAATAGTGATCAATGGCTTTGGCCATAACAAGTCCGAAGCATTAAACTAAGAGAATAGCTTTTGATATTATCATCGTCTTCATATGGATATTATATTTATGTTTCCACCTTATGAAAAAAAAAATGTATTATTGGAATGAGAATTTATAGGATCATCCAGAGGTAAAAACTAACTTTCAATTTAAAACTTTTCTATTAAACAAAGCATCATTCTTGAATTGGCCACCTTTGGTTTCGGTTAGAGACAATATGCATCATATGTTTATTAATATATATTTATAAAAGAAAAATGGTTATATTACATTATTATAGTTATTATCCTTTTAGTGTGTTGAAATATTAATTATATCCTTTCAAAACTTTTAAAGGTTAGAAAAATTGAAGGAAAATTATATTTTGTCCCTCCTGATCTAAGTTTAGTCACAAAATTAGTGTATGAAATTTAAAATGTTAACGAAATATTTCTAAGCTTCAAATCTTGATAAAAATTAATGGCAAGAGGCTATGTGATTTTGACTCTGATCACAATACTTAGCAATATAAGCTCGAAGCTATATTTTCAAAAAGTTCATTTTGTTATAGAAGTTCCTTTCCAACTTCAAAGTTCAATTGAAATTTTACTTTCATTTAATTAGTCCAAAGTTTATTGATATTCATGAGGGGGAAACACTTGTAAAGTGGAGAGTCTCAGTACCAGAAACTATTAATTTCACATCCAAAAATTGTGGAAAAATCATGGAAGTACACAGAGAAAGTTTATAAATAAATAAATTATGTTCTGAATTTATGTATTCTCTTTTTAATTAAATCTCATAGTTTTTGGAGATAAAATGAAACATAATTTTTTTCAAAGATTTAATACTTTATTTATGTATTGCATCAGACAATGGTTAACTTTTGATCTACCAAGTTTGAAATGGTGAAAGACGACGATGAATACATTTACAAGATCAATTTGCTTTACAAGCTCAACATTTTTTTTAAAAAAATTATTTTCATTATCTTTAATCTCAAATCAACCATTGCTAAAACAATGGATATCTTATTTATGTATAGCGGCAAAAAGGCATTTTGCATGATCTGATAAATGGAGACTTAATCTCTATTCAGACAATAAATTAGATAAGTTGGCATAACATTGTAAATATATATATATAATGCAAAATGCCATATATATATATATATATATATATATTATTGTTACTTAAGCCTTGCCTTCGAACTTGGATTCACTTTCTTTCTCTTTAGAGAGGTAGCAATATAGGATTATAAAATTTTAAATATTTTAAGAATTGCGATCTTAAAATCATCTAGCTCAAAAAGCATAGCGCAGTGACACATTATGACAAAAAGACCTGTTAAGCTCATTTGTGGCATGTTTGATCAATTTAGCATTTAAGTAGAAAGATTAGTAAAATTTTGTTGGAGTATAACATATAGGTGATGGTATACGGTTAGGTAAGAGAAAACAATTCTGATTTTTGAGTCTTTCTCCCTGCTTAGGATCTGCAAATTCTAAAATGGCTCATTTTTAACTTTTAGAACCAATTTCATTTGATTCTTGTGGATAAGTAATTAATTAACATAATCTGTATCATCAAAGACCGGATCATCTTAATAGACAAAATTTGACTATAAGAATAATTCAAATTCAAAGAATTAAATTCCAAAAATAATAATCATTTTTATTAATATTTCACACATCAGATGCAGATATAAATAACTTATTACAACTAATTACTACGAAGAAGAGAAGGAACTCGTATGTCACGCAACATAAAATTGCAATTGTGTTGGGCTCTTGCGTTGATCACGTCTGCAACAAGATGAACGAAAACAAACTAATATATATATATATATATATATATATATATATATATATATATATGCAAAGGTTATAAAGGAAAACATTTATTATATATTCTTGTAATTTTGAAAAGTCTAGAATCATCATACATATTTTGATAAATAACTCTTAAACTTTATAATCCAACTCATCTATTAGTTGAAATAGATTATGTAGTTTTGAATTAGAAAAATACACTAGATTACATGATAAAATATAAACAAAAATAATACTAAATGCTCAATATTATATGAGTACCGAAAAATGAACTCCGAAAGGAAATAATTATTTTTATAACATTAAAAGGTAAATTAACTATTATTATCATTCATATTTAACCATATAAATTAATGTCTTCTAATATCATTACAAAAAAATAGTGACATTGTCACGGTTACTTAGTCACGGTTTAGTGAACCGTGGCTAAAACAGAGACATTAGCCATTGTTATCATGAACTGCAACTAATTAGCCAGAGTTCATTTTAAAAAGCCCTAGCTATATCTCTTCTTGCCTATTTCTGCAAGTGGCTACATAGCAAGCTTGGGGGGAGAAAATTTTCTTTTTTGTAGTTTGCCATTTTGGGGTTCACTATCATCGTCTGTTGCCCATAGAAATCACCTCCTGTGAGTCGCCATCTGCCAGTGTAGATAAGTTGGTCTTTTTTTTTTTTTGGTTTTTTTTTCTTTTTTTCCCTTTTCATTTTATTTATTTAGATTCTGATTACCTCATGCTAGCTTGCTTAATATCATGTTTTTTGTACTTTTATCTTGCTAAATGTGAATAAAATAATTTTATAGTCATTTAAGTAATCTTATATAACATGTTTAATCATATTTTTCAATTTAGCATGTTTGATGGTAGGAAAACAGTTTAATTATGTCTGTCAAATGTAATATGCCAATGATTTATATAGTGAAACTAATTGTGAATGATTATTATTTGATTGTTGATGCAATGTTTAGAATTCACAATATGTATATATAAATATATATATATTGTGAATAGATATTATTTTATTGTAATGTCCAGTCTTGTCAAAATTTGAGATTCTTATTATGTGTAAATCTATTAGAATTGTATTGGCATGTTTTAGATTGTGCAATGCACATTGTCCTAAGAGAACTTGTTGTAATGTTTAATCTGTGAGAACTATATATGCTTGCTTATTTACTTATGGAGTTTACTTCGTAATAATATTAACGTTTGGTGGATCTTAATGATTCTTATTGTGCACATCTTGATACTTAGGTTAAATTTGATTATTATAATTTTTTGTGAAAGGTGATGTTGAATATAGATTAATGATGGCTAGTTTGCAATCTTAGACTTGTTTTAGAATATTTGAAGAGACATATATTGTCTTTTGAAATGGATAAGAGCTGGATTGATATGCCACGAAATACCCCTCAATACTTGGAAGGATTGAATAAAAACTTCGCATTTGCTAATAGTATTCCTAAGGGTAACATTATATGTCCATGTCCATAATGCGTGTTTAAAGAATGGCATAGTAGACAACAAGTGCAAAATCACTTGATTATTAAACAATTTTCAAGAGGTTACACTTTTTGGCTTAGACATGGAGAGATGATTACTGTAAATATTGTAATTGAAACTCCTATAACACCACATGTAGTTGAAGATACACTTAATGTCAATGATCACATATTGGACATGGTCAATGATCTTTTAGGCATTATCAAAACAATCATTGCATGGACAAAGATAGAGGAATGTCACCACTAAATTATACAATGGCCAATGGCAATGTAGAGTTCTTACAATTAGTTAGAGATGGATAAAAAAATTTGTATGAAGGGTGTAAAAAGTATTTGAAGTTATCTTTCTTGGTGAAATTGTACCACATAAAGTGTTTGTGCAAAATAACTGACAAGGCAATGCCAATGATAATATAGTTGTTGGTAGACTCCTTTGAAATTGCTAAAATCCCACCTACAATCTATGAAGCCAAGAAAACAATTAATAAACTCGAACTTGACTATACAAAAATTCATACATGTCCCAATGATTGTATGTTATACATAGGGAAAGATGGAAATCGAGATACTTGAAACAAATGTAATACATCTAAATGGAAAAGATAAAGGTATACTAAGTGGTGGTAAAAAGTAGAAAAAGTAACCTGCAAAAGTGTTATGATAGTATCTACTAAATCCTTGATTGTAAAGGATGTTTATGTCTTTTAAGATAGCTAAGCATATGTGTTGGCATGTAGAGGAAACTAATAATGATGGCATGTTAAGGCATCCAAGATATTCAGAAGCATAGAAGTGATTTGACATAATGCATCCTCAATTTGCACGGGAACCTCAGAATATACACCTTGGATTAGTCACGGATGGTTTCAATCCATTTGGAAATCTAAGCACTCACTATGTCATTTGGCTAATGATGCTTATGCATGATAATCTTCCTCCTTGGATATGTATGAAACAAAGTTCGTTCCTTCTTTCTATGATCATTCCTGGCAAGAGAGCATCAGGAAAAGATATAGATGTCTACTTACAACCATCAATAAATGAGTTGAAAGAGTTATGAGATGTTGGTATTACAACATTTAATGCATATAGTAATCAAGAGTTCAATATAGACAACTTTGTTGTGGACTATAAATGACTTTCTAGAACTTGGAATATTATCTGGATGGAATACACATACTCGACTGGCTTGTTTATCTTGTAATTTTGACTCAACTCCTATATGGCTTCTGTATAATTAAAAGTGGTACTTTATGAGTCATTGACGGTTTTTGAACCAAAGCCATAAATTCATATTAGCTTGATCTTAATTTGATGGAAAAAAAGGAGAAGAGAAATCCATTTCTTGCAATTAGTGGCTCAAACATTTTAAAGTTGAAAATGTTAATGTTGTATTTAGAAAAGATGTGGAAGTTCAAAGTCATGGTGCAAGAAAAACATTTTTTTTAAAATTTCGTATTAAAAGACTAACTTATTATGCCACAATTTTGATGTTATATATATTGAGAAATATGTATTTGACAATGTCATATTCACTTTGTTAAATGAAGCTGGAAAATCAAGGGATCATGTAAATGCGTGAAGAGACCTTTAGGAGATGGGCATAAGGCCTAATATTTAGCTTGACCAACATGGTAAATATGCTCCTACATTATTCACAATGAGATATGCAAACAAGTACCTATTTCTTAAAAGTTTGAAGAACATATAGTGCGAAATGGTTATTCAAACATCTCTTGATGTATTGATTTAAGGCAATTAAAAATTAGAGGATTGAAAAGTCATGACTCACATATTCTTATATAGCAACTTCTACCTTTAACCATGAGAAGAACACTTCTTAAGCAAGTGTTTATAGTTCTAATTGATTTGTGTCCTTTTTTTAGACATTTATGTAGTAAAGTGTTGAATGTACGTGAATTTGATTAACTTCAACATAGAGTGTTCATGACAATATGTTAGATGGAAATCATTTTCCTTCCTTCATTCTTCACAGTTATGGTTCATTTGATTATATATTTATTTAATAAAGTCAAATTATGAGGCCTTGTTATAGGTAGATGTATTCAATTGAAAGGTAATTATATGAAAATGTATTTATCATTTATTCTAATTTTAAATTGTAGGAGTTCGAGTTAGGTCATCTAGTAAGTAGAAGAGAAGTATGGATAGCAACACATAAGTATACATGAATGGCGAGGCTTAAACAATTGTTGTTAGAATTTTTTTAATTTGTTATTAAATGGGTTAAGCTATGATTTGGTTATATTAGTGTACTCAATTTCATTTGTAAGGAAGTGATTGCTTTGTCCAATTGTTGTTGTTATTATTGTTATTTTACCTGGAAATATATGTCATGTTTAAGTTTTATCTTCAAATTAATGTTGTTAGTGTAGAAAAAGATTATTGCCCATGAATCTAATTGAACTTTCATATCTCTAGAAATTTCCACTGAGGATTCATTAGCATTTGCTCTTGGAAGGCAAAAGCACCAAGATTGTATTTGAGGGATGGAATTAGGTCTATCACCATTTAAGTGTTTTGACATTCCTTTCATTCTTACATCGGAACACAATCATCTTGTCCTTCCAATATCGAGTTGCAAAGTCAATTCATCAAAATGCAATGGGTAACAAAACAACAAAGTAAAGAAATACAAGACCAAAAGGCATAACTACAAGACCAAAACAAAAAATTTAAGGCACTGATGAATTTTTTTAATGCAAAACTTTTAGGGTCAAATGCCTCCCGACCTTGCCACCTTCCAAACATCACCTTCAATGTTTATAATATATGCATTACACTTTATTTCACTATATTAGATTACTAGTTATGCTTTATAATTTAATCTCTATATGTGTCTTACTATTTGTTATATTACAATTTAGGTACTAGATTGTGCAAGTGGACATCAATTGAGTGTAATAGATCATTCTCCAGTTGTTTCTGATGAGGATCAATAGATGTGGTAATCTTGAAATGCTTTGAGGACTATCTTATATTATTGTTCTATTTTTAAGATCATGTTATCTTTAAAAGACTTGGGTGATTAATAGATGGAAGATGTTGTTTGAGTTTGAAATTCTTAAGAGTAATAACTATATGTTTTATTGACAATAATGTTAAGATGCATTAGTTTTAGTTCTAATATTGGTTGAAATTGAGTTATAAACAATTGAATTGGTAGGCAGGTTTGAAAAGAAAATTAAATATTTAAATGTGGGTAAAATCTTTGGTGCATTCATAATTTTGAGTGCTCCAATACACTTAGTTATAATGTAATTGATAGTATTACAATTATGTCCTTACATTATAACTAGATGCACTAGTGTATTTAAAATTGTGAGCATGCTAAAGATAACACTTTAAATGTGTTTTTTTAAAAAAATTGGAACATTACCAGTGTTTATAATCGCTACTATAATGTGTCAAAAAAAATTCATGATTGAATGCATTCAACCGCAATAAAATGACATTAGTTGTGGTTCCCATATAACAACAACTATTACAATTTTATTTTTAGCTATAGGTGTGTCAACCATAGCTAAATCCCTAAACGTTTAGCAGTGGTTAAAACCATAGCTGAACCTGCAATTACTTGCAATTGGTGCCACTTGCAGTCAAATCCATTAGCCACCGTAGCTTTAACTATAATAGACCAACCGTGGGTAAAACATTTAGTTGTAGTTTAAACCACAACTAAATCCAAGTTCATTTGTAGTGTATTTAGAATCTAATTCAACCATAATTTAAAATAAAATAATGCTTTTTTGACCAAAATGAACTATAAAACAAGAGCACAAAACTAATTTTGTTAATTGCTACATGGAATTTTAAGGCATTCTCTTCCTTCTCTTCCTATGTATCTGTAAAGAGATCGAGAGGAATATACTTTTATATACTTGAGAATTTTAATGACAAATCTAATCATAAAGTCCAAAAGAATAGAGTCCAATAAGGCCAAGAATAAGAATAAGGAAGTACTTGAAAAGAACAAAAAAAGTTAGGAAAAATCTAAAGAAATCCATGTTGGTGTTGGTAGGGATAAGAGGGAGACAATAAGCCCAAGTGCTTGAGACATGCTATCATACAATGGTTAAAGTTAGGTTTACTTCTGCATTCATATTGATAGGCTATGTAAGTTGCCTTTTTGTACACTTCTACCATATTTCTCTCTAAAGAGAGGGACCAATACCATGTTGGGTGGGAAATTGTGAGTTGGAGAACATAGGATGATCATGTTCATGTGCTTCACCAATAACAACTCCCAACATAATTACAACAACACCTACTAATGCTATCATTTTCATGTCTTATGTGGTGTACGAGTTATGTAAGGTTTAAGAAATTTATAGTAATTACAATGAGCCCATCATCGTAAATAAATATTATGTTAGTGGATTACCTTTGTTAACTCATGCAAACAACACTCAAGAGGGGGTGAATTGGGTATTTATAAAATTTCTATTTCCTTTTAAAATTGCATTACAGAAATTCTTGTTATGAAATATGTTTGGAAGAGTATGATGTAAAACAATAATTATATGAATCAATGGAGGCCTAATGTGGATGCTTGGTATATATGTATGAACACTTCAAGTGAAATAACAATAACTGCAGAGCATAAATATGATAATTTAAAATATAAAGAGTATAGGGATAGAGAAAGCTAACTTAGTAATTTATCCTAATTCAGCTCCAATCCAAGCTTACGTTCAATCCTTAAGTAATCTTTTGAGGTTTTCCACTATCTCAATCAATCAATTACAACATGGTAGAACCTTTCCCTTAATCTCAATTTTTAAGAAGAACTTATTCCTTACACTTAAACAGGGGAACCTCTCCCTCAACCTAAACACACCCTTGCTTGACTCCCTCAAATAACCTTCTTGAGCTTCTCTCTCTTAAAAAAAGAAAGGAATACAAAAGAATAACATCTCTCAAAGAAGTAGATATGCAAATGAAGCTTTACCAACTCAAATGACTGAGAATTTACAAATTTAACTCAATGATCTTTGTTTCTCTCTCAAAGATGACATAACAAGTTAAGGATCATATTTTAGCACTTGGTTCTACTAAAAAAACAATCTTATGTAAAATATTAGATATAATGCTCAGAAAAGCTTCTATGCTCCCAAACTCTGCCCGTCTTTTGGTTTAATGAATCACAATACAATACCGCAAGAAAAATAAAGTAAATTAAACTTTTGTAATTTTGATAAAATTACATGAACTTTTAAATACATACATACATATATATATATATGCATTCTCTTATTTTAAAAGTTGCACTAAACTTTTAATTCTAAATTTGTTTACTAAAGTACCATGTATCAACTTTAATACATATTTAATCTTACTACAATATCCCTTTTATAAATTCATCAGTAACTTGAGAGTAGATCTGGCAACAAGAAAATTTAGTACTAAGTCAAAATTATGCTAAAAACTAACACTAGGGAATTGATTTATTGATAAGTCAAGCTTGAACCAGTAGATCAAAAAGTTAAACAGACTACAACAACTAATTGTGAGTCAGCTAATTTACGTAAAATAAAAAGAAAATAACTTTAAAACCACTAATGAAAACAAAATCAACTCTTTATAATTTATTTATAAATATATGAATATAATTAGATTACAAACAATAATGAATGTGAATGTTTATAGGTTTTGAAACAATATAGCCTCATTTTTGCAAAGAAAAATCTTTAACATATATGTAGGTTAATGATTATTTTAAAGAAAAAAATTTTAAAATTCAACTAAAATTTATATATAAAAATAAAAAAATCGTAACTTTAATTAAATTCAGAGAAATTTCGTATCTTACGAGAATAATTTATATGTGTTTATTTATTTTTGCGAAAATCAAAAGAAATAATTTTACAAAATTTGATAAGATAGAACATTTAAATTAACATAGGAATGTACGTTCCCACCTAGCTTCAGATGCTATAGGCTACGTGTGTTAATGGGAGTGGAAAAGCGTGACAGAAGAGAGACCACAGACCACGCCATTCTTTTAGACATCATAATTGACAAAAGGACGACGCTGCTTTATGGTGCAGCCTCTATCTATAACATCAATTTCACTTGGTACTCCAAGATCA
Organism: Delonix regia; assembly: GCA_037074485.1. Taxonomy (NCBI): domain Eukaryota; kingdom Viridiplantae; phylum Streptophyta; class Magnoliopsida; order Fabales; family Fabaceae; genus Delonix; species Delonix regia. The sequence goes on from CM073451.1 coordinate 37,602,302, forward strand.
TAATCTGTTATGATAAATATTTTAAATTTATAATAAGTAATTCTTCACGAGGCAGTTGATCGGCCCGTACCAGAAAACGACATGGTAAATACTGGTCAGTTAAAAAGTAAAGCACCCAGAAATATAACACTGCACTACAACCAAGGCACGTGACAAATGGAAAAAACACAAATAATCCTCGCACCATCTACGAGCTTCCATCACAAATACTAAACTATTTTTTGTTTTCCTACCTTTTGTCCGTTTTTTAAATGCTCTTTAACAGTGGTATTCAATAAGAAATTTAGGATTTAATTTTAAAAAAAAGTAAAACTCTCCTGGAAAAAAAATTAAATTATAAAAATGTAAAAGAGACAGTCACTCATTACACTCCCTCTAAGATTCATAATACTATCAATTATTCATTGAACGCCGAAGAGTTATGAGTTTTTATTATTATCATTTTTTATTCTTAAATTTAAATTATATATATAATTTGGTCCGCTAGGAAAATTAGACAGCAGGGAAAAAGTATGGTTTTAGGATTCATGACCAATGAGTTCATTCATGATTTCAATGATAGCAAAAGCAAGAATGAAACATAATAGCGAAATTTCTTACAAGTAAATGTAATTAATTATTAAAAAATTAAATTTTAAAATTACACTTAATCTCATTTTATAATTTTTTAATAGACAAAATTACCTATAGATTTAATATTTTACATTACTTATAAATCATATTCACCAAAGTTATTAAATACTTTTATATTTTTTACCGTGTAAATATTATTCTTAATTAGTTAGACTAATAAATAACTTATGAACTTATTACTACTCAAATTTGCATTACTTATAAATCATGTTTGGCTTAATTACCAAATGATTTTATATTTCTTATCATATAAATTTTATTCTTAACTGGTTGAACGAACAAGTAATTTATAAATCTATTACCACTATAGTTTGTGTTACTTATAAATCATATTTCAATTAGTTGTTGAATAATTTTACATTTCTTACTATCTAATTTTTATTCTTAACTAGTTGGATTAACAAGTAACTTATGGATTTATTATTATTATAAGTTATATGACTTACAAATTACGTTCATCCCAATTTTGGAATAATTTTATATTTATTACCACGTAATTTTTATTCTTAATTTATTAGACTAACAAATAACTTATAAATACACAAACCATAGTAATAATAAACCTAAATAAGTTATTTGTTAGTTTAACCAGTTATAAATAAAAATTATGTGATAAGAAATGTAAAAACATTGGATAATTAAAGTGAATATGATTTGTAAGTAATAGAAACTATGATAGTAATAGATCTATAAATTACTTATTAATCAAACAAGTTGAGGATAAAACTTACACGATAAAAAATGTAAAAACTTTCAATAAGTAGGACGAATGACATTTGTAAGTAATATAAGTTATGATAATAATAAGTTCATAAATGACTTATTAATCGAACTAGTTTATAATAAAATTTACATGATAAAAAATGTAAAAATATTTAGTAATTAGAGTAAATGTAACTTGTAAATAACGTAAATTATAATAATAATAAATATATAAATTACTTGTTAATCTAACTAATTAAGAATAAAAATTATATAATTAGAACTGTAAAATATTTAATAATTAAAATAATATTATTTATAAGTAATACAAATTATAATAATAATAAATTTATAAATTTATAAATAATTATATTTATTAAATAGTCATAGGCTATTTAGAATAATCAGATGTTCAAGGTGGAACCTAAATAAAAAAAGTTTTCAATATAAGACCGCGTGCAATTTAATGTTTCGATATTTTAACTTTTTAATTTAATATATCATTTATAGATTTAGTAGAATCTATGAGCCATCACCAGTCATTGTATGCATACAAACAAAATAACGCAGAAGTAATAAATGCTTGCGTGTGTGAAAATCTGACAGCGTGAGACATGCTGTGGTAGCGTCGTGATTCTAGGAAATGCGACAAAATGAAAAAACACAAAAAAAGATTCGATTCTCTAGCTATTATTCAGAATTCAGTTTCTTATTTCAGATAAATGGATTATCAAAATTTTATTGAGAAATAAAAATAAATGTAAGTATAATTTACCTTCAATTACAATAGAGAAACAAAATATCGGCATTAGAAATTACTTTAACTTTGCCAAGTTGGCTCTCATTTTAATTCTAGCTACAACTTTTGATATGTTGTGGTCGCTTGTGGTTGTGGCACTAATTATTATTTGTTAATATTTTAAAATATTCTCAATAAATATGAATGGGAAAAATAATTTTCAGATCTTTTATTTTCAAAAAAATTTATTAATTTGGTCACTCATAATAATTTCAGAGATAATCCCATACTTATCTGAATTGTCAAATTTAGTCATTATTTTTAAACTAATTATACAAAATAATCTCTTCATTTAAAAATGTAAGAGACTAAAGTAGAATAATATTTTCAAAATAGGGATTAAAGTTGACAATGTCATATTAGTGGGTGACATATTTTTAGCATTGTCATGAGTATAGACCAATTGACAATTTTTGAAAAGGTGAGGGACTGAGATGTATTTTTTTAAAATGTGTGTTTTTACAAATAAGATAATAGTATTGGTGACTATATATGTAAATATGTAATTACTTATATATTAAATAATATCTATCTTTCACACTTTATGCTCTTTTTTAAGTAAATTATATTTCTTCGGTAGCTTGATTATATTTTCGGCTCTTCATATCATTAAATAGTCCATTTTAAAATATTATAAATTTTAAAAGCATTTAATAGAGATAAGAAGTGTTAATACAATATATTCAAAAATGATATTTTTAGAAAAATCACAATCAATTAATAATATCTAATTTCGATGATAGCATATTTATTACCTATATATTATAAATCAACAAAAACAATATTATAAGGCCAAAAATAATATAAAGTAGACTTTCTGAAGTCAAAAACTTGAGCAATATATTATGTAATAAGTTAATTTGTTTTTAAAAATTTATTGTTAAAGACATTTTTGGTCGAAAGAAACTTTAATTGTAGGTTTATTTTTTATTTCAAGAGAATATCACGTAATTTTATCTCTTACAAGTAGAGGGAAAGTAATTTACACTTATTTTTGTATACCACATTCAAGTTATCTTTGAATTCTTCCTGTGCTATGCTTTTCTTTCCAAATTTATTTTCATATTTCTTTCTTTTTGCTTCAATTCAATATAACTAGAGTTTGTTTATAAAATACTTTCAGGGAATCACAAATCAATAAAGAAAGATATTTAATGGAAATGATGAAATATTAAAATAAATACAAAGGCAACTATGAATATTATATAATTAATGGAAAGATATATATAAAAGATTAATATTTTAAAAGAATTAAATTTAGGTATATTTCTTTATATCTTTATTATCTGATTTTTCAATTAACACATTATAAGTATATATTCAACCAATAATTAATAACATAAAAATAGTAAAATATGTGGTACACTTATAATTTTAAATGCATTAATACACTTAGTTATAATATAAGGATATAATTATAATATTATTATTTTTTAGATTGATATTATTATAATTATAATCTTATATTATAACTGAATACAACGATACGTTCAAAATTATAAGTATATAAAAATAATACTTATAAATTATCTAATTTAATCTAAAAGTTTTGTTTTTAATCATACACATGTCGAATAATTATATACTTATTATATTTTAACTGAATAATAATATAGCAAAATATAAAAAATTATATATAAGTTTTTGTACGTAATTTTAATTAAAAAAAATCAAGAAACCAAAAAAGGATTTAAGTGAGACAAGATGTGTTACTACCAAAATTTTATTTATAAATTGTATGAGTTACTGATTTAAATGCAAGAGATTTTACAAGAAAAAAAATTATCCAAATTAGATGCGTACGGTTGTATAACGTATGAGAAACTAGTACACTGTACACTGTCTATAAGGAGTGGTTCTGTATGCATATGTCAAGAATCAGACTTTATAAAAAGGAAAAAAAAAGGTTTTTATTAAACAATAAAATTGAATTTACAAAAAAAGATAAGCACCTGTGATGAATTCCAAGGCACCGCAATGCTCGGAACAATAAAAATTATAAGATATCAATAATCTATCTCAGTTAATTTTTTATATTAAAAAATTCTGAGAACCACTTACTCACGTGCTCTTCAGATTTTATTAGTGTGGATTTCCACCTACCCCTGATTAAAACTCAACATTAATAAATTTATGTCACACATGCTTTCATCTAGCTATCTTCTAATTAATTCAATTGTCTCTTTGTGTTTAAAAACTTTATGAATGAAAACCTTACGATAATGTTTTCTAACATTAATTTCTATAATTGACAAAATGACAACGCTGCTTTATAATCTTTTTAGATAAATATTTAAAATTTATAATAAGTAATTATTCAAGTGGCAGTTGAGCGGCCAGCACCACAAAACGACATGGTAAATACTGGCGAGTTAAAAGTAAAGCACCCAGAAGTATAATACTGCACTGCAACCAAGGCACGTGACAAATGGAATAATAAAATAATCATTACCAACTCCCACCTTCTACAAGCTTCCATCACAAATACTAAACTATTTCGTGTCTTCCTACATTTTGTCCGTTTTTAAATGCTCTTTAACAGTGGTATTCAGAAATAAATGTAGGATTTAATTTTAAAAAAGTGAGAGTCTTTTAATAAAAAAATTTGAATTAAAGAAGATGAATTTTAAAAATTTAATAAAAAAGAGATTTTAAAAATTTAAAATTTTTATATAAAATTACATATAAAATTTCAAAATTTAAAAATTCAAAAAAACAATTACGTTTCATCTTAAATCTGTGATACTATCAATTATTCATTGAATGATAAAGAGTTATAGGTTTTTATTATCATCATTTTTTATTTTCCACCTTAAATTATATATAGAATTATATATATTCTTAAATTTAAATTATATATATAATTTGGGCCACTAGAAAAATTAGAAAGGAAGACTGGGAAAAAGTATGGTTTTTGGATTCACGACCAATGAGCATGACAATGAAAATGAAGTTCATACAGGATTAGAAATTTAGAATGAAAGAAAAAGCAACTATGAAATGTAATACCGCGTGCAATTTAATGTTTGGATGTTTTAATTTTTTAAAATATATTATTGGTAGATTCAGGAGAATCCACGGGTCATCATTAGTCATTGTATGCATACAAACAAAATTACGAAGATGTAATAAATGCTTGTGGGTGTGTGAAAATCTGATAGCGTGAAACATGCTGTGGTACTGTCGTGATTCTGAGGGAATGCGACAAAATGAAAAACCCCAAAAAATATTCGATTTTATTTTTAGAATTCAGTTTCTTATTTCAAATAAATGGATTATCAAATTTTTAATTAGTAATAAAAATAAATCGGTGAGTATAATTTACTTTCACTAAAAATATAAAAACAAAATATCGACATTAGAAATTACTTTAATTTTTCCAAGTTGGCTCTCATTTTAATTCTGGCTATATATTTTGATAAGTTGTGGGTACTTGTGGTTGTGGCACTAATTATTACTCATTAATGCCTCAACATATTCTCAATATGGACTAGAAAGAAGCTTTTTTGGTCTTATATTTTTATAAAAATTATTAATTTAGTCTTTCATTATAATAATATTAAAAATGATGATTCACTTGTATAAATTGTCAAGTAATTAGACAATGTAATCCCTCTATCTAAAAAAGTAGGAGAGTAGAGTGAGATAATGATTTTAAAAATAAAGAATTAAAGTTGACAATTTCATATGAGAGGTGATTATTTTTAACATTATTATGATTGTGACTAAATTGATAATTTTTTAAAAGGTAAAGAATGGAAAAAATATTTTTCTCAAATATGAACTTTACCAAATAAAATAAAATTAATTGTAGGTTTATCTCTGACAAGTAGTAGGAAAAGTAATTTACGCTTTATTTTTTTTATACTACAGTCAGGATATCTTTAGATTTTTCCTGTGCTATATTTTTCTTTCCAAATATATTGTCATATTTCTTTCTTTTGCTTCAATTCAATATAACTAAGTTTGTTCATAAAATACTTCCACGGAATCACAAATCAATAAAGAAAGATATTTAATGAAATAAATGACATATGAAAAAAAAAAAACGAACGCAGGGAACTATTAATTCGAGTTAATTAATGGAAAGATATAGAAGATTAATATTATTTAAGAATTAGATTTAGGTATACTTTTATTTTTTCAATTAAGTAGATATTAAATCAATAATTAATAACATAAAAATATATAATTTATACTAAAAATTATGTATTTATCTATAATAATTATGCACATGTCATATTATTATTAAAAAAAACTATATACTTGTCATATTTTAATTGAAGAATAGTATAACAAAAATATAAAAAAAAAATTGCATATAAACTTTTTTTGTAATTTTAATTTAAAAAACAAGAAACAAAAAGGGATTTAAATGAGAAATGATGTGTTGCCTACCTACATTCTATTTATAATTTGTGCGAGTTATTAATTTAAATACGTATGATTTTATTAAAAAACAAATATCCAAATTAGATACGTACGGTTGGATAACGTATAAAAAAAATTTTGGACTGCCTTAATTATAAGAAGTGATTCTATATGCATATGTCAAGAATCAGACTTTAAAAAAGTATAATAATAATAATAATAATGTTTTTATTAAACAATAAAACTGAATTTACACAAAAGATAAGAACTTCTGATGAATTCCAAGGCGCCGCAACGTTCGGAACAATAAAAATTATAAGATATTAATAGTTAATTTTTTTATATTAAAAAATTCTGAAAACCACTTACTCTTTTTGACCTGATAAGTAAGATCACGTGCTCTTTAGATTTTATTACTGTGGATTTTCCACCTACCGCTGATTAAAACTCAACGTAAAGATATTAATTTTATCAAAATTGTTGATAGTTAGGTGCTCTCTCTGAGCCCCTTGTTATTAAGAAACAAAGAAATTTAATTGTCAAGGCTCAGCTTAGCACGTGTTATACAGCGATGGGTTAAAAAAATAATAATAATAATAACCAAAAATTAAAAATACAAAATTTGTCTTTACACCAATCGTACAATAAAATTGTATAACAGATGTATTGTATCAATGGTAATTCGACTTCAAAATTGACATGGTAAGATTCTTATTTTAAAAATATCATTAATTCACCTATCTTCACATTTGATGCTACAAAAGCAATTTTTTTTAAAAAAAAAATATTTACTACCTATTATAAAGATTAACTTTGCACACATTGTGTTATTTCTAAAAAAAATAAAAGTAGTTAAATATTTTCATTTATTTTTATTATGTTAAAGTAAAATCTGTAATCTCGTATCAAAACTTAAGATTGATTCAATGGTCTTCATTATTATATAAAATATAAATTATAATTGGCACATGTTAACTTTTTGAGTCAAATGATATTTTTAAAATAATAAAAACAGCAATTGTGATTTAGTTCAATTAAAAATAATTATTGTGTAGCGAATGTAGCGTTATGACAGTTTTTAATAGCTTATTTGTACATTATAATAGAAATTTGTTTTAAAAATAGACATGTTTTGTTTGATTTTATACGCTTCCAAAATTATGTTCATTTTCCAAATATTTATTTGCATAAAAAAGTAAAGAAATTTGTTTCTATGATGTATAAACTACACTGATATAATAACTTATTCTTAAATTAAAATTATAAGCATTAATTATGGTAACACAAATTTACATTCTTAATATAAATGACTCTAATTTTTTTTAAGGATTTTACTAACCAAGACACTAGGTAATGATCATTTATTAAACGTGCAATAAATAATTTATAATCAATAAAATTAGTCCAAAAATATTTATTGTATCTATTATAATAATAATAAAGAAAAAAATTTATATACTATTTCTTATAACTTATATCAAAATTTTTAATCAATTAATAATATTTGAACAATTTTTATATTTTATTTATTTTTTTATTAATATTGTTAATTTTTATCTTTTAAAAGATTGTTCATATATATTAATTAATTAAAAGAATCTGATATAAATATACGAAAAATAATATGTAAATTTTTTAATAATAAATACTTGTAAATTAATTTTATTAATTAAAATTAATTTAGTATAAATAATAAATAATCTTTAAACAATTCCCACGTGTTAACAAAACACGTCTTTTTCTTTTTAGAAAACAAGGGATACGAAGGAGGTACGTGTGTATGATTAAAGGGAAGTGTTGGGAACATGGAGTGGGCAAGGAAGAAAAATGAGGGACCCTAGATAATTGTGCCTTGACCCCGAGAGCAAAGGCCACTTATGACTCGTCACATCCCCTCACACTATTCCAATGTCCGTACAACTTTGAACTTGCTTTTTAGACTTACTATATTTGATCGTTCATCCCAGTTTACAATGTGCCTGTCTCTGTCTCGCAGTTGTTGGCCATTCAAATCTCCGACCTATTGTTTCTTGCGTTCAGACTCAGATTATCTCCTCTGCTACAACCACAGACCACGACCTGGGCTTTTTGAAAACCTAAACACGTGCTTGGGGTTGTAGCAGTTTGTGTTATATGCCCTATGCGCCATCCTACGCAAAACTGTCTTTTCCGTAGCCTTCCCCCTCCCGTGGTTTATTAGCATGCTTACCAAATGTGAATGAAATAAAATATGTTAATCTGCCAGCTGCCACATACTTTCTAATCTTCTGTTACCAAAAGCTTATTTCCTTTCACACATCACCCATAAGCCATTGTGGAATTTCATTTAAAAAACATGTAACGCGGCCAATCACTCTATCTATGTATGTACATATATATATATATATATATATATTACAATTTTACATTTTATTTTGATATTTTTATATATAGACACTCAACGTGTGTGTATACATATACAATGATAAGATTATTATTAAAATGTATTTTTTTTCATCAAAATGGAAGAAAATATGATAGTGAAGTAGTGAAAAAAATGTAATCTATTAAAATTTTATACTAATTAAAATTTATACAGAACAGTTGTAACCTAAATGAATTACCATAAACATAAAGAATTATAAAATTATAAATTTTTAAATATGAATTATTATAATCCCAATCATAAAAAGATATGAAAAAGGCAAAAATCTTGAAAAACAACAAGTATACATGTCATGTTGTAGTTAATAAATCTAAATAATTTAGTATTGTTTCAATGATGATAATATATATTTTTTATTATTCTTAAAATTAAATTTTTGGTTACTACACGAGAATATGAGTTAAAGCGATTATTTATATATTTATACTAGTGGTCGAGATAAATTCAGTTAAGTGAATAGCCTCAAATTTATCTATTTAATAGTTAAGTTTGGGTGGAAAAAATGATTAGTTTTGATAAAAAACAAAAAACAAAATCGATGTAGATGTGGTATGAATTAAAAATTTTAATTATTGATAAAGAATAAAATCCTAAAATAATTAGAGAAAATTTTTTTTCCCTTTTTCATGTTTGTCACATTTCATTTGTCCAGAAATTACAAGAAAGCCTCCAATCATATTTTTTTCTTTTTCTTCCTTTTTTTTTCCTTTTTTTTCCTTCCTCCTTATGCAAATACATACCTATTCTCTAGGTTCAAGAATTTCTCTCCTCTTCTTCTTCTTCTTCTTCTTCTTATTTTAACATTTCCTCAATGTCTTTATCAATTATGACCAGCGTCATGTTTTCCAGCCTATTCACAATGGATGTGGCCATAAAAGTCTCAAATTCCGACAAACATCTCCCATGCATGATCGTATCAAAATAGACCCAAATTGGTGCATGCTTTTTGAAATCTTGTTAGGGCTCCATATTCTGGTACATAACTCAATCCTTTCCTCCTAATCTTTGTGTTCAATTTCATCATCTTGGCCCCAATTTCAAATTTTTCCAATTATGTAACCTTGGGTTCCACAAGAGGAGAATTGAACATTAATAACTCTCTGAAAGAGTTATTTAGAACAATATTGATAGCAAAAACAATTAGATTATAGATAAAATCTCATTAATTTCAAAGAAATTTCATCTATACCTTGGAAATTTACCTCTGTCCTTTATTAAGTGAAGATGTAAGCATTTTTTATGATGAATTTTCAGAAAATGAAGTCGGAATAGCAGTAACAAAGAAGGAAGGAAAAGTGAAAAACATGAAGAAGATTCCAACACCCCAAGCAGTAAAATCTCAATGTCCAAGTGCCAATTATAGTGACTTAGCACCTAGGTGCCAAAAGTCCAATGCTTGGGTGCCAAACTCAAACGTTGGAATTTAACTATTTAAGGATTAGTGCCCAAGTGCCAGAAATCTAGCGCCTAAGCACCACAAAGGTGACACCCATGAACAAAAAACATAGAGTTAACACCCAGGCATGCCGTCAGAAACCCTAAACAACACAATTAGAGTTTGAGATGAATTGAGACACCTTGCACCGCTTAAACTCAAACTCTAGAGGTTTTTAAAGCCTATAAATATAGCCCTAGGGGTGTGATGTAGATGCACCAAGCTAGAGAGCATAGAAGCGAGTTAAGGAGCATTCCTGATGAGGGTTTTCAGTAGCGTTAAGAATGAGTCTATGAAGGGAGAGGTAGCTCTCTTTGAGAGTGGCCTTCTCCTTGAACTCTCTCATTTCTTCTTTCTGTTTTCCTTTTGGTTTTATGTTTTGAACATTTGCCAATGCTTGGCTAGTAGGTTTTACTCTAGGATTTTGACTCAACCCTTTGTAAGGTTATTTTTATATGATGGTATCTTTTTATTGATGTTTTGAATTCAATTTACTTATTTCATTATGTGCTTAATGTTTTTCTGAGTTTGATCACCTTGGAATTGAACTAAGATTTAGGTTAACTTGAAAGAAAAACCCTAAATTATGAACTAAGTGAAGATAATCTCTATTTGCATGTTTAATGAGTAATAAGTATAGTAATTAATAGTTAAGACAACAATACTTAATTGTCTTAGAACACCACAATTAGGGTAGTATTTTATATCAACTGTCTTCTCAGCCGATTGTCATAAAAATATTGGGAATCAGGGGAAACAGTTAGGTTTATATTGATTCGATAAAACTACATAAGGAGTTGAATCCCTAGGTGAGTAAACTAGTTCATAACTCAATAAAGAAGTAACTGTTAATACAAATTAACTGCACATTGTGGTGAAGTCAAAAGTCTTAGGTTCAAATATTTGATAGTTTTCTTATATTTGCATTATTTTCTAGTTTTCCACTTAATAATTCAATCAAAATTCTTGAGTTAAAAGCTTAATAGTAGTGTCAGTCCAGAATTAAAGCTAGGTCCTCATGGGAACGATATCATACTCACACTTTATAACTTATCATGATCACATGCCAAAATTGCTCCCTTGAATCTATACACGCAAGTGCACGTTTGTTTATGCATTCCCTCTAGATGAGTAAATATTGCTAATTATACTTGTTTTTAATATTTTAAACTGTTTGTTTGTGAAATATTTTTGTTTTATACACTTCAGTGCCTTAGGAATAGGCCTCTTGAATTATTTTGTTAATTTTGGCATTTATTTTCACTATCTGAAATTTGAGAAATTTCTTGGTAATATTCCTCTGAATCTGAATGATTGTTTAAAATTGTTTACATACTGTATGATATTTTGAGAATTTTTCGAATGATTCTATTATCGTACGAATTTTTAGAAATTAGAATTTTGCTATTTGGATATGTTTTTAATTATGTATACTATTATGGAAAATATGATTTTCTTGGAAATATATCCATTACAAATACCTGTAGCTAACAACAGTAGACTTTGGCCCTGGTGCACCATGATCTATTTTGAACCCTAGCTAGTAGGGGTTTTACTAGCTCCATGTGTGATAGCCATCATAGGTGGAACTATTTTTACTATTTGTGAGTTATATTACTCGACTCTAACTACTATATGTACTGTGAATCTTAGCCTAGAACTAGTGTTTGTTATGGATTCTGATAAGTTTTATAAGATGTTTTCCACTTCAGTATTGCCCATTTTAAAAATTACTTATGGATTTTAAATGCTTTTTAATATGATATGTTTTGCAAAGTATCTATGCATTTGCCTAAGCTTTATGAATTATATAATATGATTTATGATTTTCCTTTTTGAAATAATTTCGACATACATAAGTTTGATATGCTTGAACTGCTAAACAATATGGTTTTGAAAAACTCTAGCAATATGCCTGTTCCCTCATAGTATGGTTAGTAATATTTACTCACGGAGTGTGGTCATTCAACCCTTCTCATTGATTTTTTTTTTTTCCAGAGAGTAATGTTGATCTAGTTATTACTTCACGATTTAGAGATGACAAAAAGACTTACTGGTGGGCCTTGCATTGTTTGTAAGGGCAAAAAGTCATTTTTATTTAGTTATTAAACTTCTGGAAATGTTTTCTTTCTACTTTAGTAGCTCCATTGTCATAAGTAGAGAGTTTAGTGTGTAGTCTCGAGTTTATTGTATGGTATTGCATAATTAAATTGGATATTGTTCATGTCTTTCGATATATCAGTATTTGGATTAGTTAGTTTGTCATATTTGTTCGGCTTATGGAGATGAGGTATACCTTGTACTCTGTGCCGATCATACTTTGTCATTTAGGGCATAACAAGTAACTAGGAAACGATTCAAGTATATAACTAAGCTAAACTAATATTCTGAAGGGTTCAAACTAAAAATAAAAGACTCAAAACACTACTTTATATTAAGCTAATTGAGAGTTGGAATGATAATAAATTAAGTTATCAAGTACATTAATAACTTTGTTCATCACTATTCAATTCCTCTTATAGATAGTTTAACTTATTTAATAGATAAGCCTCTTTTTAGATGTTATCCTAATTCTAGTTCCAATTATATTTAAAGGTTGTCTTTAAACATTTAATTGTTTTCCCTAGAATATATTAAGCTCAAGAGTTAAATAATGAATTACAACCTAGCTAAATGTTATTTCTAAACATTTAGGTAAACTTGCATTATTTTAACCATTAGCCTCCCTTAGAGGTTATTTTCAAATCTTTAAGAATACTAGTCATGAGGTGCTAAAAACCCTTGGAAATCATTAAGAATATGAGTATGACTAGTAAATACTAAGAGTCATTTCATCAAACACATTATGGGCATTCAATTCCATGACTAGATATTATAAAGAATTTCAACAATACAACACATTCAATCCACTTGCAGTCATCTCAATTAATTAAACAATATGAAAGCTCCAATAAAAAAGCAATGTACACTCATTAATCAACATATAATTACAAGAGAAATAAAATAATCTCAATTAATATATATGGATATAAAGTTAACAAATCCCAACTTAATATTCTCAATTATCCAACAAAACAACTAAAAACAAGCTTTAATCTATACTACATAAAGAAACAAAAAAAGAAAGAAGATAAAGAAGGAAAAAAGAATGGAAGTAGTCTTCCATGAAACAATACATGGAGGTTTGGCTAAGGGAGGTCTAAAGAGACCAACCCTTGGCCTTTCCTTCTAAAAAAACACCTTGGCAAAGCAAGTTGATTAAAGTTTCCTTCAAAAACCCTTGTTCTCCAAAGCTATTTCCTGCCACTAACGATCCTCCTTAGCTTTTTGACCTAAAAATCATAAATTTCCCTAGTTATATCACCTCCCTAATCAAAATACGTAAATACCCTCAATAAGGCTATGTGCGTGCCATTTTTGGGCACCTTGGCATAAAATCTTTGGAATTTGCACTACATTGGGAGTCGTGGGGCTAGAAAGATGTTTATTGACACAACTTCAGTGTTTTGGCCCTAACTTCGCAATCCAATGTCAAATTTTAGTAGCAAATTAGTAATTTTTGGAAATCTCTTAACAAGATTGACAACTTTGCATAACATGACTGTCTTCAAATTCTAATATTTAAAGGTCCAAAAATGGCATCAAAGTTGAGTGTTCACCATATATAATTAAATAGCATCTCAACTTTCCTCCGTAGCTTCTTCCAACTTCCAAGTTGTTTTGGAAATCCTTCTAAGCTTGATCTTTTGCTTTAATGGCTCATAACCTTCATTTCTTTTTATCAAAACAATTCTCCTAAAATTTCCATTAAAACAATATGAAATTAGATAATTTTCCATTAAATAGACTAACCCATAAAGTTCATAAAATTAATATTATTTGGTCACTAAATTGAAAAAAATTATCCAAAGTACATAATAATTCCATCATAAAACAGATACAAATATAACATAATTAGGGACTTATCAAAGACATTGTGCTTGCAGTTCTAAGATATTTTTAAATCTCCAAACTATAAAATACTAAAATATAATGACTAAAATTAAAATTTTTATTTTTATTTAATTAAATAATATTATATAAAAGATCATATATTTTGAATAATATTTATACTATATATATATATAATAAGTTTGATCAAATACATTAACATTTTTTTAACATTTCAAAATTGCATGTAACCAATTGATTAATGTAATCTATCAAAATTTACACAAAACAATTGCACACTAGATGAATTATCATAAATGCATAATGGACTACAAAATTACATATTTAAAAGCAGGTCATTATAACCCAATCATAAGAAAATATGAAAAAGAGATATATTGTGCTTACAGCTATAAGATATTTTGAAAACAATGCTATTGTGCCATTTAAATATCCAACGCTCTAAGATATTGTATATGCTTGTCTTTATTTGAGATAGCACATGCATAATTTTTCAAATTAAAATTTTTTTACCATCCCACATTTGATTATTATTGTTGTTGTTGTTATTAAAAACACACATACAAAATCTACCAAAAAAATTTAATTTATACTCTTTTTCTGTTTTATTGATTAAATTATTAAAATAAAAATAAATAAAATTTTATAATATCAATCATTTAAGTGAGACACACACACACACATATATATATATATATATAAAACATATATTCAAGTGTTTAAAGCCAATATTTAAAAAATAAATTTTAACTAATTAAATAAATATAAATAAAATAAAATAAATATTATATACAATAATATATATTAATTAATTATATATATATACACACACATAGAGGTGCCCCACGGCACCTCTATGTTACTACTACTACTACTACTAATAATAATAATAATAATAATAATAATAAAAAAGTGGTTTGTCTTGGACTAGGGCAAATCACTACAAATTTATTTTAAAAAATTATGAGTACAACTTTTAGTATATGAATGTATTATTTTTGTGCATTCTGGCAAAAGGTATTTTATGATGCCATATTTAGCTAAAAAAGTCATGGACTTGGTTCTATGAAGAAGAATGATTACTATTAGATCTAGATTCAATAATTTCAAATATATTTATGAAAGACAAATTTTTTAAACACAATTTATGTATTTTTAAAATTAAACACATAATAAAATATTAGATTATTTTTAATAAAAATAATATTTTTTAGAGAATAATAAACAATACGATATAATTATATATATATATATATATATATGAAATAAACTGTAAAATAATTCTATTTTTTCTTTAACTAGATATTATTTTGTATAAGAAAAGGTTTTAAATATTAAAATATCTTTATTCTTAAATATACTTTATTTTTATTTAAGAAAATATCTTTCATGGTAGAGGTTGCAATCGACATCTGACGTGGATAGTTAAATGCTAAGATGCTTTCATTAAAAGCTGACTATAAATATGATGTAAATTATTCTTGCCAAATTAGATTTAAGGGTGACCTAGGTGCCCAAACACATTTGACCAATTTACTCCTAAGACTATCTCATGCACATTGTCCTCTTCTTTCTTCGCCGATGCACCAGTGCCATTGTCCTCCTCTCTTTCCATATCGGTGCACAAGTGTCATCATTGGTGTCCTTGTTGCCATCAGCCATTGTCGACCCTTGTTTCCATCCTGCATCGTCCTTATTTCTTCTTATGCCTATTTGCAATTGTTTGTTCTATCATCTATTATGGAAGGACAGGGGAGGACAACGTATGTTTGCCCACGTGTCTGCTCCATCTTCATTTGACATTAGCAAGGTAAATATTTACACAACATATTTTGATGGTATGGGGTGGGGCCATTTAGGTTGTGATGGGGCATTTGCATTTTCCAAGGTGTTCTCTGCAATACGTATTTTGATGGATACCTAATAAAATCCCAATTATATTCTCTAATTTAATCATGTGGTAGGGCCACTTGCATTGTGTTGAATCTTTGAAAACCCAAAGGATGCATGAGGTTGGTGGAATCCATAAGCTCGTCATGGTGGAGTCATTTGCAATTGTAATTTCATTAGCTTTGTTTGATATTTTGGCTTGTGAAATGACACACTCCTGTATTATCAAATTTCACATATATGGACTAAGAATAATTAGGATTAAGAAGAAGATGAATAATGATCATGGGCATTATTAGAAACATATCTACTATAACAGGCAGAGATGAACAGTTCCTTCATAATCATTGTCACACCTGATATATTATTGTAACAATGCCAATAGAAAGAGAATTTTTAATTTTCACTTAAAAGACGACAACAAAATTTTTAAAGTAAAAACTTTGGAAAACCAATTAATGAAAAAGAAGGCCTGTAAATCAAAAATTCAGTTCAAGAGTCAATTGTATGTGGTGAAGGTGTCAAGCACCCCACTATACTCATTCTAAAAAATAATTATCCAAAGTTGAATATGCAAAATATGTATGGCCTTAATTTTAATTTTGATTGCCTTTATCAATCATACATAGATAGAAAATAATAAAAAAAATTAAGAAAATAAAATATTTACAAGACACACTTGACTTAGGATCAGAGCCTAAAGCTTAAGTACCATGTGATAGGGATTAAAGTTCATGTAGTTCGACTAAAAATATGTTTCTATTGATTGGTGATTTTTAATTTTTTAACGAAAAGAACGAGATAGTTAAAATCAATTATATTTTCATAAACAAAACCAGCTTGAAGTTTGGTTTATATATTTTAATTTATGAAACCGGTATAATCTTACTTTCCTACACTCTTCATTTTTTAATTTTCTTTTATTTTTGGTATTTTTGAAAATGAAACTTAATTACATTTTCTTCATTTTTTTCGTAGAGCAAAAATTTTAATTTTTTTTTTAATTTGGGTCTTTTTTATTTAAGTAGAGGAATTAGAAAGTAGGACAAAAAATTGAAATTAAATATTTATTGTATTTTTATGCTAGAATGAATAAAAAAAAAGGTTATTTTTTCTCATTTTTTTAAAATGATACTTTGATGGAGAATGAGTTAAACCTAAATTTATTCTGAAAGCATGTGACTTGACTGATATTGGGTAAAACCTAAAAAGACATAAGGCCTCACATAGTTTCACTAGTTAACTTCCTAATTTCACACAACAACTCTAAAAAGTTTAAAGATCATATAAATCCAAAGAAGAAAATAAAGAAAAGAAAAGAAAAAAGATAAATAAAATAAAAATGTGAATAAGACAAAGTGGTTGGTGTGTGCATGGGTGTAATAGTGTCATGTTACTTAAATGCTATTTACATAGTACATAAAAATGAAAACAAAACAAAACAAAAAGTCAAAAGTTCTTATCTAAGCTTTTTCTAGGATCCTCGTTCATTTACATCATGTTTTTCTTTTCACTTTATTTATTTATTGCATTAACATCATTACAATTTATAACTCATTCATTCATTTACAACCTCATAAATTAAGCAACTAATGCCTACGTGTTAATTCCTAATTAGGTAAAGGTCAACAATAATAACATTTAGTACCCATAAAACATTGTCTCAAAAAAAAAATCATAAAGCATTATCACAAAAAATTTTTAAAAAATCATAAAGCATTACATGATTACACGCACAATAGTTTCAAAATGGCACTAGCCAAGTAAAAATGCTTACCATGCATTTTCTCTAAATAATTCCGCTCCCAATCCGAGAGGGACGCGATGCGAGATGATGATGGGTCAACCGCGACTAGAGCTGCATATTTTCCTTGCAATGAATTGGAGAGCATGACAAAAGGAATTAATATGAATTGATGTACTCATTGCGATGCTCTTTCTTTCTCTGTTACTCTCTCCTGAGTGTGCAGAAACACAGAGGTATCTTCATTGTAATTCTTACTTCTTAATCTCTGCATCTCTTTCTTCTTTACGCCACCTCTCACTCTCTTTCTCTTCTTTTTCTTTCTATTCTCTCTTAATCTCGTTTCTTTTTCTCAGAACTCTAACCACTCTCATCCTTTTTTTTAACTTCCACATCCCCTTTATCTTTCTCTCTATTATCTTTTATAGTTAAAGCTATCCCATTGTAATTTATGCAAACCCACTTTTTTTCTAGTCTAGTTGCTAAGAAAGGGGACCAAAAAATGGTTGCGCCACTCACGTTCATCGCCTTCCATTCTATTATACTTACTTTATAGTAATTCCATTTAACTTCCAACCATCTTCCTCCTTTTTCTTTGTTCTCGTTGTTTCTTTTTATTTTTTTTATTTTTTATGTTTTTAAATTAATTGAATCATCGCTATCTTGTATTTGATTCTTTCCTTTTTTTTATTAAATTCCTATTTTATTAATTTTCTCCCTTTAAATTTTTTAATTATATTTTAAAATTTTGTTATTTTATTTTATCATGATTATTATTTATTTATTTATTTATTTTAGGAAGAGGTGTTTACAATTGCTCTTTTTTACTTGTCTCGCTGATAAGTAAAGCATAAGGTGCAATTTATTAGTCTTACCTAAGAACAAGTAAAGACATGAACACGTCTTACATTCATAACATATAAAGACATGGTTCCCACTTAAACCATTACCTATTTGTTCAAAAGCCACTAATATGCCTATGTTTATGTATGACTCAATAATAATGAATAGATGTTCTCAAAGCAGGGTTTTGAGGTGCTTGCCATTACATGAGTTTCGAAAATGCTAGTGTAACTGGGCTTTGAGGTGGCCATCGTTACATGTGCTTTGAGGTTCCAACTGTTACTAGGCCTTAAGGTTATTGTCATTACAAGGTTTTGAGGTGCTTGTCGTTACAGGGCATTTAAGGTTTCATGTCTTTAAGAGCTTTAGGGTGCCAATCAAAACTGAATTGTGAGGATGCCTACCATTACGGGGCTTTGGGGTGCCATCTAAAATTGGGCTTTGAGGGTGCTTTTCATTACAGGGCTTTGTGTTGTCAACTAAAACTGGGCTTTAAAGGTACTTGTTGTTATAAGGCTTGAAGAGGACCAGTTGAAACTGGGCTTTGGAGTGCCTGCCGTTACAAGGCTTTGAGGTGCCAGTCATTATAGGGCTTTGAATTGTATTATAACATGGTGACTCCATTGTGCTATGTACTAAGTATTACAAACTATGTACACATGTGTGATGCAAGATGTAAAAAGCTTACTGCAACATACGTGTAAAATACTTAATGCAAGTTTCTTAAACTCATACAAAATGCAAGTATGTAAATTGAATTATGTTCATGAAATGACTAATCATGGAAGAAACCAAGATTTTTCTTCTTTTTCACATGGAAGATCTGTTCCTTGTTTACCTTGATAAATATAGAAATAGCCTTTCGAGAAAGGCAAATGATGGACAAGTATCATTTAAATTCGTAAATTTATTTCTTTTGGGAACTTTTTTCACTAACAAAAAAGAGAACAGATAAAAATTGATTTAATTGATTTTTTCATTGCTCTGTTTCAAAGAAATCTCATTTAATTAGATTTTTCATTTGACATTTTTCATTTGTCATAATACTAAGCATTGACATTTGTTATTATATCATTGTTGTTTAGGTAATCTAATAGAAACTCCTTGTCTTTAGGTGATTTCTTTAGCTATCTTCCATAATGAGGCTTTAAATAGCATTTGAGCTAAAAAGGAATCCCTAGATATATCACCTTATGTAATTGACTTATCAATTATTGCTTCTTAGTCATTTCATATAAAAAATAAATACTATAGCTAACATGCAAGTATGAACATGATGCTTAGAAGAGTGGAAGAGAATTTATTGAATGAATAATTTCCATGGAAAAAAATATAAACACAATATTATCACTTATATAAGAATGAACAATGATATGAAAATATTTATAAGAATCAAATATGAGTGGTTCTTTTGTAAGGAGTCTTCTACTTTGGTCCTATGCAATCCAATTAAGTGAATTGCCTCATTGCCAAAGATATGATTTTTTAATCATGATTAAAGTGTTCCCTGACTCATTCTTGCATATTCCATTGCTTTCTTACTCTCTTTATAAAAAAAGGATTAGGTGTTCCAGCTCAACCGAAAGGTACATTTTGGATTTTATCCAAACATTTGTACATGTCATTGTCTTTATAATGTAATGAGTCGTCTTTTGCTTTTTCTTTTTGTTTGCTTTTACTTTTGCTTCAGTTGCCCTTTTAGATTTTCAACCTAGCAAGCTTTTCCTTTCTTTTTTTTTTTTTCTCCTTTTCTATTTCTTAAGCATGATACTTCTTAATTGTATAAACATGAATGGGATTTGGAAAATCACGACCTTCCATGTCAATCTATATTAAGGCACCTCGTGAGAAGACATGCATAACTATATAAGGTCCTTTATACATTAGAGACCATTTTCCCTAAGAGTCTTCTTAATTCAGTGAAATATTTTAAATAACCTAATCACCAATGTTGAATTCCCTCAGGCAGAGCAATTTATTGAAAGCTCTCACCATCTATTTTTGATACAACTACCCATGACACATGGCTGTGAGTTGTTTCTCTTCAATCATATTTAACTGCCCATATTGGCTCTTTGCCCAATCATTCTCTTTTATATCTACTTTGATTATCATTATTAAAATGGAATTTACACTTTAATAAGGGTGAAAGCCTCCATTTTGTAGACTAGGGTGTACTATGTTGTCCCAGTTAAGGTGCGCACATTAGTTTGATATCCATATAAAGCATACAAGCGCATCTCATGCCTATATTTATATGTGACAATCTTTATTTCAAAGATTTTATTAATGTTTCTATCTACCGCTTCAACTTATTCATTTATGGAGGAAAGGTGCCAAGTTATGATGCTTGATTTTGAATTATTCACGTGACTTTTTAACTTCAATTTCATTTAAGTTCAGTGCATTGTCCGTAATAATTCTTTTAAGTAGTCCATATCAGTAAATGATATTTGCCTTTAGAAATATGAGGAAAGCCTATTGAATGACACTAGCTAACGAGTAAGCTTCCACCCAATTCTTGAAATAATAGGTGGTTACGAGTGTGAAGCGATGTTTGGTTGATGCTTTTGGGTTGATTATACCAATTATGTCAATGCCTCACATGGCCAAGGGGCCACCAAATTATAAAACGGGAACGAGGGAGCATTGATCTTGTCAGAATAAATTTGGCATTTATAACACTTTCTTACATATTTGATGTATTTTTTCTCCATTGTCATCCCAAAATACCCACGTTGTTGAATTTGCTTAGCCATTATGTGGCCATTTGCATGTTTGCCACATATACCTTTATGTACCTCTACCATGATCCTTCATGCTTCTTTTGAATTAACCCATCATAACAATGTGCTATTGTAACCTTTTTCATACAAGACATCATTACTTATAAAGAAGTTCATGGTTAAACACCAAATAATATATATCCCATTCACAGAGGCCTCAGTTAGATATGCTCGATCTTTAATAAAAGCTTTAATGTCATGGAACCATGGATGCTCGTCGAGCTCCTCTTCTATATTCAAGCAATATGCTAGCGCACCACTAGTCTTAGTTTGGATAGCTAAACCTAACCTCACACTTAAGACGAATCATTCCTACCAAAGAGGCTAGAACATCAGCAAACTAATTTGTATCTTGATTCATATGGGGGAAATTAATCTCATTAAACTATTTGATTAGTTATGTTAAGAACTCTTGATAAGGTACCAATTTCAAATCTTTAGTCTGTCATTCTCCTTGTACTTTGTAAATTATAAGAGCTTAGTCACCAAAGACCTTTGGATTTTTTACACCTAGAGAGATGGTACTTAAAGACCCTTCACATAGGCTTCACATTCAACTACATTATTTGTATAGTCAAACTCCAATTTAATGGCCACTAGAATTGCTTTCCTTTTAGTGACATAATTACTGCCTTTACACCACTTTTATGTGTGTTGACTGCATCGCCAATATACATCTTCCATTTCTTTTCTTCATCTTCCACGTCATCTTCATCTTCTTTTATTGTAAAAATATCTTCATCAAGGAAACAAAAGTCTAATGGTTGATATTCCTTTAGAGGGTTCTCTACTAGATGATCAACTATAACATTCCCTTTGATTGACTTTCGAGTCATATACTTTACATCATATTCAAACAAAACTACTTGCCACTTTAAACTTCTTCCAGCAACATGCGGGCTTTCAAAGATGTATTTAATTGGATCCATTTTGGAAGTCAACCAAGTAGTGTAGTACAACATATAGTGCTTTATCTTTTCAGCTATCCATACTAGCCCACAACATGTTCTTTCTATCATCGAATAATACCTTTCACAGTCATTAATCATTTTATTTAAGTAATAAATTACTTGTTCCATTTTTCTTGAATCATCATGTTGGCCTATTATGGCCCCCATCAAACAAGGAGAAATTATTAAATATAATATCAAAGGCCTTCTAGACATCAGATGGACTAAAATTAGTCGATTCAACAAATACTTTATAATTTTATTGAAAGCATACTGGATTGACCTAAGAAATTATAATCTCGTATTGCTTTTCCTCAATAGCTTGAAGCTTAGTTCATAGCCTGCTATCAAGTTAACAATGAATCTTGCTATATAATTTAATTGACCTAAGAAACTATGAACCTTTTTCTATGATTGGGGTGGTAGCATTTCCCAAATTGCCTATATTTTGTTTGGGTCTACCTCTATTCTCTTTTGACTCAGAATGAAACCTAATAATTTCCTAGATATAGCTTCAAAGATGCATTCATTTGGATATAACCAGAGCTTAAATTCACACAACTTTTTAAAAAGTTTTTTTAAAACCACCACATAGCTCTTTTCTTCAACTGATTTAGTCTTATGCATCATGTCATGAAAGAGTGCTACCATGACTTTTTAATAAGTTGCCTCAGCGTTTTTTAATCTAAAGACATCACTCAATAACAATAAGTTCCCCATTGGGTAATAAAAGTTGTTTTCTCCTTATCCTCCTTGTGCATAGGAATTTTATTGTACCTATATAACTGTTCATGACTAAGTAATAATGATTTCGTGTCATATTGTCAACTATGACATCAGTATAAGGCAAAAGGAAGTCATCCTTTAGGCTTACTTTATTTAAATCTCTATAATACACACACATTAAAACTTGTCCATCTTTTTAGGCACAAGAACAATGTTTACTATCCAATGGGGATACATGGCCACTTGAAAAAAACCTGCATCCAACTACTTTGTCATATCTTTTTTAATCTTCAAAGACATATCGGTATTCATCCTTCTTAATTTTTGCTTTTTGGGTTCTATTTTAAAAGAATAATACAACTTTAAAGTAGCAAACTAGAATTTCATTTGCACGAAGTACTAAAGTTTAGGTGAAACATTGCCTTTCATTCTCATGATAAACTATTTAATGGTCTTGGGCTAGACCAGAAGGAAAAAAATGCAACATAAACACAATAGTTACATTGAAGGGTTTAACATCCAGAATCTCTTCCATCTCCTAGTTGCCCAAGGCTTTTATGAATTCATTGATTGAAATCCATGCCTCCCCACCTTACTTCTTTTCATTAGCAACCATGATGATACTTTGTTCATAAATTACTTTTGTAGGGACTTGGAATATTTCTCATATATATAGAATTTCAAGTTTCTCTACCTCGTTTCCATCCTTTAGACTCGCCTTTTCTTTCATCAGTTACTTTAGTGAGGACTCATATCCTAACTCTTAACAATTTGAATTCCTCAACAAGTAAATAAAAGATTCAAATTCTTCATGATCCTTGCCACACCAGCATTGACATTCTTTCCTTGGCTTTGTGGTTTATTAATATTAAGACATTGAAATGATGTTTCCTTAACTTGATCAGCTGTTTCAATATAAAGGATTAAGCTAGGTCTACTTATCATCTTTTCTACGAAGATAGGGTTTCTAATTGTTTCTTTGTATAACTTCTTGAGATTCTTTTAGTCAAACATCTTTTGAAAAGCTATATTTTGGTAACTCTAATAATTTAAGCTATTGTGTGCTTTGAGGGTAAATATCCATGATCTAGATATACTACAACATTTTTTTATTAATGGCATATTTAATAACCCTTCATATTCTTCTAATGTTGGAATGATTTGGAAGGTTGGGAATGTGAAACCCCTCAGAGCATCATCCCAATATTGGGCTAAGACATAGAGTGTGTTAGGTTGAACTGAAATGTGCAACAAATCTAAAATGTCCCTATCATCCATATTCTTCCTTTTAGTTTTTTTACCTAGAGTGATCAAGCCCTCCATAAATTTTGCTTCTACTTTAACTGGGATACTATTCCTTGTCAAGACCACCGTTGTCAAGCCTATATCTCATATGGTGGCTATTTGTGCCATTGTGCTTTGTTATGCTTGGTATCTCTTTTAACAAATCACTGTTAAAGGACAAACTAGGTTAACAATATAAATATAGGTGCTTATGTGTTGCTTTTATTTTAATTGCTTCTTCCTTTTTGGACTCGTTAATGGATCAATAGTATTTTTCCTTCAAACTTTTGCATGCTCCTCTAGGACTTATTAATCCATAGGAGGTCAACGTTTAACAATCAATTTGATAAAAGAATGAATGAAAACTAGGTATAGGGACAATATGATTTCTACGAATGACCCAGTAGGTAGCATTATTTAGTTTCAGTAGCACATTTTAAGTCTGGGATTTAGTTGTTAAAAGTCGTTTTATATAAATTACAAAAACAACTATGTCAATAGGAGACTAATGACCATGATCATTACATTATTCGGCTAGGAAATAATTCACAAAACTCAATTTCCTTGAAAGACAAAAGGTCTCATAAGGAATAAGAGTTGACCATTAACTTATGAGAGGAAATGACCCTCCATATAGTTAAAAGGTTTTCTTCCCTTCTAAAGATGCATTGAATAGCCAAATTTATTTTTTCATGAAGATAATCATGCATCTAAAGGTTTTCCTTTTCAAGGAATCTCCTATGTATGAGTATGCCAATGCAATGTATGATTATGAACCTTAGGGTTTAGTAATTCTTGCAGGCTACGGTTAGCTTCACTAAGGCATACTTTCATTGTGGTTAATGCATGTCTAATGGTATAATAAGGCTACATTAACTGCTCCAGTAAGGAATGACATGGGGTCGCTTTTGTATGGGTTATATCACAATGAAACGGCATGTATGCTCTATGTTTAGGGAAAGAAAAAGAATGTTATCCTGTGTCCTATATTAGGGATAGCCTAGGTTGAAATGGTTTATCCTAAGGGAAACAAGCTATAACTAATCAAGTGACTTACTAGGCTCTATTTAACACAATGCAATTCTCCAGGGTAAGTCTATAATTTTAAAAAATAATGGCTCTCAAACTGCCTCTAACACAAGGTTGAAGATCTTGTTATATGATTCTAACTGTAAAAAGAGAATTCAGATATAAGCTTAATCCACATAACAAGGTATAGTCTGAGTGAAGTCTTTATAATAACCTTAAGAAGTATAAAGCCCTATTGTAAAATCACTAGAAACTTATACTAATCTTAGGCACACACAGACCCAGGTATAGGGCCCTGAGATGAATGTGTGTGAGCTTATGTGTTTACATGGAATGTGTGAGGAAAGCATTCATATCTCTTGCCTAGAGACTAATCAACCCTCATCCACTAAATAGATTAGACAAGAAAAGAACAAATAGATAGATAAGAGTCATTTACACCAAGGTTTTAGTTCACATGTTATCCAAATAGCTAAGCAAATTATTGAAATAAAAATAAATATATGATTAATAAACAAACAATGCACTAACTTGTTATCTACCCTAAATATGTACAAGTATATTTGAACAAACACCTATGTACGTTAATTCCATCCAACCACTTTACAACAATTCCATCCAGCTACTCATGCCCATCATTTTCCAATCTTCATCACCCTTTTTCTTTGTTCTTTTTTCCTTTTGTTGTTTTTTATTTTTAAATTAATGGAATCATCGCAATTTATTTATTTTGAGATGAGGTGTTCACAATCACTTGCATGATATTAGAATGATTGCATTATTTTAGATAATGTTTATATGAAAATTTCCCATAATGCAGATAGTGAAAAGAGAGAGAGAGAGAGGGAAAATGAATATCTTCTCAATATTAACTTCTTTTAATTGCTTAAATTTTTATAAACTTCACTTTTATATATTCAATTCCTCGCTAGTTCAGTTCTAATAACATTTTTGTCGTTATATATATATATATATATATTTGCAGCATATCAGGCATAACTGACACGATGTTAGACGAAATTGACATTGAAGTGGAAAGTGCTTAACAAGGGAAAAAAACTGAGACCAAAAAGTATGCAAACCGACCTAATAGAAGTCATGAATACGGAAACACAATGACAATGCATGATATATGTACACAAGACCATATAGGCCCATTATGTTGAGTGTACTATTTTGAATTTTGTAGACATTGTTCAGGTTTAATTCTAAATTTAATCTCATTATATATAAAACTTTCAGGTTTGTTTATGGTGAATTTTATGGCTTTATATATTAAAATTTGAGGTCTTTTAATTCTGAATTTTATCTCCTTGTATATAAAACTTTCAAGTTTATTAATTCCTAAATTTTAATGCTTTATCTCTTAAATCAGATTGTTGGATCAACAGGCGTGGCTAAATTTGACTTATATAGCCACAGTGTATACAAGCCATATTATATTAGAGTTTACAAAACGTAGATAATCTTGTCTATTTTACATAGAAACATTTACAACCTACAATACCACAGCTAATGCACTCACTTTACGGCCACAATACACCCACACAAATCACATGGGGTTCTCTAAACAACTATTACAATTACACCCACATCAGTAGAATGACATAAAACACCATGATAAATCTCATTGCAGTTGCATTCATATCTACATGTAGAGCCAAATGATCCTTTGCTACCACTCATTAATTTCTCTATGTTCGCATATGTATAACATTTGCAATCACAATGAAGAGTATATCTATCAACACAACTCTACCTCCCCTTTCATTCTACATTAACGTAGCTATGCATCTCCAATCCTTTCTACAATTTAGAATAGCCTTTCTCAATCTACGCAAATTATAGAATAGCTTATTTCATTATATTTATCACATCAATTGGTTTTCCAGGTTGATTAATTCATTTCACAAGTTAAAATATTAAACACAATAATAAAGTTTTCTTTCTTCAATTCAATGACTGAATCCACCTAATGAAATTATGATTGCAAATGGCCCACCACATGATGAGATTATGGATTCCACCACCCATATATGCATCCCTCAGGTTTCAGAGATTCAGCATAGTAAAAGTGGCCTACCGCATGATTAAATTAGACAATACAATTGGGATTTATCGGGTATCCATCGGAATGCATATTTGTAAAAAACACCTTGCAAAAAGCAAATACCCCTCTATAAATCAAATGGTCCCATGCCAAACCATAAAAAAAGCTGCGTTAATAAATACCTTGCAAAAGGCCAAAGAAGATAGAGTAGACGCTTGAGCAAACATGATTGCTTATATTGTAAAATGATATTACAATTTTTGGAAGTGCCTCAATGAACAATTGCATTGAAATTTGTTATAGACTTGATTGTGTGCTCACCTATTATGAACCCAATCATCATGGTTTGTGTATGTAAATAAATTTTGATTACGACACCTATTGTGAGCCCAATCATTATGGTTTGTGTTTGTAAATAAATTTTGATTACAATTACAGTCCTTTTCATTCTTTTTTTTTTTTTTAGAGACACTTTATGGTGATTATTAGGGATAAGCTTGAATATCAAAATCAATCAATAAGAATATATATATATATATATATATTATTAGGCAATGAGCATTACCCTATCGGTGTGAGAATACTGATATAATTTGTGAATTTGACTTATTTATGATTTGTTAATAGCATTTTTTTTATTAATGCATTCATGATTTTTTGTATCCTATCAGTATGGAAATTATGAGTGCATTTTATAACATTTCCTTTTATGGTTAAAATTGTGGTACATATGAGTTTTCTTTGTTTATTATAATATGGGACCCTCAGGTAATATTATAATGAACCTTTTATTATACAATTGTATAAGCTGAATCTTGTAAAGGAAACCTTATTTTGTAATTATGTTTTTGGGAGATAATGAATGTTTCCTATTCTATTCGATCAGCTTATATGTTCCAGTAACTGTCTGTGGTTAAAACTTTCAATGGAACTATTTTGATGATTGGAATGAGTTTGCCATAAGGGAACCAAAACCAACAGATGTTACTACTAAATCTAATACTACTAATAAAGCTCTTCTTAAACAATGGCATGAATCAAACAGGATCTGTCTGACAGTCATGAAATATACTATTGAGAAGACCATCAGATAGAGTATTCCTAATAAGGACACTGCAATAGAATATCTCAAGGTTGTAAGCAAAAAATTTAAGAAATTTAACAAGACTCAGAAAGTCTATCACCTCTCCTTGCTTGATAACACTCATTATGATAGGGTGTCAAGTGTATGTGAACACATGATGAAGCTAGTAAACTACTTTAACAAGTTAAAATCACTAAATGCGAATTTAGGAGAGAGTTATTTGGTCTACTGAGTG
Source organism: Delonix regia (assembly GCA_037074485.1). Classification (NCBI taxonomy): domain Eukaryota; kingdom Viridiplantae; phylum Streptophyta; class Magnoliopsida; order Fabales; family Fabaceae; genus Delonix; species Delonix regia. The sequence goes on from CM073451.1 coordinate 37,631,239, forward strand.
TTGTAGTCTCTTCCTACTGAATATGGAGTCTTTAGGACCACACATAATTCTCGAGAAGCTGAATGAACCATTAATCAAATGATCTCTATAGTGACCTAAAATGAGGAGTCATTGAAATAAACTCACACGACCAATCAACGAACTTCATATCTCACGATTCGTCAAGTAAATGTGGAAATTAGAAACATAAAGGAAAGAAGCATTAGAATAAGGGCGATGGTAAGAAGCACTTTGTTAAAGAAAGAAACCATTCAATGGTGAGTGCCACTATTGTAAGAAACTTGGGCATAAAATCTCTGATTGCCTTAAACTGAAGAATAAACACGAAAGAGAAGGTATTCATTTTAATGTTGCCCTATAATCTCTAATTTGTTTTGAGTCTAATGTTTTTAATAACACTATGGGTTCTTGGTGATTGGATTCTGGAGCCACAGTTCACGTGTCCAATTCCTTACAAGGATTCAAAAATAAGAGGTGCCCAAATGATGGAGTCGGGCCATTTTAGGAATGGAAGGAAGTTCAATTGCAATTGAATGCCTTGGAACTATAGTTTTGGACTTACACTCAGGATACCATTTAGTTTTGAGAAACATTGTCTATATTCCCTCCTCTGAGAGGAATTTGATTTCTACTTCTGTATTAGATAAAGAAGGATATTCCTTTTGGCAAGAAAATGGAAGAATTGACATTTACTTTAATTTAGTTATTGTTGGTTTTGCAAATTTGATGGATGGTTTATAGTGCTTGGATGTGAATACTAATTTGAATTCTTCCATTAAGGCGTCCATTAGTACAGTTACTGGACAAAAACACCGAAGGATTAATGAAGATTCTTCCATGTTATGGCATCAACATTTGGGTCATATTTTAAAAGAAAGATTAGAAAGAATGATCAAACAAGGAATTTTACAAGACCTAAATTTCTCTGACTTTGATTTTTGCATTAATTGTATCAAGAGAAAACTTCCCACATGAGCAAGAAGAAAGGGGGCAAATATATGCGAAGGTATTTTGGAATTGATTCATACATATATTAGGGGATCAATCACTCTAGCTACCATGGGTGATTATAAATACTTCATCACATTCATAAATGACCATTCTAGAATTGGATGGGTTAACCTGCTATGTGAAAAATTCAAATCATTAGATGCTTTTAAGACTTTTAAAGTTGTTGTTGAGTGAAAATCTGGGAAAATAATCAAATGTGTAAGATTTGATAGAAGAGGTGATTATTACGGAGGTATACAGAAATGGGCAGAAATTTGGGACCTTTTACCCTATTCCTATAGGAGCATAAAATTGAAGTTCAATATACCATGCCTAGCACTCTACAACAAAATGGAGTTGTTGAAAGGCGTAATCGTACCTTGATGGATATGGTCAGGAGTATGATCATTCATTCCTCCCTATTAGAATTTCTATAGGGTGATGCTCTTAAAACGACAGCTTACATCCTGAATCAAGTTCTAAGCAAATCAGTTGATAAGACCCCATATAAACTAATCACTGGCAAGAAGCCTAATATAAGACACATTTGAGTATGAGGCTGTAGAGTAGAGGTGAGACCCTATAATCCTTAGCTCAACAAACTTAATTCAAGGACCGTTAGTGGATTTTTTATTGGATACTGTTCCAAATCCAAAGGATGCAAATTTTATTGTCCTATTTACACCGTCAGAGTTATTGAATCAGATCGAACATTTTATTTTGAGGATGACTTGGCTAGTAGGAGTGATTCTACTAGGGTTATTAATTTACGTAATGAAGACACAATATTACCCATACCAACCCTATCATCTGCACTAACTGAACAAGTTATTGGAGATAATATTCTTGCTCAGAATCCAGTAAATCTTATTGGGGGATCGCTTGCAGTTGGTATAAAGGAACCGATGGTTGAATTAAAATGAACACAGAGGATTTGTAGACCTGCAATACCAGATGATCTTATAGTGTATTTGCAAGAGTGCAAATCAGATACCGTTGATGGAACAAATCCAGTCACTTATGATGAAGCTGTGTTGGGTTCCCATTCATTTGAGTGGTTGAAGACCATAAATAATGAGGTGAACTCCATGTATCATAATCACGTATAGGAATTGACTGAGTTACCAAATGGATGTAGACCTATTGGTTGCAAATGGGTCTTTAAGACCAAAAAAGGAGGAAATGGTAAAGTCGAGAGATTCAAAACAAGACTTATAGCTAAAGGCTATAATCAGAAGGAAGGCATAGATTATACTAAAACCTTTTTGCCGGTATCAACTAAAGATGCCATCAAAGTTGTAATGGCTCTTATCACACAGTTGGATCTTAAACTTCACTAAATGGATGTCAATACACCATTCTTAAATGATGATTTATTTAAAGATGTCTATATGAAACAACCCAATGGTTTCGTTGAGAGAAAGAACACTTAGTGTGTAAGTTAAAAAGGTTCATCTATGGGCTTAAACAAGCCTCAAGATAGTGGTATTTAAAGTTTGATGAAATTATTACCTCAGTAGGCTTCATAGAAAATGCATCTAATCAATGCATTTATCATAACTTTGATGGAAATAGCTTTGTGATTCTATTTTATATATTGATGACATCCTGTTAGCAAGTAACTTAGTGTGTTTATTGACATTCTTGTTTTGGGAATACAGATTCACTAAGATAGATCACATGACATTCTTGGTTTGTCTCATATGACATATATAGATTGAGTGTTGAAGAAATTCAATATGCACTCTTGCATTCATAGTGCTGCACCAATATAGAAAGATGGAAAGTTGTCAAAATCATCCTACCTAAAAAACAATGATGAGAAGATTGTAACAGACAAGGTTCTATATGCATAAGTTATTGTTAGCCTAATGTATGCTCAAGTGTGCACATGACCCAATATTGCATTCATCGTTAGTGTGCTTGGCAAATACTTGAGCAACCCTGGACACGATCATCGGAGGGCTGCTAAGAAAGTTCTGAGGAACCTTCAAAGTACAAAGCATTATATGCTTACTTTCAGGAAGTTTGAACCACTTAAGATAATGGGTTATTCTAATTCAGACTATACATCTTGTGTGGATTATCGTAAATCCACTTCTAAATACATCTTTATGATGTCTGGAGGGGCTATTTCATGGAAGAGCTGTAAACAATCAGTGACAGCTACCTCAACTATGGAAGTAGAGTATATTGCTTGTTATGTGGCCACTTGCTAGGCCATATGGTTGAGGAATTTGATATCTGACATGCATCTTGTAGATTCTATATCATGTCCTTTGACCATATATTATGATAGTTCATCTGTTATTAACTTTTCTCATAATCACAAGAACTCTAGCCGTACTAAGCATTATGATGTGAAGTTCCTGTTTGCTAGAGAAAAGATTGTTGAATTTCAAACTTGTTTGGTTCACATTCCTGGTGGACACATGTTGGTAGATCATTTGACCAAAGGTTTGCTTGTGGGAGTTTTCAAATCTCATGTGATTCACATGGGTGTTGTTGAGAGCCTTAATGTAGCCTTAGTTTAGTGGGAGTCTAAGTTAAGTTCAAAAAGAAAGGATTATTTATAATATTCATATTCCATCCTATTCAGAGATTCAAACTTATTATGATGGTTATAATATCACTTGTTTCCCTATCTGATCTACTGATCTTTGTATAGGTTCATATCTTAATATTATATGATTTAGAATAAATACACATTTGTGTACTTGTATGAATATTAATTACTTGATTCTATTGTCTTTAAATTGAATTAATGATTAATTAATGCTATCCAAGTGGGAGATTGTTAGAATAAATGATGACTTAGCACTAACTTGTTATTAGATCAATACATATAATTTTGGTTACTTAATTGGGAAATTAATATAATTAGACTAAATCAATGATGGATTGGGTCCATGTTAAAAATGGATAATTAGTACTGGGTCAGATTATCCACTAGTCCATTTGATAGAGACCCTAACTTGTAGCCCAAACTTAGTTAGTAATTATCCCATTGGATTATTAATGGGAAGAGAGATTATTGGGCTTAATTTAGGCCTAATTAATTTTGGAAGGAGATTGAAGTGTTTATAAATAAGATCGTTATTAGTCTTTTAAGACTAATAAAACAATTTTCTAAAATACTCTTAATCTCTCTCATCTTTCTCTTAATCAAGTAAGGGTCTTGCAAGTTGATGTTTCTGCCTCATCATCTTCTTGAATAATTTCATCAATCATGTCTACACCAATAGGTAAACTTCTCTATTTGCTAATTGAGAATTTTAAATATAGTTAATTTGGTTCATGTTATTGTGCAATTATATTTTCAAAGGAAAGTATATCAGATCAGAAGATGTGAGATGCAAGATGGATTCATGAAAGAGATTATAAGGCATGGAAGGATCAAGAAAGAATAAAGATCATATGAGAAAAGAAAAACATGAACCAGAAGCGAGAACGACAAAGTCAAAAAAGAGGAAAGACAATAGAATTGACAGAGAACAATGGAAATCAAAGACAAAGATGAGAGATGCATGAGGAAAGGCAAGAGATATGACCATTCTTGGCTTCATTCTACATGTCTCTTCGATTCTTCTTCATCTTTGTTATTTCATTAATAGCCTTGTGGTAGAAAATAGGAGGCAGTAGTATGGCATGGTAGATGATGAAGAGAGATGACCAAATATACAATTTAGCTACAAATGATGGCACGTAGATAAAAAATTGAAATAGGATTAGGGTTTTGTTTCAAATTTTTTTAATATATAATAATATAATATATCAGGGTTAAGCTGGGTTGGGGTGTTGGTCCGAAGTCATGCCCTAATACTTGGCCTAACCCAACCTCACAACTTAGTAAACTTACACAATAGTTGGCTAATTTTTGCTTTGACCTGGCTTGAGAGTGCCAAGCAATTTGGATCTTCAAAAGAGTGAAGGAGCAATGGAAATATGAGGAGAAGTGAGGGACTAACATGGGGTTTTTGTCTGAATTATTAGCTTTCAATCTTTCAGAGTTTCTCTTATTAAAAAAATATTTCGAAGTTTATTTAAGGGAAAATTTTGCTTTTAAGGTTCTTTTCCATATGATTAACTAAAATGTGACAATTTCTAATGTTGCTCCATGGAACCATAGCAATAATAACACATTTCAACAATGTAAAAGGCTAAATCAACAGTGAAAAAGAAAAAAGAGCTACTAAATTAGGTACTTTTTATGCATCATGAGAGCTAAAACTCTGTGTCACACCCCAACAAGAGATGTGACTGGTACGAAGGGTAAGACATACCTCACCTCCGTAAACCAACAATAAATCATACCATCGTACTAGTCAATGAACACACATAATCTATAGAAATTTCAGTAGATTATGTGACTTTTGTATGGAAATTTCAATAGATTTTTCCCTAAAATATGGACTTTCTGAAATTTTCACAAATAGCCACTCATATCAAAAAATATAGAGAGCTTTGCTCTCACAATAGTTCTCAATCAAATAGCCCAGTTTATATATACAACTTACAAAACCCTACATGTAACATATGGGGCCATTAGAGTTCAATATATACATTAATGACAATAAAAGAATACTTTTGCACTTGTAGACAATGCAGGGCTCACCAAAAGGAACCTAACTTGCCATTATACCGTGGAGGAGGGCCTAGGCTTGACACTGCTATCTAAAAAATGTAGAGAAACAAAGTTGAGTGACAATCACTTAGTGAGTAAATACCCTTAACTATACTGAAAGGGGAATAGGCGAGGATGATGGAATATTTCACAATCCTGTTACAAAATAGAAAATTAGTAATAAACATTTATAAAACCTTGAACTTCAAAACACTTTAGTGGAAAGACATTTCACATAACTAAACAATAGATCAATAATCGTATACTAACATTTGCTAGTGGTAGCAATACAAAATAATAGCAATGGTGAGCATAATGGCTCACATATAGTCAGTGGTACAGCTGAAGCCTCAATATAGTAATACAATTTATGGTGCACCATGGTTAATGCTTATTATCATTAGGTACAAAGTTTTGTATAGGAAAAAATTTCTAGGAAACAACTTCATTCAAAAAGCATAGATCATTCTTATTTAAATCTTTATAGAAATCAATCAATAAAGTAGTCATAACAGTAGCACTTCAAATTTTCCTATACAATCAATCAGACAATATTTAAATCATTATACAAAAATCAATACATTGAAAATGAAACTTATAAAAAAGTCTAATAGAATTTTGAAGAAAACAAAATAATTCTTAAAAGTAAACAATATTTCTTACAAAGCATGTTCCCTGGGCACTAAAGTGTGTAAGAATTGCTAATTCAAAAAGAAAATTTTGAAATATAGAAAACAAGTATAGCCAGTAATATTCATTCACCTGAAAGGATTATACGAACCTCTCTCTAAACTTGTTTACCCTTTCCTTGTTGACAATTTTCCTAGCCACCTATAACATTAATTAAAATGCTCTTAACCTATAATATTCATAAATAATTTTAGCCTATAACTTCTTTAATTCCACTTGCCCCTCTTACTTCCCAAAATCTTAATAAATCAAATTTTTTGCCAACATTTTTTTATAATACCCCAAAATACTCATGGCCTTTACTTTTATTCAATCTATTCCATTATACATTTATTAAAACTCCAATAACCTACCATCAACACCAATGCCACAATAGAGATTATTCAATTAAATTCCAAAATCCTTTATTCAACTTGCATTATTATTCATTGCTATTTAATCAAGCCATATAAGGTCTCCCATTCAAATTTCCTCTCTTTTTCTCTATGAAAAATCTAGGAAAATAAGGAAATTTGGTAATTTAACTTATAATTCAAATTAAAACTTCCAATAATCTTAAATCACTTCCTAGATGCATAATAATATTTGAGAAGCCCTAAAAATTTGAATTTCACCTCCTTACAAGATTACACATACACCTATAATTTGGGGTTTTTAAATTTGGAAGCTAAAACTCACAATTGATCAATGATTTTGAGAATGATGTAAAATTTACCTATGATATGAAGTTCTAACTCAATTTGAAGCAATCTCCCCAGATTAAGCTCAAATTTACCTCTTTTTCGAGTGAACAGTGTCACACATTGGGGTTCTTTAATCTAAGGCTATTTGGTTCAAATTAATAGTTGACCAAAAATCATTGTAAAACTGAATTTTTAAGCTAAATCAAAGTAAAACGCACCTTGATTCATGAAATTTCAGCTAGAAATTTGGTCATTGTGCATTCATCGGAAACCACAATATTTCTAGCCAACAAGAGGCCGGTGGAGGTCGTGTTCAAGCCAGTGGTGGTACTGTGACGCTGGACATGCTTCGGTGGCCCCAAAAAACTACGAAAAATGGTCCAAATCCTTAATGGTCGATTTGCACAATGACAATAACAAGGAAGAATGATGAAGGAGTGAAGGGTCTAATGGTAAAATGATATAATTAAGGCATTTAGGTAATTTAAGTGGAAGTATTTTACATTATCAGATCAAATCTTTTTTCCTTGAAGATACTTGGTTACCATACTCTGTTCAGTTATAAGTGCTAGGAATTTGCAAGGTAAGGCTTAAGTACTCATATTGATTACTATATCAGATAAAAAAAATTCTGCATTTATATTTAGTACTGCTTAAACTTCCTTTTTGAGTATTCCATTACCATGCAAATCTTATCTCTATCTCAAGTGAATTTTTTCCTTTTTTCCAACTCTTAAAATAAAATGAATTATCATTTATTTTTATTTTTATTTTCTTGGGTATTACACTCTATAAGCAAGTTTCAATAACAAGTTAAACCAATACTTTTAATCTTTTTGAGTGATATATGCTAGACCTACTGGCCTTAATCCCCAAATCCATAGAATTTCAAAATTTTTATAATGGAATTAAATGTACATACATAGTATAGAAGTCATCGTAGATCTTTTTCTCAAATTAGTTTCTCCCTCTTTCCTTTTCTTGATCAACATCCTAATTTTCACTAGTGATGTAACCCTGAATTTTCACGTCTTTTATTTTCTGAGCATAGTAACCTTATAGGCAAAGAGAGGACTACTTTAATTAAGGTTAGATTAAGTTTAATATGGTACATCCATCAAGTAACCAAATGTATGATCAAGATTTATTTAGCTAATAAAACAATAACTTGACTTAAATATAATCATAATTATCTTTAATTATATTATATTAAAGATAATATAATTATTTTTCTATTTATCAGGCCACGTTCCAAAATTCTACCACTTGGCCTTATGGATAGATAGTGTAATGTCATAGTAGCTTAAACATAATGCATGCGTGTGAATAAATCTTCTTAATGGTGGTCATCATGCTTACCATAGTACAATAAATCATCAAATGTGGGTTATGGTGGTTGTATGTAATTCGTAAGATACTTTCTTCCATATACCACAACATTAATAACTCACTATACAAGGTCCATAAACATCAATCATATTTCATCATGGTCCACTATAATGTCTTGTAAAGAATTTCCTGTTATATCAACATAAATAAGCGTAATGTAAACATTATCATAAGAAAGAAATTCATACTTAAGTAAAAAAAAAAACAAATTAATTGAGTTCAAAGTGTGAACATTGTCATAACAAGTATCAATTTCAACCAAGACCCATTTAATGTACATAATCTTTATGTAGTTTGGGTTTCAATCCTTTTGTCAAAAAATTTGTAATCATTTCATCAATTAGTATTTTTAGTAGACATTCTTTGTTTTTTGACTTTTTATCAACAACAAAGAATTTTAACTTAATATGTTGCATTCTATAAGAGTATTTATTGTAACTAGAGAAGAATAATACTGCAAAGTTATCATAAAAATTTTTAGTGGGTTAGTAACGGTGTCAACAACCTATGTCTTGAAATAAGATTCTACAGCCATAATGCATGATTGGTTCCTTCATAGCAACTCACAAGTTCAAATGGCAACCAAACTACTCTACTCATTACAAGTAATGGAAAATTAGAATGCTAACTCAAAAGAACGAAAGAAATCCAACAATTTCTTTGTAAAATAAGATCTTTTAAATAATTGGTCTAGCAACCCATATAGTTTCTCTTATGCTCCTACACATAGTTAAATTTACAACCAACTTGTGGCAAAGCCTAACATCTCAAAGACTCAAAATGCCAATCACTTTTAAAAATTTGAATATAAAAAATAACATTTTTGGTGAAATTTAAGGTCAAAATATAGAGGTATGGAGAACAGGAACACACAGTGACAACCCCCTCCTCTCATATTATTTAGACAAAATTGGATCAATTTGAATACTTAATATCCAAGAGAATGATAACTCCCACAAAGTATAAATAATGATGAGGGATAATTAGGATACTCCAAAATAATAAAAAACTCCTAACTTGTAGATAAAGGATGTGATAATCATGTCAAAGTACCTTTACCTATCACTTCCACTTAATTTGTAAAAATTATCCTTTGATAGGCTATAAGTTTCTCAGCAATATCTAAAGATATAATAAATTCCCCTAATATTTCAGAGGTGCTAAAAAATCATTATTCTCCCATAACAAAAAAATATATATACAGTAAGTCTCTTAATTCTTCATTGCAAGAAACTTACCTCCAGTTGAACTTTTCCACCACCACCCATTCCTTCCAACTCAAAAAAACGAAAAAAGCAACTCACAAATTCTACTTCCATAGTTAATAAAATAACTATGAACTTTATCTTACTTTCCTATAACATTGTTCCTTCTGTTAATAGGAACAACACAAAACATGGAGTTATATTATCATATACTCTGTAAAGTCTGAATCGAAGTATCCAACTAAATCATTCCATGGGCATTGCTTCAACTATATTTATCCCATTTTTTAATAACAACTTAGCTAAACATTTATTCATATTGAATTTCTCAATGATTCTTTCAATATAGGCTTTATGAGACAATCTTAACAATCCTTGTGTTTTATTATGAAAATTTTCAATTCCTACTTATGTTGGTTGCCTCTCTCATATTTTCCATTTTAAAATTCTTAGAGTGAAAATATTTTATTTAATGTAATATGCCCAAGTCATTTGCAACAAGTATAATATCATCAATATATAAAACTAGAAAAATAAACTTGCTCCCATTGACCTTTCGATATATATATATATATATATATAATGATCAACCACATTTTTCTTCAAATCCAAAATATGTTATGGTGTCGTTGAAGTTAATATATCATTGTCTAAAAGCTTGTTTTAGTCCATATAATGACTTCTTAAGTCTACATATCATTTGGTCTTTTCCATGAACCGAAGAACCTTCAAGTAGGTCCATGTAAGCTTCTTCCTCAAGATTTAAGAAAGGATGTTTTCATATCCATTTAGTGTAACTCTAAATCGTTAATGCAAATCAATTATAGTGGGCCACCAATATTAAAATGATTCTTAATTAGTCTTCCTTTGATATTGGTGAAAAGGATTCACTATAGTCAATGCCACTTTTCATAGTGTAGTCTTTGGTAACAAGCCTAGTTTTATATCATTCAATATTGCCACTTGAGCCAAGTTTGGTCTTAAAGATCCATATACACCCAACTCACTTTAAACCTCCTAAAAATTCAATGACATCCTAGACTTAGTTTTGCTCCATAGACTTAATTTCTTTTTTCATGACATTAATTCACTTTTCAGACTCAGTACAGTCCCTGACTTGTAAAAAAAAAAACCAAAAATTTCTTAATTCTAATTTCAAAATCTAACTCTTACAAATAAACCACATAGCCATCTAAAATAGCAAATCTTCTTTTATTTTTTGGATCTCTTTAATAGTAATTCTTGTGGCTTAATTGTGTTAGATACTTGTGAGTTAGTTTGTTCTTGGAATATTTCATCATTCAAATATTGTTCAGTATTATCTTTAACCACTATGACAACACTTGGAATATATGTTAATAAAGGAATACTTACTGGTAAAGGAATGTCTACCCAAATTTCCATTGTGTTCACATCCTTTCTTTAATCACTCCTACTAACTTCACCATTCTCTATAAATTTTGCATTTTTAGTTTCCACAATTCTTGGACTACGGTTTGGACAATAAAACTTATACCCTTTAGATTTCTCTAAGTAACCAATAAAATAATCACTAATCGTTTGAGCATCCAATTTACTTTCATATGGGTTGTAAATTCATACTTCTACTAGGTAGCCCTACATGTAAATATCTTAAACTAGGCTTCCTACTAGTCCATAATTCAAAAGAAATCTTTAAAACAGCCTTACTGGGAACCCTATTAAGCAAATACATAGAAGTTTTTAATGCGTGCATCGACAATGATTTAGGTAATAAGGAGTTACTTATCATACACCTGACGACATTCGTTAAAGATTTATTTCACCTTTTTGCCACACGATTTCTTGAGGAGTGCCTAGCATAGTATACTATACACATATGCCATGTCTTTCAAGGAATTTTGCAAATGGACCTAGACATTGACCTGACCTTTCATATTTTTCATGATATTCATCAACTCTATTAGATCTTCAATTTTCATTTTCAACCTTATTTACATATACCTCAAAGGCATTCACTAACTAATATTTTTCTTAAGCAAATAGACAAAATCGTAATGTGAAAAAATCATTTATAAAGTTGATGAAGTACCTTTCTCCATAAAAAGATGGAATATCAAAGGGTCCACATACATTAGTGTACATAATTTAAAGAAGCTATGTGCTTCCTATGGCTCTTGACTGATTATGTTTGGTTTGCTTTCCTTTTTGCAATCCACATATAAATCAAAATAAAAAATTTAGATTAGGAAGAATTTCATTCCATACTAGTCCTTCTTTTCTTTCTTTGTATATATGACTTAAATATTTATGCCACAAGTAAGTAGAATAATAATTTATTTTAGTATTCCAATATAATGGTGCATTACAACCAAGGATTCAATGCAAGAATTATCTTTAAATAAATTAAAATAACCATGTCCAAATTTAACATCAAACCACAAACATCCAATCTAGATAAGGAAACAAGGTTCAAGTAGTTGAAGAAAGAGTTTTTAATAGGTCTAAATGATATCCAATATCTAAGATCAAATGGTAAGTCCCTATGTCTTCAATTGGAGCCTTCATGCAATTCATCATAGATAAGAAACTTTCATTTGGGTTTGTAGTTTGGATCGTAAAGAATCCCCACATCATAATAGAAACATGAGTAGTAACAACAGAATCAAGCCACCAAGTATTATAAGAAGCTTTAACTAAGTTTGATTCAAAACATACTAAAGCATCAGGCATAACTTTCTTTTCAAATTAGCCTTTACGTTTTTGGAAATCCTTTTGGAAGTGACTTACTTTTCCATAAAAATTGCACCCATTTTTGCCTCTTGTTCCTTCATTTTAGCCTTAAAAAAATTAGCAAGAATTTTTCCTTTCTTAAACTTTTTGGCTTTTAGCTGAATTCCTTTTCTAGCTCCTTGACCCACGAGGTTGATTAAATGACTTTCTTGCTTCCTCAATCTTGTTTCCTTTTAAACAAACTTATTGACCAATTCATTAAAATCCCACTTGTCATTAATAGTGTTGTAGTTAATTTAAAATGGCCCTTATTCAGGAAGAAGTGAATTCAAAATAAATTGTATGATAAATGAGTGATCCACATTTATACCTAAAATTTTTAATCTTATTACAATATTAGTCATCTCAATGATATGCTCTTGCATACCTCACAACCTGTCAAGTTTTATGGTTGAGTTTTTTTCATTAAGCTATCAACAACTAAAGCATTCTTCTACAAATTGAAGGTATTCCTTCACACTTTCTGTTTGTGGTATAGTTGTCTTAATGTTTTTGGCAATTGGTACACAAAAGTTTAGAACTTCATACAAATTTACATAAACCAATAATAATACCATAAAACTATATTATAGTTCTCCTACGGGTAGATCCTATAACATATTATAAATTAAATGCCATAAGTTTTATCTTCACTAGTAAATTAAAATGCCCAATCAAGTACACATGTTATCTTTTGAAAAAACAAATATATGTGATCAAAGAAAATTAACTCGCTACTTTCATGTTCACTATTTATTAAAACGACTAAGTAAGTCTTAAAAGTTTGATAATCAATTAACTTAATCAACAATGATAAGCATTTACTCAAATATATAAATATATATTATCACATCATAATTATATTTATTTGAAATTTATTATTGAAAACTTTAGTGACTAACAAATCATGTTGAAAAATAAATTTCAAATTACTTAATGATAATCAACTTAATAAAAAATAATAAGTATTTATATATATATATATATATATATATATATTGAAGGGAATATATGAACATAAATACATTCATAGTTTTAGAGTAGGAGACTTATATAAATCTCCTAATTGTGAAAGTTCATCAAACTCTGGCTGAGATCACTGATTGAATGAGATACCCACAGTGTATTGGGTGTATCTCAGGTTTTTACAGCCTAAATCCCCTCTCGAGTGTAACTACAAAACACTCGTAGGTATTCCACTCAGAGCATCTCAAGTCTCTTTCTTAATGAGTTATCTCTCGTATAATAGTCTAGCCCCTATCTATAAAAAGCCAGCTAGGGTTAGGGTTTAGTAGTAATTCTTATAATTACTATTTTACCCTTATTTAATGAACACCCCTTATTGGTGGACTCAGTATAATATCTTCATCGATTTAAACCCTAGATATTATATGATATTCTAACATGTCCCACTGACACATAATAGGAGTGCTCATATGTTCTAAACCCAAGAAACATATTCTCGGTAAATTAAAAGAACATTTTCTCTTTATAATATGCAATCGTTCATACAGGGAAAGTACTAGCATTCTATGAGAGCATCAATGCTATAAATTAGTTACAAATATATAGCCTCTCATTGAAAATGCACCTGCATGTATATCATAAAGTATGCATGCACCCTAGATCATAAGAATCACATTTAGATATTTCTCAATGATCTCATCTATCATAATATATTGTATTTACAATCATGACACACAAGTCATAACTGGTATACCAGTGGATACAAAATAATGAGATTCTTTATATCATTTTCCTTTTCTCACGATCTTATTAACACAGACTTAGTTTGCTTTTCTAGACATATCCCACCAAACTGAATCATTACTCATAGTCCTTAGGAACATGTTAAGATAGCAAACACCAAGTTGCATCTCAAGTACCTGATTAAAGTCCAAAGGTACAAATATAGAGCCAGCGTAAAGGCTTAAGGGTCTCACACAATTATGAGTTAAGATTGCACTCATGTTAACCTATATGGTTGGCATTTGCACACATGGTATCAAACATATGGTACAACATTCCTCATTTTCCCATGGAGTGTATATCTATTTCACAAGTAATGTTGTACATATGATATTTTAGACACCGCAAATCTAAATTTGAGTTCCTATATCTACACAATGTCTTGAACTCACATCTAGCAACTAAGGTAGACTAGAAATAAGAACTTATTTCATCAAATCAATTTTAATGACCCTATGTCATTAATTAGGTGACTTAAAATGATTTTAAGTATAGTTGCTCTCAAATTATCCTCTTAATAATTTCTCTTAAAATCTTGTCTCATCTCTAATGTCACAAAGACACTGAGGCGGTTACCTGTGTGAGAAAGCTAACCCTTTTGTCTTCTTGACATACTTAACAATAACTAAGAATGTACACAACATTCAAATAAAGGTATGTAAGCATGGAAATCAAACTTTATTGATTATCAAAGAACATCAAAACATCTCTATCTGTGAATAATGGGAAAAATTAAAAATAAAAGTGAAGTATGTTAAATTCTATGCAATCCTAAAAACCTAATGTGTCTCACAAACATATCTCTAGAAATAGGCTTAATCAGTGGATTTGCCAACATCTCATGCATAGATATATACTTCGCGTTCACAGTCTTCTTTGCAACTATGTTCTTCACATAGTGATACTTGATATTTATGTATTTGGTTTTGTAATGGTACTTTGGATCCTTGGTGTATGCAATCGCTGCCTCACTATTGCAGTACACTAACACTGGTTCAATATTTTCTGCTTTGCAAAATAGTTGATCCAAGAACCTCTTCAACCAAACAACCTCCTGGGTCGCTGAAGATAAGGCCATGAACTCTGCCTCCATCGTGGACAAGGATAAATATGATTATTTCTTACTACTCCATGATATGGCGCCATCACAGAGTAAGAAAACGTATCCTAAAGTAGACTTTTGATCATCTAAGTCCCCTCCATGATCAACAACAGTGTATCCTACCAATCGTAGATCTCCGCCATCTTGATAGCAGAGCACATAATCAACAGTCGCCTTCAGATTTCTTAATATCCTTTTTACAGCTTCCCAATGTTTAGAACCTGGGTCGGTTTGATATCTACTCACCAACTAACTGTTTGACAGATATCAGGTCTAGTACACATTATAGCATATATTAGACAACCGATCACATTCCTATATGGAGTTTAGCTCATACGCTTTCTTTCCATGGCAGTCTTAGTAAACATTTTGGTACACAAGGTTCGACTTGTGCTTATAGGAGTGTCAGCAGGGTTACAACTTTCCATACTAAAATGTTCCAAAACTTTTTTGATGTAATTATCTTGCGAGAGATACAAGAGTTTCTTATAATGATTTCTTGAAATCCTTAACTCCAAGAATGTATGCAGCTTCACCCATATCCTTCATCTCAAAGTGAGATGACAACCAGGTCTTCACCTCATTGATTAGCTCCATATCATTTCTAGTTATGAGCATGTCATCAACATATAATGTCATGATCACATACTTGTCCTTAAATCTTTTGGTATATACACAGTTGTCTTCACTCATCATAGTGAAACCACTAGAGATGACTGCACTGTGAAAATAAATATACCACTACCTTGAAGATTGTTTAAGGACATCGATAGACTTCAAAAGTCTACAAACTTTTTCCTTCTTGGCCCTCTTTAATGAAACCCTCAGGTTGTTCCATATAAATTTCTTCATTTAATTCTCCATTGAGAAAGGCAATCTTTACATCCATCTGATGTGATTCAAGATCTAGACAAGCCACTATAACTAGAAGTAAGCAAACACAGGTAAATCATACAGTAGGAGAAAAAGTCTCCTCATAGTCAATTCCTTCCTGCTGTGTATACCCTTTTACTACTAGTCAAGTTTTAAATTTTCCAATCGTGCTATTAGCTCTTTTCTTGATTTTGAGAACCTACTTGTTCCCAATAGCTTTGTGTCCCCTTGGAAGATCAATAATCACCCCAAACATTGTTGACTTTCATAGACTCCATTTCCTCTTACATAGCTTTAGTCCATTTATCCTTAGAAGGGGATAAGATAGCCTCTTTCAAATTTCTCAGCTTATCATCATTTTGCAGGAGCATTGTAAAAAGTTCATCACCTTCAATCTCATATCGTCGGTGAGGAGTCTTTTTACAAAACCCATATCTCAATTGTGATTCATTAAATCTTGTTTTATTGTTCCCATTTAGATCAATGTTGCTCCTACTCGAATTTAGAACGTTGGTCTCACTCCCACTTGCAATAAGATCCATTTGGCCACTCCCACTTGGAACAATTGGCTCAGGAACACTTTCATTTGCATCAAATGATGAAGAAGGTTGCTAATGGGAAACTAATTCATCATCTACCATAATACTCCCACTCGAATAAAGTGGTCCTAGTGCGTTCGGATCCTCTATCCCAAATAAGGATAGGTCTAGACCTACCTCACCCTTCTTAGGATATTTATTCTCTAAGAATGTGACATCTCTATATTTGAATTTAGTCACGCTCCCATTATCTTGCTAACTTATAAACACATAACCTTTTAAGGTTTCTGAGTAAATAAAGATACTTTTCTTTCCTTTCGGGCCCAATTTTCCATACCTGTGAGAGGAATCATATGTATAGGCAGCACATCCCTAAGGTTTCATAACACTTAAGTCAGGCTTTTGCCTAATCCATGACTCATATAGAGTAGTTGCAACTGATTTCGTAAACACATGGTTAAGTACATAGGCTGCAGACATCAATGCATCACCCTAATAGGTGATTGACAAATTAGCCTATGTCATCATGTACCTAAGCATCTCAAGGAGTGTTCTATTCCTTTTTTCTGCATCACCATTTTGTTGTGGAGTACTTGGAATAGTCAACTGATGAACTATCACTTTCACATTACATAATTTATTGAATTGAACAGACAAATATTCTCGGTCTTAATCGGTTCAAAGAGCCTTAATCTTCTTATCTAATTGCTTCTTAACTAAGGTCATATAATTTTTGAAACAGCTTAATGCTTCTAACTTATGAGAAATCAAATAGACAAAACCAAAATGAGTATAATCATCAATGAAAGTGATAAAATAATTCAGTCAGTGCCTGGCCTTGACATTCATAAGCCCACAGATGTTAGATTGAACAAACTGCAATGAAAAATTGGCTCTAGTTGCTTTACCAAAGGGTTTTCTTGCTAGACAAGATTCACAAGTAAACAAATCTACTCATTCAATGCCGGGAAACAAACCCTCTTTTGCTAACCATTGCATTCTCTATTGGCCAATATGACCAAGTTTAGCATGCTATATATTTACATCGTGATCTTAATCATGCATAGCAACAAACATGGAAAAACTAACATTATTATTAATGTAAGATTCGTCAACTAAATCCATAGAAATAGAACCTCTGATTACATAACCAAAACCATAAAAAAAATTGGGTCATTACTCAATTTAACATAATTGTCATGGAAATACAAATCAAAGTCTAGCCTAAGTAAAACCAAAACTGAAATAACATTATGACAAATTTGAGGCGCATAAAAGACGTCATGTAAGATCAGGTCTTGACCACTACACAGGACTAACTTGCATGTTCCGATCCTTTTGGCAGTAACCTTAGTGTTATTGCCCACATATATCCTGAATGCTCCATAAAGAACTTGCCGAAAGTCAACAAAGGCATTACGATCACACGCTATGTGGTCTATGGCTCCTGAGTATCCACACAGGACAAGATTCAATAAGCATAATTGAGCTAAAAACACAAAGTTCACTAACATAAGCAGTGTAGCTTACCTTTTTGAAAGGCTCAGGGCAGACTCGCATAGTATCCCTTCTTTTGGCAATTGAAGCACATAAC
Source organism: Delonix regia (assembly GCA_037074485.1). Lineage (NCBI taxonomy): Eukaryota > Viridiplantae > Streptophyta > Magnoliopsida > Fabales > Fabaceae > Delonix > Delonix regia. The sequence goes on from CM073451.1 coordinate 37,649,428, forward strand.
TTTTGCCGTATTCACCTTTCACTGCTTCCTTTTGCCTTGCTGATTAGTCTTTGGTTTTTTCTTAGGTTAAGCTGGTTCTTTGTTCTTTCCCCAGCTCTTTCTTTTTGAACCACGTCTTTCACTTAAAGTTGTCATGTGCAACTCAGGTATCAGCTTGGCTGATTTAAGTCTTTCTTCTTCAAGTTCGAGGTGTCTCTAGACATCTTCAAGAGTCATGATTCTGTCATTGTAAGTGAGATGCATCTTCATATGCTCCCACTAACTAGGCAAAGAGTGAATGATAGCTTGGATTTGCTACTCGTCAGTTAAGACATTTCCAACATCTTTTAGCTCAACAATCATATTTGACATTAACCTCAGATGTTTCCTTATTGACTGTTCTGGGCGTTTCTTATATAAGTTAAATTTAATCGTTAGAGAATGCAATCTAGATATAGACGTAGTTTCAAACCTCGTTCTCAAAGCATTCCAAAGCCCCATAGCACTTTAGTGGTCATTGAATTTCCTTAGGATGTCATCATCCATAGTGCTCAACAACGTAATGCAAGCAATAGAGTTCTATTTCTTCCATGCATTATAAGCTTCAGGGTCTCGCCTATGCTGGGCCATGTTTCCAGCTTCCGGCTCTTCCATGACATTATTGAAAGCCTTAAGAGCCTTTTACTCTTCCAACAGATACTGAACTTTCGTACTTCAGATCTCATAATTGTCGTCGTTGAGCCCTTATTAAGCTCAGCAACAATACTTTTAGAAACTGTAGTCATTCTTTATAAAAAGAAAGACAAACTTAAATTATGATCAGATAATTAAAAACCACACAAGATTTAATGTTCACCATGCTTATAAATTATGACACTAAGTATTGTATAATTAAGTTAATTAACCCATGCACAACCTGGAGTCGAAAGAGCACGAAGTGCCAATCATTGTCCTAAGGTGGTATGCAAGGTGTTAATCATCGAAATCAAAACACAACTAAGTGTCCTAATCATGCTACAAACAAATTGTAAATCATAATTTTTCAAATGCTAAACAAATTAACATTTGTTAACTAACGTGTTAAACTAATCAACACATTAATAAATCAATTATATAATGCTAAACTAATTAACATTTATTAAAAAAAAGATGTTAAACTAATTAACATTATATGTCTAAATTTTTTATTGGAAGAAAATTGACCCAAAAAAATGTTAAACTAATTAATATAATGACAAGTAATCACATATTACTTAACTGAAATTTATTTGGGATATAAAAAATTAATTTTTCACAAAGAATTAATTGCATTTATTTAGGGCTAAAATATAAATACATGATTTATATTTTTTAACATATCTAGATGTTCATTAATTAACGATTTAATAATTAAACCTCTAATTATTATTTTGGATAGGTCACATGTCCAATTAAAAGAACAAGGCCTAACTCAAAAAATTAAAAAAACTCTCTTAAAGGCCCAAATCTTCCTCAAAATTTTTAAAGGCCCAAAACAAAAAATTTAGGCAATGAACCCAAATCAAACCCTATAAACCCATTTACTTAAAAATTTTAAGGTTTCAAAAAAAATTTAAGGTTTCTGAAAATTTATTTTGTTTTATCATGTATATATTTTTTTAACTTTCATAATTTCAAAATTTTTTTTTTTAAATTTCGAAAAAGTGTCACAGTATTCAGTCTTCTTCCTTTCTCTTTTCTATCTTCGCCGCCTTCGACAGAGAGAGACATATCTCTCAGTATGGCAACGAAATTTGCAACGAACGCGAGCTCCTTCGTTGTGTCTTCATCAGTTGGGAGGCAAAAGAGGTGGCTGGCAATGGTGTCTGCCACCACTATGATGTCATCTATGGCCACTACCGCAGGACAAGCCTCCCTCTCTATCTCCTTCGACGGTAATAAAGCAGGACAAAATTCCCTCTTTTTTTTTATCTGATGAAGGGTGCCAGCAACGTGGTCACCAGCGACAGAAGGTCACCTTGATGGGTGAGTCTCACTAGCGGCAATGAAGAAGGCTGAGGAAAAAGCTCACCAGAAAACACAGAAGGAAGCAAGTATTTCGAAAATTCAATTTATTTTTTTTAAACCCTAATTAAAATAGCCTTAAAGAAAATCTCATATCCCAATAAAATATGTAAATGATCAAAAAAACCAACCTATGCTAAGATACTAATGAAGGGAATAAATGAATATAAATACATTCATAAATTTAGAGTATGAAACTTACATATATATCCTAATTGCAGAAGTTTATCAAACTCTGGCTGGAATCACTGATCGAATGAGATACCCACAGTGTATTAGGTGTATCTCAGGTTTTTACAACCTAAATACCATCTTAAATGCAACTGCAAAATACTCACAGGTATTCCACTCAAAGCATCTTTTAATGAGTTATCTTTCGTATAATAGTTTAGCCCCTATTTATAAATGGCTAACTAAAGTTAGGGTTTAACAGTAATTCTTATAATTACTATTTTATCTTTATTTAATGAGCACCCCTTATAGGTGAACCCAGTATAATATCTTAATAGATTTATACCCTAGATATTATATTATATTCTAACATATATATATATATATATATATTTCTTTATACATAGTTATCTTTATCTGAATCTTATGATCCTTACCAATTTAGCCACTTTAGTAACTAACAAATTAATTTAAAATTAAATTTCAAATTATTTAATGATAACTCTTTAAATAATAATAAAATTTAACCAATTGATATAATTCCAAAAAAAGAGACATGAATCTATCATAAAAATTTATACTTACTTAAATATAATAAATCCATTTAAAATTAAATATACAAACCTATAATTATATTTAACATCTTTAGAGATCATTTTAATCTCAATATTTCAAGTTAATTAAATTAATTAAGTTTGAAATATACATTCACACCTAACTTCAGGTGTTACAAGCAACATGTGTTAATGGGAGTGGAAAAGCACGACAAAAGAGAGACTACATACCAAGCCATTTATTTATTGATTTACTATTCTGGACCAAGCCATTTGTTTAGTCATCCATATTTGACAAAATGTCAATGATGTTCTATAGTACATCCATTGTCATTAACATTAATTCCAATAAGCACTCAAAGTTTTTCGAATAGGAATGAAAATGAGATAAATAAATATATTTAATTTTTAAAGAAAAGAATAAAATACTAAAATAATCTTAAATTGAAAAAGAGATTCCTAACAACTTAGGGTTCCTTCTTCTCTCTCTCACACTACTACCCGGCTTCCCTTCCTTCCTCTCTCATTTCACTGTCACCGTTTCTCTCTCATACACCACCACACTATCTTCACTATTGTTGTCTCTATATTGTAAGCCACCACTTTCTATTTGTGGTACCATTCTCATCACGCTCTTTGTCGCTGCTTTCTCTCTCTCCTAACTCTCTTCGTTAATGCTTCACCGGTGGGCTATGATTTCGTCGGCTTTATGGGTCTTAAGTGAGAAGAGACCATTCTAAGGGATAACTTAAGAGCAGAAGCGAGCAAGAAGAAAGGAGAGGAGAAGCTTTGATTGTTGTGTTTTTCTAATCCAAAGATATGCTTGATATTTATAAGAGAGAAAAACTAACTGTTAACTAGTTGTTATAAAATAATGTTATATAAGCTTTCACTCTCCCAAATAATGAGACTTTTTTGAAATACTCATACTCATATTTTCAACAATCCCCTACATATTTCAAAAGAATCATTTAAAAGAAAATTTTACTTGTAAAGAAATCTCTGGGTTAAATACATGAGTGTAATAGTTTTGAATCTGGTGTCTTTTGGACTACGAACCAAACATAGGTTGATAAGACGTAACTCACAGAGTTATGGTGAAGTTTAAAACTTCTATGAACCATAAACTCTTATTTTCGAGTTGAAGATCTTATTAGCCATAATACACACCCCCCACAATTCTTGCTGTTATCACAGTTTTGCACTTTAATCGATCATGTGCGCTCTTGATAATTCATAAGTGATCTAGAGATTTTGCCAAGATCTCATAGGAGCGACCCCACTTCACACTCATATAGGTGATTTCATCAAGTGTATCTACAATGAATACACCACCCACAAAGGATATGAAAATCATTAAGAACTTTGTGCTCATCCTCACAATCAACGCATTCTAGCACTTTCTCTCATCATAGGAAGGGACAATAATTAAAAGTGCTAGCAGAATTAACAGTTAATTTGTTATTACCCATATGAACCTTCTTCAAGGGATCTCCAATCACAAAGGTTAGGTTACCATCACTATTAATTTCAAATTGGCTTAAGTCGCATTTCCCTCGATGTTTCAAGGATTAATTTCCTTGCCAAAGGTTTTGTCAGAGGATATACTAGATTCATCTCTGATCACATATAAGCGATCGATATCACATTATCTTTCAGTAGCTACTTAACCACATTATATCTTAAACAAATATGTCTATTTTTACAATTGAAAGTTTTATTCTTAGCAATGGCTATTGCCGCTTGCCAATCACAATGCATTGACATAGAAGGAGTTGGTTTTACTCCTAATGGTATGTTAGCTAAGAAATTTCTTAGCCACTCTACTTTATAACTAGCCAATTCCAGAGTAATAAACTCTGACTCTATAGTGGATCTCGTTATAATGGTTTGTTTGGCTGATCTCCAAGTTATTGCACCACCACCAAGGGTGAATACATAGCCACTAGTAGATTTTGTCTCATCTAAATCTGAGATCCAATTAGCAACATTGTATCCTTCTAATACAGCGAAAAAATCCACTATATATGATACCATAATTCATAGTACCTCTTAAATATCTTATTAATTTAACCAACGCAACCTAATGGTCACGATTTGGGCTATGTGTGTATCTACTTAATCTACACACTCCATAAGCTATATCAGGTCGGGTGAAATTCATTAAATGCAACAAACTCCTAATAATCTATGCATACTTAAATTAAACAATGGGTTCCCCTTTATTTTTCTTTAGTTGAATTTTAGGATCATATAAAGTGTAAGTCGGTTTATCATTATAATGACCAAACTTTCTCAATAATTTTTCAACATAATGTTCTTGTGTCAACAATATACTATTGTCATTCCTAATAATCTTAACACCTAGAATCACTTTAGCTTCACTCATGTATTTTATATCAAACTTAGATGCTAGAAACAATTTTGTATTACAATATTCATGCTAGTACCAAAGATCAACATATCACCTATATATAAACTGATAATAGCACAATCACCATTCTTAAGTTTCATATACACACATCTATCTACTTCAACAGTAGTGAATCCATCATTAGTCAAAACTTGATCTAATTTACTATGCCATTGTTTTGGTGCTTGTTTCAATCCATATAAGGATTTGAGAAGTTTGCAAACTTTGTTTTCCTGTCCTAAGACAACACAACCCTCAGGTTGCTCTATGTAGATTTCTTCTTCTAAATCACCATTCAAAAAAGTTGTTTTAACATCCATTTGATGAATAAAAAGTTTGTAAGTTAAGACTAAGGCCATCAAAAGTCTAATAGATGAAATTCTTGTAACAAGAGCAAAAGTGTCAAAATAATTAACATCTTGCTTTTTAGTACAACCTTTTGCCACTAATCTTGCTTTATATTTATCAATAGATCCATTGGAGTTATATTTCCTTTTGAAAATCCATTTACTACCTATAGTCTTTGCTCCTGAAGTCAAATCTACCAAAATCCATGTTTTATTTTTTAAAAAAGAATCAATTTTAGTTTTAATTGCTTCTTTCCAAAGTTGTGCATCAGTAGATACAATAGCCTCCTAATAAGTTAAAGGATTATTTTCTACAAGATAAGTATAAAAATCATTACCAAAGGAAGTCTCTTCCCTTTGTCATTTGCTTCTTCTCAAACCCTCAGGTGAATTCTCAATGTTTTCTCCATTAATTGTAGGTGAATATATGAATGCAAGTGCATTAGAAATTTTATCAATTTTCAAAGGAAAAGTATGCTAAAAAAACTTAATATTCTTAGTCTCTATTATGGTATTAGAATCAAGAACATCACTTTTCAAGACAAAAAATCTATATGTAGTACTATTTCTCAGCATATTCAACAAACTTGCAATCAGAAGTTTTAAAGCCTATTTTCCTTTTCTTGAGATTGGGTAACATCATTTTAGTTAGACACCCTTACACTTTTAAGTAGTTTAGGTTAGGTGTATAACCTTTCCATAATTTATATGGTATTTTATCATTCTTCTTATAAGGTATTCAATTTTGTAAATGACATGCAAATAATAGAGCCTCACCCCAAAGATTATTTGGAACTAAAGAGCTAACTAACATATCATTCATCATTTCTTTAAGAATTCTATTTTTCCTTTCTGCTACTCCATTAGATTCTGGATAATAAGGAGGAGTAATTTCATGAATTATTCCTTCTTTTTCACAAAATTCGCTCAATAATACATATTCACCTTCTCTATCTGACCTTACTCTTTTAATTTTCTTATCTAATTGATTTTCTACTTGAGCTTTATACAAAAGAAACATGTTAAATGCTTCATTTTTATGTCTAAGTAAGTACACCTTAGTGTATCTTGAATAATCATCTATAAATGTTATATAATAATTTTTTCCACCTTTAGTCATTGTTTGTTTTAGGTCTCCTAAATCTGTATGAATTAAATTGAGTAATTTAGTTTCTCTTTGTACATTAAGAAAAGACTTCTTAGTTTGTTTAGACTCAGCACAAGTCTTACATTTGTTTAAAATTGTATTATTAATTCCATAAATTAAATCAAGATTTTGTATTTTCTTAATGTAAGAGATACTAAAATGTCCTAATCTAGCATGCCATAAATCTACAAAGTCAATCAAATAAGCATAAGAAGATACATTCTTATTCATAATTTTAGAAATACTGTGTATAAAGAGTCCCTGATTACAGTAACCTTTGCCAACAAAAGCATTATTCTTTGTCATTATAATCTTGTCAAATTCAAATGACACTTTAACCCCAACCTTTCCCAACAGAGCCACAAAGATCAAATTTGCTCTAATGTTAGATACATGCAACACGTCATTGAGGGCCAAGATCTTGCCAGATGTGAGCTTAAGAAGAACCTGACATTTTCCAAGAACATTTGTAGTTCTCAAATCACCAAGGTACACATGTTCTTCTCGTCTCCTACTATAGTGTAGGAGGCAAAGGCATCTTTGTTTGCACAAATATGCATAGTAGCACCGAGTCTACTACCCATTCTTTCACATTGGCTACCATAAGAGCTTGAGAAATGACTGCACTAATTATGTCATCTCTTTGAACCAAATTTACATTTCGCTTCGGAGGCTTGTCATTTCTTACTCTCTTCCTACATAGAGCAGCATAGTGATATGGCTTCCTATAGACAAAACAATCTCCTTTCTTTTTAAAGGTGGGATTATATTGCTTAAGCTTGTAATCAATTTTCTTTTTATCATACATTTGTTTATTCAGCTTTTCTTGTACCAAGTTTGCCTTTGTAGTCATTTCTTTTGCTTTTGCAACTTTGAGTTCTTTCCTATTTTTGTCTTTTATTATGATGTGAGTGATTAAATCTGTGAGCGACAATTGTCTTTGCTTATGCTTAAGTTGTTGTTTATAATCATTCCATGAATCAAGTAACTTCTCAATCAGTATGCCAGCAGCATACTCATTAGAGAGGTTGATTTTCTCGACTTGAAGTTCTTCCAATAGTTTGTGATATTCGTTGATTTGCATTTTGATGTCTTTTTCATCAATCATCTCCAATTTGTAGTGGTTGCTTATAACAAATTTTTGCTTTCTAGTGATCTCGACAGTACATTTAAGAATCATTGATTCCCAAATTTTGTTTGCTTCCTTGTATGTGCAATACACATCAAACAAATCATTAGACAAAGTGCTAATTATTGTATGTCTACATAGCTTGTTTGCGTATGTCCAAAGCTCCAATGTTTTTGCATCAGTTGTTGACGATGGCATTGGGTCAGTAAGGGTTAAAGCAACTCCATGCATATCCAAAGTAGAGAAAATCAGCTCTTGCCGTCTTTGAAAGTTTTGTCCGTCACACACTTGAATTTTTTATATATCTGGAAATGGCTTGGCATAGGGAATAGATGAAACGACTAGAACAATCATAGCTCGCTTAGTGGAGGTTGCAGCTATAAGTGATAGTGCAAAATCATCATAGGTATTGGTAGCAACATTGGTGGCACCTATATTCCTAAGATTGTTACGAAATAGGTGTCTGAGTCACGTTGAAAAATGTTGTCCTTAGGAATATTTCGTAAACACATAAATTTCTCTCATGATTAAACAAACCCTTCAAAGAGATAACTTAGGAGTAGAAGCTAACAAGAAGATAGAAGAGGAGAAGCTTTGATTACTGTGTTTTTGTAATCCAAAGATATGCATGATATTTATAGGAAAGAAAAATTAGTCGTTACAAAATAATATTATATAAGATTTCACTCTCTTAAATAATATAATACTTCTTTTAAAATACCCATACTCATATTTTTCAACATATTATAAATCAAAGAAAACAATAATATAAGGCCAAAAATGAAATAAAGTAAATTGTATGAAATTTTAAAAACTTGAGCATTATATTTTGTAATAAGTTAATTTACTTGAAAAAATTCATTGTTAAAGCTATTTCTGGTCAAAATAAACTTTAATTGTAGGTTTATTTTTTATTTCAAGAGAATATCACATAAATTTATCTCTTACAAGTAGAGAGAAATATTTTTTTATACCTGAGCTATATTTCTCTTTCCAAATTTATTTTCATACTTCTTTCTTTCGCTTTAATTCCACGTAGCCGGTGTTTGTTCATAAAATACATCCAGGAAATCACACATCAATAAAGAAATATATTTAATGGAAATAATGAAATACGAAAATAAATACAAGCATAGGCAACTATAAATTTGAGTTCATTAATGAAAGATATAGAAGATTAATAATTTTTAAGAATTAAACTTAGGTATGTTTCTTTATATCTTTATTATTAAAATTTTTAATTAACACACAACAAGTGTATAGTTAATTAATAATTAATAACAAATAACTTAATTTAAAAAATTATGTAATTATTTGTAATAGCCATATAGATGTTGTATTATTATTGAAAAATCATATACTTATCCTGTTTTAATCAAAGAATAGTTTAGTAAAAAAAAAGGGCATATAAGTTATTTCTCTTGATTTTAACAGAAAAAACCAAGAAACCAGAAAAGGATTTAAATGAGAAATAACGATGTGTTGCCTAGCAAAATTCTATTGATATATTGTGTGAGTTATTAATTTAAATATGTATGATTTTAGAAGAACAGAATTATCCAAATTAATTAGATACGTGCGGTTGGATAACGTATAAGAAATTAGTAGGCTGCCTTAGTAATAAGAAGTGATTCTATATGCATGTGTCAAGAATCAGGCTTTGAAAAAGAAAAAAAATAGGTTTTCATTAAACAGTATAAAACTGAATGTATTCTTTTTTGTGCACTCACAATTTTAAGTGTATCAATACATTTAGTCATAATGTAAAAATATAATTATAATAATATTAATCTAAAAAATAATAATATTATAATTATATTCCCACAATAAAATTATATGCACTCAAAATTGTGAGTGTACCAAAAATTTTACTAAAACTAAATTATTACATGATAATTACTTGTCATGAATTCCTAGGCATTGGTACACTTGGAACAATAAGAATTAGGATTATCTTAATCAGTGCTATTAGAATACTGATAAATGAGATAAGCATTTATTATTATTGGTAATGTGTATAATAAATTATCTTTAACTAATTAAATTATCCATAATCAGTGTCCAAAGTAGAGCCGTTAAAATGGGTCTGACCCATCAGTGGGTTAGGTTTGGGATTTTCGACAATTCATTTAGTAGAGCTATATGAACCTGACTTGTTTAACTAGCGAACAAAATGGGCTAGCTTGGTGAGTTGGCCCCTTTTTATCTTAAAGATGCAAAATACAATTTTCATTTAAATAACCATTGTAGACTAATTGACCCAATTTTTATGCTCCATTCTCAAAAAACAATTACTCTAATTGATACACACACTACTCGTTGCACATTGTTGGTGTCACTCACTCATTCAATCCCATTGAAGTATTAAATCATGTTTATAATTTGTTTACTTTCAATGTTAGATTAGATTGAATTTGTGGTATAAGAATTCTTGATGGTTAATTTGTTTTGTTTGAGATTTTTTTTTAAGATTTTTAAAAAATTTTTGTCAGTAAAAGTTATGATAATGACAATTTTTTCTTTTAATTTTTTTTAAAAAACTTTTAGTGGGTTTGTCCATCAAGCGGTTCAGGTTGAAATTTTTAACTCACCTCTTTTTAACCCACTAACTCAAGTAAATTAAATTAACCTACTTTGATAGATCTAATTCTAATTATACTCGTTAGCAAAATCTTAAAATTATAAGATATTAATCTATATATGAACATAATTATTATTCATTGATTGAATCTATCACAATTAATATTTTTATATTAAAAAATTCTCAAAACCAATAGTTACACATTCGCATTTGTTACAGTTAAAAATAGAAATTATACTGATTTTAAATTATCTCATTGTGTAATGTAAGAAATTGAACTATTATATTAAACTTTTGAACTGCACGCAACTAAAAAGTTATTAAACTTATTATAAACAATTAAATTTACCCATATAATTCAATCATATTCGTTGGATCTGATACAAAAAAATTCCTTGCCCATTTAACATTTTGACCTGATAAGTAAGATCACGTGCTCTTAAGATTTTATTAATGTGGATTTCCCCAGCCGCTGACTGAAACTCAACATTATTAAATCTATATCGCACATGCCTTCATCTATCTTCTAATTAATTCAGTTGTCACTTTGTGGGCTTTTTGAGCTATTTACATAAAAAGAAAAAATTTTAAATAAATCTTAATGTACATATACTATTTGTCTTAATGCTATATTTTGTTAGGGTCAAATTAGTTCATTCTAAATCTTATGATATATTTTTTAGAATTTGAAATGAACCAATCAAAGTTTCTTTTTTTTAAAATATATATATATATATATATATAAATAAAAGGGGAACTTAAAAATTTTTATTATGGGTTTCCAGACAAGTTTAAGGAGATTTAAAAAATTATATTTCAAATCCATTAGCTTTAATAAAAAAAAATTTTGCAATATAGTATGAATAAGTGAGCAAATGTTTGCCTTTTTTTCATTCGTGGCACAATCCTATCGCAAGCTATCTTTTTTAAATTTGTTTTTTTACACTTCTTATTTTTTATTTATCTTTCATACTAACTCAAACTTTATCCAATTTCAGGTAATTGATCATATTTCAAAATTTAAAACATAGACTAAATTATGTTAAAATTTTGAATAATTGATAATTATTTTTATTATTTTAAATATATTTATTCTTCATATTTTTATAAATATTTTATATCTTATAAAATTAATTTTAATACAATAAAAATTATTTCAATTTTAATACCAGAATGATAATAATTTAATTATTGTTAAAAATAAATGTATAAATTAATATTATTAATAAAAATATTCTAAATATTTATTTTTATTTTTTAAAAAATATATATACCAAGAAAGACCTCTTAACTTCATAAAAAAAAAAAAAAATTTGCAGCATACTATAACTAAGTGAGCAACCTTCCTGTTCCAAATTCTTTAGTGTGAGTAAATATCTTCTTCCCTTCACTCCTCACCTTTAAAGTTCCTGACGCGATTTTAGTTCCACACTGCTATTCTACCATTTTCAGTCATTACTTCACTCTTTTCCTAGTTTTTTCACAAGCTTTTTTGTTTTATTTTCCATACTCACTCATTAAAAATATTTTTAATTTAGTTTTCGAGAAATAACAACTTTACTTTTGGAATTTTTTATTATTAAAATTATAAATATATAAATTATTAATATAAAAATAGTATAATTTATACAATTATTTTAAATAAATTTATATTTGATATATTTTTTAAAAATAAAATTTAATATTAAAATATTTTTATTAATAATATTAATTTATACATTTATTTACCATAATTAAATTATTATCATTCTCGTATTAAAATTAAATTATTTTTATTGTGCAAAAATTCAATTTTTATTAAAATTAATTTTACAAGATATAAAATATTTATGAAAATATGAAGAACAAATATGTTTAAAATAATAAAATAATTATCAACTATTCAAAATTTTAACATAATTTAGTTTATGTTTTAGATTTTGAAATATGACTAAATACTTGAAATTGAATAAAGTTTAAGTAAATATGGGAAACAAAAGAAAAATAGGAAGTGTTTTAAAATTAAGTTTAAAAAAAATAATGTGGGGCAGGATTGTGTTCAAGAGGATAAGCAGATATTTACTTACTCATCCATACAATATAATAAATTTTTTTTCTAATAAAACTAAGAAATTTAAAATATAATTTTTCGAATCCACTTAAACTTATTAGTAAAATTGGTGATGAAAATTTATAAGTTCTTCTTACATATATATTTCCTTTTAAAAAAGAGAAACTTTTATTTTAAATCTCAAAAAATATAGCTAGGATAAATACTTTACACGTAGGATTTTAAAAAAATTAATGCAAATAGCTCAAAAAGCCGTCACTTTGTGCTTTAAAACTCCATGTGGACGGTTGCCGAGCCAGATACATGTACTACCGCCTTAATTTTTTTAAATATTGTATTAAATTTTAATTTTATGTCTTTAAATATATATATATATATATATATTATACCTAATGAAATTATTGACTTTAATAATTGGATTATGTTATTTTAATTTATTATTTGACATATTAATTTGAATATATTAGACTTATATATATATATATATATATATACTATGTATATAATTTTATGTTTAAATTTTATGTAAATATTTGATACATTTTTTCACATAGTAATTATACAATAATTAAGTAAAATATAATTAAGTTCAAATATCAATATGTTATTTTTAGTTAGATCTTAAATAATTATCCTTGTAAATGCTATAAACTTTTTCTTTTGAAATATTAAGAGATAAAATAATATTTATAATGCTCTATAAATATCTTTTTTACAAATTCATAGTTGTAAATTTTAATATTTAATCTAATAAATTTTTTTATTTATTTCAAAATATAATTTTGGATTATTTATTGTACTATAATGATATTGTCAAATGATAATATATTTTATTTAGTATATTTATAATTTATTATGCACTAATTAGTAGATTTGAATATTTTCATGAGTACTTAGGTAGTAAAATTAATGTTAAAAATAGAGAGTAATATATAACATAATACTTTAAAGTTACTTTTAATTTTTTTTAAAATCACGATACTACTTGTAAATTAACTTCATATAATTTAATTTAAAAGTTTAAATGAAAAAATATTAAAAAATATAATATTAAAACAGAATTTTTCAAAATAAAATATAAAAAATAATTTTACTCTCCACTAACTATATTATATAATCTTTGAAATGATAATAATAATTAAGTATGATATTTATCATAAATTTTAAATAATAAATTCACTTAAAAAAATGTAATTGATTTAAAAATATGAATAAAAATTTAAATAAAGAAATTCAATAAAAGTACGGATTTTGACTATATAGTTGCGAGCGTGGAAAATCGCACTATTGATCAAATTGAAGGGTGAAGATTCGTTGGACTGGAGATGGGATTTCTGTTCATCATTGGATTCTCTTTTTTTTGTTTTGAGAGAATCCAGAAAAAAGAAAAAGGTGATAGGCTATGTGTAAAGATTTGAGTTGATTATATCAAAATGTGTTTTGAAATATGGCCAGATGGGAAGCAGAAAGTGTGGGGGTGGGGAGCGATGAAAGAGGCGGGGTCGATGGTGGTAAAAGGCACATACAAGACGACAAATAAGTACGATATATGAAAGACTATATATTATGACAAAGTCGGCCTATCTCTTTCTGTCATGTGGAGCCTTATCAAACTGCACTCCTACTCTGTTTGTCTACTTTACTTTTATCACATTACCATTTACCGCAACACTCTCTCTCTCTCTCTCTCTCCAGTCCCAAAGATGGGCGCTGCAGGCTCGCGTGGGTGGGGACAGACACCATCCAAATTTAACACATTTTACGTCAGCTTTTAAATTTTTTTTTCCCCCACATTTATCCTTCTCTTAATAGTAAAATATTTTTCAATTCAAGTTTTATTATAAAATTATTATTTTAATTCTTTATTTATTAAAATATTTAAATTATCTTTCAAATTTTATATTTAAATTTTTATTTTTTAAAAAATATTATATTTTAAATATAGTAATTTTTAAAAAAATAAATTAAGTGTAATATTTTTAATAAATAAATAATAATTTTGTGATTAATAAGAGACTTAAAAAAAATAATTTTTTCTTCTTTTAATACAATAAATAATGATTTTCATTAATTAGTTCAAATAATAAAATATAAAAAATACATTTTATATCTCTTATTTATTATAAAATTATTATTTTAGTCTTTTATTCATTTAAATATTTAAAATAATTTTTTATCTATTAAAAAATATTATTTTTTATTTTTTATTTTTTTAAATATTTACAAAATTAGTTATTTATCAAATCGCAAATTTTATATTTAATATATTAAATTTGATAATTTTTAAAAAATAAAAAATTAAATATAATATTTTAAAATAAGTATAAAACTATTTTTAATATGTTAATAGAAGATTAATATAATAATTTTGTGATAAATTAAAAATAAAAAAATATTTTACACAATAAAAAAAAAATAACAATACTGTTAAAACAACGTACAAGGAGTATGCCAAGGTGTAAACGACAATACTTCAAAAGACATACACCGTTTAAGCCTTTTCTTTTTGTGTATTTTCTTTTTCTGTTGTTTTGTTTTGCTTAAACTGTTTAAAGCTGCGGACGCGTGGATGCTTCCTTCAGGTCTGTGATGACCACACCAGCGTTTTTCATGTCACGCTGTACCCTTCTCACTTTACCTTTCACCCTTCCCATAAATGTACCACACGTTTTCTTTCTGAAAAAAGATTCAATTATTATAATTTTTATATAAATATAATTACATCCAAAACACTAAATTAATCGGTGTGTTTAATTTTATATTTGATACGCATCAAAATCTATTCATATTGAGCATTTGTTTTACAATCATTCTCATATAATTTACTCTTAATTTTTACTCCAAAATTATGTTTAATTTACAAATCTTATTAGTATGAAAGTGTAAAAAATTTGCGTTTATGTATTAATTATAAAGTCAAATTTTCAAGTAATAATATTTACAATAAAACAGACATTTATACAAATTCATTTTTAACCATATGCCTCTGTGCATATGCATTTTTTTTGTGTTATTTATATGTATGTATCATTTATTAATTAACAAAATTTAAAGGAGTAATTATTAATTATTTTCTAAGTATAATAATATACAATTTAAAATTATAATATTTGAGAATAAATGTTACAAAATTAATATATAAAATTAGAAATAGAATTTTGAAAAATAAATTAATAATTTAAGATTATTGAATTAAATTTCAATTCCATATTCTAATTACATACTTAATTGTTGACACAAAAAGGAGTCTAAAATCATTTATGAGTGGGACCATTCCTTCGTATGAATTGTTACATCTTGCTAGGGAAGAGATAGAAGTCGTTACTTCATTTGAAAATTTATACATACAATAACAAAAAAAAATTATATTATGAAAATAAAAGAGGTTTCCTTATTTGAACGTCCAACTATAAATTACTAATTTGAGGACAACGACATTACGACAGTATGTTACTGTTCATAATGGCATCAAATTTTTAAGCGACTCATCAGTTCTGTTGTGGCCATTCTATTTATATGCACGTTCTTGATACTTCTATAGCTCATGCTATAATCAGCCAAAATAGAAAAATTTTTGCTGGTAAAAGATTAAATTACACACACACACACACACATATATATATATATATATATAAATGCACGTAAATATTAAATATAATGTATGTAAGAAATATTCATCAAGATATGGTCCCTTATTCCTCTTCCTGAATCCACGTAAGTTAAAAAGCCCCAAAGTAAAAATCCCCTTTGACTGCATCTGACTTCACACGCGAACGAAAAAAGAAGGTGCGAAGAGTACCATACTGCAATTCACCAAGCTCGTTTGCCGGAGAACCCCGCGAAGTTGGAGTACATAATTATAATTTAAAACATTTATCTAATTCGATAAGCGTGCCCAAACAAATAAAATTCAAATAAAAAAATTTATTTTATAAATAAGTCAAGTTTAAACTTTCTTTTAAATTTGATAAAAATTTAAAAAGTTTAAATAAATACTTTTTAATAAATAAAAATTTACTATTTAAAAAAATTTAGTGTGATGTAATATTTTGATAAAAAATAAAAATTAATATATCTTATTTAAAATATTTATATTAATACAATAATTTATTTGTATTCATAATTTTTTTATATATAATCTCATATGTAATAATAACAAATAAGATAAAATTTTTGGCAAAGATGACAACAATAATTAAATATTTTTGTATCAAACTTTAAATAATAAATTATTTTGATCATAATTTAAAATTGTCCGAAACCTGAAAATATACATAAAAATTTAAATAAAAAATCTTATTAACATATGTATTTAAATTTTTTAAAAAATTTGAATTTAAACTCAATTTTTAAAATTACGATGATCAAGCCTATCCATTTTGTGTATGCATTGCATCGGGAAAATTTACTTCTCTTCTTTTTTACTTTATCCATAAACGTACGTCACGTTTTCATACTGAAGCAGACTGTACTAAGAATCCTAAGCTCTCCTACTATTAAAATTTTAAGTGAAACTATGTGATGTTGAAAAAAATTTAATCTATTTCTAGTCAATAAGTATTTACAATTTATGTTCTCTGTATTTGATACTATAAATTTATTATATTTAAAAAATTTTAGATCATTAAATTTTTATTCAATAATTTAAATTTTTATATAAATATAAAATAATTTTTAACAATTTCTTAACTTTTAAATTATTAAATTTTTATCTGTATTTGAATTTTCAAATTCATCGAATCCTGTTTCCATGGGAAGGTGGTTGTTACGGAACTCATGTCATAAGTCTTATTCAAGAATTGTGGGCTTATAAATATAAAAATTCTCTAACTTAAGAAGTTTTTTTAGATGAGTTAGTTATACATAAAAAAAAAAAATCAAATAATAAATTAAACAACAATCAGCACAAATATTTCTTTTTTCACAATAAATATGATGAACTTTGATCTTTTTGCCCCCATTTACCCACAATTCAGTCATTAGAAGAGTGTAAATTTTGACCATTACTCTCATGAAAATGCAATTTTAAGCCAGTTCTAATTTCCTAAGCATATTCATCATCTTCATAGTTCGCCTGTCACAAGTTCATCATTTTCAATATTTAAGTTTTACCCATCTCGCATATGGACTCCATATAGTCAGACATCTTTCTTTTCAACAATCTTGTTATTTTCCTCTTTGAATCTCATTCTCGATGGACCTAATCTTCTCCGTTGGGTTCCACTTTAATTAATAAAGCAGGAGCCACTCGGTTTTCAGTTATAATTTTTTATATTTTAATTTAATCAATGCAAACATAAATTTTTCTGCAACCTTCAACTACATGTCCTTTTTCAAATTAGACCATTCCCTCCAACTATGTGTTTACTGTGAGGTTTAAGAGGTCACATTCTCATCATTGATAAGGAATTTTTTTTTATGGTTAAAATTTACTATAAATTTACTGACAATGAAATGACAAAATGTTTGACTACTAAAATATCAAATTCTAAGTAAAATACCTTCGTATTTTATATGGAATTTTAGCAGCCTTTATTTTACGATATAGGAAATAAATGGAAAATCTTGTATCAATACTCAGTACTCACATGAATACACATATATTTAAATAATCTGTCAAACATTCCTCTTTCAATTAATCCATGCTCGTTTGTGATCTGAACCCTAAACTACGAAGCAGAGACAAGCTTCTTATACTGCAGTAGAATTATTAAAAAATAATAAAAACCAACACATACGAACACTCACGATAATACCATATTTTATTGATAGATTCGCCAGTACAACAGAAACGGTAGGATTTTTTTCTTCTTCAGACTGAAAACGCTAAAACCATAATGAAAATATAGCACTAAACAGCAGCAGCAGATACGACAACACACGACACAGATCGAATAAACCCACGTTGCGTTTCACAGGAGTAAACAACAAGCGAGGAGATGTAGAAAGAGAGTTAATGGCCAGCATCGGCAGGGCCCTCATTGTGGCAACACTTGTAGCTGATGAACACTTCCATGGTACGGTGACAATCTGGGCACTTGACGGTCTCTGGAATCTTTCCAGCAACGTTGGGAATCTCGAGGTGGGAACATCTGTGGACGGTCGGAACCACCTTGTCGTGGTACTCCCTGAAGCCAATCTCAAAGCCCTTCTTGACCACCAGGTCCCTCCACTTCTCGAACTCAGCCACGGTCTTGAGAATGGCGGTTCCGTGACCGGTGAGCACCACAGTGGACCCTTTGCTCAGAAGTGCCCACCCACTTTCGTTCTTGTAGGACAGCATCTTCTGAACCTCCTGAGTCACTGCGTTGGTGGTCTTGTGCATCTTTGTCACGAACAAGCTCTCTATTCCGCTCCAGAATTTGCTTATCACGCTCTTGTGCTCGTTCTCCAAGCTAAACAGCTCTATTGAGATTTTTGATTCCTTCAAAGTTGCATCATTTGCGAGTGCCCCTGCATACTTAGTGAACTGTTGGATCCACCCCTTGTCCTTGCCTCCATAGAAGAAGATATACTTGTCCTCCGTTAACTGTATCGAGAGAAATATGCTCAATATTTTTAATGTAAATAGGGTAAATAAAAAGTTTTTTCGGCGCAAACTAGCTTGTTAAAGAGCCTAAATTTAAAAAAATTCAAAATTAAAATGAAAAATATTTAATTATAAAATTGTTTGTAATTATAACACTGCTATTATTTCTGTAAAAATTAAATGTAACGTTCTGAAGAGTGACTAGTCTACAAACAACAAGTCACGTAATATTATATAAAACGCAATAAATCTCGAGAAGGAAAAAGAATTAATTTTAGCTAATTTACATATGCGAGGGAAAAGTGCTGTATGAAATTTTCTAAATATGCAAAACTGCTTACCAATTTGTTTACATGTGGAACATCAGGAAACAGGGAGCGAACCCAACTAGCTGCCTGGGTGAGAGACTCTTCGATGGAGAGGGTGAAAGGGAAGGCTTCCAAACCCCAAACCTGAATCAAGTGGAATGCGTTGGGATGCAGAACCTTGCCCTGTGGATTCAACGTCACAACCATAGGCTGCTTCTTGAAATGCCATTCTTCCTTTACGAACTTGAACCCCTTAATGCTTCCGAAGTGCTGCACCACGAACCATGGCATCTTCGACTTGAGAATCTCGAACTTTTTTCTCAGTTGGTCGTTCCATTCCTCCACGATGGGAACCCACACAATCTTGTACTGGTTCCCCGTCTTCGTTGTATCGTAGGTTGGTCTCAGAATGGAAATCTCTTCCTCCGTGATGTCCAAGGTCGAAACAAACAAGAACACGTTCTTCTTCTTCAGCACGTCGAAGCTAACCTGTTAACACAACAAATGAATTTAGTTGAAGGCTATTCCAACCTTCCAGAGAAGGTTCCAAACAAGAAGAAAACGTGACGAACCAGTGTCTTAGTGGCACCATCATAGATAGGGGTCTGAGGAACATCCTTCCAGATAATCAGCGCCTTAAGCACCTCCATAATTTCCGTAGGTGTTTGGAACATTTTCCTGAGCCTCTTGTAATATTCTACCTCATCTGAAAAAGCACCCGATTTTTACTCAGCATATTACTCATCATCATACGAAATCAAACAGAAAGAAATAGGAATCATTACCTATTTGTAGGCGGCACAGTGTCACTTGCTTCCTCAATTTGCTGAGGATAATGTTTATCTTCTGACCAAAATGGGACAGTTCCTGCCTGTGCTCCCTGAAGAAACCATAGAATTCAGGCTTCAGTTAACAGTTCAGTTATTTCAAACAAGAAGCAAATCAAAGAAAAAGGGTAAAGATTTACTTACGAGTCAGTGGTGAGGCAATCAATCTGAGTAACAATAGCAGAAATGGTGATAATAGACCAGTAGACATCAACTGGGATCTGTTCCAAGGCAGGTCCCAAAGCAGGAACATCCTTAGTGTCGTAGGAAGTGAGTCTCTCGAGCTCAAAGATGACTTCAATGACTTGCAAAGTGGCCTTGATGAGGTTGTTGAGCTCGACGATGGCTTGACGGTGCTTTCGGACGGCTTGGGGCTTAGTAAGCATAGGAACTCGCTTGAGTATGGCAACAGATTTTGCGAGTGGCTCAATTGGCTGAGCTTGAAGCTGAGCAAGAAGCCAAAACTCGCCGTACTCCATAGCAAAAGCAGCCAGAGTAAGCACTGCTTTCGCATCCCAGTTATAGCTCGAGAGCTTGTTCAAGATGGACAGTGTAGTTTTGTGAGCTGTTTCCTCACCAGGAGGCTTGCATGACATCTGCACAGTGCCCATTTTAAGCATATAGCATTCCATATCTTTAAAAAATAATATAAAATAGTTATCTCCTCATTATTGTACTTTGGGAAGATATCTTTGTTAATTCACTAAGACGTTATCTCTCATAATGGGGAAGAAAAGTAATTGTTAATTTAGGAAGTCGTGGAGAAATCGGATGAAGTGGGAAACCTCATGTGATATTTGCTTGAGCGTACACAGTGGCGAGAAGAAGCTGGCTTGGGGAAGCTTGTCATCAAAGTGCACTGGGCTTCCATGGCTTCCCTGTAAATTACCAAGAGCAGCATTTATATAGATATTCTACATACAGGAAGCCAACCGGAAAACAAAAAGAGCAGAATACTGAACCTGGACAACGTTATCAACAATGTGGGTAGAACGCTGAAGGATGCTCTCAACAAGGTTGAAAAGAGAGTGGACATCAAACTTAGTGTCAGAGTAGACATGGGTTGAGTAAATCTGCTCAAGGATTTGCTCATCAGACAAGGTTAGTGGGTTTTGCTCATTGTCACCATGGTTGAATATGGCCTTTATGACGCCTGCCATGGCTGATTTAGTGAAGGATTAAGCTGGCTGTGTGGAAGACAGGAAGGAATACTTGGAGTTATGGCTTGGAAGGAAAGTGGGCTTGTGATGCATGGGATGGGACTATTGTGCCCTATTTATAGCCATTAGAGCTCCATTTCTTTCCTCTTTCTACTGGTCAAGAAAAAATGATTTTAACCTAGTTTACATAATGCAAAGTGTCCTTTCCCCTCATCTTCTCCACATTGACTGACTTTTTTTTTTTTTATAATTGCCGTAACCTTGAGGGACTTGGGAACTTAGAAATTTGTGTGGTTGTGGACGCAGTGATTTGAACAAAAAGACAGTTAACAATAGATGCGGCGATGGAGTAGATAAGATCCATCAATTTAATTACACGGATATGGTTCTGTTGACGTTTACATTTCATTAAGCCTTTGTCAGGATTAGTGTCCACGTATATGCGGAAATCACAGAAAACCCTCAAGCCACTGAACTTCAGAGCTAGACAATGGTCAATTTTGTTTAAATATCTGTTTGTTTTTTTTAGAATAAAATACTATCAGTAGTGATGATGAGGTTCGTAGATATTCTTATAATTTACTTATATAGAGTTTAACTGTTTCCACAACAATGTTACATAAAATTGGACCCAAGATTGTTCTTTAAAAATGCGGATTTGGCGTGTAAAATCTTAGATATAGTGCTCGGGAAAGCTTATATATAAGCTTGCAAACTTGTCTGTCTGTTGTTTAATGAATTACTTAAATTATATCAATTTTCTTAAATATATATTGTCATCGTTCTAAAATTAAAAATTACACTATTGTTTCAATTTTAAATTTCTTTTCTACAGTATAATTTATTATCCTAATACATATTTTGTTTGACTAAAATATCCTGTTTTTTTTTTAGATCTAGCAATTCAAGAATGTAGATCTGATAATTAGAAATTTTGTTACTTAAAGTGTTATACTTAAAACTAATCCAAAGGAATTAATTCATTAAAAAATCAAGCGTATGCTAGAACATTAAAAAAGTTAAACACGGTTGAAAATCCTAATTTGCAAAAATTAACTCTATGATAGTGAACTAGTATAAAAGAGAAAAGAGAATAACTTCAAAACTATAATCTTTGCACGTGAAAGGCATATGTCATATTAACTGTTGGTTGTTAAATTTAATGAAAATGAAAATCGGTTCTTATATATATATATATATATATATATATATATATATTATTTATGCAGGTTTGAATAACAAAAATAATTTTGAATGTATATAGTTTTCCAAACAATATAGCTTGTAATATTTTCCTTTTAAAAAATCTTTACTAGGTATTCAAGTCAATGAGGACTATTTTAGGAGAAATATTATAAATTTGAATTAAAGTCTACATCTTAAAAATAATCGAAAGACTTGAACAATCATTCGTATCTTGCAAAAAAAAAAAAACACGTGTTTAAATAGAGTGACTTGAATTTCAAATATGTTATGTGTTTAATTAATTTTGGAAATATTGATAGAGAAAATGAAAATTTTTGATAAAATATAAAATATAACTCAACATAATTAAGAATGTAAGTTCACTCCTAGGATGAGGGGCTATGCGCAACGTGTATTATGCTCACGAGCATTATTCACAAATGGTAGTGGAAAAGCGAGACCCCAAAAAGAAAGGGGATACATTGTCACAATCATTAGATAGAGCAAGAAATATATAAATATTTAAATTTATAACAAATATCTGAGATTTATAACTGTTAAACACAATTGACAAAAAAACGAAAGTAATTATGATGTGGGGGATGTTCACGTGGGAGTGACCACCACGACCACAAATGACGAAAGCACATGGCAAATAAATACTGGAGAGGTACAAAGCAAAGCCATCATGTAATTAATTAATACTGCACGACAACCAAGCCACGTGACAAAAGGGTAAAATTATAATTACCCACTTCCATCATCCACAAGCTTCCACCACAAATACTACAAATTAATTAGAGCCTTGAAACATTTTGTCCCTTAATTAATTCATAATTGGTAAGAAAGATAGAGAGATGTGAGTTTTGATCTTGAATCCGGTTCAGAGAGAGGTGGGTGTGAAAAAACTTGACAACGTGAAACACGGTGTGGTAGGGTCACCGTACAGAGGAAAGCAACAAAATAATAAGATATTGATTAAAAAAAACATATAATAGAGGGAAAAGAACATTAGAGAATTCAAATTACATATAATACTTCAGGTAATAGAATACGAGCTTACATCATTGATGAGACGTCACTGAGCTGCACTATGTCATATTCTTATTTCAAATATTTAAATTCTCTTAATTTTAGCTATATTGTTTTTGGACAAGACGTGGGCTTGTGGTTGTGGCACTGATATTCCGCTTTTTTTTTTTTAGTAAATTACTTTTCTTCCGTAGCTTAATTATATTTTTCTGCTCTTCCGGCGCATAAATAGTCAATTTTTAAAAAAAAATCCTAAAGTTTAAACCATTTAAAAATAAGAAATATTAATCAGACTCATACAAATTGATTTTTATTATAAAATAAAAACAAATGCATAATATCTGATCACATATGTATCGAATAAAAAAGTATTATCATGTCATAATTTAAAGAAAGTAAACTTTATGCAATTAAAACCATGAGAAATAAATATTTTTGATAAGTTAATTTTTTATTAAAGATCTTTTTTGGTCAAAAGAAACTTTAATTGTAGGTGTATTTTTAATTTCAAGAGAAGACTACATCCAATAGAAGTTTTTTTTAGTCAACTTCCATTTGAATAAAAATAAAAATCTTACAAATTACGTTGATTCAAATTAATTTTGTATAACTCTAATTTAAATCTAATTTAAACAAGCACTAAATATAATTTATTCTAATTTTTGTAAAAAAATAAATAAAGTAAATTAAATGTAAGGAATAAAAAAAATGTTATAAAAAGAGGGTGTAAGCGGATCATTTGCAGTAATTGAGAACCTCTAATTACTGTTTATAAATAAAATAATAATTTTTATTAATTTAATATTAATAAAATATTATTTTTTATTATAGATTATGCAGTAATTGCAGAAAATCCGAACTCAAGGATGTTAAGAGAAACCTGGACAAATAAGATGGACTCTTTCTATTTCAGAGGGTCTTATCCCGAAACAGGATTTTGTCCTGTTCACGCGAGACCCGAAGAGGGTCTTGTTCTTTTCTTTAAAATAATTTAAAATTAATATTATATATAAAAATATTTATAATTTTTTTCAAAAATTAATAATAATTTATGTTTAAAAAAAAAAAAAAAAAAAGGCAAACCGCACACATCGTCTGTCCGGTGTAGGAAAAGAACTGCTCGCGTCTTATCCCAGAGGGCAAGGACCACTTCTCTCTCATCACTATGCTCCCACGCTATTCAATATCCGGACAATTTGATTTATTTTAATTTTTTACTTATTCAAATATTTAAAATAATTAGTCATTCATTAAAAAAATTATATTAAATTTTTTATTTTAAAAAAATTATTAAATTTAGTTTATCCATTAAACCTTAAATCTTATATCTAAAAAATTAAATTTGATACTTTAAAAAAAAAAAATTAAATGTGACTTTTTTAATAAGTAAAAAATTATTTTAGACATTTCAATAAATTAAATATTAAAGTGATAATTTTATAATGAATAAATTATTAAAAATATATTTTACTCCACAAACATTGTTATATTTTTTTTTAATTTATTAAAACTTGATTATATATATTCTTTTTGTAATCATTTAATGTTCAAATTCCTAAAATTAATTAAAAAAATAAATTATAATAATTAATTATATTATATGAATTCTACTAGGACCATCATGGATCTAAAATTTAATTATATAAAAAAAAATTTTTAAATTAACTATTTAAATTGAGAGAGTCAAATTCTTATTATCTAAATTTTTGTAAATTAAATAATTAAATTTAAAATATAAATTAAAATTTTATATAAATTAAAATTTTAAAAATTAAAAAAAAGCCTAATAAATAAATAAATACCCTTTCTCCAGCCACCACCCAATTTGACTGTTCATACTACTTTATTGACAAAACAAAACATAACTACACCAATATTTATGATTGTACGAAGTTTGATCACGTGATCAATTAATACGTTTTCTAACAGCTCCTCTTCCCACCCTGTGGATAAGATATTTATTTGTCTCCTCTCCATTTCACTAGTCCACGTGTCGTCTCTTCTCCTTATCGTAATCTCAATCTGAATGGATATATTTTCTTTATTCTTTTTTATTCTCTTTATCAATACAAGCTTTTCACTTTATTTTATTACACTGACACTCTGAAGTTTAAAAATTCTGTTTATCATGTTATAAGAATAAAACTTTAGAAAAGCTATTTCATTTTTTCTTAAGATAAGGCTACTAGCAAATAACCTTTTAAAGAAATTTATTTCCTCCTTTTCTGCTTAATTGTGTAGGAAAGCTATATTTGGTAATAGCAAGACTAAATAGCTATTTTTTCTTTAGGGAACTTTAATTCCCACGTAATCCAAATGGGTGATAAAAAATTGTAAAAAGGGTTAAAAGAAAAGAAACTTTTTAGTCTTGTTATGAAACGTTAAATCCCACATGATTCAAATGGGTAATAGACAAATATAAAGGGTTGAAAAAGAAATAATTAAAAATGCAAAAAATAGCTCGAATAATCAACATTTAATGAAGGTAGGTATGAGGGAACGGGAACATGGGATCGATTGTCAAATTACATTTATGACAAGCTGTTCCCTGTGTCTAAAAGTAACCACGATGGATCCAGCAGACGAGGAAGAATAGTGGAGGGAAGTTCTTAGCTTTTGGGACCTTTCTACAAAGCTGTGTTAGCCATTATGGATTCGAATTTTTTTCAGTCTTTTTTTTTTTTTTTTTTCAGTGAAATCTGAGACGTTCATTTTATTGACAAAAATAATACATCTCTCAACTACAGAAAAAATGAACGGCTATGATTTGATTAAAAAAAACTAAAAAAAATTATGAAAAAAGATCTCTTTCCATTATTCATAATGATTAGAGAAGTAACCAATGATGACAATGACGATCGATGCTAAATTGGTATGTTTGGAATACTTTAAAAAAGAAAAGATATAAAATGCCTAAGATAATGAGACAGCAGCACGTGGACCGTATTGCCATCCAAGCTACGGACTCGGGCCCCCACAAGCTCTAGATTTTTTTTTCCGTGTGGACCATATTGCCCCTATTTCTTTATCTCAGATTTTTTCTTTTTCTTGTCTCTATACTCTCTAAAGGTTTCTTGGAATCACAATTTAATTTCCATTGGCCGCTGTTTTTCTGTATTTGAAATCATATTTTAATTTATTTTGTGTGGACAAAAATCATGGGATTTTAATACTAATCTTATGACTAATTAATATCCTTTCAAAGAATGGATCCATCTGTTACTAGAAAGCGCGACCTCTACTCTCCTGTTTGGTTTTAAGGCCTATCATTTTCGATTATCACTTGAAAATGAAAGCCCTCTACCCTTAACGAACACGCCAACCTTGGCATTTTCTTCCCTTTCATGTTTTATTCATAATTTTTGTCGTTTTAGTTTCTTTGGGAAAAAAAAAAACCTACTTGTACATGAAGTTTTCTAAAATAGAAATAATTAAAAATAGATGATAAATTATTTGTTTAGCCTTCCAAAAAAATAAAAAAGAAGAAGAAGAAGAAGAATCAACCATGGTCCCGATTGAGCGTTTGAATTTATTGCTAAAATCTGGAACCCATAAAAGGAAAAGATGTGGGACCACAAACGACAAGTCAATGTGTATCACGTTGTGGAGTTTGGACAAAAGTGAGCATATATCAGGTAGCATGCGGCATATAATACATTAACGTGGATGCTCCCACATAATTTCTTTTCCATATTTTATTTTAATTTGAAACTATTGCTTTGTGGGACAGAGGATCCGTCTACACTTTTTCGTGTTTCCCTGTAAGCCACACAATCTCTGCCATCTTATCTCTCCCGCCTTCACTGCATTAATGCCCTTTGACATGTTATCTAATTGATTCTGTGTCTCCGTCTCGATTTTATGGATTAAGTATGTTTGTCACATAATGCGACATCGCAAAAGAAAAAGATTTGAGTTTGTATTTTAAGTAAGTTTTTTAAATCAAGTTTTTATTTATATTTTTAAATTAGATTTATCAAGTTCGTTGAATTTTTACATTATAATTAAAATAATTTATTGTTTAAAATTTTAAATAAATAATATAATTAATTATTATTATTTGTAAAATTATATATAAAAATTATAAATATAAATAAATTATTATATTAGCTTAAATTTTTTAAATAAAATTTATTAATTTTTATTTATTTATTAAAATATTACGTTATACCAAAAGTTTTTTAAATAATACATTTTTTATTAAAAAATATTTATTTAAACTTTTTATATTTGGATCAAACTTTAAGAAAAATTCTCGCTAGCCTAATTTATAAGTTAAATTTTTTCAATTAGATTTTATTGTTTAGTTTTTCATTCAACTTATCATTTTAAACGAATTTTTTAAATTATAATCAAATTTAATCACAATAATACACTCATATTTTAAAACATTAATTATTATATCAATAATTTAACCCTCAATGTATTTTTTTAATCTTGTTTGTTTATCAGCCCCATAGTTCAATTGATCTGTTGCATATAAAATTTGATTTAAGCACTAAATCAACCAACTTAGGTTGTTCAAACAGTTGACTTATTCCCAACAAATCATTCAATAATATTATTATTATGTCATTCATCAAGCGCAGATTTGATATCCTCCTGACTCCAGCCCAAGTATATATGAAGTGTAAATATAACTAAATTTCAAAAACTATATATTATATATTCTAAATATAACATCATTTTCATTGACGAGGGATATTTATTTTCATTAGTTAAGTTTTAAAGAATAATTACCAGGAAATGAATCCAAACCATTTAAAGATTACATCAAATCAGTCATGAGTTCCGTAAATTTCATATTAAGAAAGTTATCCACGTAAATCAATTTTTAATTCCAACGTAGAACATCAACTATTAACGTAAAATAATTAGCATTTTGCATTTTGCAATACATTGGGAAGTTTGTCAATTCTGTTTTGGGTTTTAATTAAGGGTAACAACTGGGGGTAACACATTAGATCACTTTCCAAATGCCATCGTTCTTGTTAACAAGTATCAATATAATTGCTAACCATCCTGGATAATTTTATTAAGTGCATGTTTGGATTAAATTTGTATAAACTTGATATTAAATCAATATAATTTGCAAATTTAAGTTTGATAAAAGATAAATTTGTATGATTGAGATTTACGTTTAATAATTATTATGTAAAAGCAAATTTCACCGTCATCAAACATCATGCGAGTTTTTTTTTTTTTTTTCCTTTTAAACGAGATTTTATATGATAAACATAATTTATAAGGAAAAAAGTCTAATACCACACAAAATCACATTTAAGTGTAAATCAGAACTTTTTAATCCTTCAGAAATTAAACCGTTGTAACAAAACTTAATCTAGAATGCAATACTTTTAAAAATCTGAACCTGTTTAAAGGTACTTAAGTTTTAATTAAGAACTACACAAATGTTTTTTTTTAAGTGAAATAATTTTTTACTTTCAGAAAACATAAACAATCTTAATTTAGCTCTCCTAAAGTTTAATATAGTATTGTAATTCACCAAAAATTATTTTTGTTTTCAATAGTTCTTACCCGGTAACAAATAGGTACAGTGACTTTTGGTCAGGGGATACGGCAATTCACTATTAATGTGATTATCAAAAGAAAAACTTTATATTCATCTTTTAATATATTTTTTTACATCAAATGTATCCTATTGATTCTTCTTTTTGTTAGTTTAGTTTTATTTTGACTATTTAGAAATTGAAAATTTTAAATGATTATTTATTTTTGAACTTGGCTTCATCATGATTCTTTATAAATTAAAAATTTTAAAATAATAATTTCTTTTTTAAAATTTAAATCAAAGTAGTTTCATTCTAAATGATAATAAGGAGAATTATTTTGAATTAAATATTGAAAAATGAATGACAATGTTAAAATTTTTAATTTGTAAATAATCACAATGAGATTGTGTTAAGAGGACGAACATGATATTTTTCTCTATTTTTTAATTAATATAATTTTTTAGTCAAATTTTACACTTTTCATTTTTTAATCAACATACACTTGTGATATATTTTAATAATTTTAATCTTAATTTATTATTAATATTAATTTATACACTTATTTTAAACAATAATTAAATTATTATCATTCTCGTATTAAAATTAAAATTATTTTTATGTTGTGAAAATTTAATTTTTATTAAATCTAATTTTATAAGATATAAAATATTTATAAAAATATGAAGAATAAATAACTTTAAAATAATAAAAAATAAATAATAATTATTCAAAACTTTAACATAATTTAGACTATGCTTTAAATTTTAAGATAGGACTAAATACTTAAAATTAAGTAAAATTTGAAAAAGTATGCATGATAAAAGAAAAACAAGAAATGTAAAAAAAATAAATTTATAAAAGATAGCGTGGGATATGATTATGTAAAGAGTAAAAAGAAGAAGTTAGATATTTGCTCGCTTACATATGCTGTTCTACAAATTTTTTTGAATAGAACTAAAAGATTCAAAATATAATTTTTTGAGTCTTTTTTTTTATAATTATTCTAATATATATATTTTAGAAAAATTAAATTATAAAAGATGACACTTAGAGCGGTTCATTCTGAGTTTCAATCAAATACGTTGTAAATCCAGCCGGCTTAGGTTTGATTCAATTTGAGTTTAAGAAGTGTAACATACTCGTGTAATACTTGATGTACGGTAGAATTTAAAAAACAAATTTTGATGAACGTAAATCAAAAAGCCCGACTTTACTTGCTATGACTCCACAGTTCATCCCCACCAGGCAACGGAAAAAGTTCTGATCAGCTCCATCGCATAATTCACAGTATGGCTCCTTTAAGGCGCTCACTAAGATCACTTCTCCGACGTGAGGACGAGGAAGAGCAAAACCCATTGACCATGTCGGACCAAGAGATCTTGGGGAAAATATACGCTACGCATCTCCACAATGACACCAAGTTCGATGCCGACTCTCTTTTCGCCATTGTTGACATCATCCTTCAGGGTTCAACCCATATTGTCGACAACTTCTTGCAGGGAACCCATGAAACCCAGATGCCCATTGATGAGAAGCTTCCCCAACCGACTTTCACTTCTCCATTACGCACATTGAAGGAAATTTCTTCTGAGGTGAGTCATCCTTAATCTTTGAATTTTCTTCGTTTTTGTACTTCTATATGTAAGTAAAGATGGAAATAAGTCATTCCGATTCAAGCTGAGGGCTTTATGGACCTCAGAACAAAGATTTCAGTGATTAGACTGTATATTCTTTTCTAAGGGGGTTCTATTAGAATTTAGAAGTAAAAGTTTCAGGAAATCCTTGTGTCTTCCAGTAAATAGATTAGGAATTCAATTGAGGTATGAATAACAAGAAAGTATGGATAATGATTTGGTGATGGCGTGGCAGATGTGCTGCAAACCTCCAGGTGAGGAAATTGCTCACGAGACTACCATGTCGATTCTGAATTTGCTCTCTGACTATTCCTGGGAAGCAAAAGGTGTTCTGACCCTTGCCTCTTTTGCTCTGGAATATGGGGAGTTTTGGTGGCTTTCTCAGCTTCAGCCAAACGATGCATTAGCGAAGTCAGTAGCCATACTGAAGCGAGTTTCTGTGCTCACGAAGCCTACGGCTTTGCGAGAACATTTCCTGGCCATTTATGAGATCAATAATCAAATCAAGGCAGCTTTGCAAGTGACTGAGGCTATTTTTGAGCTTCAGAAGTTCACCTCTTATGATACAATGGACGTGCCTGCTTTGGCACCTGCGATGGACCTTATCCCAGTGGGTGTCTATTGGGCTATTATCACTGTTGTAGCTTGTGTTACGCAGATTGAATGCCTCACTACTGATTCGTAAGTTCTTGCTTAGTCGTAATACCCCACTGTGTAACAATATTTTAAGTGACTATAATTGTTATGATAACAGGGAGCAAAGGCAGGACTTGTCCTATTTTGGACAAAAGACTAGAATAATACTCGTCAAGTTGAGGAAGCAGATCTTTATCTGCAGGCAACAGATAGGTTGAGCGTTCAGAGCTCTCTGATCTTCCTACATGTCCCTCTTCTTTTAAAAACATTATAATAATTATAATGTCCCTCCTTAAACGTGGAGCTGTGCAGGATGCTGATTAGATGATTTCTCTGTAATTACAGGGGAGATAGAGTCTTATCAGAGGGTGAGGGAACTCTTGCAAGCCCCATCTGACGTAATGGAGGTGTTTAAGGTCCTTATCTTCTCAAAGGATGAACCACAGCAACTGTTTGACGGTGCTACTCAACTAATGGTTTGTAACCCCTATTACTACTATACTAATGCCACTACAATTTGTTCTCTCTATCTCTCTTACTACAATGAGAGTATGTGGAGCTCTTTCCTTTTACGAAAAAAAAAGTTTTACCACCGATAACAGTGGATTTTTTATAAGTAATTGGATTATAAATACTTCAGCAGCATAAATTCAATGGTAGAACAGAAAGGAAAAATTCATAGATGTCAGGTAGTTAGATTATATTTGTTAAATTGTAATTTGTTGATAAAAATATGCAAGCAATCGAGCCGTGTTTGTACTGTCATCACTTGGTGGTTTTGATGCCTGAACAGGTTGACATTAATGTGCTGAGAATGAAGTATTTGTTCTTGTTCATTTCCACCCTAGACATCACTGAGGAAGAAATATCAATTCTCTTTCCAATTTGTGAATCTGCTAAGACAAATGACCAATGTAAGATTGTGTGGATCCCCATCGTAGAGGAATGGAATGACCAGCTGTGTAAGAAGTTTGAAATTCTGAAAACTAAGATGCCATGGTACGTAGTTGAGCACTTTGGAAGTGTAGCAGGGTACAAGTACATTAAGCAGGAATGGCAGTTCAAGAAGAAGCCCATGGTTGTGGTGCTGGACCCTCAAGGGAAGGTGCTGAACACTAACGCATTCCACTTGATCCAGGTTCAGGGGATCAAGGCCTTCCCCTTTACAACTTCTGGTCATGCCCGAATTGATCAAGCCAAGATTGACAGAGGCAGCAGCTGGGTTGGAACCGTAGTTGGCAATATTCACCCCACCATAGGCACTTGGGTAAGTACTTTCAACAACTCAATTTACGCCCTCATATTCCCCATTGAAAGATGGAAATCTCTTTAGCATCATTGCTTTCAGCTTGCATTGGTTTCTCAGTTAGTAACAGCTCTCATTGAAACAGATCAGGGAGAAGAAATACATTTTCTTGTATGGAGGCAATGACAGAGAGTGGACTAGAAAGTTCACCAAGTACGCCACTGATCTTGTAGGTGAAGCCATCCTAAAGGAGGCCATGATTTCAATAGAGTTGTTCTGTGTGGACGAGGATAAGAGCCTCATGAGCCGATTTTGGAATGGCATAGAGAGCTTGTTTGTGCCCAAGGTTCATAAGACTATTGACGCTGTGCCTGAAGAAGTGCAGAAGATGCTTTCTTACGAAAACAAAACTGGATGGGTTCTCTTCATCAGAGGATCATCTCTGGTGTTGAGTGGTCAGGGAGCCACAATCTTGAAGACAGTGGCAGAGTTTGAGAGATGGAAAAGGAGTATGTTGAAGAATGGGTTTGAGTTCTCTGTCACAGAATATCATGAGAAGGTTAAAGCATACCATGAGATGGTCATGCGCAGCACTCACCGTTGAGGGTACTGCCAATTCCACACATTATAAGATGACCTGAGAGAACAGGTTAGCTAGAATGATGGAAGGAAGGAGTGTAGGACTGTGCTTCTCTACTCTAATAAAGATGACTGTGTCACTTAATTAATGAAGGTGACTTCTGCTATGTAATCTGAGTGTGCTTATCTTTTAGTTTAGTATGTAGTTAAGCTTCTCTAGCAGTTTGTTATGCTTGCTGTGCTAGTACTCTCCTTATAATGCTGTCTTTATTATCACTATGTTCTTCTATGTATTCAGCATAAATCTAGTACTTCACATTTTGGCTTCGTAATTATGCACCTAAGTATCATGATTCTTTCAGAATATATCGAACTAGATGTTTTAAAAACTCATGTGACCACTTGATACACTTATTTTATTATTTTTCACAATTTGATTTTCACTATTTTAAATGCAAAAAATATATCCATGATTTTTTTTTTAATCACAAATGTCTCTAGTTCAAAGGACTGTCAAAATTATTTTAACCAACTAACACTAGTTGGTTTATCATGAGTTAAGCGGATTAATTTAAGCTAATGAAATAAACTTAACATTGCAACAAGTAATCAAATTAAGCATAGAATGTCCAAGAAATTCTCTCAAAACTAAACTCTCAAAGTTTTAACAATGAATATTAACATCAAACAAAAATTATCATGTAACTAGCTTAAATTTTATCAAACAAAAGAAATAAGACAACTTAAAATGAGTAATGAACTTCAAAAAATTTTATCATTTCTTGATCAAATTATTGACTATGCCATACTGGTTAAAAACAAAGTTGGTTTTGACACTGGGATTAATTATATGATACGTTAAGTCATAGCGTAAACATATATTTGAAATTCCTTCAACAAGTGAATAGGTATGCCGTACTTTCAAATTAGGTTTTGATATTGGGGTTAAGTAATATAATATGTTAACTCATGGGATATACAGATTAAGTGGGTCGAGTCTAAACGATATCAAAATCATACAAATTAGTAAAATATAGATCCAACCTACTATAATGAAAGGGCATGATTAATTTAACTTATTTTAATGACTCTATGTTTAGGGTTTGTTTGTATACATGATTTAAAGAAGAAGGGTGCTTTTAATTAAAGCGACACTCATCATATCCGGCATAATGTTCTTAATTATCACTCTGAACTTTATATGTATACACCAATGTTCTATTCTATGGCATTGATTTTCCTTTAAATAAATAAATACTGCAAACAAGTTTTGTTTACTTTATTGAAATATCATTTACAAGAATAGGCAAAAGTGAGCTCCTGCTAGCTGTGGAAAGTAACTGATCAACCTTGAGAGAATGACTGGAGAGGATCCAAATCCCTTTTGAATTTGCAACTTATTTCTTATTTTTTCTAATTTTTCTAAAAATATTCAAAAATATCATTTCGTTGAACATAATGATAAGATTCGAAATTTGGAGGGTTAATAAATGTAAAAAATCCTGAAAGATTTAAAAACTCAAGTTTTTAAAATATGAGAGAACTATTAAATTAGTTTTTTTATTTTTATATTTTGTAATAATTTAATCTCTTATATATTATTTGAATTAAATTAACATTTTAAATTATTAGTTCGTACAAAGTTAGTCCACATATTATGTTGAATATTTATTAATTACTAATTAATAAATATTAAATTTATACAAAAATAATTATAAAAAATTAATTTAATACCAATAATTTAAAACAAATCAAACTGTAAGTGTGGAAGTAAAAAAATAATTTGATATTTTAAAAAAAATTATAAAAAGATAAATTAAAAGGGTGGAGCTGACAATTTTTTTAAAAAAATTAATGTCTAATAATTACACAATTGCAATAGATTCGGATCCTCTCCAGTCATTCTCTCAATTTTTTTTCTCCAGTAAAATCTGAGGCGTCCATTTTGTTGACAGAAACAGTACATCTCTCAACTACAGGAAAAATGGACGGCTGTGATTTGATTGGAAAAAAAAATTGGAGAGAATTATGGGAGAGGATCTCTTTCCATTCAAAAGTGGCTATTGATTCATAAAAAAAATCTAATAAATATTAATATTAATATATAAAGACAATAAAATACATAAAGTTAAGATATTTTGACTTATTATTATTATTATTATTATTATTATTATTATTATTATTATTATTATTATTATTATTATGTGTCTCCCTACTGTCATATAATAATTGTATTAATGTAATTCCTTTAAAATTTCGCCTTACTTTCTTATGTTAAATTATTCTTTTGATCTAAATAATTTTATTTAATATTTAATTTGATCCCAACAATATAAAAATTTATTATTGAATCTTATTATTTATAATGTTTTTAATTTAGTTCTTAGCATTAAATTTCAATAATTTAACAACTGTTTGTCATATTGGCATTATAAATGTGTAAGATTTATTCCAAATAAAGGACAAAGTTGATGTGAAATTAAATCAACTCAAATAAGTTGTATTAGGTTCCACAACTTATATTATGTGACTTGAATAAATGAATTTAAATAATGCATATTTAAAGTGTCAATATATTTAATTTATTAATGAATTTAATAAAATATAAAAATATATATAATGAGAAGCACAAAACAAAACATTTAAAACTTCTAAAGTCATGATTGAAATTTTTTAAATTATAAAATTGAAATAAAACAATAAAGATAAAAATATTATATAACCTTATTATCACTATTACAAACTATATCTACTTGGTTATCATCAAACTTATAATGACTTTAAAAACCCATTTGATCTAAAAAAAACTAAAATTTAAATTAAAAAACCTCAATTTATTCAATGAGTCAAATCTAGAAAGCTTGAATAAATTTTTTTTTTATAAGAAAATTTTCATTATTTAAAAAAAATTTAGTATAATATAACATTTTAATAAAGAAATAAAAATTAATACTTTTTATTTAAAAGATTTATGTCAATATGATAACTCATTAGTATTTATAATTTTTTCATATATAATTTTACAAGTAATAATAACAATTAGTTATATTATTTATCTCAAATTTTAAATAATAAATTGATTTGATCATGAAATTAAGATGTCTTATATGCTTAACTTAAAAAATATAAATAGAAATTTAATTAAAATATGATATTGGACTTTTTATACCCAATTTTAACCATAATTTTTTTAAATTTGACCCGGTAATCAAGTTTAGTTACCACATTCATGCACGCATAGAATATTGGATCCATTTTGATACCGTATTTGAAATGCAATTGGACAAAGTAATTCTAGATTAACTTAGATTTTAAAATTAAATTTAATTGTATTTAATTTTTTATAATGTGATTTATGTTTTAAAAATTTATTTAAAAATTAACTTCTGTTATTATTATACTATAGTTAATACAAAAACAAATTCTTTTTATTTTTGTACAAATGAAGAATTTAAATAAAAAAGATAATTTTATAAAAATTAAATATCAAAATAGACGAAATTATTCATATAACAATTTCTATTTAAAAATTATTCTAATGTATGAATGAATTTTTAAACATCTCACATGTTAAATCAATTATAATATAAGCCCTCAACTAAAGACAAGAAGACACTGACGCAGTCTCTAAAAGTCAAACTAATTTTAAAAAATTTAAAAAAAAAAAATTTGAAGCTACAAATCCCAAACGGCCTCGCTCAATTCTAGAAAGTTTATTTTTAAAATTCAAAGACGACTGTCTTTTGTAACGAAAATGTGAAAAGCATTAAATACTTAAATCTACAAAGACAAACTTCTAAATTAAATAAAACATGTTGATACTGAGAGTTTTATTTTTGTGGCAATATTTAAGACAATGATGTTTGACAATTATTATATAATGACGATTAAAAGATGTTGTCATGAAATTTTAATTGTTTTTGACGATGAAAATCTTGTCACTTGTAATGATTACATGGGATTAGTGTTGGTTCGTTACTAATAAAATACAATCTAAGTCAAGAAGATTACTCAGCTTAAAATGCTAGTCTCAGGGTTCACATCTTACTGTTTCTACGAGTTGTCTTACTCTTACCTACTTCCATTCGAAGTATAACAAGCACATATATCCAATACAAGGACAAATTAAACATAACCAATTAGTTTAGCTATCATAAAATTTATTTTATAAGCCTAAATATTCTATCTCCCTAGCATAAAAATGTCCTTCAATTAATTAATATGGCACGTAAAAGTTAGAATTGGATTATCCAAAATATGAAACAAGTGTTTATGAAGTAGAAGTGCCATACAAGTAATAAGAATGTACATGAGGTCACTTCTTTCTTTTTTAACTTAATTTTTAAAATATTTTACATATTTCACACTATAAATGATTGAAATCCTTAGAAGTCCATTCCTTTGACAATAAACTACTATGAAAAACAATACAATCATCGAAAGGAAGCAAGACAACAAATAGCTTGATTTAATTATTATTGGAATAGCTAATAATGCGGTCAATTTGACGTCATCTAGTTTGGATGATTTTCATTTCTTCCCTTCAGTTTTTTTTTTTTTTCAATTTAAAAAGAAAAAAAAAAAGGGAGAGTCAGGCTAATGCATACACTATCTCTTTTCCTCTTTTTTCTTATCCTCAAATTGACACTAAAATTAATCAAAAAATTAAGAGGATTTAATTTGAAAGACACTAAACTTAACTATTATTTTAGTTATTTGATATAATATGAGTTACTTAAATAATTACTTTATTTTACTTGTTAAAATGTAAAAAATTATTTGAGTGTTTAAACTTTAGATTCAATTATTTAAGATAATTTAAATATTAAAAAACTAATTGGCCGGTTTAAGGTACATAATAGACGAGGTTAAAATTCAGTCTATTCAAATATAATATGCTAAATAGTACACCTACATGTGTAGCTGGCCTACCTATCTAAAATGTAATCATTTCACAAGCAGTGCACAATTTGATTGTGTGTACAAATAATGACTGTATACGATTAATTTTATGTTATATGATCATTTTTTACCCATATACTAGCTATTGTAATAACAGAGGATCAAACTCGTTTTACTTGGTATATTGTTTAAAACGGGTGAATGATTACAAAATTTCATTTATTGTAAATTTTGAAATCATTCTTCAAATTTTGAGATGATGAAATGATAAATAATTCAAACTTAAAAAACGTTAAATTCTCTGGTATTGCTGTTGTTTAAAACATGCAGTGAGATTAATTCAATAATCTTAAAATAATTTATAATTATTAATTTTCTTAAATATGTAGAATTATAAGAAAATTTTAATTTTCTTCCTCTATTAATTTATTCACATTTTGATACATGATGACTATGTTATATGACTATGTTATTCCCTGATAAACAAGATTAAAGAACTAGAATATAACTGGCACACACATATAGCGGCCACCTCCTTTCCTTTCTGCCTAACTTGCAATATACTTAATTCAGGGGTTATGTGAAACTTTTGAAGGGACCTGATCACTTATTAACAAATGGGGTAGAACGGAACGGAGCGAAAACAAAGAATTAACTTTTTAAGTATAATTAAAAATTGGGATAGTCATTGATTTGTCATTATTTAAAATGATTATCACTAATAAATTGAGTTAATTTAAAAAGTTAAATTGAAGATAAGTTGTGTTATAAAAGATAGCAAAGTTATTGGGAGATTATATGGCAATTAACATAAAAGGATTGATAGTGAATTCTTAGCTTCAAGATTAATATACCAGACCAGACTACATAGAAACTACAGAGACACTCATTCACTTATTAGACGAGGAAAGCATAGTCCCAAACGACGGAGATGCCAGGTAAAGCATATCCTATTCCCACACACACTCTCATATCATAACAAAGTCGTTCCCTCATGGCTTATAGCCTTAAACTTTTAATGCGTAGCATTGGGAGTGCTCTCATTGTGACAGCACTTGTAGCTAATGAAAATCTCCATAGTCATTGGACATTCTGGGCACCTAATGGTCTCTGGAAGCTTCCCAGCAACGTTAGGAAGCTCGAGGTGGGAGCAACGGTGAGTGACCTTCGCAGCCCTCTCATGATACTCCTTGAAGGACACCTCGAAGCCCTTCTTGATCACAAGCTCCTTCCACTTCTCGAACTCTGCCACAGTCTTCAAGATTGTGGATCCATGGCCACTCAAGACTACGGCGGACCCTTTGCTGAGAAGGGCCCACCCTGTCTCGTTCTTGTAGGACAGCATCTTCTGTACCTCTTGGGTCACCGCATCCAGAGTCTTGTGAACCTTGGTCACGAACAGGCTCTCTATGCCGCTCCAGAAGCGGCTCAAGAGGCTCTTGTCCTCCTTGTCCACGCAGAAGAGCTCTATGGAGATCTTCGCCTCCTTTATGACGGCGTCGTTTGCCAGAGCCGTGGCGTACTTAGTGAACTGTTGGATCCACTCTTTGTCGTGCCCACCGTAGAAGAATATGTATTTCTCCTCCCTGACCTGTTTCACTCAAACCCATCATTAATCTTTGTGAACTAATAATATTTCAAAAACCAAAACCAAAAAAAACTCCAAAGTGCACTTACCCAGGCACGAACGTTGGGGTGAATGTCGGAAACAATGGGTCCAACCCAGTTGACTTCGTTGTGAATTCTCTCTTCGTCAGCAATGGTGAAGGGGAAGGCCTTGAGTCCCCAAGCCTGGATCAAGTGGAAGGCGTTGGTGTGCTGAACCTTGCCCTGAGGGTTCAGAACCACCACCATGGGCTTCTTCTTGAAGTGCCATTCCTCCTTAATGTACTTGTACCCGGCTATGCCTCCAAAGTGCTCAACCACGAACCATGGCATTTTGGCTTTCAGAAGCTCGAACTTCTTGCGTAGCTGCTCCGTCCATTCTTCCACTATGGGAACCCACACGATCTTGTACTGATCGTTTGTCTTGATGGATTCGTGGACTGTTAAGAGAACGGATATTTCTTGCTCCGTGATGTCTAGTGTGGATATGAACAGGTACACGTTCTTCCTTCTCAGCACGTCAATGTTCACCTGTTTAGGCAATGTATGCAGGTCGAAAACGATAGCATTAATGATACTTGGTTGCATTGTGATTAAGTTGTCAAGGACATTAATTGAGCCATTTATTTTGGGAGTTGAATATTTCCGTTTTCTAAGCCTTTTGAGAGGCACTTTAGAGTCTATAAGACGCGTGTAGCTAGGTGTACTCATCCACTATAAAGATTAATGGTCACTATCTACGTTTATGTGAGCTGTAGATCATCCATTGTTGCACCTTGACCTAATTGCTTTTATCTATAGCTTGGCCCACTTTGTCACAAACTTTCCGAATATAGGAAAGCAACGAAAAATTTTAACAGAACAGACTAAATTTATATTATATGCTTCTTCTTTTTTGTCGGTATTTTTGTTATATTATTTTTTATTAAAATATAATAAATGTATGATTAAATATTAATTAATAAAAATTTAATTTAAAAATAATATAAATATGTGTAATAATTATACATATATATATCATCATATAATTAAATAAATAAATATTTATAATTTTCAATAAAAAATAATATAATAATATAAATAATTACATATAAATTTTTTCTGCCAAAAAATGCATATATTTGTGGGACAAAAAGATCGTTCATTCATGAAAGAGAATGAAAGTCAACAAAAGTTAAAAATTTTGTGACAAATATTAATGAATCAGTTACATAAACTAACATGCGTATAGAAGAACACAAAGTTTCACATGCCAAATAGGCACTAGCTAGCAGTAAAAGTTAAGAGTACATGATAATTACACACTTTAAATAATTCGACCGCACTTCAAATTTTATATATAATTATAAAAATTATGTTGTATAATTTTAAGGACAATCAAATGATGAAAGCTCCAAACAATGCGCTATTCTAATGTCCGCCGCTTACGTCAAAAAAGCACGTGATTCCCACTCATACCAGATATCATAGGTGGGTCCCAAGAATAGAATTCTTATGCAAAAACGACAATACAGATAATTAAGCTTTATATTATTTTACGGTAAATATCTTGAGAAAAAAATCGAGATTTTTATCCACATTTCTGGTGGCGGACATCACAACAAAAGTATCAACCTCAACGCACAAAGGGACAGAGAGAGAGAGGCGAAGTGAGGTACTCACAGTGGTTTTAGTGGCACCATCGAACAGAGGCCGTGGGGTATCGGAGGAGAAAATGAGAAGCTTGAACACCTCCATAACCTCGGTAGGGGTCTGGAAAACCTTGCTGAGCTTGCGTAAATAATCTGCTTCCGCTGTAGTATTACAGAAAAATAATTCATAATCAGCATCTTTATCTCTTCCTTTTTTTGCTATGGTTCAATGGAAGATTGACAAGTACACTTCATTCCAAGTTAAAAATATTCCCAATCAACGTGTTAATTACTTACCTATCTGTTGCCTGCATAGCGCGATGTGCTTCCTTAATTTGCTGAGAATTATGTTAATCTTCTGACCATAGTGGGACAGTTCTTGCCTGTGCTCCCTGAACTCAACCAATTAAACAATTAATTTTGGCCTAAATATGTGATAGCAACAAAATAAGTCATTTTTCTATATTGAGCAAACATCAACTTTTCTTCCACTTTCCTCTCCCGGGGTAAGGAAAATTTCAAGTAAACAGGTAAGAAAAAAAAAAAAAAAAGAACAGAGTACATACAGTTTTTCGAAAAAGTATTATTTGAATGAAGAAAAATTAGTGATCTCCTCCACATTTTAGATTTAAAAATTATGTATTTTTTTCAACTAATATATAATTATAAAATTATCACATGAATTTTAAAATTTATTAATTATTTTCATAAACATTAGATCAAAGTAAAAAGATTAAACTTTTTTCCTTAAGCTTTAACGCAAAGAGAGCATGTAATTAATCATGACTGATTTAGTAATATACTTGCTTTAATTCTAATTTAAAAAATTAAACGAGGACCCAAAAAATGAACGAGGTAAGGAGTAAACTCACGACTCAGTAGTGAGGCAATCGATCTGAGTGACAATGGCGACAATGGTGATGATAGACCAGTAGACATTAACTGGGATTTCTTCGATGGCAGGTACCAACGCAGGGACAACCTTGGTGTCGTAGGTGGTGAGTTTCTCGAGCTCAAAGATGAACTCAATGACTTGCAAAGTGGCCTTGACGAGATTGTTGAGCTCGATGATGGCTTGGCGGTGCTTCTGGATAGAAGCAGGCTTTGTAAGCGCAGGAACTCGCCTCAGCACAGCCACTGATTTGGCCAGTAAATCTGTAGGCTGAAGCTGAGCCAGCAGCCAGAACTCTCCATATTCCAGTCCAAAAGCAGCAAGAGTAAGCACTGCTTTTGCATCCCACTCATAGTTCGAAAGCTTGTTCAGAATCGCCAGTGTCGTTTTGTGCGCAATTTCCTCTCCTGGAGGCTTGCATGACATCTGCCATCACAAGTCCCAAACCAAGCTAACTGCGTGATCTTATAGTAAATTTAAGACTGCCCTAACAATTTATTAATTCCTCCAGTTATTTTAGTCCTTGAAAAATCAAACAGACATTTCTGGTTTGTTATTATAATTACGAACATATATAGTAAGTTTTGATCTCCCACATATATATATATATATATATATATATATAGTCCTTCCTTAATGATAATAATGTACGACCTCGGAAGAAATTTGCCTCAGCGTACAGAGGGGTGAGGAGAAGTTGAGTTGGGGGGTTGTGTCTTCAATTTGCTCCAAGCTTGCTTGGGAACCCTGTAAAACATAGATCAGAAACTGTACCTATATGGATAATAAGGAGAAGAAGAAGCTAATGGCTCCAAAGATTAAAAAAAAAAAAAAAAAGCAAGAGACGAGAAGCTGGAACATGGAGTAAAAGAACTAGAGAAAGGGACAAAAGATGGTGTGTGTGAGTGTGAGTACATGGAAAATTGTATATAAACCTGCACAATGCTATCAACAATGTGGGTAGAACGCCTGAGGGTGCTCTCAACGAGGGTGAAGAGAGAGGCAACATCAAACTTAGTGTCACTGTGGACATGGGTTGAGTAGATTTGGTCCATGATCTGATGATCAGACATGGTGAGTGGGTTATGCTCTTTCTCACCACCGAGGAGAGAGCTCAGTGATAGCTTAGAAGACAATGCCATAGCACCAGAGTGTTGAAAAAGAAAGAGGTAAAAAGACTTGGAAGTGATGAATGTAGGCGAGCTTGTTCTGTTGGGTGTCTAAGCAGGGTTTCTTGCTCTACTTATAACCCCAAGAAAGAGGAGACTTTTGCCTTTCGGGGTGCTAAATTCCATCCATGTCCTTTTGGCTGTTGCTTTGGACGGTGAAGTTTGATCTGAAGGGTAGTTTTACAAGTGTGGAATGAGGACTTTTGTGGGATATTGGTCATAATAATATCACCTTTGGCACAGCATGACATGTGGATTCAAATTACCGTGACCCACATTGCGGAT
Source organism: Delonix regia (assembly GCA_037074485.1). Lineage (NCBI taxonomy): Eukaryota > Viridiplantae > Streptophyta > Magnoliopsida > Fabales > Fabaceae > Delonix > Delonix regia. Next base: position 37,692,975 of record CM073451.1, read on the forward strand.
AAGGTCCACTGATTGTCTTCACATGCCTTAAAAGGATCAGTTTCTGAAGATTAAATATCCTTTAAACTAGTTATTGTTAATGACTTTAAATTTTAAAATTAATTTGATAGACTCAAACGTTAAATTTTTTATTATTATTTCAAAGACTTTGTCTTAAAATTTTTAAAATACATAATGCGAGAATTTGAGAGTTGGATCTTTCGGTGTAAAGAAAATATAAATCTCTCTGAGTGGTTTTTGAATAATTTTAAACTATAATTAAGATCATGTTATAAATTTTCAAATTCTTTTCTTTGTACATGGAAAAGAGAAATAAATAAATAAATAAATCCTCGCTCTCATCGCGCCACTCTTCAACGGATTTGGAATTACAGTATTTAAAAGAATATAAGTAATTATACTTTCATTGATTTAGATTTTAATAGTAGACGGTTTTTAATAACTTTTAAAAATTTAGTTTTTTATTTAATAATTCAAATTTTAATAAAACTTAGACAGTTTTTAACAATTTCTAAAAATTAAAATTATTAAAATTTCATCTAATAATTCAATTTTATCATATCCACATACATTTGAATTTTCAACTATACTAAATTCATTTTCTTTTTAAATATATTCATTTACTAACGTCCTAAAATAGTAGTACCACTTCATTAAAATATATACATTAAATTATGCTAACCTATTTTCGAAATTTTTTTAATATCTTTATTTTAAACTTATAGTCATTCTTTTGATATTTTTGATACAAAAATTTCTATTAATAATTTATTTTCAATAAAAAATACCAAATGAAAAATATAACATTGTAATTTCATTTTTATTACGCTAATTGATATTAAGTTATAGTATAATGATAACGATAACAATTTAAATTTTACTGACAAAAAATAATATTGAGTATAATTTTAAATGAAACCAGAAAAGCATTGAGTATAATTTTACTAAAATTATAAAAAAATTAATTTAATTTAATGTAATGCAAATATGTATGTTTATATTAAATTTGATTATAATTTTAAAAATTTACTTAAATCGATAGGTCCACTCTCCCAAAAAAATATAACCTAACTTGATTTATAAAACATGTTGAGTTTAAGCATTTTGTTAAATTCAGCTTGAATTCAAAAGCCTTATCTAATTTTTTTAATTAAAAAAACATTATATAAAGAAGAACCTAATTTGACTATTTAAAAAAATATTAGGTAAGATTCAAGATTAAAAAAATTAAACTATTTTAATTATAAAGATATAAAATATAAATTTATTAGTAAGATTAATTTATTTTTAATTTAATATGGTTATATATAAAAGTATAAGTTAATATAATGTGATATTATAGTAAAGAGACAATATTTTATACTTATCATTCAAAGGATTTATAATAGTATAATAACTAATTTGTAACACTTTTATATATAATTGTATAAATAATAATATTTATTATAATTTTGACTTTAAAAAATAGATAAAAAGAATCTATTAAAAATACTCAAAATTTTTAAACCGAAATTGATCTAATTTTTTTATGTTTGAATCTTACGTAATATTCTTCTTTAAAAACCTATTAAAAAATACAATCATTTAATGGGTCTTCGGTTGATTAAATAAATAATGGATATTATTTTATATAAAAAAATATTACAAATAAAAAGTACCAACCAGCTCATGATGGACACGTGGTTAGATTCACATGAATAGTCGATAAGAGATTACGACAGTGCGTGGGAAAAGGAAGAGAAAGAATGGGTGGATAGAAATGTGAGAGGAGACCTTACAAGGCTACAAAGTGGGACGATATTTTTGTGCTACCCATCACGCGCCAATATGAATTTTATGTCTTTGGTTTTGTTATGTATTTTAAATTTTCATAGTACGTAGATTACAAAATCCTTATTTCAAATTATTCCATAAACTCAGTCCAAAAGAAAAATTCTTCTAAAAACAGAGATAATATTTTTTTCGAGAAAATATAACTAAAAAAATTAATGGCTTGCGTAATTAAATGGAAAAATGCTATTAATATTTATCTAAAAAATTAATAATCTCCATGTTTATGAAGCTGAGTACAGAATTCTTCTTTCTTTCTTATGTGTGGCCTTGTATTATAATAAAAATATTAACTAATTTTAATATACTTATGTGATAAATAATTTAGTGTATTAATTCTAATAAAATCGTTCATTTGATGACCCCAATAAATTAAAAATATATAATATAATTTTATATAAAAATTAAAAGTTTAAAAATCTAAGAAAAACAACTGCCGGCATTTTCTTGGAATCTATCTATGTAAGGAGGTTCCTAATCTCGTTTATAAGACTCGCTGTCTTTTATTTCTTTTTCTTTTTTTTTTTTATCTCCCTATGCATATTACAAACTTCACATTTCAAAAAATATAAACTCGGGTGAGAAAAGTGGGTTTAATTTGACAACGACTACATGTCTGGTTTAGTTTTCAAGTATCTAATAATTTTTGAAGTTATCATCTTTTCGGGGGTAGATAAAAATCTCGTTTTGCTCTAACCAAATTTTCATATTTATAAAGTTTCTTCAGGAACAAACTTGCAATCTCATTGTGAAAAAAGAAAAAAAAAACTTGCGATCTGATATTTCATGCTCCTAAATTCCCGTAAGCATCAAATAATTAGAATAATGAGAACTTGTCTCTAATAAATTATTCCATCATCGACATGCTCTTTACAGTGCCCTGTATAAATGTTTTCTAGACTAGCTCATATCGTTTCCTGTAGCTCGAGGTCATTTGAGGCCTATCTTTTACACCTATATATGTGGAGAAGGGCCCTTTTGCCAATATTAATTGAAGGCATCTTTCATAATTTTTGCTTGCAACGTGAGACACGATATTAACTTTCCATGTCAGATACTTCATATATATATATATACACACACGCGTATATATAGAGTAGTATTATGTTTTAGATGTATCATTTACTGCTTTATGAGCTTTTGGTGGGGAAGGGGGCCTACCTGTCCTCCTCCTTTTGCCATATTAATTGAATGCATCTTCCGTAATTTTTGCTTTCAACGTGAAACACCACGTTAACTTTCTCTAATGTCATATCTCTACACTATTCTTTTCTCTATTTTTATTGGAGGTAAGGATAGGGCTGAAACTAATGAAGGACAGAATAGAATACCAAACTCGGAGGCATATTAAACCCAACTCCAAACTATCCTTAGAGATGGGGCCAAGGGAGCCTATAATATTAGATTTGTGATCTTCTTATGAGCTGTTTTTATTAAATTTGAAGAGAGAATGCATTTATAAATTTGCTTCATATTTTGACCCAGAAACTTAAAACACTAGATTTTAAAGTTCTTTTTAATTACTTATATATATATATATATATATATATATATATTATTCTTTTAATTCAATTTTATGCAATATAAAATTTTTATTGCATTCTGATTCATATTTAAAGTCAAACTAAATAAATACTAGCGCATTTATTATTAATATATTTTACGCGTATTAATTTCTTTATTTTAAAAATAGTAAGATAAAATAAATTAAGTTGTTAATCATGAAATAACTGTTCACTATTTGGAAATTGAGATCGTATTTTTAAAACCTTTATTCAACTCTCATATACACTTAATTAAAGTTGAACTTAATAAATACTAAGGCTTTTATTATAAATGTATTTTATGCATATTAATTTCTTTATTTTAAAAATAATAAGAAAAATTAAAGTTGTTACTCATGAAATAAATTTTCACTATTTTAAAATTGAGATCCTATTTTTAAAAATTGAAAGTGGAGTTATATATATTTTTCAATAAAAAAATCTATCCATGACTTTTTATACATTTTATTTTAAACTTTATGTTGGTCCAAGACACCATATTTTATTCAACCATATATATATATAAGTAGACACAGATAAAATTCTTTGATACTCAATAACTTAAAAAACCGATCACTTATAGTTTGTACATGAAAGGTTCCATATAATAATACATAATGTCAATGTTGCTTACAATTAGTAAAGAGAATCTATATTCTAGTGTTCAGTGGCATTCTTTTAGAAATTATTTACTGAATAAAAAAGACTAATTTTTAATAGGCGAGTAATATAAACATCTACGTACATATACGTATAATTAATTAACATGTCCTACCACGTTGTTGCAGATCATCATTTAGATGTGGAAAAGGGGGGAGAAAAAGTTGATATGGATAAATCTTCAACAAAACCCATGTCAAAAGAAGTTTGATTTAGTTCAATTGTCAAGACATAATTACTTTAATTTGATTGAAATTACTTTAAATTGATTGAGTTATGACAAAAGTCCCCAGAAAATTCCAACCCAGTGAAACAATTTCCGTCGCCTTTATTGTTAATGACTCAAAAGTCTGCACGCCAGCGATAGAAGTTTCTACTGATAGGACCACCTGCTTTTTTCCCGCCTCTTTCGTTAGTGGAACTGGGATTTTCTCGCGTTCTCTCTTTACCCCAACCTCTTCCTTACTTCGTGACCTATAAGCTCATAATACATGTGCAGACTGGAAATACAAACAACACAGTACATTAACAAGAAAGTTGACTAGGAAATACAATTTGGCAAGTCAGGTCCACGTGGATTTGATTCATGTTTGGTATGATTTGGAACTGGCTTTTTCTTTTAGTTTATAGCCATTGATCCGTTATTATTACATAACATGTGACCATGCGAGGGATGAAGGTCCGAGAAGTCCAGAATTTTACGCACGTGGTCAAATCCCCAATACAAGAAGCTCGCATTCCTATTAATTAAATGTATATACAGTGCTAACATATAAAGAATTAGGTGGCTAAATGCTCCTGTAGTTCAATCTTTAAAACATTAAGAAAATGATTAATGACATCCTTGAAAAAATTACAGCTCTATAAAATACACAATAAGAATATTAAGTTGAAAGATATTTATAAAGAAGCAACGCACTCCTCGATCCTTTCTATAAAAAGTCTTTTTTTTGTTAAAAAATTGTAGAGCATTGATGAAGTGTTGGAATAGCGTGTTCGAAATCTGAATAAGCATTTTTTTTTTCTTAAGAAAAAAAGGCTAATAACTTTAATTTGAAACAGGAAAGAAATACTCAACAAGGCAGAACACGACTCCTACGCTTAACGTTCACCTAGCACCTCTATGTTGTTCGGCTCTTACCATATTGGGCCTTCATTTTATTTCTTTCAAGTGGCCCAACTAAGCATTTGGATCAACTGCAGCACAAATTTACAATTTTTTTTTTACAATAACAATTTATATCGTTGAATAAAAATTGAACGTACATAATTAATATTTTAAAATATTAATTTTTGAAAATAATATTTAAGATCTCTGGATAAAAATTCAACCGTTTTGATCATTGTTGCAAAAAAAAAAAATTATAGAGTTGTACTTTAGTAGATCTAAACCCTTGAATTAGGGGTATTCATGAACCTAATTGGTTTGGCCAATCCAGTTTGGCTTGATTATATCTGACTGGATCAAAATAAAAAATTTTAGAATTTTTACTAGGCTGGGCCGAATCCTAGGGTCACACAAGACCTAACTCGACTTCGTATCATATTTTTATTTGTCAAAATTTATTTTATTTTATTCATAATAACTTTTATTTAAACTAAAATTTTAAAATATTAATTGCTTTCACTTTATTAACTTTTGATTCCAAATATTCATTTTTTATTCCATTTTAAATATTTAATTGCTTTATTTTTAATTTTAAAAAAAATTTATTAATAAAAAGCATTTTTTATAAAATAAAATTTTAAAAAATAATACATCGACTTGGGTTGGACCCTCTATAATTCAGCTTAGCCCAACACTTACCAAGCCAAATCAAGTCAGGCTAGGAGATGTAAAAAAAGAAGGCAAGAGGTGCAAAGGCATGAAAAATGAGTTGACTTTATCTCCATGAACAATTACTAAAATGAGACAAAAAATGTTCAATAAATTACTCCAAATTTATGTGGGAAGATTATTGGAGCATGTGGAAGAAACCCATTTGAGAGAATTGGTTTTTGGAAAGGAAACCCAAGTCATTAATCTTCTTTAAGTCTAGTGCAAATTAAGGCCTAATTACCTTTGGTCAAGTTATCTTTTTTTTTTTTTTTTCTGCTATTGTAATAAGTTTTTTGGACCTCATTAGTATAGTTTTGGGCTTAAAATATGTATGGTTATATATTGGGTCTTGTTTTTATTATTTTAAGTTGTTTTAAAGCTCCTTTAACCTAACTTATTAAGGGCCCAGGGAGGAATTTGAATTTAGGGTTTCCTTAGGAATCTGAAGCCTACAAAAAGGCTTAAACCTCTACATTGTAAAAAAAATAAAAAATCAGATTATTATTAAATCAGAAAAAGCATTAAGTTTTCTTTTTGACTTGGCCAACAACTAATAGAGGAGGATAACTTGTCTTCTTCTATTATAACAGGAATTGATTCTTATCAAGGTAATCCCTTATGGTGAATTTGTTCTTGTTTCTAATAAACCTGTGATTTACATTTCTATTTGCAATGTCATTTGGGAATTCAATAGATTAGAGATTCCATTCCTTTTCTTTTTCTTGTCTTATTGTGTGTTCTAGGGGTTTTAGATTCTTTATGACCTTGGGTTTCTGTATTATTTAGTATCAAAGCTTGGATTGAGATAAATTCTCATTTATCCTATTTGTTATTTGCTATTAGTTGTTAAAAAAATGAAAAACAAGGAAAAAGAAGTCCAAACAAATTTGAAGAAGATCTAATAGCTTGAGTACTTTGAGTTGTTTAAAGAAAAATTAATTTCAAGTTTGGTGGACTCAAAACATCCATTGAGTTGCTTGAGGAAGTTTAACACAAGATTAAATTGAAAAAAAAAAAGTGTTTTTTTTTCTTGATTTCTTGCCTTCTTGGTGTTATACAAATCTCATAGTATTAGCTTGACTTTTCTTTCCTAATCTCATTCTTGATTTTATTCTTGTTTCCCTTCCTGATTTCTTTCCTAATTTCCTTTCTATTTTCTTTCTTGATGTTCTTTCTTGTTAGGTGATTTTTGTTATTTTCCTTTTAATTTGCTTAAGTGGCCTATCTTGTGTAAAAATTGATTCTAAAGTGCAATTGAGGATAGTAAGCTTGAGTGGTAAAAAGGCTTAAATGTTGGTGAACTTAAAGAGAAGGGAAAAGCCAATATATGTGAGAAATACAAGTGAGTTGATCACCTTTGAGTGAAAACATGTGAGGAGTGTAAAAAGGCTAACTAATTCAGGATAAAATGTTGAAGTTGATATGAAGTTATTCATGAAGGCCATACATGACTAGTTCATGGTTTTAAACATGAGGTTGGAAAATTCAAAGTCAACAAGTAGAACAAAACCTACTAAAAGACTAACATATGTTAATGACGAAAGTGAAGAATCTAATCATGGTGATGCAAATTCCATGAGGGCTAAAAGATCTATTAGGTCAAACTCAAAATAAGGTCTTTGACCAATAGGGGTAAGGATTGTGAGGATTCAAAAAGAAAAAAGAGAAAAGAGGACAAGGGTGTAAAGAATATAGAAACAGGTCTAATGGTAAGTGAATACACAAGTGAGAAACAGAAAGTGAGATGTGAAAGAGAGAAGAAGTTAGTGAGTGAAAAGGAAAAAAAGAATGTGAAAAGTAAGGAAAAAGAAATTAAGGGAAGTGAAGTAGTTAATAAACAACAATATTTTTATGCAATAAAAAGAGAGTTAAATAGTCCATATTTAAGCAAAAGAGCTATTGATACGGTTCATAGGAATTTTGTTTACTAACACTAACCTTTATCCAAATTTTCCTAGTATGTTTATGAGTTTATTACCAGAGTATGATAATGTGTTTTCAGAAGAGATATCTACGAGTTACTGCCTTTTGAAGGGATTGAACATCATATTGATTTCATTCCTAGAGCATAAATCCTTAACAAGCCAGATCTGAAAGAGATAAAAGAGTTGCAACAACAAATAGATGAGTTGTTGGCAAAAAGGTACATGAGTGAGAGGATGAGTCTTTGTATTGTACCAGTTTTCTTGGTACCAAAGAAAGATGGAATATCGAGGACGTGCATGGATTGAAGAGCAGTTAATAAGATCATTGTACAGTATTGACATCTTATTTCTAGATTAGATGATATGCTAAATGAATTGCATAGTGTATTGTTAGGTCATAATTTTGACATGTTTTTAGTCTTACTTTCATTTTATTTCTAGTGTTTTTCTTAGGAAATCAAGCTATTTATATTGATTTTAGTTAGTTTCAAGTTAAGGAGGTGAAATTATTGAAATCGTTGAAATTTGGGCCAACATAAGGCAATGATAAGACTTTTACAGCTGTTGAGTTGGATTTAAAAAGATAAGCCATAGGCACGGTTAAGAATGCTAATTTTAAAATAGAAAATGGATAGTTCATCTTCTCTAAAAGATTTCTCTCTCTTGGTTGTTAGGAAACATAGCAAAAAGCTTAGGAGGTTCTAGAATAATTTTTAAGGAGGAATTTCCATGTTTTTATTAGGGAAAATTAGTGGAAAATCATAGGAGCTGAAGGATTTTAGTTATTAGGTCATTTTCTTTTCTTTTGGGAGGAGCACACTTTTAGATCTAGGTTTTTATTTTTCTTTTTCTTCTTCTTTTTCTCTCTCTTCTAAACTTAATGAGAGAAAGCTTGAATTACAGTTGTATATATGGAGTTTTAACACAAACTTTGGATGTTGATGATTATGGATAGTTAAACTTTATATTCTAACTAAGGGATTTTATGTGGATCCTTTAATGTTGTGAAGCTATCTTAGCTTTCTCTTCTCCTATTCTTTTTTTAGTTGTTTATATTCCCATTTTAACTATTTCATTCTTTTGTGTGTTGTTCTTGGTTGTTTTTTTATTGGAATTGCCAATCTCTATAGACTTGACCCTACTCATCACTATCGCAATATAAATATTCACTTGAGTGCAGGTAATTTTATTTTTTGTGGATTCGACATCCATCATGTATGTGTTTTCTCTCAAATTAATTTAAAAAATGGTTATCGTCAAATTAGGATGAGAGAAGGAGATGAGTGGAAAACTATATTTAAGATGAAATATGAGTTGTATGAGTGGTTAATGATACCTTTTAGGTTATCTAATGCATCCAATACATTCATACGCTTAATGAATCATATTTTATGAGAGTTTCTTGGAAATTTGTGTAGATAAAATTGTATTCTTAGGTTTTGTTATTAGTTTCAAAGGAGTTGAAGTTGACTATAAAAAAGTAAGAATGACCAACACCTAAGTCTATTAGTGAGGTAAGGAGCTTCCATGATTTGATAACTTCATAGAGGCGATTTATTAGAGATTTCTCTACTATCATTGCCCATTAAATGAATTGGTTAAAAAGAGTATTGGATTCAAATGAGAAAAGGAATAAGAATCTACATTTAACACTTAAAAGGGAAAGCTATATTACACACCTTATTTGTGTTTAACTGATTTTTGTAAAACTTTTGAAATTGAATGTGAGGCCTCTAGGTTGCTATAAAGGCTATTTTAATACTGGAAAACTAACCTATAGCATTTTTCAGTGAAAAGTTGAGTAGACCTATTCTGAATTACTCCACTTATGATTAGGAGTTCTATGCTTTAGTAAGGGCTTTTGAAGTGTGAGAACATTACTTACTATCTAAAGAGTTTGTCTAACATAATGATCAGCAATCACTAAAACACTTGAAGGGGCAAGGAAAGTTGAGCAAGAGGCATGTAAAGTGGGTAGAATAGCTGGAAACATTTACTTATATGATCAAATACAAGTAAGGGAAAGACAATGTTATGGCAGACGTACTTTCCAGAAGGTACACTTTAATTTCTTTGTTTAACTCTAAAGTACTTAGATTTGAGCATTTGGAAAAATTATATCACAATGATTCTGATTTTACTGATGTGTATTATGCTTGTGAACATGCTGCATTTAACAAGTTCTATAGGTATGAGGGATTTCTATTTAAGAATAAATATATGAACATTTTTACATGTTCTATTAGATAATTACTTATGAGGGAATCACATAGTGAAGTATTGATGGACATTTTAATGTGCAATAGACTTTAGATATACTTACTGAACATTTTTTTAGCTAAATCTGAGAAAAGATGTCAAAAAGGTTTGTGCCAAGTGTATTGCATGCAAACAAGCTAAGTTTAAGTCTATGCCTCATGGTTTGTATACACTTATGCCTGTTCCTACTGAGCTTTGGATTGACGTATCAATGAATTTTGTTTTAGGTCTACCTTAGACCAAAAAGGGTGGAGATAACATATTTGTTGTAGTTAATAGATTTAGTAAAATGACTCATTTCATTGTTTACCATAAAATAGATGATGCAATAAACATTGCCAATCTTTTCCTTAGGGAATTGGTTAGGTATCATGGTGTGCCAAAAACCATTATTTCATATAGGGATGCTAAATTCCTTAGTCATTTTTGGAAAGTGTTGTAAGGAAATTTGGTACTAAACTTTTTGTTCTCAATTACATGTCACCCATAAACTGATAGACAAACTAAAGTAGTAAATAGGACATTAGGAACCATGGTGCATGTTATTATGGGAAACATTTTAAGAACTTAGGAAGATTATTTGCCATTCATTGAGTTGGCATATAATTAAGCTATACATTCTTCTACAGGTTTTTCACCATTTGAGATTGTATATGGTTTTAATCCATTAATTGTATTAGATTTGATGGCTTTGCCTTTAAATGAAATTGTTAGCTTAGATGGAAAGAAGAAGGTTGAAATGGTAAAAGCAATACATAAGAAAGCACGTGAGCAGATTGAAAAAAAAGAACTACATATACGCTCAAAATGGCTAATAAGGATCGAAAACTGCTTATCTTTAAACCAAGATATTAGGTTTAGGTACACATGCAAAAAGAAAGGTTTTCAAAACAAAGAAAATCAAAGCCTAATGCAAGGGGTGATGAACCACTTTAAGTGCTGCAGCGAATCAATTACAATGTATACAAATAGACTTGCCATATGAGTATAATGTAAGTGTTACTTTTAACATTTATGATCTTTCTTCATTTGACTTTGATTTGAAGATAAATCCTTATAAAGAAGGAAGGAATGATGTGAGCACAGAAAGCAAGAGGCACAATGGCATGAAAGATAAGCTAACTTTACTTCCAGGACTAATTACAATAATGAGAGCAAAAAAAAAAAAAAAACAAAGCTCAAGGAATCACTTTCAATTTATGTGGAAAGATTTTTACAACGTGTGGGAGAAATCTAGTTGAGCAAATTGGGCTTAGAAAAGGAAATCCAAGTCATTAAACTAAGTCAAGTCCAGTCACTTACTGTGGGTGAAGTTATCTTGTCTTTTTGCTATTGTAATAGGTGTTTTAAACCTTATTGGCATAGTTTTGGGTTTTTAATATGTATGATTATATATTGGGTTTCTATTTTTAATATTTTAAGTTGTGTTTGGGCTCATTTAACCCAACTTATTAAGGGCCCAAGGGAGAAATTCGAATTTAGGGTTTCTTTAGGAATTTAAAGCTTATAAAAAGGTTGAAACCTCTACATCATAAAAAAACATCATATTATTATTCAATCAAAAAAACTTTTAAGTTTTCTTTTTGACTTACCAGCTACCTATAGGGAGGATAGCTTGTTTGTGTTTCCATTTGCACTATTATTTGGGAGTCCAATAGATTAGAGATTTCATTTTTTTTCTCTTTCTTGTTGTACTGGGTGTTTTAGGGTATTTAGATTCTTCATTACCTTAGGGTTTTGCATCACTGGGTCATTAAAAAGAGACCCAGTCTAAAACCAAGTTGGACCCATATCTTGTAAAAACCTAGCTCGATCTAATTTATGTTCATCGTTGTCCTGCATTATCAATCTATTGTCTAAGTACTGTAATATATGTACTTAAGTTTTCCCATAAGCCTAAGTCCTCACTCTTGTTCTAAAATTATTGGCCAAAATGTTTGTCCTGTAATAAATGTTCATGTATAGAATATATTAATGTATTCAAGGCATCACGTTTGGACTAAGTATAATTTATTAAAATTAGTCATGCTTGATTAATTAACAATGATATTTTTTTTGGCTAAATAATAAATGTTTCATCTTAATAAAAAATTTGTATAAACTCATCCAACGAATCTTGGTTATTTAAGTTGTTATATTGTCATACTTGAAGAAAAGCTTTGATATTGCCTATAAGCTATATAAAATTTACTACAACCTTCATGACATTTTTTGGTACATTGATAAAGTTAAGACTAGGAAGGAGAAACAAAAATTAATTTTTGTGTCCTTCATTTTTATTTATATCTATCCAATTATATATATACACACTTATACTACTTTGGCTTTAATCCATAATGACAAAAAGTCGATATGACCAAAGTTCTATATTAGTCTTAATGTGGCCGAGGTTGTGACATTTTTATGGTTTAATCATATGAGGTGTATAGGGTAGTTTGGATGTCATATGCAATGAATTAGGTTTCCTATCTTGCTTGGAAGTGAGTTTAAATATTGGTTGAAAATATGGTTTTCCTAGTTAAAAACAACAATTTAAGTTATGTCCATGACTTACTTTGTAGCTTTTAGCTACTCTACAATATATAACACGGTTATGCCTTGTTTCAATATTGATTTCAACAAAAGCATAGCCATGACCTAAAACTAACAAAAATAACCAATTAAAGCTTGATTTCCTGTCTAAAACACTAAAATTAAAATTAAAACAAGACTAAAAATATGCAAGAATGACAACTGAACAAATTTCCCCATATTTAAGCCATGCTTGTTTTAAGCATGTTCCAAAACAATATAACTCAAAATATTCTATGACTCACACTAAAACTACTCATCTAAACAGAGTAACCTCAATGCATCTCATCAGCCACTAAGAAAAGCATCCAAGAAGCATATAAACATGAAACATATGGTCTAGGAGTCATCCAAACACATGTACTAAGATAGTCAACATTTCATGCATCCTAACATCAAATAACAACTTTAAACTCACTTAGATATAAAATACAACACCTTAAAGCATATAATGGAAGCAAAAAAACCATCACAAGTGATTAAAAATAACTCAATCCTTCCATCTTCCTTATTTACATTAATCCACCACAACAAACATTTTTTCTTTCCTTTTTTTTTTTCTCTTTCAAGGATTAAAATATTAGAAGCCTTTTGACATGAAAGTGAATATTGGTCATACCCATATCCAATTACCCAGATAACTCACACTTTTACCTTATTTTCTCTCTTTATTTAAGCACTTTTTTGTCTTGCCTAAAGTGTCACAAGCCTTTTGATATAAGAATGGATATTTATGATACCCATACCCAACTAAAAGTGACCAGTGGGGTAAAAATAATGAGCCCAAGTGCTCTTTTATATTCTTTTTCCTTTTTCCTTTCAAATGAGGGAAAAGAAAAAGCTAAAAATTAACAAACCAATGATTCATTTGATTTAAAAGAATGCTTAAATATATCAGCATTCAATATTTTATGTATACTTAGCAAGCTTAAAGCAATCCTAAAATGAAGGCAAATAATGGGTTGCCATGCATTCAAGCACTACTTTTCAATTCTTAACCTAAAACCCAATGTTCATGCTTAGGAAACTTCCTTGAAAATAATCAACTAACCAGTAAATAAGGGAAAGTAAATTACCTAATTTAACTCAAGTAAGTAGCTTTTCAATGCACCAAAGACATATATAGAGTTATCTACAGTGAGCCATCCAAACTTTAACAAAAAATTTACATGCCTAAGTAACAAAATATAGGTAAAATGTGAGAGATAAAATAAAAATTGAATCTAAACTAAACTAAACTAACAAGGAAATCAAGTACCAATTTAGCTAAAAAATATACACTCTTCCTTCACACTTATCTTTCATGTTGTTGCAAAAAGTAAATAAGGGAGAAAAGATACTTCCTTGATAATGCTACTGATGTTAGGAGGTTAGGTTGTAGATAGCTTTGGATTGAACATAGATAAGTATTTCTATTTTGAATCTTCACCTTCCACCATTAAAGATAGAAAAGAACTGATATATATGCCATCAAATTCTTGTTACCTATTTAACCCATGTTCAAATAAATTAGATATAACATTTAATTTGTTCTCCAGAAGCCATTTTATAATATATGTCATCAGAGTCATCCCCTTTTTTCCTCTTTAATAAAACAATAATCAACCTTTTCAAGTTTTGAACTAAAGTCAGTGCTTCATTATACAACATTGCTGCTTGAGAAAATTCCTTATGCATTATAATTGTTGTTGTAAGTCTATTTAAAGTAACAACTTACCTCCTAAGAGCTTCATAACCTTTTAACTTTGTCTTGCTTATAGGAACTATAAGTATTTCCTCTACGGTAATGGGTGGCTGCTGTAGAAAGCATAACCTAGAACTTTCAACCTATAGGTGGCAAAAAGCTTGGGACTTTTTTATTAAGAGTATTATTTACTTGATGATCCCCATTAAGTCACAACTTTAAATCAACATGAACATCACTTTTAAATTCAATCCTTGGTGAGCAAAGATCTAAGCAAGTAGTTCAACAATTTTTTTTTTTTTAAGCTTATCTCATATTGAAATCGAGTTTGAAGTGATGCCAATGACAATGGAGAGGTGGGATGGAAGAACCTAGCTAGAATGACTTTATCAGCATAACAGAGCTAGAAATGGGGAATGAACACTGGTAAGATGCCTGATTAGAGTGAACACAAGTAGGTAGATATGGGTGACTCGAAAAAGGAGTATGGAAGTTGATGTTTCATCTGAGGGGAAAATGCTGCAAATAAAGGTGGAATAGATATAGGTGTCTCTTAAAGCTCGCCAGTGTAGGAATAGAATCCTGTTGGTAGAGGTTCAAAAAAGCTAGAAATGGAGATGGGCTAAATGTTATGACTCTCGAAATAGAGGCTCTAATATAATCAATTTGGTTACGAAGCTCCAAATGAGCATAAATGTAAACAAAGATGAGAACACCAATGAAGATGAAGAAGTACTAGGGGGAAGAGCTGAAAAAATGAAGGAATACTGGTGAAATCCATGATGGCCAGAAGCTTCAAAGACATGAACAAAGGTGAAAAAAGGGTTAGAAATTGATATGACCCATTTGAAGATGAATCTGATGAGGATCTCAAAAATGAATATAATGTAGGGGCTTCAAAATCTTACTGGAAATGAAAGATAGGAGAACACCTTTGAGATGAAGCAGTGGAGAATGGGGAAGCTTTGAAAAAAGGGAAGAACGCCATCAAGTTTGGTTGAAGTTGATGAATAAAGGGAAATGAAGGCTTGCTGGAATGATGGTGGCTTATCGAAGGCTAATGTGGTGTCTAATGGCTGGAAGCACCACAAGAATGGCGGCATGAACTGAGTCAAAGAGGACATCGGTGGGAAAAGGTGTTGTTGAGAAGAAAATATAGTAAAGGGGAGATGAAGGGTGTTAGAGATGTTTTCATGAGCTGTAAACAAAGAATGAATGTGATGGAGGAACAGAAAATGTGGCTGGAGATTGTAAATTGAGGTGTGATGGAAGGGTTTCACTGGTGAGTGAGTGGCTGGTAAAAGCTTAGTGGGTATGGGTAGGGTTTCATATATGAGAGAAGAAGAAGAGGGCTAAATGGTACATGATTAAAATAAAATGGTAAAGGTAAAAATAAAAGGGTAAATGGTAAAGAGGAAAATTTTAAAGAAAATAGGTAGTGGGGAAAAAGACAAAGCTCTATTTTAACTCTGAAAATAACCATATCTTTACCCTAGTTAACAATCCCTCTCTCCAACAATTTATATCTAAATTAAATCACTATTAAAAAAAGTTGTTCTTTTGTCCAGGAAGTGAGATTTGTAAGAAAATTTTTAGAAAAAGTAAGAAAAGGAATAAGATGAATGGAAAAAAGAATAAACACCTTAACGCATGGGCACACCTAAGGATACTGATAAGAAAATGAAATAAAATAAAATAAAAGTGAAACAATTTAGGACATAGGCATGCCTAAGGGCACTAAAAGTAAAATAACATAAAATTAAAAAAAGAAGAGATGTAAGAGACATACCTAGGACATGGACACACCTTAAATAATAGAGAAACTAATAAATGAGAAATTAAATCAAATAAAAAATTTTGATAAAATTAGGTTACATCCTAATAGCATCCTTGTTTAATGTCCAAGACTAAACATTCTTGCCCAACAACCTTGATCTTTCAAGTTAATTTGTTTCTCAATTAAGGGCAAGCAAATAGGGTGATATGTGACTAACTTCTTTGATCCTTTTTCAACCCTTATCTCAAAATCATGTTCCCACAAGAGAAGGACCCAATGAATTAGCTTTTGTTTTACTTTTTTTTTACTTCAACAAATACTTTTAAGCTTTCCGAGGTACATAAGACTTTAATTGAGAAACCACTTCTTCCATCTCACCACCAATCTCAAACTTTTCTTCAACCTTTGCCCGGTTATCACAATTAATGTTATTACATAATGCAACATCAACTTTCTCCTTGTTATTCAACTCAAATGTTTCTTGCACTAAAAGATTAATGATATCAATGCAACAAAGAGAAGATGTCTTATATGGAGTTTTCAATGCATCGTATATATTGAACTTGACAATCTTTCCATCAAATTCCATAATGAGAGTACCCTCATACACATCAATCATAGTTCTAGCAGTACTGAGAAGTGGTCTTCCCAATAAAATGTCAAATATCTTTAAAAAGTTATCATCTTTCATATCCACAACAAAGAAATGAATAGAAAAAACCAAACCATTAACTTGAACTAGAGCATCCTCTAGCACTTCTTTATGACATACAAATGATTTATTGGCAAGCTAAATGACAACACCAGTTTCTTTTAATTTTCCCACATGAAAAGTTGAACAGATGGATAAAGGCATTACATTGATTGATGCACCCAAGTCACATATAGCATTTTGTTTCATCACATTCCCAATCTTGCATGAGATACAAACATATTTGGGTCTTTGCACTTAGAAGGTAACTTCTTTTGTATTACTACTAACTTATTATCTCTCATGCTCACTTTTTCATACCTCACTAGCTTTTCCTTGTTAGCACATAATTCCTTGAGAAATTTTGCCTAATGGGATCTTTGTTTAATGGCATTAAGAAGTGGGATATTCACATTCTGCTTGCGAAGAGTCTCTAAAATCTCCTTTTTCTTATTTATCCTTATTAGATTTAGCAAAACTTTTAGGAAGAGAGCTTTATGACAAATTCCTCTTGATAGATAGGTTTACCTTCTTTAGGTTGGTTTATATTATGTTTAGGCACAATGACTTCAGCTTCTAGTTGTGTTTCAACAATTAAATCGTGCTTACGACTTACTTTCTTACATACATCTTTCAACTATTTTCCATTCTTCAAAGTAATTACACATGCACTGTGCCTTAGACTAATCTTGTTGGAGAAGGTAATTTGCTGTTGTATTCCAACTTGCTTAGTGATGTGGCCAATTGACTCACTTGATTCTCCAAGTTTTGTATGCTTGATTTTGTCTCTAGTTAGAATCATTATGTATTTGTTGCCAAAGACCTTCCAATATCCTCAAATGACATACTTGACTTAGTGGAGGAAGGCTATTGTGGTGCTATAGGTCTTGGTTGAAATGGTTGTGCATTAGGTCTTGCTTTATAATTGAAATTGCGATACTCTCACCACCCTGAATTGTACATGTTAAAGTATGGATTAAACCTCCTTTGTGACGGTGTCAGGAAACCTTTAATATCATTTACTTATTATTGCTTATCTTCTTGGAGTGTGGGACACATGTTAGTGGAATTGCCTATTTTAGCACAAATTTTGTATGCTCTGGCATGTTGCACTCTACCTGTTACCAAGATTTAAACCAAATCAATGAGCTAATTTATTTTAGTGTCAAGTAATGATATGTTCACTTCATTTACTCTCCTTGAAGGCTCTTGTAAACTTCCAAATTGTTGGGACATGGCTACCATGATGTATATAACGTCTCTAGCAGCTTAAGGAGTCTCATTCACAATAACACTTCCACTAGCCGCATCTAACATCTTTCTTTTTATAGATAACAACCCCTCATAAAAGTATTGAACAAGAAATTGCTCTAAAATATAATGGTGGACAACTAGCACACCATCTCTTGAATCTCTTCCAATATTCATGAAAAGTCTCAAATTATCTTTGTTTAATGCTAAAAATGTCTCTTCTTATACTAACACCTTGGGAAGTAAGAAAATACTTATCAAGAAACAACTGTACCATATCTTGCCAATTAGTGATGGAGCCTGGGGGTAGGTAGAACAATTATTCATTTGCCATATCATTTAACGAGAAAGGAAAGGCCCTCAGCTTTATCTATTCCTTAGAAACTCCCTAATGCTTCATGCTTAAGCACACTAAGTGAAACTCTTTTAGATGCTTGTATGGATATTCATTAGCTAACTCTTTGAACTTAAGAAACAAACGTATCAATCCAGATTTTAACTCCAATGGTGATCCAAGTTTGGCTTAGTGATGCATAAAGGTGGATGGTTCACTGGTAGAGCGGTCAACTTTCTCAAGGTTCTTTCTTTAGCCATTTCTTCAACCCTTTGCTCAACTTTGCTTGGTGTTTTAACAAGTTCCAATGATGCTTCTTGCTCTTCCCATAAGGTTTGGCAAGGTTAGAGCTTAAAGAAAAAGCATCGGAGATTTGCTTTTTCCTTTTGGTGGCTTTTCTTAAACTTTTGGTAGTCTTCTCAATCTCTAAATCAAAGTAAAGTTCTTATCTATGTTTAGTCCAAGTCATCAAAAGAATTAAAATCAGTCAAAAACCAACCAATCCTCGGTAACAGCGCCAAAATTTGACGAGTGACAATTCCACCAAATTAAAAGTATAGTTTATTCTCTTGTAAAATATTTGCAACAAGGGTGAGTAAGGTTTTATCCATGAAGATTGGTGATTCCAATATTTTTTATTAACCAAGAAATAATGCATAAAGTAGAAAATGAAATTATGGGGTTTAACAAAAATGCATCAAACAGCAATAACTAAAATCAAAGGAATTAAACAAACAACTAGTAAGGAAGAATTACAATTATAAAAGAAAGTCAATTAAAAGAAATAAAACTAAGAAACAAAGCACCTAGCTAAGGAATGTTCTATATTAATCCTTTCAAGATTTGATCATTGCTAAAAAGATTCATTATCTCTTCTTGACAAGTGGCTATAGTTGGTAACAAACTCTAACAACCTAGATTTTTTTAGGTACATTGGTTAAGAAAAGCTCTATATCCAAATCCTAATTAACTAACAACCTTAAATAGATACTTAAATATTTAATTAGTTAATTGCTTTAAAATCAAGAAATCACCAACTCTAATTCCCCAAGATAGAAAAGTTAAATTCACCAAGTTACTTTTCACATTCCATCACTATAAAAGAAAGCATATTCACAATCTCTCATACCAATTTTCCATTAAGCATTGGTTTAACTTAACAATTATGGATTGAATTAAACCAAATAAAAGTTAAGCATCTCTAAGTAAAATAAACAATAGGCCTATCATCTATCCACTCAAAGATAACACTAGTATAATTAGAATGCAGAAATACCAAAAAGAAGAGAAAAAGATAGAGAGTTTAGATATATCTCATAATCCTTGAAGAATTCATGGCTACAATCCTTAACTAGATGAGCAAAATCAACTACTCATAGGTAAAATATCCACAATCTCCCTCCAAAGTCATGGAAAAGTAAATTTCTACAACTTTCTCTCACTAAAACTAGTAAAGAGAGAAGAAAAGTGAGAAGAAGACTTGGTGAGAGAAAGGAGCGTCCAAATCTAACTTAAAATGAGAAAATCTCTCATCTCTCACTAAGTTCTTAATATTTTCCCAATATAAAATGTGAAAATATGTCAAAATATCCCTTTGAAGCTTTGCTTGTCCATTTTCTTTGTGCTTATAATGTTTATGAGAGATAAAGTGAGCCAAAGGGTTATTTGTTCACTTTTCTTGATTAAAAATAGCAACTCAAGCCAACCAAATCAATTCAAACAACAACATAAAATACCCTTATGTCTTATTTTAGCACTGATTTCAACAAAATCAATTTTATGACCTGCAACCAAACAAAACAAACAATTAAAGCTTGATTTCCTAACTACAACGCTAAAATTAAAAATCAAAACAAAACTAAAAACATGGACAACCTAACAATAATAAAAATCATTAATTACTATCCACAAAATCTTTTAATAAATTTTTATATAATATGTGATTATCAATTACATTAATAACTATAATAGGAATTTTTACATCATTACCAGCAATATTTAATAATACTGCCAACATTAAAATTATCCACAAACACATGCATCTTATAAAAAGGTTGGCCAAACATATATGATAATAGCTAGATTCCATTTATTTAACTCTAAGAACACAAGAGAAACGCTACATATGCATTCTTTTACTAGCTAGCCATTCTAATGGCCATAGCATAACCATACACTCCTCACAGACACATATAGACATGTTACATCCATAGCTACTTTAATACAGGCACAAACTTGAAGTGATTAACTACTAATTAACACTTAGTAGGCTTTAACATGACCATCAGCAACAGAAGCAGTGGCAGCAGAATCAGCATGGCCGTGGCAGCATCTGTAATGAACAGAAGCAATCTCCATCACAAGATCACAATCAGGGCATTTCACACTCTCTGGAACCTTGGACCTAACATTCTCATAATGCAGATGGGCACAGTGGTGAGGAGCCCCTCGAGTCTTGATATAATTATAATAATCAATAAAAGCCTCGTCGAACCCTTTCTGCATCACTTGATCTTTCCACTTGTCAAACTCCTCCACAACCACGAACATCAAGTCCCTATAGTCCCATTTCACTACGTTGCGCCCTTTGGTGAGAAGGGCCCACCCACTCTCACCTTTGAAGGTCAGGAACTTCTCTACTTCTTTGATCACGGAATCTGATTTCTTCTGAATGTGGGTAGCAAACAATTCGTTTATGTCAGCCCAGAAGGAAGCCACAGTGCTTGTGTCATCCTTTCCATTTCCAATGTGGAAGTACTCGATCTTACAGTCTGCTCTCTTGGTCTTGGGATCCTCTGCAATGGCCTTCAAGTACCTACTGAACTTGTCGATCCACACAGGGTCATGGCCTCCGTAGAAAAAGATGTACTTGTTGTCGTCGATCTGATTCCAAGGGGTCAAATGAACATATCAGTTCTTGCATGTATTATATCATGTGCAAATTCTAACTCTGTTGCTAGTTGAGAACAAGGAAGGAAAAGTTGAACAAAATTTACAAGTACCCATTTCTGTATATGTGGATAATATTTGGAAACTTTAAACCAAAGCCAATTCCATTGCTCACAGAGATCACCATCGTCTTTGAAAGGAAAGGCCCTGATGCCCCATGAGAAAATCATGTGCATTGCATTTGAGTTCACCACATTTCCTTTAGAGTCCAACACCACAACGATTGGCTTAGCCTTGTACTGCCACTTCTCCACAATGTGCTTCCTGTGCCTTACAGCTGAGAAGTACTCCACTACGTACCATGGCATCTTCTTCTTGAGACCTTCAAACTTTTTCCTTTGTTCGTCGTTCCATTGGTCCACAATGGGAAGCCACAGTATTTTATAGTCCATCTTGTCCTTGTCCTTGTCTTTGGTTATGGCCGCATATATTGGTCTAAGAAGCACAATCTCATCCTCGATCTTATCTAGGCCCGAAATGAACAAGAACAAATTCTTCTTCCTCAACACTCCGATGGAAACCTGTCCAATTTGATATAAACAACTAAACACTCGCGTCCATTTGTTCTTAATATAATTTTCGACATTTTCACCTTCCCATTTCAGTTTCCTGTGTAAGTTAATTCTCGGTTTGGTCTAGTAAAAATTGATGTTAACATGCTTAATTAATGTGAAAACTTTGTAGAAGAGACGAAATATACTAAGAATGAGAAGGTCGAAAATTAAGAAAAAATGGAATCAATAAAACTATATATCATTCGAAAAATTAAAATATCTTTTCATTAGTGAGGACAGTTCCAATCACCATTTGTCTCGATGAGCCATCAAACACTTTGGGTTGTGCAATATGCATGGGGTGAAAGATCAGAGTCTTCAAAAACTCCACAATGTCTGTGAAAACAATAGGCATAGGGTTTTGGTTCTCTGTATAATAGAAAATATTTAGTTAATATTGGACCCAAACCGGGTTACTGATTATAATGATTAATCAATAATACTACATATGAAAGTTACCTAACTCAACAATGGCATGCTCCAGGCGACACTTCAGCTGGGTGAGAATGGATTGAAGCTTTTGATCATAACGAGACAGCTGATAATTGTAGTCTCTGCATGGGACAAGTTACTGAACTTAAAAGGTGTTCCTGGGATTGGTGCTCATGGGTTACAGGGCCAACTTATTGGGCTTAAGTCCTATTCTAACATTTGGATAAAATGAGATTAAATATAAACTCAAGGAAAAGGCTTATTCAATTTTGAGGTCCAGTTCATGGCCCACAAAAAAGAATGTGTCAACTTCTGTTGGATTCGGTCTAGGTCAACCCAACTTAACGTTCCGCTTATTTAATAATTCACATTATGGATTCAGTTTTTTTCTAATAAATTAAACATGATAAACATGTAAATAATTGGATAATGTTATTGCTTGAAACTGGTACAAAATAACTACAAACTGACTAGAAACGATATTTTCAATTGCATAATTTATCAAATTTACACGAAACTTTGAAATTGTAAGTCAAACAAAAATTTATTTGTACACTAATAAACATGAGCCAAGCTTGTATAAATTTTGCCCATTGGCTTGGGCTATTGTACGGCCTCTCGTGATGGGCTTATGTTAAGGAGTGCTCAAGTATAGGCTTAAGTTCAATAGTGGAGTCCCTAAATCAAACTGATATCGAACTTACAGACCGAGTATAAATTAGAAAAATGTGTCCAGGATTACTATTTAAAAACTCTGTTTGGGACGATAATTAAAAATTTTCATGATAGTATTTTATAAAAATTAACAAAGTAAAAAGTGAACATATATGAGGTCATTGTGATTATGGGATATCGTATTACCTAAAATAGTGTTAATTAGTGGCTTCTAGTATCTCCTATGACACTAGCCATCTCAAACACTAATCCACATACAAACATTTTAAAAGTTATCACACATCAAAATATTAAAGAACTATACATATATGA
The DNA here is from genome assembly GCA_037074485.1 of Delonix regia. Lineage (NCBI taxonomy): Eukaryota > Viridiplantae > Streptophyta > Magnoliopsida > Fabales > Fabaceae > Delonix > Delonix regia. The sequence continues at coordinate 37,716,242 of CM073451.1, forward strand.
ACTTTTAATGATTTAAATTAGTAAAATTTAAAAATTTGGTCTAACAATTTGTATTAAGTTGATCCGACTGTGCATAACTCTATCGTCAGAGTCCAGACTCACCAAAGAACTAGCACTAGCAAAAGTCAAACACATAAATAAAGTAACAAGGGCTCAAACTTGAACTTACGGATCGGTCATCTGAGAAGAGCAGGCAACAAGGGAGAGGATGGATCCATGTTGGTCTCATGGCTTCATACAAATGTGGCACTTCCTCTTCATCATACTTGTTAGATGAAGACAGCTTCTCCACTTCATTGATGGCCTTGACCAGCTCCAATATGGACTTGACCATTTCGTTGAGCTCAGTTATGGCTCGCTTGTGTCTGGTCAAGGCTGGTGGGCTAACGATCGCAGGAACGCGATTCAGGAGCCCCAATGAGTTGGCCAGTGTGTCTGTGACTGGACTCTGCACGATATGCCAGAATCCACCGTACTCCTTTGCAAATGCTGCCAGAGATAGTACTGCTTTGGATTCCCATGAAAAAGTTGCAAGGTTCTCAAGTATGCTTATTGTTGTTCTGTGCGCAGATTCCTCACTCAAAGGCTTGCAATGCATCTGTCACAACCAAAGATGCCTGGTGTCATTATAAGAATTTGGAGAAAAAATAAAATCATGTACGAGTTCACCAAAAGATTTATATTCTGTTAGCTATTTTACCATCATATCAACATTTATATTTCGATATAACCTCAGAAGAGCCATGAGTTCAGAGAATCACCTGACAAGCAATATTCTTGAGCAAACCGAACTTTGCATCGAAATTGTTTGCTTGAAAGTTGACCTCCGCGTGCTCAACAGGAGTCGGATTCTGTAATTAAATCCATGTATATGAATCACAAATTCATAACTAATATACGAAGAAAGCAACTCAAACCGTCGATAAGCTGCCAGTTTTGCTTTCGTTCACTATATATCAGAGTGTGTGTGGTATTATAAGATAGTTACCTTCATGAGGACATGGTTGTCCACAAAATGATTTGCCTGAGTAAGGATGTTATCGGCAACGTTGAGAAGAGAAGAACAATCATAAGTTTCATGAGAACTGCAGCGATCAGTGAAACAGGCTTCATCCTCTATTTGTGCAGCAGACATGGTGAATGGGTTGTGAATAGTGGCCATGCTTGCAGCTTGAAATGGCACTTTGGTTTTGACCTTCTCGGGGTAGTGATGCCCCCAACTTCTCATGCATGCCCTATTTATTGCCTAAGGAGTGGGCAACAGTGTAAATTTATCTAGTGGATATAATCTTCCAATTAAATAAATATAACAACTCATCAACATTAATTACTTGTAAAAAAAATATACATATATTTACTTATTCAGAGAAGTGTCTTCAGTCTTTGCCTGTACCTAAATCTTTTTTCCATAAAATCTTCGAGACTCAGCCATTGATCTTGTGAGGGACGTTGAATTTTACTTTTGAAACATTTCTTACCAACATACGAAGACGCATGTATTAACTTCTCTTAATTGTCTAAGCTAATCCCTTTAGTAAAAAAAACAGTTTTATAAGAAATACAACTCGATTCCTATGCTATTTTGATGATATTGTGGTCAGATGTTGTTTTAATTACATTGCCTGTGCAAACAACCGATATTTCATTTATAAATATCAAAGTCTTGTCTTAAAAACTTGACAAAGTTTTTGATTCGGAGTTATGATAGAATGTTTAATCATACATTACACGTTTGTTTTTATCATCTTTGAATTTTCTTTGTAGTAATGTAATATTTTATAAATTATTATCAAGTAACATCTTTAAAATATTGATTAAGGAATAATTAACAAGTTTTAGTTAAATAAGTAATTAAATATGTTTATTAAAATAATTATGTGCATTAATAAATATTACAATGTTGGGGTTATTTGATATTTTAAGAGACAAAGTTATTCTTTAAAAATTTACAGGGAAATTGACAAAATAGTTTACTTTTAAAATTACTGTTTTAAAATAAAAAGATACATATAATTGAACAAAATATTAAAATTTATAAGGCCAATTGAAATAACGTGGGCAGTGAGAATGAACCTAACTTTGTTTGATAAACAGACGTTGATTATCGGGCTCGCCTCCTAAAACGTGCGGTCTGTAAGCAAAAGAACAAGAAAAGGCACGTGCGAATAAATGCAAGATTCTAGAATGTTACGTGTCTATGTGATAAGGTACCACGCGTCGTAAACGCGTGAGCTGGATGTACTAATCTCCAAAATAGGGATATAGGTGTAGCAGTTGTTTATGAGTCTTTTCTCGTAATAATTACAATCTGCATGCCACGTGTCCCATCTGCCCGCAACAATGTTGGCTTTCCTTTCAAGCATCATCATTCACCCCCACGTCAACCCTCGGACCGCACACCCTCAATTTAATTTCGAAATATATATATATATATATATATATATATATATAACTAGTTTATCCTCACAAATTAATCATTATAAAATAATTTTTTATAAATTTAAATTTATATAAAATTAATTTTTTATTTATATTAATAAAAAATTTATTTTTTTATAAAATAAAATTTTTAAAAATTTAATTTATCACAATTATTTATAAAAAATAAAATTATCACAAAATACAAAAATAAAAAAGAATTTGGTATTGTTAAATTTCACAACATAATTGATATTTTCCTAATATCAAATTTCCATTTAAAATTTTATCTAATTTTTCTGTTTACAGTCGTTCATTTTTGCCCAAAGTAAAAGTATTTCTTAAGGTAACTCTAAAAAAGTAACATTTTAGCATCAAATTTGTTACCGAAGAACTTAAGAATGTTCTAAATATATATATATATATATATATATTAAATTTATTTAAAATACTTAAGGACAAATTTTTTTTATTCTGAATAATTTTAACCTAAAAATTCAAAAATACATAATATATAAATAAGCTGTGAAGAAAGTAAATTTAAATTAATAAAAATTTTATTTTTGGCCAAATCATGTATTTACAACTGTGAAGTTCAGCTACATTTCCTGGTCTTTCAAGTTATTTAATGATGGTATATAAAAATTTTATGATATTAACTAAATTATTTTGTTTTTACCTTATTAAAGTTAAGTATGTCTAAATTTACAGTCACATGTTAAAGAGACAAAGACTAATAAAAAAATAAAAGAACTTATATAAAAGTTTTAATATTTTTCTATGTTATTTTCCAATTAGAATATAACAAATATTTAGTTATTTAATAATATTATAACACGTATATAGTTGTTACAGTTTTTTTTTTGTTTTAAATTAAATTATACTTTATTATTACTTGATTCAATACTTATCACATTTTAATTGGATAATAATATAGTAAAAATATAAAGAAATGCATATAAAATTGAGTTTTAACAAAAAATAAAGTAGACATGTCTTAAGCCAACACTTGTCATATATTTAGAGTACCTTTGCTACGTATAAACTTATTTAATGTGATTTATTTTTATTATGTTTCTATATGGTAAACTGCAATAAATTACATTTAATAGGATCAAACATTGTATTACTAATATAATATCTCTTGTTAATATTGATTGTATTAATAAGATGTTTCATGTATTTTTAGTAAAATATTTTTTTAGTCTCTTACATATAAAATATTTTTCAATTTACTCTTGTAGAAATTTTTTTAAAATTAATTCCTCATAAATAAGATATTTTTAATTTGATACCTCACATAATTATCTTTTTAATTTAGTCTCTCACATATATATATACATTACTTTGTTTAATCTCTTACAAATAAAAATGCTATCAATAATATCTAAAAATATAAGTTAACTTAAAAAATATGAACTCATAATTTTTTTTTTAATTTGGCCTATCACATAAGATATTTTCAATATGATCCCTTATAGTATTGTTTTCTTAATTTAGTTTTTCAAATATGAATATTTCTCTATTTATCACTCGCATACAAAATGGTTATCAATAATATTCTTTAAAAAATTAAGTTAATTTATAAAATATGAATCCATAGAAATTTTTTTCAATTTGGTCTCAAATATTTAAGATTTGTTCAATTTGATTCCTCACATTCACATAATTGTTTTCTCAATTTAATCCATCATATATGTATATTTCTCCATTTGATCTATTATAAATAAAATTGTTATCAATAATATATGAAAAAGACAAGTTGATTTAATAAATACAAGCTCATAAAACTTTTCTCAATTTGGTCCCTAACATAAGAGATATTTTTCAATTTGATCCCTTATAGAATTGTGTTCTTATTTTAGTCCCTTAAATACGTACATTTTTTCATTTGTTCCCTCACAAATCAAATTGTTATCAATAATATCATCCAAAAGTACATTAATTTAAAATATATGAGCTTGTAGAATTTTTGTCCAATTTGGTCCCTTCCAGATAAAATATTATTCAATTTGTTCCCTCATAGAAATATTTTCTCAATTCAGTCCCTCACATATGGATATTTATCTATGTAATCCTCACAAATAAGAATGTTATTAATAATATTTTCAAAAAATAAGTTAATTTAAAAAATATAAAAGGCATTATTGACGATAGATTTATTAAAAATAAACCAAATTGGGAAATATTCATATGTAACAAACTAAATTGAGAAATATCTTATTTTTTAAGAACCAAATTAAAAAAGAAATTTTGTAAGGGACTAAATTGAGAAATATTCTATATGTGAGGGACCAAATGAGATTTTACTCATTTACTCTTTAATTCAAAATTTTGTCGGTTCCACCTTAAATGTGTATTGATATATTACTATTACTATGAATTTTGTCACTATAGTTAATTTTGATCTTTGAACATTTATTGAATATAAATTTATTTAAGTAAAATATATTTTTGTCATTATAGTTAATTTTTGATCTTATCTAGTATTATATAGTATCATAATAAACACTGTATAGTATTAAATTTCTATTAGACATTATACTATATTATCTTATCTAGCCTTATATTATCGGGCTTTATTCTATGTGTTTAATGGGCTCTAAATGGCCTTCATAATTTGCAAATTTTAGAACATGCCAAATACAAAAGAAAAAAATAGTTCTAACCAGCATATATAAAAGCATTATGAGTAAAATATTTTTTTGGTCTCACACTTACTATAAAATTGTCACTTCAGTTATTCATTTATTAAAATATATAAAATAGTTTCTTACTAATTGAAAAATATTATACTTAATTTTTCACTTTTTAAAAGAATAATATCAAATTTAATCATTTAGATTTAAGGTTTATGGTTTGATAAAAGATAAATTTGGTATTTTTAAAAAAGTAAAAGATTAAGTGTGACATTTCTTATTGAGTGATAGGTTATTTTAAACATTTTAATGAATAAAAGATCAATGATAATTTTATAATAAATAAAAACAAAAAAATATATTTTTGTCAAAGCATCGGTGTCAAATCAAACTCGCTTCATACTGAATCTGTTTTGGCTATGTGTGCCTCACCAACGTTTTGTTTCATTTCTTTCTTCTTCTTTTTTTTTATAAGAAAAGGAATACTTTGATGGAAAAGAAAAAAAATAAAGAAATGTATTAATGTAGCGTTGGCCAATGTATAGTTTTCCTATTACGTGGGGCATTGTCTTGTTTGGAGATAAATGGGCTAGGCAGTAGGCCCAACGTTTGAAGCTCTTGAAGCTGTTTCGCTTCAATTGTTTTAGCAGCTTTTGTTCGATTGGGCCTGCTTATGTCATTGCTACTTTACTAGTTTCTCTAGCGACGAGGGTGTTAATTAGCAAACCAAGTCCCTTTTCTTGTTTGTTTTTTCAAAATTAGGGCCCAAAGTTTTATTGGTTGGACTTTGATTGAACTTTGCCCTTTCACCGAGATGATTTTAGAAATTTTCTCAAAGAATTAAACCCAGCTTGAAATGACCATAATTGTAATAAACTATCTGCTGTAAACAGCAAATTAATTCGACGTTAAGACTGTAATGTTGTAAAGTATAAATTAAACAGTTAAGTAGTTTTATTGTAGAAGAAGCGCATATTGTATAAAAAACTTAATTTTATTGTCATAAAATCAATCACAAAAAGTCTAATGTAATTTTATTTTTTTTAAAAATGATAATTTTGCCCAACTTTATAAGACGTTATTACAACTTCACTTTGGTGTAATAAGTTGGTTAAACTTTAATTCAAAGGCAAGCAGGGTGGGGCCATTCTGAACCAACACAAGTACTTAGGTTATCAAAAGGGGCATTTGGGAAGGACATATTGGATGCAAAATCTGTTGTAGAGTGGATAGAGCTTGCACCCAAATTGGTAATGGTGAGACCTCTAACTCATGGGCCATGGTTTCATCCTTCGGTGCCAACTCAACCTTACCCCTTCTAGGTGACCATCCTAACAACACAATCAATTCATGGATAATAAGCCAAATTAACTGGTGGTTAAAATTAATGTAAGAACTATATCAATGTCAATCAACTTCTGAATATCACGAATCTACTACCCAAGGGATCCCAACCCAAACCTATTTAAAGCATCAACGTTGTTAAAGGAGCCAGTAAACCCATGTTCTTCATTCTTAATATAAACGTCAAAATCATTTACATTTTCTCTAGGATCTATAACATTAATGCATTCAAGAAACCTAGGGAGGCGCATGGCTAAGCCAGGGTTTGAGCAAAGGAATGGCATAATATTGAATGTTGAGGATCCACCCGTTGGCTTCTCCGTCGTCCTAGCTGGTCCTGGCAATGGCACGCTTAAGCCATAACATAAACAAAAACTAAAAAAGAATTGCAAAAGGTAAGAGGTAGGTGCAATTACCAATGGTTTTGTTGGGGGTAGAGACAGCATCTGTGCACATGTGCTCACTCACTAGCAGTCAAAAGCACCGAACTTTCTGATTTGTAGCCCTCCCACACTCTCATTTTCGTTCACAACCTTTGAGGAGGCACACTCATTTACCCTCATCCATTCTTTTCTCACGCCCCTCCCACACACCTAATCATGGTTTACAAAAACAACCCCTCTTTTTACTGTTCTTTACCCTTTTTTTGTTTTACTGACTCTGTCTTCTTTCTTAATAGGGCTGGCTAGCTAGGTACTCGAAACAAGGGTAAGATGATTCATTGCTAAAATTATCTGAGGCCTTCCTCCACTTTCTATTCTTTACCCTAAAGCAACGGGCATCTCAATTTTATAAGACAAACCCAAGTGGCTGCTTTCTTTAACATTCGTTTTTATAATCCCTATGTAATCAATGTGGCCACTTTCTAGGCCTAAAGTGGGGGGGTTTTAATAAACCTGGATCTGTCATCTTTAACTTAGTACGTATTGTATTATGGTGTATTAAGATGGTTGCTGGTTCCAGAATTTTATACGGAGAGGTGGGAGACAATAGAATGTGGATGGCTCAACGAAATGGGTATGCAAGAATCTATACGTTGATTTAGTGGGGAGGGTTACTCCATCAAAACACGACACCATAGAGCCATTTCAAGAAGTGGGCAATATATATATATATAGCTTTGGATGGGATCCCCCTGCATCAATGGGGGTGTTCATAAATATGATGACTCTTATTATCATCTTTCTCTCTTGAAGGGAATTAAAGACATTATTTTTAAAATAAATCTAGTGCGTCGTCATCCCAAATAAGTACATAGACCTTTGCCTTCAAATTATATAACACCATGGCAACACTACTGCAAAAATTAGAAATGCTTGATTATGAATAAAGTCCCATTAATTTTTAATTTGGATACTTGTTTGCTTAAATTTAAAATTAGACGAATCAAATTTTTTTAGCTTTAAATAAAAATTCTTCATTTGAATTAAAATAACTTTGAATTTAGACATTTTACTCTTTTTATCTTTTTGGTACATAAAGTTTGAATTCTTACCATTACTTTGTGTATTCTCAGTGCAAAAATGGTAAAGGACCTTGAGAGTTGAGAAAAAAGGAAAGGCAAAGTAAGAAAGCGATTGAAAGCTGAAACTTATGTTATACAATAAACAGCATTACCAATATTTTGCTTCCTCAAGTGCAATATGGTTGAATGATTGAATCCCCTTCAACTAGTAAACCCGTTTGCCCATCTTATTGTTAAAATTAAAGTGTGAGAATGTTTGGTTGAGTCTTCATTTCTATTTTGTAAGGAATCTGTTCTTCTTCATATAAAATAGAATTTTTTTTTAATTAAAATTATGGAATGAGATTGATATCATAGAAATAAAAATATACTTAATAAAAGTGTCATAACTTATAATAATTTTCAAACAAAAATACTATTGTTATACAACAAAACCCTAATTTATTATTTATTACTAAATTATTATTTTTAATTTATTAATTTATTATTATTATTATTAATTTATAAATATATATTATTATATTATTAATTAAATATATATTTTATATATATAATTATATTATTAATTAATAATTCAAAGAGATGTCTATTTTTTTTAGTTTTATAATAAGAGATAATATAATAAAATATGTATACTAATTAATTGATTCTTATGTATAATTTATTAACTAAACAAAATAAAAAAATACATATTTATTTTTATTTATTCTCAATCAAATAATATTTTAATATTTTTATTATTATTTTCACTCTCATTTTTATTCACATTCACATTTCTATTGTATCAATTTTAAAAATCAAACATATCTTATTAATTCCCTTTCTTAATTAGTTGAGTAAGTTGTGTTGGTCTGTCATAAACATTTTTCCACACTACACTTTCTTCATTTTTTTTCTAATGTATTCGATGAGCTGTTCGCAACTTTGTTATTGTGGCCGCAATCTTTTGACCACGTTTAGCTGTGAGATGTACTTTAATCATTTGGTAGTTATCATTTTGTTTGCTTTCACTTTTAACAGCTAATCACAACATAACCTTCCTTTTTTTTTTTTTTTTTTTACTTTTTCTCCTTTTTTTTGGGTTGAGTCACTTTTTTCCTAAATTGACCGTGCTTTACTTTGAGGTATATATTAAGTTTTACTTGCATTTATTATTATATTTCTTCCAGTAAAACAATAACACATAAATATTTTCTTTTCAACGTCAATATATATCGTCGACTCTTGTCAAACAATTTGTCTGTTAGTCATAGTTTTATGTTTACGATGCACAACATTATGAGGTTGGAAAGCTGATAAGTAACTTCCCTAGTTAAAATTTTTAATTTAAATATAATTCTATGCATTTTATTCTAATATTATTTAAATCAAACCAAAGGTATACATAATTAGTATGTAGGGACGAATTTAGAATTTGATTATAAAAAAAATAAAAATTTTTAAATCAAAGATTTAAATAAAGAGAGGCAAATTATTATAATCTAAAAGGTAAACTTTTATGAACTAAATAATTTAATCAATAATATAAAATAAAATTATGATATTATATTTGGTGCACTTATAATTTTGATATATTAATGCATTTAGTTATAATATAGTGACATAATTGTAATAATATTATTATAATTATATCATTATATTATAATTGGGTATACTAGTACACTTATAAGTGCACTAAAAACTTTACCTAAAATTATATATAATATTGAATTTAGATTGTACTTCGTGCCCCCTTAATCCACCCTACTAGTGACAATTGCATACCGTGCAATGGCGTCGTATATCCTTTCATAATTTTGAATGCTAAAAACATAATTATCGAACTCATAAGTTTATTATTTAAGTTTGAATTTATAATTGTATATAAAGAAAATGAGTCAACTTAGACTTGGTATAAACTTGAATAAACTTACAAATTGACATAATAAATTTATTTAATTTATAATTTTAATGTGTCAACTAACTTGTATAATTAGTAAAATAAGGATTCAAACCTAAAACTAAATAAGATATAGATAAATTTCTTTTTCATGGAGCCATTATAATATATGTTATTACAATTTTAAATATACATAAAATAATAAAATTACATTATATATTTATTTATTAAAATAAAAATAAAATAAATATTGTTTAATTGGTTATATTGAATTATTATTTATGTATGATTATGTAAACATGTTCATATTGAATATTGTAGATTATGAAATATGATTAATTTTTGTTTGACTTTGTATAATTTGAATTACTTTTGAATAATTTTTTATTGTATATAGTATTTTAACTATAAAATTATATATTTTAGTAGCTATTATTATCTGACATAAATTATTATGAGTCTACGTTATAAGCCTATGTTATGAACTTATTTATTCCATACAAATTTACTCAAACTCGTGAGTTTGACAACTTTAATTAAAAGAAATAAGTCAATTAGTAGGAGAATCTTATTTCTTTTATTAGTACTAATTTGGACTCGATTGTTCATCACTATAATCATATATGTCCTTAGATTTATAATGTGACTAATTATTAAATATTAAAAAATACTTTATTCATTTTAATAGATCTATTATTATAATCAGCTCATTAAGTATTATACACAAAAAATTTTAATCTCATTTTAGGGAGAAATTAAGTGTGGGATAAACTTCTTAACATTCATAAATGTAATACCAATATATATTTGTTAAAATTTATCCTAGTTTATTTCATCAATTATTCACAAAATAACTGTTGAATATTCAAAATATAGTTGTATATATTCTATTTAGTTCATATTTTTATTAAACGTTATATAAATTTAAACATTTGAATATTTGATGTTACTCTCAATCAATCAAAACGTCGATACAATGTAAATTCATAAAACAAATCGTATGCATATGTGATGCAAGATAAAATATTAATTTTTGATAAAATTAAATTGTATAAATAATTTAAATATGCATATAATATAAAATAAAATCCATTAATTAATCTAAATATACATGTTATTGTCATGATAATATTAACACCTATAAATATTCTCTCTCTTTATATATCATAATAATGTTGTTGGAAAAATTTGGGAGATTATAATGAACACAAATAATAAGTAATAAAAAAGAAAACTTATTTGGAATGTAAATTTATTGCAACCATAAATTTTGTAGTAGATATAACTATATACTTTGTTCAAATCTTTCGTACGTAAAAGTCAAAGTATTCACAGAGAGAGAGAGAGAGAGAGAGAAATATTTGATAAGCAAAATTGTTCTAATGAGTTCTCAAAATGGTGGAGAAGTTATTTTTATTGTTTAGAATACTTATTTTTATTTAATAATTAAAAAAAATGGTAACTTCTCACCTTTCTCTTAATTGTTCAGATTTAAAATTAAATATGCTTATGGAATATTTCTTTTATCTTTTAGTCAATAATACGATAAGATAATTAATGACACGATTTGAGTTGTAGGTTAGGGTTTATACTTAATTGGATTATAGGTAATACAACATATCACTAATTACCCATAAATAACTCGAACCCAATTCATTATTAGTTTATATATCAAAAAATTTAACTGTTTAATTAATTTATTAACCCAACAAATTGTCCTAATAATAAATTAATATTAATTCATATTATTTTAATATATTTCAGAAAATTAATTCAACAAGATCTCACTTGGATGATATTAATTGATTATTAGACAACTAATTAAACAAATATCAATCCAAAATTAAGCAACTAAAATATACATAAAAACCATATAGAGTTCAGAAATAAAACATCAAAATATCATTGAATCTTATATGGAAAAAAATTATATTCATATAATTATAACAAAATATCATTGAATCCAACAGGGAAACAAATGATATAATTATAACATAAGGTCAATATCTGAACTGAATGGATATTTAAGACGTTAAATTATATCACAAAAGTCCCTTAAGGACCCAACTCATATTCCCACTAGACCACAGCAACATCAAAGATTGAACAAGACCCATATGAGCTCATATGGGTGGCTTTTAGTCAACAGATCCGCAAACAAATATTCACCAAAGATGTGAACCACATGAGTATGGTATAAAGAGACAATTCATAAATGAAACAATGAAACAATAAATCAAGAATATCGAATCCTGATAAGGAAAACAATACTATAAATGCCAGCAAAGTTTTAATTTTGAATTATATCCAAAATTTTAGCACAACTAAGAACATTGAATCTGATAGAGAAACAAATGTTATGGATGCCAAAATATATCAAAGTGTCCCTTAAGAACACAATTTAGACTCCCACTAAATTATGACATCAAAATTTTAAAAAATACCTAATAGTAATAAGTTTTCAAAACTCTAATGGGTAAATTTTTAGTATGCGGATCATTTAAATGTTCAATATGAGTATGAAATTAACTAATCTTCACTCTTAAATGAACAAGAATTGAGAATCAAAATATTTGATACAATAAAATTCTTGTAGTTTTGAAAGAAGTCCATAACTGAGTTACTGTTGCAATGAAAGTAGTAAAAGCACAAAATATGCCCACAATTCATTCATTTCACCTCATTCCCTGACAATTGGCCATCACAAAACAAGTGACACAATTTTCACTCATATATATGAGGTAGCCGTAAGTGTCCAATTGACACTTAAATAGTTCTTCTAAACATAATAAAGATGCATGTAAGGTTGAGGTAGCTGTAAGTGTTTACATGACACTTTTGAATGAAAGAACTCCTCTAAACATCAAATAGATGTAACAAAATAACTTCATGATCATTAATATATGATGCATAATCTGAATTAAAATATCTCACTATCTCAAATGATTTAGATTTCCTAAAAGTCAATATGTAATGTTTTTATACTGTGAAGGCACTTCACAATTGTCTTCGTAGCCTTTTGATGATCATACCAAGAATTATTTAGATATCTGTCAAACACACTAATAGGAAAAGCACTGTCCAAGCATGTGCATATTTAGGCATATATTAGGCTACCAATGGTAGATGATATGGAACTTTATCCATCAAAGTCCTCTCATCATCATTTTGGGACATAATGACTTAAACAACCTATCATCACTCTCAACTGGTTTGATACATCAAATTCAACTAAACGACTGCTTTAAATGCCTTAAAGACATCTAGAGATTCAAACGCTTCATGTAACAAATCCATTCATGGTAATAGGTGTTATAGGTCCACTAATATCTATGTCAATCAAATCCAAAATATTCTCATATATATATATATATATATATATATATTTGTCCCTTTAGGATTCAAAAGTTTTAGAAATCTAAGTCATGTAATGTTTTATGTTTGACTATCTATTCTTAATCACTTTATGGAAATATGATTCAAAAGCTAATGCCATAACATAGACAATAACATAATCAAGGAAGATATTAATTCTTCTGTTTTCTTATTAAATCCAGATAATCATGTATGTTTAATACATAAGTGGAAATTCAAATTCCTCCTTGATGACAGTATGTATACTTCATTACATAAAGTTAAATAATGTCTAAAATACAAGTTTAATATTATAGTCTTATATTATTAACCACAATCAAACTTCCTTCCACTTTAAAGATGGTCTTTCTCTAGCTTTAACCAGTTGTTTAATTAATCTCCAGAGTGGCCCTTAAATGTTCCACTGTTGTTCCTATTAATGCCTTCTTATACTCACACTCACACACACATGCATTTTAATTTAGGTGGTATCACAACTCCAGAAGGGCTCTCTAAAAAATAGTGGAATTGTTGCTAAGTATAATAGGTGTATCTACCCCAAGGCCAGAGGATATTAGAGTAATTGCCAAAACAAATTTTAAGGACTTTCTCAAATTACTATAATTTGTCCCACTAAGAGTTTTATTTGTTAATAGTTACTGTTAACAAGAGTTGAGGTAATAAAATTAGGAAACACGTATTATGTGTTTGCACATAATTATAAAACAGAGTTTCCTTTAAAAGATTTAACTTATTTAACTATATTAACAAGATTGTTTATGATAATCCCGCCTAAGGGTTCTGAATTATAATAAACCAAGAAAAAAACTCATTATTTATTAAAAACCTATATAATTAAAATGTCTTTAACATTTCATACTAATAGAGTATAATAAGTATTAAGACATTAATCTAATTATCTCTTTCACAAAAAACAAATTACGTTATTGGTGCCACACTGATAGGGTGTATCTATTTCCAACGCAATTCATGCCGTAAAAATTAATTGAAATAAACACCTCAATCAAACCAATAAAACACCCTTACAATTAGTCCCAGGATAGGTGAGCTCACAATTATAAGCTGCTAATAGCCCAAGTGATATTCTTAGTAAGTGAAATCACTTAATTAAACCTAATAGCAAGGAAAAGTCAACACTTTAGATTTCATATTGTTTCATATGATGTATGATTGAGTACTACGAATATAAAATTAATCATGCTTTCATATCTAATTTTACTTAAATTAGAAAAATATCCAAACAGACAATATTTTGGCTTTGAATAATTACCACTCTTGAAGCTAATTTTGGCTTTAAATAATCATCGTTAGTCTTTTATATAAAGGCCAAAACAAGTTTCTTTAATTTAAAGGTCTTAAAGTCAATGAAGACAATAGAATTTAGGCCTGAAATTGGACCAAATCACCTTCTGCAATTTATTTAGGCATAGGGCTCCTCGTGAGCTTTCTGTAATGGTATTATAAGCCAAAAAACTTCATTTATGCTAAAAGTTATACCTTTATAAATTTAGTATAATGCTAAATTTAATTCTGATACCAATTCCCATGTGGATTTAGTGAATTTTGTTATGAAATTATTGTCCTAATTGTTTAAAAAATTATCGGCAACATATTCTTTTGTCATGAGTGACATGAATTATTGTGGTTGAACAACTTAGCCAAATTGTTGTCAGGATAAGACATGTCCATTATTAATATAAATAAAACTCTCTGGACATTACTTGATGACTAATTTTATCCTTAATAATTATTTAAGGGTATATACCAAGAATAATATGTCATGAATCATAATTACTTTACAAAATAGGAATGAAATTAACTAATTATGCAAAATAAATTCATTTTAATTTATTCAGACAACATCAGGGAGAGTGAATTGAGTGTTTTGTTCCTTATTATGTCTAATCAGTATAAAAAATTTCTCAGGTCAAAATACCTCAGTTACATACTATTTTTGAGACCCTAAATTTTCAAGAAATTTCAAAACTCTTATTTCCAAGGCTTAAAAAATTCTGAAAAAATCACCAAAAAATATAACAGGTCACGTGTAGCATAACTGTGGAGCTCTAAGGTTCATATGACCGGTGAATGAGGCACACGTTTGCCCACACACATCATCTTCAACATCGACTAGCCAGACGACCTGGTTTTGGTCCAGAATGTGACCCAACCAAAATCGAGGTCTTAGAGGGCGAAATTGGTGTCATTTTTTTTTGTCTTTGAATGATCTATAATTCCCTAGATTAATTTTCACAAAACATGCAAGATTTGGGAGAAATTTCGTTCGAACAACTAGGGTTTGCTAGTGGGATAGCTTCGATGGAGAATGTGCTTTTCCGATAATTTTAGGCTTCAAAATATATCTTGTTTTGTTTAAAATTTCTCAGGTAGTAAAATCCATAAACTTATTTGGTTAAATTTGGTCTACACACCAAGTAATTTCACTCGAAAGTTTTTGGACCTAAACTCCAATGGTGTGTTCGTTCATCTTGGTTTAAAGCATGTAATGGGCATATTCATGTTCATTCATCAGAATTCTCCAAGAATTAAGATGAATTTTTATTCAAAAAATAATCTAAGTTTAGCCTTGTTTTACAATATTGGGACTAATAAAGCTAAACCAAAAAATTCAGATCAAGGCACATACATAAAATATGATAAAATTTTTTTATAAAACCTAGAGCTCTGATACCAATTTTTAAAAAATTTTGGGAGATTATAATGAACAAAAATAATAATCAATGAAAAAGAAAACTTATCTGAAATGTAGATTCATTGCAGCCATAAATTTTGTAGTAGAGATAGCAACCTACTTTACTCAAACCTTTCATACATAAAAGTCAGAGAGTTCAAAGAGAGAGAGAGAAATATTTGGTAAGCCAAAATTGTTCTGATGAGTCATCAGAAAAGTGGAGAAGTTATATTTATCATTTAAAGTACTTATTTTTATTTAATAATAATAAAATGGTAACTTCCCACCTTTCTCTCAACTACGCATAATTGTTCAAATTTAAAATTAAATATGTTTATAGAATATTTCTCTTATCTTTTAGTTAGTATGATAGGATAATTACTAATAAGACTTGGGTTGCTGGTTGGGGTCTCTCCCTAATAGGCTTATGGGTAATCCAATTTATCACTGATTACCTGCAAATAACTCAGACCCAATCCATTTATTTATTTATATATATATAAATTTAATTACTTAATTAATTAATCAATCCAATGAATTGTTCTAATAAATATTAATACCAACCTATATTATTTTAATATATTTCATAAAATTAATTCAACATATGTACCTCTTCGTTGCATATTTGATTAAATTATTATGTGTTAGAGTTGGGTATATGAAAACAGAATTAAAATATATGTTGAAAAGTAAATCTTATAATAATTTAAAAAGTTAACTCAATCCAAAAAGTTTGCCAAAAATATAAAACTCAAACAAAAAAGTTTGATTAAAAAATTTATCTTATAAAATAGGATAAGTTTGGGCTTTTTATAAAATTCAACCCAAATCCAAATGCCTAAATCAATATTTTTTTAATAAGAAAATAATTTATTATTCAAAGAAAATTTTAGTATAATGTGATATTTTTGTAAAAAAGATAAAAATTAATATCTATTTATCTAAAAGAATTTATGTCAATACAATAACTCATTCTATTTAAAATTTACTTATATATAATATTACAAGTAATAACAACAATTAACTATATTATTTATTTTAAATTTTAAAAACTAAATAATTTTCTATCATGATTTGAAAAGTGCACTTAGCCCAATGGGTCTAACTTAAAAAATATTGATACAAGTTCAAATAAAAATGTCAAACTGAAAAAAGGCTCAGGTTTATTTTTGTTTGAATGCAAGTTTCATCTTTTAAAATCTAACCCAAAGATCATATCTATTATAAAAGATGTTAAGTATATGATAATTAAAATACAAAGCCATATTTAGGTAGAAAAATTTTTATCATGGAAATAAGATTGTTAACAATCTCTCTGAAAACTACAGTTTCTTTTTTCGTCATCGTAGTAATTGTGAATCATTGATCTCTTCCACTAAAACACCACGATGTAATTAATCAACAATAGCATCAGAGGCAACGCGCGGCCTATTCAGGTGGCATAATAATATATGAAGAATTAAGAGAAAAGAGTATCATGAGATTATTTATTTAACATAATTATGTATCAAATAATTATGATTTTACATATATGACTTATTAATAATCTAAACACATTTTAGATATATTGAAAATACATTAGTTACTTTACGTTTTACATGATCTATAAAGAAATGTTTTAAAAGAATCTAAGAATGAGATTTAACTTCATGTAAAATTGGGAAACGAGTACTGGAATAATTAGGGGGAAAAATTACACCAAATACAAGGTTTTTTAAAAAAATGTTAATACATTTTAATTTATAATATTTATTCATATTAAAAGTTTTACTGCTACCAAATACATGATTTTTAGTGCATAAAAAAGCGTGAGGAATTAATTTTATTTTTAGTTGTTGAGCATATCATATCCGTGAATCACTGAGTCTGAAAGTAAAAAAGATACGGAGAGAGAGAGAGAAGGGGTGGAAGAAAACTGAAAAGCGCGATGAGCGTGCGAAAGAGAAAGAGAAGAGAGGTCCTTTTTGGCACGATTAGCGCCACCGTCAGCGGTTATTTAGGTGGGCCATCCCTCGTCCTCATGCAAACTTGAACTTTAATTATTTAAAATTTTTAAAAATTTCATAGTATGCTCTTTGCCCTCTGGTGCCTTTTCATGACACCCTAAGGAGGGTATCTAAAAATGAAGTGTTAAAATATATTGTATAGATATTAAAATGAAATAATTTATTATATTTATGTTTTACATTTAATATTATTTACATAATATTAATAAATCCAAAATTTCTGTATATATCAGCTTACTCCATCTATTTTTTGTTTTTAATAATCTCAATCTATATTAGGAATAAAGATGTGAATAACAATTTGGTAGATTATTAGAAAAATAATAGAAGTGAATGAAATATTTGAAAATTTACAAATTTACTTTTTTCGTTATTAAAAAATAAAATGGGCAGTTCGAAAAATTAAAAACAAAATCTTAAACATATTAAAAAGAAAATATAAATATGATAAATTGTCTTAAATTAACATCTACTTAGTAGTTATCATACATCATTTTTTATGTTATTTTATATAATAATTGTACTGGTATAATTTTTAAAAATACATGAACCAAAATTTATATATATATATATATATAATATTTTTATTGTCATATTATGTAATAAGAAAATAACAAACACATAAAATTTTTAAAATTTTTTGTGATAGAGATATAATATTTTATTTAATTACACATCTGTATATTATAATTAAACAAGTATATACCTATTCTAATTAATTTAAAATTAGTGAACTTGAATGTCCGAAAAAAAAATTAGTGAACTTCATGCTAAGAAAATCATTGAGACTGAGATTGGATTGACGCGGAATGGCGGAGTGAAGTTGAGAGGGACAGATGGCATGCACGGATTACATCAGCGCCAGGTTTGGTAGATATCTTCAACTTTGAATGCTACAAATCTTAGCGTTACTTGGGGTCGCCACGTACTTCCCCTTGTAATTATATCCTTTAATCAAAGTGCTGCAAAAATTACCACTTAATCAAGGGCTTTTGCTACATAAAACATCAGCTCTTTGAAGTTCAATTCAACGATTGGATTTTTTCAAAGAAAATATCTGTACAATAATAAAATAGTACTTTCACTCAAGTGTTAAGGCAATTAAGTGATTAAAAAACTAAATCTAAAATATTCGATTTGTGTATATATTTTATCAATAATTAATGCTCCTCATATGTTAATTTAAAAATTTTAATAATAATATTTTTAGGATAAATACTTTAGTGCAATTATAAAATTGATTACACTGATATAATTATTACAAAATATATTAAGAAAAGACATATAACAATTATGTGTTATATTATACTCATAGTATAACAACATAAAATAAATTTTTATATTTATATTTTGGCTCTTATTATTTTTAAATTTTATTTATGAATTTAAAATTCTTTTTAAAATTTAAAATTTACTACCTTTACTTTATATTTTTCAATAACCTATATGGAAATATTAATTTATGACTTTGTGAATTCACTCATTTATTTATTTTTTATTTTTCTAATAAGCTCATTTTTTGTGGGTTACTAACATATAAAAAAAAAAAATTAGGAGGTAAATTGAAAATTTTTAAAATGTTGGGTGCATAAATAAAACTACAAATATTATGTCAAAATACAAATGCAACAAATAATTTTAACTTGGCATATATTTAGTATTATTCTTTGGTACCAAAGGTTCCAAGATAAAATCACTTAACATGTGTATCTAAACAACCTGAATGTTATACATATTCACAAACACTAAAACTCATCATATGTGGGGCTTAAAAGCTCTCACAAGGAATTATTAAGTAGACTACCATATATACCATAAACATATTATAACATATTATAATCATGTATCTTTTTTTTGTATACCATGTAATAATTACACCATTACAATTAATTAATTTTGTAATTACATGACATCTATTTTTTTATTTTAGTATACCTCATTTATAGATTATGTAAAATTATATACCAAAAGCACAAAATGAAAGCCAGGGTAATTGTCATGCGCCTCCCCATGATCATCGATAAAGCAACCTAAAATTAACTAATCTTTGAAATTATGTCTGTAGTGGGAAGCGAGTGTACCATAGATTATTTTATTTTAGCAAGTGTAATAATTCATAGTGTCTAGTTTTACAGCCTTCTTCCCCTCACTGTTTTCTTGTGATCCTAGCCTTTACTTTTCACTGTACATAAACGCGTATAAATAATTAACTAACTCATCTTCTACTGGTTATGGGGACTACAGAGGAAAATTCCGAACACGGATCCTTCTACTGTCCTGCTTTTTTTCTTTTTAATTTTTTTTTCTCGCATATCGGATATATAATACCATTATTTAGCAAACTAGCAATTATTTAATAAAACTTTAATTTTGCACTCTAGCAATTCAGTTAGTCAACAATCATATAATTAATAAATAATTTTGAATTTCAATGTGTTGTTAATTTATCATATTCAGTTAGTCCAACGCCATTTTATTGCATATTACAGCCTTGTGCAACTGGCGTGTATGAAAAAACATGGATACAATTTTCAAGCGTTCTAAATAGAAATATAATTTATGATTTTTTTAGAAGACATAGGCTAAAATGTAAATAATATATTTGAAATTTAAATCATAAATAAATAACTCTCTTGATCTTCAAAATTTCACAATAAATCCTCAAACTTTTTCTTTTATTTTTTGTTGTTGATATTCCCAACTATATTAGTAGATTTGTTAAAGCACTAAGAAAGATGTAACATGCGTTGGATTAAATGGATCCCTCCAAACTCTTATTTATTTTGTTCAAATAACTTCTTAAATTCTTAGTCATATGTAGATAATATTATCATACGTTTGGGTTTAATCCCTTTGACTTGTCATGCTTTTGTTAGTGATATTATAGACATACTAAGAGTAATGAGTTATTTGCCTATAGTTTAAAGTTTAGAAAGATATATATTGTTTTCTTTCAAAGATTCAAGAGAATATCCCTTTACATGACCCAAACCAAAAGGTTATGTGTATTTTAACCAATAAAATAATAAAGTAATACAAAATTGTAAAATAAAATTAATCATCGATTATATTTTTTAGTCACAAAATTTGGAGATAAAGCTCCTGAATTTGACAAACAATATAGTTTCACAACAGTATTTTAGCATCTAAGAAAATATCTCGATTCTAGTTCTCTAATGCGTCCGAAATAATTGAGACAAATAATTTATTTTGAAAGAAAGATTTATGTAATGTTGAATTGAAAAATCATTTTGTGCACCATTTTTTATTAGAAAAATTAGGAAAAATTATACTTATGGTCTCCAAAATTTTATTTAAATAAAATATTGAGTGCACTCAGTTATAATATGGAGATATAATTGTAATATTATTATTATTTAATTAATAATATTATAATTATATTCTTATATCATAATTGGTTACACTCATACAATTATAATTGTGAGTGTACTAAAGATGACACAAATTATTCAATCTCAAAATTTTAGTCTTTATAATTAAAAAATTTAAAATTAAATACTTACATTCTACAAATGGCTTAATTTAGTCTTTGCTACTAAAATCTAGTTAATATTTTGTTAATATAATTAATTATATACTGTGTTAACATTGAATTTATATAATTTATATTGGCAAAAGATATAAAAATGAACAATATAATAAAATAAATTACGTGTGCACAAAGCATAGTAAGAATAGCCTTATAATAATAGGTATTCTCATGCTTAAATCCCAATATGAATAGATACTATAAATTATAATATAATAATAAATAAAAAATATAATAATATTCATCAAAATAAAAATTATTTAAACTATATATATATATACATAGAGAGAGAGAGAGAGAGAGAACATTTGGATAAAAAAGAATGCTCATTCGTCAGAAACATAATAAGAAGATATAAAACGTTAAAATATGGTAATACGGAGTGGAAGAAGTTAGAAGCATAACAAACTGAGTGAAATAGGACGAAGCAAAAGTGGAAGAGCACTATACCCAAATGGCCTTATGCCCATACTTGGTTTATATCATCAAAGCCGAACAGTTAAGTTGAAAATGGGACCGAGTGAGTGTGTGTCAGCAAAACAGGCAATTGCATGCATCAACAGAGGATGGCGTGACTAGTGCTAATGGAGAAGAAGACGGAGATTCCATACCCAACGATGCTTTCCTTCTGGGCCCCACCACCTTGACGCGTTTCCAGCTGTTTACTGTGTCTTCATCTGCCCCTTCTCCCCAAATTAATATCTTTCGTTCCCCAAAATCCCTTTTGCCCTAACCTCATTTACATTAATTAATAAATAAATATCTTCCTATGAATGGGAATCAACTAATTGTGGGTGTATGCTGGTTTTCCTCTTCCACTCTGTTTTCAATTATTGAAACTCAGGCATTTTTTAAGGAGTTTCACGCACTATTATTTATGAGAGTTTAGATTTATACTATTAAAAATGGAATAAATGTAAACATGTGATCCGGCCCCATAATCAGGTGTTGTTGAGTATAGCTCAATCATAAGCCGTCCACTAATTTACGTATTTATAAGCTGTAATTCAGTTCTCTTTAATAATAATAAAAAAGAGTTTCATACTACGTATTAGTAATTAAAAACAAAAGCCACAATATTTGAATGGAAGTATTGACGAAAGTATTTTTTTTTTAGAGAGAATTTAGCTACACGGTTATTTTTATTTGAAAAATAGGCACATATTTTCAAAATAAAAAATAATTATTGACAATAATTATTATTATTAAAAATAAAGAAGGCACTTAAAAAATTATAAAATTAACCAATTGAAAATAATAATTAATTTTAAGAACAAGTATAAGAATTTAATATATATTAATGAAAATAATTAGCCATATCGTTAATCTAATAAAATTTTATCACTACTATTCAAGCTTATTTATAGATAGATTTTGATGAATTTGAGTTTCTGGAAGTGCAAAATATATATATATATTTAAAATTTAAAGAGATATTTTATATATATATATATATAAAGAGAAAGTGAATAAAGCAAAAGCTTTTACGCGCTCTCAGATCCCCTCACTCCACTGAGTAAGCTAGTCTTTCTCCCTAATTGTAGAAGAAAATAGGATGGCCCAAGAAAGCCGGGAATTTTCAAATAGATCAGACTGGTCTAGTGTGACACAGATTATAAGCAAGTGAAGATTGGAGCAAGTAACGGCACCGACGACGACAAGGAAATGCTGATGGCATTTGCGTAATTAAACAATGATAAAGGCCGCATTTAGCATTCCGACTTGATTATAAAGACAAGAGTGTTCTCATTTCTTCTGATCTCTGACCCTCTTCCCTTCATTATTTAAACCATTAGTTTAACCACTATATGCTCCACTCCCCTCTACTTCCATCTTCTCTCAACCTCCCCCAACATTCTCTCTCCCCCAAAAGCCATGGCTTCCATGGCCCCCTCTTCCTTCTTCACTCTCCTTTTTCTTCTGCTACCATGTCTCTCTTCAATTATGGCCAAGAAGACCTACATTGTTCACATGAAACACCATGACAAGCCTTCCATCTACCCTACCCACCATGACTGGTACTCTGCCAATCTCCAGTCTCTTTCCTCTTCTTCCTCAGATTCTCTCCTCTATGCCTATACTACCGCCTACAATGGGTTCGCTGCTTCCCTTGACCCTTCTGAAGCCGACGCTCTCCGTAGATCCGATTCCGTTCTAGGTGTGTACGAAGACACCGTCTATACACTCCACACCACCCGCACCCCGGAGTTCCTGGGTCTCGAAACCGAATCTGGCTTATGGGAAGGCCACAACACTCAGGATCTTGAGCAAGCTTCCCATGACGTTATCATTGGGATTCTCGACACAGGGGTTTGGCCCGAATCCAAGAGCTTTGATGATACTGGAATGCCCGAGATCCCGACCCGGTGGCGCGGCGAGTGTGAATCGGGTCCTGATTTTAGTAAATCGCTCTGCAACAAGAAACTCATTGGGGCTCGCAGCTTTTCCAGGGGCTTCCACATGGCTTCCGGTGGCAGTTACATGAGGAAAGATAAAGAAACTGTGTCACCCCGTGACCGAGACGGACATGGCACTCACACCGCAAGTACAGCAGCGGGGTCCCACGTCGCTAACGCCAGCCTTCTGGGTTACGCTAGCGGTACGGCCCGTGGGATGGCCCCCCAAGCGCGTGTCGCTGCATACAAGGTTTGCTGGAGCACTGGGTGCTTTGGGTCCGACATACTCGCGGGCATGGATCTGGCCATCCAGGACGGAGTAGACGTGCTTTCACTCTCTCTGGGCGGTGGTTCCGCCCCGTACTACCGTGACACGATTGCAATTGGAGCCTTCGCAGCGATGCGGAGAGGCATCTTCGTTTCGTGCTCGGCAGGAAATAGCGGACCCAGCAGGGCGTCATTGGCCAATGTGGCTCCGTGGATCATGACCGTCGGTGCCGGGACTCTGGACCGGGACTTCCCGGCGTACGTTTCTCTGGGGAACAAGAAACGTTTCAATGGCGTTTCACTTTACAGTGGAAAAGGAATGGGTGACCGATCCGTGGGCTTGATTTACAACAAAGGCTCCAATACATCGACCAGCATGTGCATGCCCGGATCGCTTGACCCGGCTGTGGTGCGTGGGAAAGTGGTCATTTGTGATAGGGGGATTAACGCGCGTGTGGAGAAGGGTGCAGTTGTACGTGATGCCGGAGGGGTTGGGATGATACTGGCGAACACGGTGGCGAGCGGCGAGGAACTGGTGGCGGACAGTCATCTGCTACCGGCTGTGGCTGTGGGGAGAGCGGTGGGTGACGAGATCAGAGAGTATGTACGGTCTGATCCAAACCCAACGGCTACATTGAGCTTCGGTGGGACCGTGTTGAACGTGACGCCGTCGCCTGTGGTGGCAGCGTTCAGTTCTCGAGGACCCAATCTAGTGACTCCTCAGGTATTGAAGCCAGATGTGATTGGGCCTGGTGTTAACATCTTAGCTGGTTGGTCTGAGGCAATTGGGCCCTCTGGATTGTCTCAGGATAGTCGTAAAACCCAGTTCAACATCATGTCAGGTATTTTGACTCTCCCTCTTCAATCATTATTATTTTATTTTGGTCCCAAACTTATTAACAGGATCATCTATTCTATATTCTGTGTGCAAATATACTGGTATGTCCCACAAACAGGGGGTGTTATAAACATTGAGTTTTCTTTGATATTATTTTTTATTTGGCACTTTTGTGGAAATTGATCATCGGTCTTTTTCCTGGTCAAATTTAGTCATGCTTTCAATTTTGGTCTATTTGACGTTGCTGATGTCTCACTCAATAAAATAGTGAATCAAATAGACAGTAACTAACCAATTCTCACAAATAAATTAATATCTAGTTATTCTCTCAAATTAGAATTTTACAATTTAATTATAAAAATTGATAAAAGTACATAGTTTGTTTTATTTTTGTTTTAAAAGAGGTTTAAATTTTCTAAAGCTCGTTGTCAAATGTAAAATAGATTTTATCATAATTTTATGACTTGATTAAACAAGCAAATATTATAAAAGAATATTAACTTATTAGAAAATGAACAATTTCAATTTTTATTTTCACAATTAGGCTATGAGCTATGAACCTTCCAATCTCCACGAATTTTTATATAAAACAAGGGCATGCCTTGGTGATTTCTTTGGGTCTAAAGATTTTGAAAAGTACTAGACTAGTAGATTTCACGTTTTTATGGAACCATATATGGGGGATTGTTGATTCTAAATTTGGGCGTTTTGGTATAACAGGTACGTCAATGTCTTGTCCCCACATAAGCGGCTTAGCCGGATTGTTAAAAGCGGCTCATCCAGATTGGAGCCCAAGCGCAATCAAATCGGCGCTGATGACCACCGCCAATACGCTCGACAACACCAAGTCTCCTCTCAGAGACGCTGCCGGCCGAGCCTTCTCCACTCCGTGGGCTCGTGGGGCTGGCTACGTCAACCCCCAGAAAGCCCTCTCTCCTGGCCTCGTCTATGACACCACCGTCACCGATTACATCACTTTCCTCTGCTCCCTAGGCTACAACTCCGACCAAATCCAAATCATCGCCAAGCGCCCCAACGTTACCTGCCCCAGGAAATTATCTGACCCGGGTCAGCTCAATTACCCCTCGTTCTCCGTCGTGTTTGGGAGCAAGAGGGTGGTTCGGTACACTCGTACTTTGACCAATGTCGGGCCTCTGGGATCCGTGTATGATGTTGCGGTGACCGGGCCGTCATCCTTGGTGGGAATAACGGTAAAACCCACGAAGCTTGTGTTTGGGAAGGTAGGAGAAAGGAAGAGGTACACAGTGACTTTTGTGTCAAAGAAGGATGCTGATAGTAGTTCAGTTAGGTCTGAGTTTGGTAGCATTATGTGGAGCAACGAGCAGCACCAAGTTGCAAGCCCAGTTGCTTTTGCTTGGACAGAGTTAGACTCGTGAGATTGCGTTTTGTGGATCTTAGATTACTACTGTCTCAAGCCTAACAGTGATTGCCCTTTAGGAGGAAAAAAAGAAGAGCTTCAAGAAGATGAAAATATAAGTGGGACCAGTGGGTGGTGGTGTGGTTTTGAGATTATGATTGGAGGTTGATATGCAAAGAGAAAGAGAGACTGTTTTTCTCTGTGTTGTGTGTCCAGTTAAAAGAATGTAACAAAAAAGAGGAGACTCTGATAATATATAACTAGGCGATCTATATGGCATAATGCTATCTACCGAATACTTCTAAGGATTTAATCAATCTCTCCCCATTTCAGATTCCACCAAGTTGCCAGCCATTGTATGTTTTTTAATTATATTAGTCTGAGTCTACATAATCCCTTTTACACTTATTGTTAGGTTTTGAGTTAATTAGAAAGCACAACTCCAAAAATTAGTCTCTCAAATGAAAAATATCGTGCAAGTATTATTCCCTGTCTGAAATGGTTAATAGTCGTGGAACTCAACAGATAGTCGGATATAGTTTACAAACAATAGTTGTCAAAATTATTGAGTTGGAATTTGTCATTTTGCGTGCATAATTAGTTTCTTGCCTTGAAAAAGTGGGAATCTCATTTTGTCCAGTAGTTGTTCAATTGTGCCGAGTTCAGTTGCTAAGGACGCGAAGGAATTTAATCTCTACCGAAGTTACATATTTACATAATACTGTCATTTGCGAGTAAATACATGCTTTTTTAACGACCGACTATGTCTTAAATGGTGTATAGGTCTCCATGTACTACGATTGAAAAGGCATCTCCTTCGTGTTGTGCTCTGTTTTGCAGAAAAAAGTAGTCAATACTAAATAATGGTCATTCATTTTGGTGCCATTTGATCATTTTCAATCTTTGCCTTTTCTGTAGGACCACACTAATTACAACTTTCGAAAGCAAAAATGAATATTGAATAGGAAAAAGGAAAACACTTTAATTTGTGTCATGTCTGAAACCAGGCAGGGCCTTCATGAACATATATTTGTACAAGTTAATACAGCCCCACAGTATAAAAGGCTTGGATGGATTAGTATTCAATAGCCGCCTATTTACTGTACTTTTAGGCTTTCGTTTCTGTTGTAATTGTAGTGCTGGAGATAATGATAAGCAAAGGGTCTAAATGGAGCTATTACATGAGTCAAGCATCGCAAGGGTCTGAATGGAGCCATTACATGAGTCAAGCATCGCAAGGGTCTGAATGGAGCCATTACATGAGTCAAGCATCGTGGCCCACGTATCATCTGTGACATGGGCCCATTAAGATAAAAAACTATGGCCTATGGCCCATGGGCCATAGATACTATATAAGTTGGAGTTATCTTGTGCATCTATATTTTATATTTTTAATATTATCTTTTATCGAAATAATTTCAAATTTTTAGATATTATACTATTATAGCATACTAAAATATTAACAATGTTTATCATTGTATTTAGCACAATAAAAAGAGATACATAAAATGAGTAAAACTTTGGTGAGATTATTTGAAAACAAAAATTATTATTATTATAATTATTATTTGTCATATTTATAGAATGTTTATTATAGAATGAGTAAAAATTATTATGTTTATTATGTTTAAACAAACCATTCAAATATCATGAATTTAAGAAAGCGGTGGTCCAAATGGGATTGAATAAATCTCCTCGCCCAGATGGGCTTAATCCATCTTTTTTTTCTTTTTTTGTAGTCCTTTTAGCACATTATAGGTTTTGATGTGCTGAGAAATTGTCAAAATAGCTACAAGATGGGCAGATCCTTAATAGAATCTCTAATGCATTGGTCGCTTTGATTCCAACAACAAATAAGCCAAGTACTGTGAAAGATTTGTGCCTAATCTCCCTATGCAATACATAGGATAATGTCAAAAGTATTGGCTAATTGGTTGAAGTTGATCCTCTTGTCTATTATCATTGAATATTAACAAGCTTTGTTCTAGAACGATTGATTATTGACAATGTCTTGGTGGCTTTTGAACTTATCCACATCATGAAGAGGAAAATGAGAGGAAAGAAGGTAGTGGTTGCCAAAAAGACGGACATTAATAAAGCAAATGGTAGGATGGACTGGAAATATATGGAGGCTATAATGTTGGCAATGAGTTTTAACACCTAATGGATGGCTTGGATAATGATGTGCATTAGAATCGTCAAATACTCCATTCTTTTTAATGGCGAGGAAGTAGGCCTAATCATACCCCATAAGGGATTAAGGTAAAGGGACCCACTTTCCCTCTACCTCTTCATTCTTTGTGCAGAAAGGCTCTTAGCTCTGCTAAAGGATGTAAGGGAAATAAGACTTATTCCTAGACGTAGAGCTAGTCGCAAGAGACCTAATGTCTCATATTTATTGTTTATGGATGATTCTCTTGTATTTTACAGGGTAGATGAGTGAGAATGCCATGTTGTTAAGTAAATCTTCACTTACGAAGCTATTTTAGGCCAATCAATCGACTTTCAAAAGTCTGGTATATTCTTTAGCACGAATGTGATTGAGGACGTCAGAAGGAATCTCTTTGGCATTCAGGGCATTCACACTCTTATTAATCAAGGCACCTTAGGACTCCCCTTTTAAATTAGCAAAAGCAAAAAGGCTATCTTATCTTTTATAAGAGATAAAACCTAGAAGAAAATACAAAATTGGAGGAATAAATTCCTTTCAAGGGTGAGGAAAGGAAATTCTGATTAAATTTGTTACATAAGCAATGCTTACTTTCTGTATAAATGTTTTCCAAACTCTTTTTAGTACTTGTGATGAGCTTCAACAGATGATAAATTCATTTTGGTGGGGTGGTAAGAAGGAAAATATTAGAGGAATTAGATGGTTATCATGGGAGAGTATGTGCTCTAAGAAGACAAATAGAAGGGTAGGTTTCTATCATATTCACTGTTTTGATGAGGCTATGTTAGGAAAGCAAAGGTGGCATCTTGTGACAAAACTTAACACTTTATTCTATAGGGTCCTCAATGGTAAATATTTTCTTAAGAGGGATTTTTGGTTAGCTCAGGTGGCTTCTAACCTAAGCTTCACAGGGAAGAGTATTCTATCATTATGTAGCCTTTTACAATAGGGAATGATATGGATGGTGGAGAAAATATGAGAATATGGAGCGACCTATAGATTTCTAGAGATAAGGGTTTATGGTCACTAATCAACATGGGTTGGGAAACAACACAACTATGGTCAGGGAAATTATAAAGGCAGGAGAATGGTGGGATATCGAGAAAATCAATTCTTTCTTTTAGGCGAAAGACACAGTGCAGATTTTAAAAAATCCTGTTAGCTTATCCCATAGACGTGAGATGACAGGCGTGGCACATACATAGTAAAATTTGGTTACCACATTGTACACTCTTCTTATCAAACCATGCCAAACAGTGTATTTGGAGGATTTGCAGAGGAGTTGTACCTATTCAAAGTACCATAGTTAGGAGAGGGGTTAATGCATTTCTGGATGTATACATTGTGAAATAAGGGAAACAGTTGAACATGCCATAATCCAGTGTAAAATAGCACGGGATTGTTGGGAGCTTTAGTCCTATTACGTTCCAGATGAAGGAGTAAGTTTATAAAACTAGTTCAAGACCCTATGTAACATCTTGCTAAAGAACCAGATAGAAGAACTATTTACTGTAGCATAGAGCATATTGGAAGGAAGGAACTAACATGTATGGAATAATTGATGCAAACTACCTAAGGTGATGGTTTTTGAAGCTTTGAAGTTTTTTGCATGATTGGTAGCATGAAAGATTTAAGTCCATGCCCACTCTTGATGGCACATCTCAACACATAAGAGAACTTTATAAGATGATAATAGGTTAGACTGGAAGTGTAATGTAGATGTTGCTTTATTTTAAAAGTGATGGTTTAATGAGTTTTGGCATCATATTTAGAAACGAGGATGATTCCCTCATTATGACCATCTCAGGTTTCAACAGAAGCTGTTTGAACTTGGAAAAAAGTGAGCGAATCGCAACTTGGAGTGCTCTGTCATAGGCGAAGCAAGTCTGTATTACACTAAACTTAGAAGAGTTGGATGATCTTAAAGGAGGATTAGTGGCACATGATTGTAAAGAGATACTTAAGGATAGTTGTAATCTCTTCATTAAGTGGGTTCCTAGATGTTAGAATCGAGAAGCTCATGATCTAGCTCATAATTCTATTTTATTGACAGCATTTCTTGTTTGGGATGTAAAACCAGAGACTCATTTAAGGAATTAATAAAGCTTTATTGTTTATGTTAAAAATAAAAAAAAATATGAATGGTCAAGTTGATAGAAAACATTAAGAATTATAATAAACACTCAATTGATGGAAATAAAAACTTGCATTAAGTAAACAAACTAAAAAAATATCATCCAAGTAACATCTTTATCCTAGCTCTAGAAGTTTAGCTATAGATGGTTCAAGAACTACAAAAACAGAGGTAAAAGAAGAAGATATAAGCAAACTCCTTAGTCTTTTTGGTCCCAAATTGGTTATGACACTCTCATATCCTTTGAACCCACTTTCTTCCTTCTTCTTTTGCTTTTTCTCACACTTCTTTTTGGCTCTCCTCCAAAAAAAGTTACCCTAAAAAGTAAAAATTATCTATTTATAATTGAATTTGCACGTGATAGCAAAATAGCAAATGCCTAAGTATTGCTTTGGATGCCCAGACATTGAGTGACTAGAATGAAATATTGAAGTTGTAGTAGATGCTCATGCATTGGTTTGAATGTTCGAGCAGTGAGTGACCATAATGCACAATTAATAATTGCAGTGAAAGCCTGAGCATTGAACAATCATAACACACTTCTCAAGAGTCATAATCTAAATCTTTTTAAGCATCCAAATATGAAATTAGTTAGTAAAATACTTAGATTTAGTACACTCAACTAAAGATAATTGAGTGTACTAACTTGAAATCAAAACTTTAAATGCTAAAAGTGAAAATTTAGAATTCATAAACACTTTTTGTACGAACAACTATTTTTAATGAGGAAAATTAAAGATAAAATCAAAGTTATCAATATCTATTGATTTTTTTTTGAAATTATTTTTTTAATGATATAACGAAATATAAATATAATCATAAATAATGATATCGTGAAATTTAACAAAAATTTATAATCCAATATTTCAATATTCATATTTACATTCATTTCATATTTCTGAAATTATTTTTTAATTTTAGTAATTACTAATTTTTTTCCTTCTCCTGCATTAATTCTCTGTTAATATTAACTTTCTTTTACTATTATACTATTTTTTAAAACTATAACGATGTTAAGAAAATTCCATATTCATGTTAATTCATCAACTTCTTTCCTCATTCATACATGCAACAAACTACAATTATGTGTAGATATAAAATTTTTTTAAAAAAATACCTTAAAAAGCATATTAATGGAATACCACTTCTAGCAAATTAAATTTTTTTGAATGCAGCTAGAAAGCGTGGAAAAAAATAGACAGTGGAAGGGGGAGGATTTACGCTGAGAAATAAATAGTAATAAAAATTAATTTTTTATAAATATTAAAATGAATAATAATTTTAATTTTTTTTTATAAAATGTCATTCTCTTGAAGGAATAAAATCTTATTAGATAAAAAATTATTTATTGTGTTATTAAAAATAGATTTGTCATATTTAATGTAGATCAACAAATTAAATTTTAAGACCGCATACGGTTAATATTAAAATTTTTTATTGTATATGGTTATTTAATTTTAATTTGAACAGTTAGATTTATGTAATTTTTTAATAATAACTATTAGATCTATGTATTTTTGTTGAAGTGCACACTAAGACGATAGTAATATATATTTTAAAAATCAAGATGTCAGTAGCTAAAAAATTTAGAGTTTAACAACTTTTAATCTAATAAGATATTTATTTCTTGAAGAAAATGACATCTTATATAAATTTTTTTTTTCATTTACTTTTATATTTTAATATTTAATTTAAAAATTCATTTTTATTACCATTTTTTAAAACAAATAAATAAAAATGCTGTGTTGCGATGCATACAAGAAGACTTGCGATTCCCTCCCGTAGGTTTTTGTAGTTTTTTTCTCCAATGACAGCATAACCGTTACACGGTTGAGATGAAGCCGCGTCATTTGATAAAATGCACCATTTTGTTCATTTATTTTTCACTGCAGGCAGAATGTGAACAAAGCGTTGTAGTCTTCATCTTTGTCATTCTCTGCAATTTGGCGCGAAACTCATACGAGAACTTCAGCTGTGTTGCTGAAACTGGAGGCAGTGGAGGTGCATAGTTGTTGGTGGCAACAGGAGTTGAAAACACAGGCGTTTGAAAGAGGAGCGTTGTCTTCAGGTTGCAATCTTTGTCTTCGTCATTCTCTACAAATTGGCACCAAACTCTTACGAGGACTCCGGCTATGTTGCAGAAACTGGAGGTAGTGGAGGTGCGTAGTCGTTGGCGGCAATCGGAGCTGAAAATGTAGGCGTTTGAATTGAGGAGCTTCATCTTCACCTTCTTCCTTGTCTGCGATGTTGGTGCCAAACTGGTCAGAGAAAGTGGCAAGTTCTGTTGCAGAAACTGGAGGCAGTGGAGGTGCGTAGTTGTTGGTGGCAACTGGAGTTGGAAACGCAGTGGTCTGTGTTGCAGAAAAGGACTGAATGATCAATTGTTTAATGTGAACAATGGAGAAGCAGAAAGGGGATAAAGGTTACTCTGTTTTTTGTTTCAGATTGCGTTGACACTTGAGGTGCTAATTTTCATTGTGGTCTGACTCAACAAAGCAGCACTGACACACTCCATCTTTAAGTGTACACACTGAGATATTGTAGTGCTGGCTCACTTCATCTTCTAATTGCATTGTTTTGGAGGATATATTAGAGTGGAACTTTGGTGTTGTGGTTGTGCAGAAACTTATCAAAGAAGGAAAAACAAAAAGTATTTATCTGATAAGTTGTTGTAAGATTAGAAAATCTCTGCCTATTAGGAGAAGGTTGTGCTAAACTCCTTGCTTTTGTATTCAAGCAATAAATCCTTGGTTTAGGAACAAAGACAATGTGTATGATGTAGTTGAAGCAGCCTTGTTCATTGTAGTTAAAGTTATAGTGAATACTAAGTGGCATTATTTGTGTATTCATTATAAAGTTTGGAATATAAAGTTATACTGAGCATTTAAATAGTTTTTTTGGGTCAAATATGTATTTAAATAAAGTTTGGAATATGTATTCTATTTTGATATTTGACCATTTTTCTCTCCTGTGATTCCTGATCAATAATTGAAAGCTGTAATAAATGAACTTTTATTTATGTTGTTAGCTTATTAGTTTATACACTTGTAGCATAGGTTTTATCGCAATTGGATAGACTTTAAAAATGTGTCATATGACTTTTCCAGTGAATTGCCTTGTCAACCTGATGCATTAGACCTGAATACATATTAGAGAATTAAAGTTTGGAGCACTTGGAAAGTGATGGTAGCCCAAGCAATGTAAGTATATAATCATAAAAGAAAAAATTATTGACATGAAAGGATATTCTAAATCTAATTTAATTGGTAAATTGCAGGGAATTAGGGACCTTTGGTACAAATTTGACCAAGGAGGACGATGTTGAAGTTGGAGGGAAGCCTACAGTTGGTATGGAATTCGATAATGCTGATACAGCTTGGCAATTTTGGAGTGACTATGGTTTTCGAGTGGGATTTAGAGTAAGAAAGCAATACTTTAATAAGAATAAGAAGGATGGAACTATGACATCATGTAGGTTTGTTTGTTGTAAGGAGGGTGTTCGGAAAGAAGACAAGAGAAACAATCCAGGCACAAATCATAGACTTGAAATGAGAACAGATTGTAAAGTTAGGGTGACCCTTGTATTAAGGAAGAGGAAATTGATCATTAATGAGTTTGTGGATAGTCATAATCACCCGCTCTAGCTCCCAGAGACGGCACATATGTTGGCTTCCCACCATAACATATCTGAAGTTCAAGGGCAAGAGATTGAATTGGCTGAAGACTCAGGATTATTGCAAAAAGCTACATTTCAGTTGATGAGCACACATATTGGAGGTAGATCTAACTTTGACTTTACTTGGTTGGATGCCAAGAACTATTTGCGGTCCAAACGGCAATGTAAAATGGTCTACGGAGAAGTGGGTTGCCTACTGCAATACTTTCATCGACAATTGTTGGATAATCCTTCATTTTTTCATGCTTACCAAATGAATGGGGATGAGCAAATAACAAACGTGTTTTGGGCAGACACACACATGATCGTTGACTACGGCTATTTCGGTGATGTGGTATCGCTTGATACAACTTATTGCACAAATCGTGCACAAAGACCGCTTGCATTATTCTCTGGGTTCAACCACTATAGGCAGGTAGTTGTGTTTGGAGTAGCATTGATGTACGATGAAACAACCAATTCATTCAAGTGGTTGTTCGAGACATTTTTGGAAGCCTACGGGAATAAGAAACCACAGACCATGTTCACCGATCAAGACCAAGCAATGTTAAAAGCGTTAGGTGAGCTTTTAGTTTTTTTATGGTGCATTGATGTATTAATTTATCTACCAAACACTAGTTTTTTAAGTCGAGTTTCTTGCAGGTGAGGTGATGCTGGAGACTCGTCACGGTCTTTGTACTTGGCACTTGATACAGAATGGGATCAAACATCTTGGCAATTTGATGAAAGATGGGTCTTATTTCCTAACTGACTTCAAGAAATACATGTATCAATACGAGAATGAAGGTCACTTTGAGGCAGGTTGGGAAAAAATGTTGTTGGACCATAGTGTTTAAGAGAATACTTAGTTGAAGTCTGTATATGTACTGCGAGAGAAATGGGCTGCATGTTATATAAACAAGCATTCACATTGGGCATGCAAAGCACGCAATTAAGTGAGAGCCTGAATTCTGATTTCAAAGCGGCGATGAAACCGACCGTGAATATTACCCAGTTTTTCAGACTTTTTGAGTGAGTAGTTAAAGAAAAATGATATAACGAGTTGAAGGCAGAGTATGATGCTCGACACAAGCTCCCACGTTTAAGTTACCAGCATTCATCCATTCTAAATCAAGCCGCATGAATCTACACACACTCAATTTTTACCGTGTTCCAACAAGAGTTTGACTTACTCTTTGCTGTTTCAATCCGACAAAGAAAGAAGGATCAACATGTCAAAGCTTATGTTTTATCCATGGCTAACCAAGAAGGCGAATGGATCGTCTTATTTGACCTTGGTCAAATTTTTGTGTCTTGTACTTGCAGGAAGTTTGAGACATATAGGATTTTATATTGCCATGTGTTGAAAATTTTTGTTGTATTAGAAGTTGAAAAGGTGCTTGATCATTACGTACTCACGTGATGGACAAAGAATGCACGTAACGACATCGTGCATGATGTAAAGGGAAAAGGAGTAGATGAAGACCCTAAGTTAGAGAGCTCACGGTGGTAT
Source organism: Delonix regia (assembly GCA_037074485.1). Classification (NCBI taxonomy): domain Eukaryota; kingdom Viridiplantae; phylum Streptophyta; class Magnoliopsida; order Fabales; family Fabaceae; genus Delonix; species Delonix regia. Next base: position 37,751,961 of record CM073451.1, read on the forward strand.
AGGCACATATGCTCGAAGGCTGTTAGACTAGCATTTGAGGTGGCTTCGTGTGAGGAATTGCGCGCTTTTGTGGACAGAGGGGTAGATGGCTTGTTCAAACAGGTGATGGGTGTTCGTTTAGGTTAGCAGATTCATGGTGATAAACCTAGTAGGCCCAGCACCTCAAAATATGATGGTGTATGTCAAGTAAGAGGATTCAAGACGAAAGCTGGACTTGTAAAGTGAAGATGACCAAAGAGTTAGGTCGAACTCCAGCGTGCTAAGAAAAGGAAGGATGTGACCACAGCACGTCCACGATATCCACCGTATCGGGTACGTCTATCGAACTAATTTATCCAGTCACATAGTTGTTGGTTTGATTATTTGCAAACAAGTGTAACAATATTGGTTGTAGGGTAATGGCTCGTCAAGTTCGTTACCGTGCGAGGTGACATGCCCAGCACCTTATGATGGCCATCAAAACAACAAGGATCACTTCAATTTCACAAGATTTTTAATGGTATTTGTATTAAAATATACATGTATGTGTGATCAGTATCTAATTCTCACACGTTTACTTTTGTCGTTGTGTGATTTTAGGAGCCACTGGACATTTCTACGTAGTCACTCGAACATGAAGATATGTAGAGTTAACTGTACACCTTCAATATTTTTTAACATAACAATACACTAACAATTGTTAATTTTTTGGGTTGAGTTTCATTCGATATTTTGTTACGAAGGCTCAACGATTGTATTTTTTGCGCTTATTTGCCACTAGCTTATGTTACAGTTATAGGCAAATGACACCTGTAATTTTTTGGAACAATTGAGTTTTGCATAGATGTAAGCAACAGGCTCATGTATTACTGTTCAATGATAAAATACAAATATTGTTCAGACAGTATTTGAGTAAAGTAAGAATGCTTATTATGACATTTATAGTACCATTTCATTACAATTATAACGTCACTATGAATATACAAAAAATTACATGACATTTTACCATCTTGGATCCTATTTAACTACAGTTACAACAAAGTTCATGTGTCTTTAATCCCAGGTGAGTTGATGCATGTGTATTCTGCTTGTTTTAGGTTGATTTGGTTCCATCGTGTGCATTACAATTGAGTTGGTCCCTCTATGTGTCTTCTGTCAGCTTTGCTTAGCCTTCTGATTATTTTGTACCTGCAAGCTTGGCTCTGACTTTACATATGAAAGACTTAAATATGGACTGCAATTCTTAAAGGTAACATTGACAATTTCAGAACTTTTCATAGGAGTATGTGGAAACCTTGATTCATTAACACAATTTGCCACAACTGTCTTTGATTTATGAATGTTACTCTCAGCAGGTTTGCATGATATTGAGCTTTTATGTGATATGCTATGTGAACTGGAGGCCTTTTGCTGCAAGTTATAGATATGAACGAGAGATCATACAAAAGTGCTATTCTACTGATGCATGAATCAAAATATAGAATATGTAACCAAATAGAGCAATCATACTTGAGAGAAGAATCCCAGTGAGGGAGATGGCATCCGTAGGCCTGATGGTTTTGCTGTTTAGAACTGTATCTATTGCTTCTTGTCACCAGTATTGCAAACATGTAATGGAGGATGAGCTGTAAAGCCTTTATTTGTTTCAGTTACCAGTTTTTGCTACAATCTGGCTGGTGGATGTGTTTCTGAGATTGACTTATCCTGTAAGATTAAACATCTTCAAAAGAAGAAGCACATATGCATAGTACTTATACAAAAAGAATCAATAAATTGATAGAGCAAATATTGCATGTTCAAAAACTACAGCCTTTAGAAGGTTCAAGTTCTCACGTTATCTTTTCCAGCCTGTCAGGTCTTTTTAGCTTTCAAAGGAGTTAAAACAAACTCTCCCAGAATTTATAGATATAAAAATGCAGACAACCCAAATAAACGGGATGAAACAATTTAGATATTCTTAATATTTTGGAAAAGCAACAGGTAGGATATAAAGATGAACCAATCAGTTGTGGACTGCGTTTAGACCTGTTTCTATTGATATCATTGATAGCAAGCACCTTCTGCTTTGCCTAAAGAGTATCAGTACAATAATATCAAAATGAACAGAAGGATATATAAAGGAAATTTAAAAGAATTAAGAAAGTTTTACAACAAAAGCTATTTAAAGAGTAGAGACTAACCAAAGAATTAGAGGCTAAAGTATCTTTGATTAATGCATCAGACTTTGGTGATAAGTAACCGCCAATCTTCCTATCTTCTGGCAATTGCTTAAATAAATTCTCCTCTATTTCTTGTAACTCTGACAAAGCACCAACTATATCTCCTTCACCCACTAATGCATTTTCCTCTTCTTCATGGATAATTGTCAACTCACTATTAGTTATACTACGATTGCCACTAATCATAGATAGCTCCAAAGGGTTCAAAACAATTGAACAAATACAGCAAGCTCATTCTTGACATTGACAACAACATTCTAGTTTGTGGTGACATTCAGAATTGGTCCAGGAAACAACCCATTGATCCCTATTACCAGAAATAATGATTTCAAATTAGAAATAGAGAAGTATGACTTGCAGTATTTTTGCTTTTTTATTTTTACATATGGAAATGGTCAATTCAATCATAGTTATGACATATTTTCCCAAGCTAGGAAGTAAAACCTGTGTAGTAGAGCGAGCCACACCATCCCACTTGTTATATGTGCTTATGCTATTCTTTGTCCATACTCCAAAATCCATGTTGCAATCCAAATGAAAATCTAACTCTTATTCCTAAGATTAAATTCAAAGCAGATTTTTCAAAGAAAAAAGATGAACTTTAAAGTACAATTTATAGGTATTTGTTGTTAGATAATAGATTCTCTAATAAAACTTAACAAATATGTCTCGTACAATTTAGCACCACATGATTGGGCCTATTAAAATCTTTTCTCCATATATCATGATTTTTTATTGGAGAACTTAATAGCATATACCTAAAGAACTTTACATAAGTCTTCTCCAAAAAAAAAAAAAACTGTTAATAATAGTTCTAAAGCCAAAATCTCACCCTACAACAAAGAATGCATAGCCATCCAAATGATAGTTTTGGACTGTGGTGTCATTGTTTTGGAAGATTATTTCCATATAACCTCTGTAAGTGGCATTGATCAGAGACGTATCAACTTTAGGAGGTCTGTTCATGAATTTATTTGGAAAATCAAGCTTGTAGTATACCCCTAAAATTTTAAATTGCTGGACAAGAGTTTTCTTTATAGTATATGTTTTCATAAACCCCAAGGCCTAGAAAAAGAGGTAGTCGTTCAGGTACTTGACCATGGAAAAGTCCTAGATTATGAAACCAAACAATTTTTAATATGGCATTCTCTATAATCTTAAACTTGGAAATTTTTCCATGCAGAAGTTAACCAACCAACACAAGTATTTCAATGAGATAAACTAACAGTCCTAAAATGGGAAAAGAAGACAGTTCCAGAATATGAACCTTATTGATCATGCTTGAGTCATTGAGAAAGAAGGATCCTCTTGATCAGAAAAAGTGGGAAGAGGACTTGAAACAGGTCCCTGAGAATTTGAGTAGTGTAAAATGGCAACTCCAGTAGCTCTAACCCAAGAAAAGTTAACAAATCGAGGACTGGCAACAACATAGTAATTGGTGCTGGCATTTTGATCCATTGTAACCAAGAATGAATATGACTGACCCATATGAATATCCATGTTTGTGTAGTTTTGCTGAACTGTATATGATCCCTCAGTCTCCATAAGAAGTAAGTTATGATTTTGTATCCTAAAATTCATGCTAGTTGAGATACCAACATTGTGCACCTGTAGCCGATATGTTTTCCCTATTTCAGACAGAATGATAAACAGTTCATAGTCATCAAGAGTGTGAAACAGGAACTGCATATGCATTTTGTCAGCTACATTTGATAAAATAATTTGTTCTTAATTTAGATACATATCATAGGATAATCAAGAACATTTTAAATTTTATATTCAATTTTTTTTCTTTTTTTCACAGGATAAATATATAAATCTTTTCTTATTACACATTATCTTTGGAGATTGAGGTCCACATCTATCAGAAAGACAACAAAGAATATGTCCAGAAATATTTATTTTTCTGGTAAATACGGGTGATAGAGATAAATAAACAACCCACTGAATTTAAAGGCAAAACTATGGAGAAAACATTGACAACTATCTTAAACATTTTACAACATAGGATGTGGGTAAGTAGTAATATACTTGCCCCAATATGAACAGAAATACAAATCTAGCAAGAATTGAGATGTGACTAACAATGATATGGGCAGAAGAATAAACAAGGGCATAATTGTAATCTAGAATAACATGTGAATTGACTGTTGTATTGGTATTCCGATTATGGTTTCCATAGGAGACTCTGCTTAAGTGATATTTTAAAACATTTGAGGGCTCTATAGATTCAACAGAATCATATCTTTCCCAAAAAATATTCAATACTGACTTAGTGATACAGATAGAGAATTACAGCAAATAAGCCATAACTTCTTACAAACAAGAGAGCCTTCAAGATTCAAACTTTTGAAAAAACTCTTTATGCGCAAGTAGGTAGGTTTTGTTGAAAAGCATATTCTACAACTTGGAAAACCATAATGGTACTGTAAGAGTTCCATCTAGTAAATCTTGTCATAAATTCTCATTATTAATCAGGAAACTATTGACTATAAAATAATTGAATCCATAAAATGCTTAATGTCAGTTCCTATATATATATATATATATATATATATATATTTATTTATTTATATAATTAGCAGCTTACAACTTCTTATAAACCAAAAAGACCACAAGATTCATATTATTAAAAGAAATAAGATATACACAAATAGATAGCTTATGCTAAAAAGTGAATCCTACACTAGTCAATTATGTAATGCATTCTCATAATCAGTCAAGATCCTTCTGATTAAACCATCTGAATCCAATAAAATACTCAAGGCTTGTTTCCTATAATTGATATCCAATATTCGCACCTAAAAGCAAATTCAACTTTGCAACTTGTAATTCATTACACGGAATTTGTCAGTTTGATTAAAACCCTGACCTTAATTGCATTGCCTGACCCAAAAGTCAGCATAAAGCAGTAATACAGAGTCGATTTTGCTTGGGACCATTGCAAGAATTTGAAAGGGAAAATTAGATAAGAAGCTAAGCCATATTTTCTAAAGTAACTAAAATTGGTAGGAGAGAAATTGGAAAAGATAAAAAAAAAAAAAAACCTTTTGTTTGACACCAAGAGGTGAGGCTGTGACATAGGAGACAGTCCAATCGTAGAAAACACAAGGGTCTCCTACAAAAGCAACATCAATGAAGCACAGAAGGGTTGTGAAAACCCAAGAAGATGATAATGATAATGGCATGAGATTTCTTTGTGAATGTCCTTCGGGTATCTTGTCTCAACTTTCTGTGCACAGAGAGAGAGAGAGAGAGAGAGAGAGAGAGAGCTCCAAAATTGAATAAAAAAAATTTGGCAGTGTCAAAACTAAAACGCACATTGACAAGAGAGCTTTTAGTCAAATGGCGTCTGTTCTGTGTTCTGTCCTGGGTCCTGGAGGCCGGAGTATGGAGAACTTGCGAGAGAAAAAACAACGCCGCAGAACGACGTCGTTTGGCGATGGGAAAAGGTCAAAAAAAAAAAAAATCCAAAACGCACCGTTTTGAGTAAGTCAAACGGTGTGTTTTGGCTTCATTAGGCGACGTGGCGTGATCTCAGTGAAACGCAATGAACGGCTGAGATTTCATGGGAGAAAAACACTGTAAAAAGTTACGAGAGACGATCTGAATCCATACAAGCACAGTAGCGGATCTGATTCGAGAAAGATACTTTCTTATAAAGAAATACCACTTTTCACAAATGAAAGATTTTTGAACGCAGAATAATAGAGTACTCCTCTGGCAACTGAAAATTTTTTGAACGTAACAATCAAAAGAATGGAAGAAACAGAGTGAATAAAAATATCTACTCAATGGTTTTTTTAGATCATAGTAATTTGTTGATGAATTGTATCATTATTTATGATTATATTTATATTTCATTATATAATTATTTAACTATATTTCATTATAGATCTTAGATATTTATACTTCAATATTATTTATATAACTATGCTTCAATTTGTTTTGAATAATACTTATTCATTATTGTTTTCAATGTTTAGTGGAGAGTTTGTATTGTAGGATAAAAACTTCAGTTTAATTTTGTAAAGTTTTAACTAATATGATTATTTTTTTTATATACTTTTTTTATACTCTGATTCCTTTTAATGTTAATTTTTTTTTTTAAATTAAGGATGGATTCAGAATATTGACTAAGTCGAGTCCCTCTTGAGTCCACCTTTGATCCGAGTCCACCTAATCATACGGAAAAGCAATAAACTTTATTAAATTATAACCCCTTTAGTGTTAATTTCTTTTAAAAAAAATTATGAAGGGTTTCAAATTGATCGAGCCTGAGTTCCTCCTGAAGCGCAGACAGAATCATTCTGGGATATTTTTGCATCCTGGGATTTTGAAAAAATATATATTTTTTAATGTTTATGACTCAAAAAGCCGTGGTTTACATGTTTACGTCTCCAATGGTAATATGGCAAATATAAACAAATTGGATAAAGTTTAAGGTTTGAAGTTTACATAAATGATTCGGTACATCAAGCCATTCCACGCAAACTATCACTTTCAATCGCAGCTTTTCCACAAGAAGAATGACTACAAGGTTTAAGCTCAACCCTCACAACCCTACGTGTCAATTGCTTGTTAGATAAAATATTTGAACAGAATAGAGATGATGAAAATTATGTCTACAAACATATGTTTATCCTCTTTTAATATTTGTTTTCATTACGTTTCTTAACGAGAAATCACTCTCAAGAGTTATTTCAAATATTTTTGAGATTAATAGATAGCAAATTTTATAATCTTTCATAAAATAACTTTTTATGTCTTATCAAATTCTTATTCTTAATTATAATTTTAGTTTATAATCAAATCATATTTATAATAAGACTTTATATATAATTTTATTTAAAAGGTTATATATTTTTTAAAGAATTATGTTAGTACATAAAAGTATATATTTTTAAATTCAACTTTTAAACAGACATTTTTTTTTTTGAAAAGTCATACTTTTTAAATAGTTTTATTTGTATCAAAAGTTATATTTTTTTATATTTAAATTTTTAAATAGACTATAAAATTAATTTGAGCCATAAAATTTATTTAATTTAACACATACATATTTTAATTTTTCAAACTAATTATTTTTAACATTGTATACCTCATGCCTTGTATTTAAAATCAATTATTGATTTCGTTCTTCTAATACACTTATTTTTAATTTAATCTTTTAAAATATTTTTTTTCTAATTTCACTTTCAAAATTTTTAGTCATTCTCGCTCTAACCAAGGATCAAGGTAGAATGATAACTTAAAGCAAGTGAAATGACAAAAAGTTATTGAGGATTTAAATTAAAGCTTTAGCTAAATTTTAAAGACAGAAAATTATGATTTATTTTAATTCGATCTTTTCATTTTTTTTTTGTTTTTCTGTTATATTAAAGATAGATTTAAAATAAGTAAAATACACTATTCATATGAGTCTTATATTTTAAAATAGATTTACTATTAAAAATAAATTTTATGCACTTTATATCTATCTCTTTATTATGATAGAAAGATAAAAAAAAAATGAAATTATATTCATTTTTGTGTAGGACGAAACTAAGAACATAGAGAGATTTAAGAGTTTTTTTTCCCCCACAAAGTAGCGTATTGTTAATTGGACAATGTTCAAACGCCAATGTCATTTCTGCATGGTAGCATATATTCTTACTTGAAATCATTTTGTTAACATTAGAGCTATTAGAATAAGTCAATTCATATAAGTTATGGGTTAAAGGGGTTGGTTCATATAATCTATATTATTTGAATAGATGAAAAATTTAATCCAACCTATCAAGTAAATTAAATTGACTCAACATTTAAACAATTATATCAAAGAATTCAATCCAAAAATTTAAACACTTAAATAATTCCTTTGAACTTAAACAATTAAACTAAAACAAATGTTCTTTAAGTCTTTAAGTAGCTGATGTCTCAGTAAATAGCTAAAACAAAATAAAATGAATAATAACTTTTTTTTTCTTTCTAATTTCTTTACCAAGTCTAGTTTAAGTAGCCTATGTCTCATCAAATAGCTAAAACAATATAAAATAAACAATAAATTTCTTCCAATTTCTTTACCATGAATATTTGAATATTGTCTAAACCCGAATTTCATTTAATTTACGAATTAAAAGGGTAGGATTGAAATGATTTTATTGATTGAGTTTTCATATAAACATACAAACTAAACCCGCCGTAGTAGTGAGTTACTGTTTATGATTATGGATGATTTTACTAATTAAAGGATCAAATTACAAATATATGTGAAACTATGGAATCAATAATGGAATTTCTCATACTTATGTTTTGCTCACATCATATAATAAAATTTTTAAAATCAAGCTTATAAAACATTAATGATTAACTGTGAATACTTTTTGTGTGCGTTTCACTTGATTTATAACTAATATTTGTCACATGTAATTGAAAGAGTTTTTAACATATGAAAGTTTTAATTTTTATTATTAATTTTACTTATTTATAAATAAAGCATAAAATGACTAACGGACTTATCGACAAATTAAAAATTCTTTAACTTTTTTCATGAAAAGTTTTTGTGCTCTTGGAGTATAAGACTAATTTCATTTGAAACATTAAAATTTTCTTTCTTTATAAATTTTTTTTCACCTATCTTAATTATTCAATATTGTAAACGTTTGTGGAGTGAGATTTCAACAATTCTTCCACAAAGAGAATGAATTGGTGCGTTGGCGCGTTGGTGGAGTGAAAGAAACTGTTTGTCAAAAAAAAAAAAAAAAGAAGAAGAAAGAAACAAGAGAGTTGGTGCGTCAAAAAGTACATGACCATTTCAAATATTCTGCTTTGAAACAACTTTTGATTAGCTCTCTGGCAATTCAAAAGCTCCTCCAACACTCTATTGAAAACCACTAGCTAACTATTTGCTTTTGTAGATATCAGGCTTTAATTTGCTGACTCGACGAAACTTCTTATTTTGGCTTTCCCCTTCCTTTCAATTATATAGCAAACTAACTAACTAATCACGAATTCCAATCCCACACGCACACCCTAACACTACGAATTAGGCTACTTAATTGGAAGCGCGTGAAGCAACGATGAACCCAACGATTCCTTCTCTTTCACAAGCAACCTCGAATTCTTGTCTCATAAAAGATTCTCGCTTTCTCCTACGTCAAAACTTGCCAAACCCTTCGACCTAGAGCAGAGAAATAACATCACATGGGAGAGACTATATCCAACTTTTCTTTCCTGTATAAAAACATATCATTGCTAGAAGTGAAGGCAAAGAAAGCTGGCAGGTGAAGTACGTTCTTGATATGGCTGGGAAGACGAGCACGATGATGCCCATAATAAGCAAATTGTACTGTTCTTCTTCTCCGAGAGTGCTTGTGGTGAGGAGGAGGCCACATGTGGTGAATGGAGGGGGTTTTGTGGTCACAGATTGCACCACCCAGAAGATTGTTTTCAGGGTTGATGGCTGTGGGATTCACGGTGCTAAGGGTGAGTTGATTCTCAGAGATGGAGATGGTGATTCTTTGCTTCTCATGCGTCGAAAGGTATCTATGTCCTTCATTATATGTTAATCTTACTGTAAAACACAGCTCGTTCACAAATACCTGCAACCACATGTACGATTAGAAGCACTGTTTTTGATAAACTATCAGTAGGATTCAAATCATAAGTTGCAGTCAATCTCTATAGCACCTCATAAAGATAATACTGCAAATACAATGATTGGTTTTGGGTTTTTACGACTCTGTGGTATTGAATTAAGAAAATTTAATTTCAGTATGAGTGCTTAAAGTGAACCACATTAAGATTTTGAGTTTTAAGTGATATTTTGGAGAGAAATTGGTATGATAATTAAGACGCAAACCGCAGATTTAACTTTTAACCATCTATGGACAAATGCAGGGTGGGATGGTTGAGGCTCTCAGCATCTACAAAAAGTGGAAAGGCTACACTTCAAACTACGAAGGATCGAAGAACCTGGTTTTTAGCTTAAAAGAACCCAACAACTCTTGTCTGGTGAGGAATAATTTAATTAGAATCACCACTGAACCAAGCAAGACCAGAAACAAAGGCTGGGACTTTGAGATCAGAGGCTATTTCCCTGACAAGAATTGTAGCATAGTGGATTCCAACGGCACCGTAATAGCCCAGGTATATATATATATATATATATATATATGCTTTCCATTATTTTACACATCTTAATTCCCACATGTATATTAAAACTAATTAGTTTATTTTTATTTCATTATATGTATGAATATGATAATAGGTAGGGGTGAAGAAGGAAGTGGAGGGGTTGATGGAAAGCAAGGATGTTTACCATGTGATGGTGAAGTCTGGGATTGATCAAGCTTTCGTTATTGGAGTCATTGGAGTGCTCGATTACATTTATGGCGAATCCACGTACTGCTAAAGCCTAAGAATTGGGAAAAACGATCACAGACCAATGAGTTTGGTCAAGAGTTGTCCCTTTGCAAGCTTGGTGAATGATTAATGAAGAGTTTTAATGGAAGACGACGTACGATTGTCAAGTACCAGTGTAGGAAATTGCCTTGTACATAACGGAACATACATACGTGGCTGAAATTGCGTTACGTTCATGTTAATCCATACAGCGTAGTTTTGTCTTCTTTTTTTTTTTTCTTTTCTCACATGTAATCATTAAAATTTCGAATCTCTTTCAGACTGTGGGTTGGTTTTGTCATGTTTTAATTTATTATTTAATAAAAAGAGATTCTTTCAGTTTGCCTGTTCTCTTGTGTTTCAGCGTTTAAAATTGATTAAAAACAGCAGCATAATCAGATAACTTAATTACCATATTTTGCTATATACTTGTATACCTCTGTGTGTGTATATATATTAATCTGTTTTCTTTTTCTAAAAAGGGAAGAGAATATGATAAGAAATTAAAATGCCGAGTATATTTCTTTTCCTCCTTTCTTCTTTTGAATGTGACGCAAAATAAACAGATTAAAATGAAGATAATGTCAAATCAACAAAAAGGCAACCGATAAAATTAATTCTAATTGTTGATTACAATTACTTTTACTAGTGTTGACAGAGAATGCTCCTTTTTTATTTTTCGTTCGTTGATATAAAACACACTCATGACATTAAAAAATATGACAATTTGAGCACAGTAAAAATAGTCTAATAATATATATTTTTTATATTTATTCGAGTGATTTCAATCGCTTCCTTTTATATTAGGTTTTTTAAGCAAACACTACAGATATACGTCTATTTTATTTTCCATAATATCTTTTGACTATTCTGCCTTATCGTTTTGTCATTATATCATACCCAAAACTGCATTTCACATATCATAAACAAATCTAATAATTTTTAAAAAATATTAATTATAGCGTGCTGGATGGGTATGGACAATAGAATAAAAAATACAAATCATTAATGGTGCAAAAGTACTTTTAATATTAAAATATTCTACGTCGATAATAAATCAACAACACACGATAGCCCCCCTCTTTTATATATATATATATATATACCATCAAATAAATTATGAATAACATGTAATTATGTACACGATAACATTGTACTACCGACTATTTATCATAATTTTATAAAGTAACTGGGTAAATTATTTTTTTTCAGTGACGTTAAAATCACAAACCCCTCTGTTTATTATTGAAATACATAAAACTGCCTTTGAAGTCAAAAGATTACTAAAATAACTCCAAGGATTTTTATTAAAATATAATTGATCATAAGATATTTTTGTTAGATTTTTATTTCAGTTTTATTTATATTGTATAAAAAAATATGAATTTAATTTCTTAATTTCAACTGATGACTTTTGATATTGGTTAAACATATATTTACTGCCTGTTATATTATGTAAATAATACATATAAAAATATTTGATTAAAATAGATATAGTTATAACTTATATTTTGTTGTAAAGGAGATGAGTAGAGGGCATTCTTTAGACTTCTCTTAAAAAAAAGGAGAATATAATTTATCAAAAATAATATTGACAACAATAATATAAGAATGTATTTATTTCTTTTTATAAATTATAGTATTACATTCTAAAAACTATATCTACCCTTTAACAATACATATTCTTTTCAGAAAAGAAATGCATATTATTTTATTTGTTCTAATTTTTTTTTTAATTGAAAAATTGAGATCATAGCATGTTAATATAAAGGAAAAATTCATTATTTGGTGCCTATAGTTTACACTAATTTTCAATTTCGTCCTTATAATTTAAAAACTTTCAAATCGCTCCCTGTACTTTGTAAACGTTTGAATTTTTGTTCCTCCTGTTAGCATTTGGTATAACACTGTCTAGAAATGGCTGAATGGGATCATGGTGCTAATGCGGCTAGCTGAATTGACTGATGACGTGTTTAATGTGCTGATGTGAGTGCTTGGCTGGACAGTGACAATGATTATTTTGACCAATATGTTTAGATATGTGATCGAAAAAGTTGAAGCAAATAACGTTGTAAATGATAATGTCTTGCCAATCCAACACACATATGCTGACAGCGTTATAACATATGCTGATGGGAGGGACTTAAATTTAGACGTTTGCAAAGTATAGGGAGTGATTTGAAAATTTTTAAATTATAGGGACCAAATTGAAAAATGATAAAATTTATAGGGATTAAATGATTACTTTTTTTGATATAAATTTAGGCTGTGTAGAGAGAGTTAAAGGAGGAATGAAATGGAAAGGGCATGCAGTAAAATAAGGAATCGTTTGAAAATTTATTGAGAAAAGAGAGAAAGCTATAAATAAAACTGAATAGTTTATAATTTTTTTAATATTATATTTATATATAACTAGCATATGATTCAAATAAAATTTTAGTTAGGGAGAATATTATTGTAACCATAGTACTACTAGTGTATTATGTTCCTTCCAAAATTCTAATTTAAAAGGACCAAAAAATTTGGATATTTAATGATAAGATAGAGTCTGATTGTTTCTTGTTTGCCAATCTATAATAACACACCTTAAAATTCCTTGGGGTAATTTGGCAAATTCTTTTTCTTTTTGTTATAAAAAATATTATTTTAATTCTTAACTTATCAATAAATTATTATTTTGAACCGTAACTTATCTTATTACATAAAATAACTTTTTATTTATTAAAAATTATTAATTTGGTGCTTTATTTTTAAAATTCTTATAATATATAATCTCTTTAGTTAAATTCAATTAATTCATATAAAGAAATTAAAAATAATAATTTAATAATATTTCTCTTTTTATTTCAGGAAAAGAATATTATGCTTTATTTCTTTTAGGTACTTAGTTGCCAATTTTATTGCTAAATCATGTCTGAAATATCTCGCCACAAATCATAACGGGGGAGCTTAGCTGGTAGATATGCTTTTCAAAGCCCAGTGGGCAGTGGCCTTATCAACTAAACTTGTGAGGGAAAAAGAAATCCCAGGACGTGTACACTTTCGACTGGGTTGCAAGAATTATTTTAACGTTTTGTCAAGTCACGATAATCTTCGCCACAGCCACGCAAGGATATATATTCTTCACACGAATCAATTGTCACTTCCCATACATTGTCGTCTTCATCTCAATATAGCTATATTCGTATCACTGCCAGTAAGTCACCCATTTGACAATAATTCCGATCTTGAACGTTTCCTGAGTTTCCAATCCAGATAGTCTAGCACCAGTTAATACTACTGTTTTGCTCATGATTTTATTTTTTGATGCGTATTTTTGTTTTTCTTATGATTTCTCAGTCGGTTTTGATCCTTAGTCCGGGTGGTTTTTCGCAGGGAAATGGGTTCCGATAAGAATGATTACGGTTTTCTCAAGGAGATTGGTCTGGATTCCAGCAATATTGGGTGTTTCATAGATGGCAAATGGAAGGCCAGCGGTTCATCGGTCACTTCTGTGAATCCTGCGAGCAATCAGGTTCACTTTTTGACGATGATAATCGTGACCGTGACCATTATTGTTTATTTAGTTGTTGACAAAGCTCTTCGAACAAAATTTGATCCTTTTACCGTTACATGCAATATTTTTCTTATTTTTTTTATTGGTGTAGTGGTTTCTTGATTATTTAGATGTATATGTTCATGTTTTATGCCGGCAAGATTTTCTATATTCTTTTGGGGTGGAGGATTGGGGCTGGTTAGTTGAATTCTGGAATTCATATCGCTGCTCAAAATTTCGGTCTATTTTTTGAAAAATATGTATAAACGAACAAATCAAACAATTCAGCTATGTGGGGACGGAGAGGAGATTCTGGTTTTTACCCTATCTAAGTCACGGTTAAAAAAATATAAGCTTCATTCCATAACTAACGCCTCATGCTTTCACCATCGTATAAGTAATTATTGTCAATTGAAATTAGGCCATCGCTAAAGTGACGGAAGCAACTGTTCAAGATTATGAGGAGGGATTGCGTGCTTCCAGTGAAGCAGCTAAGCTATGGATGACTGTGAGTTTTTAATTTGCCTTACTTTTACAAGATGTTTTAGTAACACGGTACTGTTGAAGTTCTTCATTTACCTGCTCTTGAAAACCAACAAACTTCCTTCAGATACCTGCGCCAAAGAGAGGTGAGATTGTAAGACAGATTGGTGATGCATTAAGGGCCAAGTTGGATCCTCTGGGTAGGCTGGTGTCGCTTGAGATGGGAAAGATACTTGCAGAAGGAATAGGGGAGGTTCAGGTATGAGAATTTGTTTATCATGTTTGCATATATAATATAAATTTGTAACTTCTTGTGCTATCTGATTCAGGAAATTATTGATATGTGTGATTATGCTGTTGGGCTAAGCCGACAACTGAGTGGATCAATTATACCATCAGAACGTAAGATTATTATATCTTGTTACTGCCAGGGTTTTTTTTTTTTTTTTAAATAATCTGTAGTTAGATTTAGACTTTTGTTTTGAAATTAATTTCTCTTCACGGTGTTCTGGTTTGAGTGTTAACTCAATTTCCTCCACATGTTTCTTTACAGGTCCAGATCATATGATGTTTGAGGTGCAGTATTGAAATAAAGATTTATTACCCATGTCTGTTCCATTTTATTATAGGAGATATCATTACTCATTACAGTGCATGCAATTTTACACCACAGGTGTGGAACCCTCTTGGAATAGTTGGTGTTATCACTGCTTTCAACTTTCCATGTGCTGTTTTAGGTATGCTCTCTCTGGGTCTATGAATGAGCTTTTACCGCATATATTGTAATACTAGTAATTTCCTAGAAATATTAGTTTATTATTACATATCACTAGTTACAGAATGTTAAAGGATTGTGCATCTTGGCCATTAGGTACATTTATCTGTGAATGGTCTTCATCTGTGTAGTGTAGCACTTCATTGTGAAGTCTTATTATAATGAAAGAGTATATGTGCTTGAATTCTGTGAGCTTGCATAGTAGCTTATTCATGGGCACATTAATCTCAATTGATCACATCTCTGCCCTTTTCAATGCATTTAAAAGACTTAAGATATTCTATTTGGAGATATATGTCAATTTGTTTTCAATTGATTTTCATTTAACGCAATTTTGATCAGAGATTGCAAATTTGAACCTCCCATGAAAATACACTACTGCTGTTATTATAATGCAAAGTTTGTATAACATGCATGCATGCTTGCATACTATGCACATGATGTTCTAGAAAGGTTTTCATCTATTAGTTTACCATAGTTCTGCATCCTATGGTGAACTCTCTTTTGACAATTTCTGGATGCTTTGTTACCAAAATCTTTTCTTTTTTTGGCATTGTGCCTTAGGATGGAATGCCTGCATTGCACTAGTCTGCGGAAACTGTGTTGTGTGGTAAGTCTACTACACTAACTCTGGATATTCTATGAGAATAATCCTCTGATCATGCTATGTCAGACCATTATGCTATCTTTTTTTATACAATAGCTTATCACTTTTATTCAATGTTATTGATGGCCCTTTGAGTCCAATGATATCTATGAGTATCCCAGGATGCCCAAGAGGCTCAGTGCAGCTGAGGGAAAGTGTGAGGATGGGTGTCAGGTTGTGGCTCATGTGAGCGATGTAACCAAATATCCTAGATGGCAGGGGGAAAGGAAAGAGCTTGATTAGGCGGTTATATAGTGTGTTAATTGCTCAGTGAAAGGGTATGGAATAAGTGTGAGGAATTGGGAGAGTTCTCTAGCCTCTTGAGTGCTAGAGGTGGTCTGAATGTGTTTTCTTTCTCTATGGTGTTGTTTTCTTTCGTTGCTTTGTATCTCAGCTTCTCTTTTGGAGCTACCCTGGTAAGAGGACGGCTGTTTCCTGTTTTCTTTGAAAAATAATACAGAGGGCTACATCAGTGTTCAACTTTTCATTTTTAACAAACAATGGTTTTACTGAATTTCTTAATGCATTGAAGGAAGGGCGCTCCAACAACTCCGTTAATAACTATTGCTGTGACAAAGCTGATTGCTGAGGTTCTTGAGAGGAACAAGTTACCTGGTGCTGTATTCACTTCTTTCTGTGGAGGTGCTGAAATTGGTCAAGCAATAGCCAAAGACACTCGCATTCCCCTGGTTTCATTTACTGGAAGTACGAAGGTAATTCTGTTGCGTGGTCCTTGTACTTAATTTTTCTCCAGGCTACATAATCAAACTAATTAATCATGTTACATAATTTTTCACTCTGGCCAAATTTTGTCACTTGGATGATGCTCAGTTTAGTTGCCTATACAATATATAAAAAGAAGTAAGGGGTTGTCTCCAATTTTTATTCCTAGTGATGCCCTAAAATATGACCTTGATCATTTAAACTCTGTATCTTTCAGTATATTTATGCAATGCACAGTGTAAGGTGATTATATATCAATTCCCCCTTCCTCAATCGAGAAAATATGAGAAACTGAATACTTGACATTGTGTTGAGATATTATGCAAAATGTTTATGAAGTTCAGCATTATTTGTGGATTACAAGCAGTGCTGTTGAGCTGATTTTGAAGAAATCTGTATTACAGGTGGGCTTGATGGTCCAGCAAACAGTTAATGAAAGATTTGGCAAATGCTTGCTTGAATTGAGTGGTAACAATGCAATTATAGTCATGGATGATGCAGACATCAAACTGGCTGTGCGCTCTATTTTGTTCGCAGCTGTAGGTACAGCTGGTCAGCGTTGCACAACATGTCGTAGACTGGTAATAAAACCATAAAAAACTTAAATTTCATAGTTTTGATGCAATCATAGGTGAAAAAAAGGTTAAAATTAATCAAGGCTTATTTATCTATTAATTTATTTTCTTTTATTGCACTGCAGTTTCTTCATGAGAGTATTTATCAAAATGTAGTAGATCAACTAGTTGGACTATATAAACAAGTCAAAATTGGGGACCCCCTGGAGAAAGGGACTCTAGTTGGGCCAGTACACACTCGTGCTTCAGTGGAAAACTTTCAGAAGGGTATTTCAACCATAAAATCGCAAGTATGTATCAAGTTGTATTATCACATTTTTGGTTTAGTTAAATATTGTTTGAAAATAATCTTCCAATATCTTATCTATAACTTTGGTCAGTAAACATTTTTGCAAACTTTTGTTTTAAAATGGTTCTAGTTTTTATTTGTGGTAATGTTTTACTAGATATGCTGATTAACAGGGAGGGAAGATCCTGACGGGGGGATATGTTTTAGAGTCAGAAGGAAATTTTGTACAACCAACAATTGTTGAGATATCTCCAGATGCTCCTGTAGTTAAGGAAGAACTGTTTGCTCCAGTTCTGTACGTCATGAAATTTCAGACTCTAGAGGAAGCCATTGCCTTGAACAATTCTGTACCTCAAGGATTGAGTAGTTCAATCTTTACTAGAAGACCTGAAGCAATATTCAGATGGATTGGGTGAGTTCTTATAGACTTTTAAGTCTGTTTCTTTTGTCGTTATATATTTTTGTAGACTAGTGAATCAGGCCTAGGCACTCAATTATTAACCAAAATCGCTTGAAGTGATATTGCTGGTGATTCTGAGATTGTTAGTTGTGTAACTAATATTTATTTTGCATGCCCACGAATACTATGCAGGCCACTGGGCAGTGATTGTGGTATAGTGAATGTTAACATACCAACAAATGGAGCTGAAATTGGTGGTGCTTTTGGCGGAGAAAAGGCTACTGGTGGTGGTCGCGAAGCTGGAAGTGACTCCTGGAAGCAATACATGCGTCGTTCGACTTGGTATTCTTCTGTTCACCATTTTTTGTTGGCCCTCAGTTATAAGTTCTGCTATACATATCTTTTATTTGTTGATGTTCGTAATATGACATGATGATTTCTGTTCTTGACAGTACCATCAACTATGGGAGTGAACTACCACTGGCTCAGGGAATCAACTTTGGCTAGTGACCGATCCTTGAGAAGGAGTGGACTGAAATGCAATTTCGGGCCTGGAGAGTAAATGATCTGTCATCTGTAAGAGGATGAAATTTGGTTACCATGTTAACTATATATATAGTTATGAAAGTAGATACTTTAGACATGGCATCCCTACTTGCAGCTTTGGTGTCTAAGATACATTAAGCATATATTAAATAAGTCAGGATGTGGAAAGTACCAAATTCGTATTTGGTGCCAAATGTGGTTCTTACTTCTTAGTATCATGGTGCTTCCAGTCTTGGGAAAAAAAAAAAAAAAACTCCGGATGAGTCCCTCTTTGAAGGAGTATTGACGTAGGTTATGTTTGGAATAATTTTTTTTTTTTGGGTCTTTGGAAAATATGCTTTGCATAAAATCAGTCCTCTTAAAGATATTTACATACATTGACTATATTAATTTCTAAAAATCAATTCCATTAAATCATTTTCAACTGGATGCTAGAAATGATTCTTGACGGAAGGAAAAATCGAAAAACACATGTTCAGGGGTTCCTCTGGCAATATTCGTTTGTAGAAAATGCGGCACCGAAAAGAGTGCTGATTGTGTACAGGAAATCGACGAAACCAAGGGATTAATATATGGAGAGTTTGATATCTCAAAAAAGTTGTTTTCCGCAGTTGGATCATGTTAAGAGATATTGCATGGTCATAGAAGATTGTATATCTCAAGTTTTGAGATGATCGGACCGTGAAGCATTTGTGCTCTTAAAAGGATGAACTTTCTATAAAAGAATTCGAATGAAATAGCCAAAACTCTAATAAAGCTGTATAGATTCTATTCTACCACTGTACTAGAGCAGCAGGTCCTTTATGTGAATGCGAGTTGCTTGGGAAGGAGATGGTACTACTGTACAACAAGTCACACGGTTTGGCCTACGTTATAGAACCAAAGAATACGAAACACGCGGATTTGTTGATAGTGACTCAAAATATGTCGATTCTTTGTATTTAAAATTATAAACTTTTAACATTTAACTAAATGTGAATTATTAAATTTTATCTAATAATTTAAATTTTAATAAATATTAAATAATTTTTAACAATTTCTTATTCAAATTTTATTAAATTCACTTGGTAAAGTCCCTAACAAATTTGGGGTTATAGGAATATAATAAAAGACTTCACAAGCAAGAGGGATTATCCCTGACATACCCTGCCCTTTCTTCGAATAGTTTTTCGGTATAACGTTTAATCTTGTTTTACTAGAAGCTGAAGTTCTACAATTTTGGTGGAAATTGTGGGTATATGTCATCGATCCATAAAACTCCACTCTCTCCCACGAAGGATTAAATCTGTATTGATATTCTGATATTATGGACATTGAACTATATGGAATTCTCTGTTCAACGCTTCTTTGCTTCTAACAGTGGCTTAATGTACGCACCAGGGTTCATGTATTTTTTACATCTGTCAAAGGATATTTTTTGTTTTGTTTTATTATTCAAGTCAAACACCTTATTAAACTTACGCGAGAGTAATACAGTGAAATAGATAATTTTGGTTTATGTATCTAATTCCAAATATTTTCTTGCTTGATGGTTTGGAAGAAACGTATAGGAGATGAACTCTTAACAAAACTTGTAGATAGGAAAGAACAGAGACAAGAAAACATCAATTCACATAATAACATATATCTCCACTTTCTCTATTGTCCAAATTAGCTTGATATTCCTGGTGTAGATACACCTTGAACTTTCAGGCAGATTTATTTCCACTATTTCTTTTTTGAGTTGATTGGTTCACCACTTACGTCTAACAGGTTACTCAGCTACAGACAAATAAGTAAACAGAAATTATTATGCCTAGGCAATCACAGTCAATAAAGCTATCAAGTCACTCCCATACAGACAAATAAGTAAACAGAAACTCATTATGCAAAGATAGTCACAGTAGATATAGTTACAAACATACTAGACCTTCTGCTCACCTGATTTTGTATAGCAACGTTGAAAAAGCGAGACCCCAAGAAGCGTAGCGATACTTTTTTGTTAGCTCAGTGATTAGAGTAATATCTCTTTTCATGATTTTATCACATTACAGTAAAAAGAAAATTTAGATTGGGACAAAACTGGAATTTTAGGATTTGTTTAGCAGTTTACAGAATATGCTATTTACAATGAAGACGGAGGAGGAAGAGATAGTAGTTAAGTCATCAATATTAGGCTATGCTCATCTAATGGCTCCGATATAACCATTTTGAAGAAAACCATATCAAACAGAAAAGCCAATTCTAAACCTTGGTTACGAGACTCTTTGAATATCTCTCACAGCGCAATAGGGTTCCTCTGTTTCGCCTTTCACCTCAACCAGAGACGAGCTTCGAGCTCCATGAACCACCGGCAAAGCGCCACTTGAGTTTGATCGGAGATGTCTCGGAGAGTCCAAGCTCCGGCGAAGAACCCGAACCATGGCGAATATTGGGTGCTCCGTTTCACGGCGACCAATGGATGATCTGAACTGTGAGCAGAAACAGATGTGGCGGTTCAATGCTTCTTCAAGAGTGATGAGGCCTTGTGATCTGAAAACCTCGTCCTTCACGGCCTCCACGCAGAGGCCACATAGCCACCGGCCTTGAAATCTCAGACGGAGACGTGAAATGTAAGCAGGGGTGCAATCCTCCGTAAACCCACATGACTCACATCTGACGCACTCCACCTCCGTCTGAGGTTGTTGGGTTTTGGCACTCTGTGTCTGTGACTCTGTCCCCGACCCAGAAACCGCCATCACACACACTCTCTCTCTGTCTTGGAGTGCTACACTTAGAGGTGGTCCTGTGTTTATAACGCTTGCTTCAAAATTTGAACGATTAAAACTGCGTTTTTTTTTTTATTGAAAAAAACTTACAAGCACTTTTTAAAATTAAATATTTAATTTTTCTGTTAAAAATTACTCATTTTTTCATAACCATTTGAGTAATTTAAAATATAACAAGTGTATTGTTTTTAAATAAAAATATAAAGCAATTTTAAAAACTATATATTATTTATTTTAATTAAAATTCCTGATAATAAAGGTATAGACAAATTTGTATATATTCATTTTTCTAATTTTTTTCCTTGTACTGTAAATTTTATCTGGGTCTATGGATTGGATTAGGATTGGGTTGTTAGGGTTTTGACAATGTTGAGAATATGAGACACATGTCACGGAGTGAATTACTGAATATGACAACCTGGAAATTTGTTTACTTTGAGGCTGTCTCGTAAATTTACAAAATTCTTCCCTCAAACATGTTGGGTGATCTTGCAACTAAAGTACACGAAATTTTTTTAAGGACGAAACAAAAAATATTTTTCTTTTGATGTGCTCCCTCTTTAGCTGTTCGAATTTATTTTATATACATATTATATAAAATATATTTGATTCTTGAGTTCCATGCACTCGGTGCAAAAAGAATTCAATAATATTATATGAAAAGAAAATGTTATATGTATTCTTGTTATTTTTTTGCTAAAATTCTTGTGATTTTTCACAGATAAGTATTTAGTGTTAAGTTGATTTGTAAATATAATTAATTCTCTTGTATTTTGAAAATGTTATCATCTAGTTGATTTTACCATTAAATTACATTAAATTTGAATTGAGGAACAAAAAAAATATTCATAACACAGTTAGGATTAATGTTAACTGCATATCTTCAATAGAAAGAATATCTGCATAATTAACACTAAACTTGAAACAAAATATATAAAATATTTAACTAATTACTTATTTTTCTTACTGTATAGAACTTCCATGACTTAAATAATAAAAAAGCATTATAGGGTAAAACCTGAATTTAAACACCTCATGATTTGTTCCTTGTTACATTTAGCCTTCAATTGTATCAAATCTCATATAGTATATGAAAGTACAGTGTACTTAGGTATGTTTCAATTTTTATATCGAGTTCCACGATTCCCTAGAACTAAGTTTGGTCAAAATTTTTTATGTTTTTCTGTTACAAAATTTTAAATATTTTTATACTCAAATACAAATTTAAAATCTAAGAGTTCCTTGCTTGCGTTAATTAGATGTTATTTGTTGACCTGTAGGAATTAATTGTCAATTCTTAATTAACGTATTTTCATATATCTTTGAGATTTTGCTGCAGTTGCGCAATTAATCAAGCAAAACTTAGATTTTGGCTTTAATGGTAGGTTCTAAGGGCTATTACTAGCTATATTATATGATTGAACTACGGGCATTACTTGTTAATTTTATCAAATTGATTTTAAAAATAATTTTTGAAAATAAAAACAAAAAAAAACTCCAGAATCTTCTCTGTATTTTTTTGTTTTGAACAAAATTACCATAGTGTTATTAATTAAAGCTATTCTCTCAAGTTTTTTTTTTTTTTGGGTTTCCCTTGACTTTTAAAAAGAAAGATATCATATTCATAACATCTTTAGATTTTTAGTTTTTGAGAATATTATTATGGTTTTACCTAGGTTTTTACAACACCAATGAAAATAACACTATCAAATATTTTTTAATTTTTTAATTTTTGGAAGCAAAAAAATTATTACATTCTAGTATGTGATGGGAAAAAACTAGTACCTAGAAAGCAAAGTTCTTGTACATTAAAAAATACTAGTTTATTTGTCCTACATTGCACAGGTCTTATAGAAAAATAATTTATATTATTATAAGTCAATACATTTAAATCAATAATATTTGTAAATATTAATAAAAATTATATTTAGCAATATTTTGTAATGTAAAGAAAATTTAATAGTTTAAAAAAAGTCTATAAAATTAGTTATGTAATATTGGTGAGAGAGAACAATAAGTTCATTGAAAGGATACTATCATATTCTATTTAAACATATATTGTTTTTCTTATTTTTTAATTTCAGATTATATCAAATTATATTTATAATGTTAATTCATTAATTTATTATTTTTTTCGTTAACTCTAGAATAATGTCTAAATTTCAAAAAATTCTTAATTTAAGATATAGTTAATTAATTTATTAATTTTCTTGTTTATTTCAATCAATTTTTAGACTTCCAAGAATAATCTATTAATTTTTTTGTTCATTACAAAAAAATCTTTCAGTTAAAAAAATTTTCAATTTAAAGATGGTTAATAAATTTATTAATTACTTTATTATCTTTTTTCGGTAAAAAATTTATAAAAATTAATTACTTCATTATCTTTTTGGTTGACTACCTATTTGACTTATATATAATATATTTGAAATGTTGGAATTATTTTTTTATTTTCATACTGTAAAATTATTTAAAAATTTTAATTTTATTAACATTATTATTAAAAAATGGAAAAGAAAAGAAAAACAGTGCAACTGAGGTTGAATCCAGCAGAGAAGAGATATCCCCCATCCAAGAATTGCTGTTGTCATTTTAAAAATTTTTCTTTTTACAGCATTTTCTGCTGTAAAATTGTTACAGCAGTTGGGATCTGTAATCATATGGAATCAGATATTTGGGTTCACATCGCTCACAAATATGCACAACAAGAAATCAGAAGCCAATTCTAGATATCAAAGAACCACAAGTGTTTGATATATATCCACATCTTATTCTATTATTGTTATTTTCCCCATCCTAAATTGCCAAGAGTGATTATGGCCTGGTTGACGGCTTGCTTAAGCTTGGTTTCGGTGGGTTTGCTTGCTCTTGCCGTTCAAGTCTTCTACTTTTCCCCCATAGACCCACTCATACTTGAGAGGCCACCATTAGCCTCTTCTTTCCCCGTAAATAACCAATTACAGAACGTCATCAAGCTTGGAGAAGGAATTGTGAAGGACCCAGAAGATGTTTGCGTGGATAAACAAGGTAATCTTTATGCAGGTGGAAGAGATGGCTGGATCTTACGACTTCACCGAAACGGGTCTTGGGAGCACTGGAAGAACGTTCACAGTCATACTATGCTCGGAATTACTGTCACAACAGAAGGTGCTCTCGTTGTTTGTGATTCCGACAAGGTAGTTATGTATATCTTTTTGATGAATTGCTATAAGAGCATGGTTTTTACATATCTCTACGATTCTGCAAGTTACTTTCTTGAAGAAGACGGGAATTACTATGGCTAGGCCTCTGATGAGATGAAATTTGCAGCTTACTGAGATTTTAACAGTATAATTTTGGGTGCAGGGTTTGCTTAGAGTTACAGAAGATGGTGTCACTGTTCTTCTTTCACAAGTGAACGGTTCTAAATTAAGGTAAGAATATTTCATAACTGGAATTGCAGAATTGCTTTCATGGGTTGTCAGACTATTTCATAACATTACCCGTTGAATTCCCAAATTCTATTGATACTAGTAACATTGGAGAAGAAAGATGAGTATGTATTTAGGTTTAAAAATTTTTCTAGACGTTTTTAAGAGTATGGATCTGAATTCAAGTGGATGATATCACTACCCCATCCTAGACTCATAATATATAAACTTAAATTTATATATACTAATCAGTTTATTACAGTAGAAACCGTAAAAAAATATAATCCGAAATATATAATGTGTGTTCTGAATATTAAGGGTTCATTAATGAGATATTTTATTTCTTTTCTTGTATTTTATGTAAGTGAGTTTTTACTAATGAAAAACTTACCCATTTTAAAAAGTTTATAAATAAATGGGTTTGAATCATAGATTTAAATATTTAAAGAAAAAGAAGATGCAGAGTCTGTTATCTCTACTAATATATGAATACAGGGATGGAGAAAATATAAATATATTTTTATAAAGTCAAGAATATTAAGACTATATATAATACTACTGTATCAATACTCAATTTACCCTGTACTCATGATCATTCTTAAATTGCGTTCTTTTGAGCAACATATCCATTAGTCCACTTCGTTTAATCTCATGGTTTC
Source organism: Delonix regia (assembly GCA_037074485.1). Taxonomy (NCBI): domain Eukaryota; kingdom Viridiplantae; phylum Streptophyta; class Magnoliopsida; order Fabales; family Fabaceae; genus Delonix; species Delonix regia. The sequence continues at coordinate 37,777,332 of CM073451.1, forward strand.
CACTGCATGCGCGTCCTTCTTTATCACTTACAGCAACAAGCTTCGACAGTCATGGCATTGTTTATATCTCAATGTTTGAAATGGTTGAACCATAGGTTTGCAGATGAAGTGATAGAAGCATCAGATGGAAGCCTATATTTCAGTGTTCCTAGCACCAAATTTGATCTGCAGAATTGGTATCTAGATGTTCTAGAGGCAAGACCTCATGGGCAATTGCTCAAGTATAACCCATCCTCAAATGAGACTTCTGTTTTCTTGGATAATCTGAGTTTTGCCAATGGCGTTGCTCTCTCCAAGGACGAAGATTATCTCGTGGTCTGCGAGACTTGGAAGTATGTCTGTCCTAACCAACACACTCTCTTCTTCTTTCCTCTAGGTGCTATTTTGGTGTGTATTTCCACATTGATGCGAGCTGCTTCCTCTATTCCTGGTTATTAATACTTTTCTGTCTTTTTATTCTCATTTTTCACAGTATAGTATTGTAAATTTGTTTCCTACTTTAGCTTGCTAATAGTTAATTTCCTTTGAACCAGATATAGTTGTCTCAGGCATTGGCTAAAAGGAGAGAAGAAAGGTATAACAGAGACTTTCATTGAGAACCTTCCTGGTGGACCTGATAACATTATTCTTGCTCCAGATGGGTCTTTCTGGGTGGCTTTGATTCAGGTAATATAAGTAATAACTTCTGAATATGAAGTTTGAACTAGATATAATATTGATGAATTGGTTTCCTTCAAAACTGATGGTACAGTTGACTTCTAAGAAACTGGGGTTTATTCACTCCTCCAAGGTATTAAAACACCTGGTGGCTTCCTTTCCAAGACTACTCAACATGGTCAGTGGTGTGCGTGAGATTGCAATGGTGGCGAATGTGGGAAGCGATGGGAAGATAATCAGAATATTCGATGATGACGAAGGGAAGGTGATGACTTTTGTGACTTCGGCCATGGAGTTTGAGGACCATCTTTACCTGGGAAGTCTCAATTCCAACTTCATTGGAAAATTACCACTGCACAGTTTTCACTAAACAATCAATATAATAAGTTCAGCTTTCACTAAACAATCAAAGTCATGACTCTGTATCCCGCACTTGAAGCATATTCTGTTCTTGGTGATATATCGTAATGGGACTATGAATTTCGTCCAATTAATTATTCGCCTAGAGAAAAGGTATAATTAGAGAAGTATAATGTCATATTGTTAAATATAGTTTTAATGTTTTAAAGTAAAACTATCGTCTTCTCTTCTATGAAAGAATGCTTAATCAAGCATTGGTTAGCAAAATTCATAAAAAAAAAAAAAATAAATAACCTTTCAAAGATAGAGAACAAAGAGACAACAGTACATATACACGTATGCTAATAATATTAATAAGCACTTGGAGGACCTAGATGGATTTATTTAGCTTAAGTAGATACTTCCAACGTGGTTTTGAAAAGTTTAACTGTGTTGTCATAATTGATTAAGACAATGTTTTTCACATATAGTGATGCACGCAGATGTAATTGTAATGTAAAGAGTTTAACTTTTTCAATAATTTAAAAAATTTCTTCATGTAATGCATTTTATAATTATCTTTTTAATAAATCATTAATTGAACTGGAGATTCACAAATCGGTGCTTTCAACAATAAACCCAAAAACAAGAAAACAGTTATCTTTTTTAACTAAAATATGAAACTCTTCATAAAATCACACAACATTCTACTTGAGTCAATATGAAGCATCTATAGTAGCCATCGCATTTTACTTATTTATTCTTTTGCTTGTTCTCTCAAAACTCTATCTATGATGTAAGAAAAATTCTAGTACAAAAATATTTTATATTTTATTCATCATTTTAATATTTTCACTTTTTTCTGCACACTGCTATATTTTGACTTACTAATCACGGTAGGTAGTCTTTGAGCTTTTTTTTTTTTTAATTAAAATTCATCAACTTTCGTTTTCAAACTTCAAATATTGACAAAAGTCAAACTCAACCCACAACAAAATTATTCATATACTATATAATATATGACACATTAATTTAATACCATGATCGATACTTCTTTATCAGAAAAAAATTGCGATACTTCTTTCTATGTGAGAAAGCTACTCAAGGCTAATTACGTATCACATGAGTATCCTAGTACCTCGTGACTTCGAAGCCCGAATGTGACGAATCTTAATTAATTGTCTAATACGTTTCACGGGAAAGAAGACTCTTGATGGAATAATTATTCCAAAGTTTATCTCATGCCAAAATATTTTCTTAAAGAAAAAGACAAGAATTAATTTTTATGCTCAATTTTGTTTTTAAATGACTCTGTCAACTTCTATTTTGTTTTCAAATAGATTTTTATATCAATATCGGTTACAATATCTTAGATTAAAATTGAATGAACTAATGAAATATATATTACAAACTAACACTGTGATAAACAGCTAATTAATAATTTTTTAATTGGTAGAGCCATTAAAGTAATTAAAAATAACTGGTAACAGTTATTTGTGTTTCATCATTTTCTTCTAAAACTTCAAATTTAAATGTTGTGAAAATTCTATGCCGGTTAATAAATTAAAGAATCTTTACTTTTTTTTTTTCACTAGTTGCTTAAGAATATAATAAATGACGTTAGTAATGACATATAAATGTAACTTTCTTTAAACAATCTTCTTCTAATTTCTTTTATGCAAAATATCAAACATTGATAAATTTGTTGCAGGCGTTGAAAAGTTATCTAGAGGCGGGGATAAATTTATGATTTGATCTTAAAAAGGATAAAAGATTTTAGATAAAAAATTTAAATGAAGAGAAACAAATTGTTATATTGTAAAAAAAAAAATCTTATAATTAAAAAATTAAATTAAAAATATAAGATATAATTATATATAAATATTAAAATTTCAAGAATCTTGACTACTCCCCTTTGAATTATGATTATAACTTATCTTCTGTTATAAATAAGGTTAGTATAGTAATTTTTTTCTTTTTCAAATTTTAGAGGTAAGGAATATAATTTTTAAAAATAAGAAAAAAATTCGTATAATATGATTATCATTAAAAATAAAGGGGACGTTTTTTCAAACAAGACAATTTTAGGAGGTATTTTTTCAACTTCCACAGATTTTCAATGGTCACAGAAGAATGACACATTCTAATTATTTATGTATCTCTTAAATTAATTTTTACAAAAGCAATTTAAGAAACTCCCCAAGTTCTAACAAGATTTAAAAAAATTGCTAATTAAATATTTATTCAATTAGAGATAGATTCAAACAAGAAAAATACGCATAAAATGAAGTTGGAAAACAAGTTTATCTTGGTGAGGAAAGAAAGAAGAAGCTGTTGTCATCCGTGTTTACTGTCCTATAATATAATATATATTTTTTGAAAAATCCGTGATCTATATAAAAAACGTCAAGAGACCATTTTGAGAAGGCATTTTTCAACTTCAACAAAATTTCAAAGATCACGGAAGAATGACACATTCTAATTATTTATATATATCTCCTAAACAAACTTCCATAAAGAGGAATTACGTAAACTCCTCAAGTTCTAATAAGAATTGGAAAAATGGTTGATTAAATAATTATTTAGTTAGTGACTGATAAAGACAAAAACACACGAAAAATTGTTGGAAAATGATGGGTACAAGGAAAGGCTGTTGTCGTACTTATGGTCCTATAATATTGTGATACATATTTTTAAATTAAAACCCTGATAGAGTCCACAAAGATTTAAAATTTCATTTAATATAATTTAATTACTCTCCATCTTCTTCTTCCTTTTCAAAAGAAATTGTTTTCCTTGCACGAGCGTGGGTATATTTACAATTTGATTCATGCATCGGCGGTACTTCCAGTGTTATTCAATCCCAGTTGAACGCGATCTCCGCTGTTCACCCCACTTGTTAGGGTCTATCTTCTTAAAGATTACGTTCTTCTGAAATTCTCCGATGCTGTACCTTAATTTATTCAGATTCATTTATTATCTTTCTATATTGTTGCCTCTCTTTTAATAATTTTCGTGTCAGGAAATTATTCTCCATTTGATAACTCTTCACTCGTTCCGTCATTGTTCTTGATTTTCCATCTCTTTCTATTTGGGAAGATATAGTTTCTCGTCTAGTTTATCGGAGATTCAGCAAGTTGCAGTTTTTCCATCTGAATCAGGTAAAATTACCTCTTGTGCCTGACATTTAGGCAGCTAATTAAGATGCTCTTCTAAACGGCCAGATCCATTTTCATTTTCGAACGGGATGCACAGTGATTGGGTTGATTTCTCTTTGTGATGGATAGCTGGCCAATGAACTTAGATATCCGATATGTTTTAATATTTTAATTTATTATTTTTGGTTTCTTGTGTGTATGTCAAATTTGCTTCCGAATATAATTTATCCAGCTTTTGATCTAAAAAATTGTTGAATTAAACAGGAAATCGGAACCCTTTGTGTGTGTGTGTGTGTGTGTGTTTGCGTGAAAGTGTGCCGATTTGAGATGGTGAATGTTAAACAACAAAGGAGCCTTTTGTAAGTATATTTTGGTGATTGGTAATTTAAATTTCTTCTTTGCACAATATTTTAGTCTACTAGATGAGCAAATCTAACCTCACTGGGAGGACAGTTAATACTAGCCTCAAACAATATTATGAGGGGGGATGATTAAATTGGTACAAAATTGGTTGGGATTGTCTTTTCTCGTTCCTTCTGTTCTATCTTTCTTTCACTGGAGCTGAAATTGGTTAAAGAAAAGAATGGCTGCTAAAATAATTTCTAATTCTGTGTTGCTGCTTTAAAGTTTGGATCTTTTATAACAGTTTCTGATTTGTTTTTCCTTTGTAATGTGAAAACGCTCTTATTATTGGGCCTCTATAAGTGGACATGTCAGGTGAAAGTGAAACTAAACAATACAGATCTGAGTTAAAGCTTTTGTTGTTTCTTCACGTCAGAATAGTTTTTTCATTATCAGTTTCACAGACTTCTGATTTGTTGGACCTTAAATTCAATTTATGTTTATGCAGGATGAAGGTAGGCTTAAATGGGTTGAAGGGTAAAGAATTTTCACTTATTTCCATTGTTCTCATGTCCACGACTATCCTTATGTGGACCTGGGAGAAAACCCCTGGTCTTACAGCCTTTCTTCCTCCTCAAACACCACTGCAGCTATCTTCAGGTTCCGATTAGATAATTCTTTTAGTTTACGATCTTCTGCCAACTTGGTAATATTAGTCTGTTTTTTCTTTATGAAGATAGAAACTTGTATATTGTAATTTTGTTTTTCCTTTAATAATTGTCAGGCAATGTGTGTCAATAATGAATGAGCCTTCTTTATGAGTTCTTACTGTACATGTACTCTTCTTTTGAGCTTAAATTCATAGAATCTCATCATATATTGTCCTAAGGAATGATTAAAATAGACATAAAATTTCTAGTGTCTTGATGTCAAACAGTACTCCAAGCTTTGAAAGTTCACTCTAGGTAAGAAGCATGCATTTTTCTCAGTGGTTTTTATTTATAGGTGGTTCTGCATGTAACTGCAGATCTTTTAGTCAGTACACCTCAAGACAGCCTGCCTGCATCAGAGTCAAATTTACATGTAGGTGAAGATGGCTCTACATTGGCTAATAAAGAGACCATCAATAAGCAAGAAGAACTGCAATTAAAAGTAGCGTCTCAAACGATTCTTGCAGAAAGCTCTTCTGGAAAGATCCAAGGTGAAACTGATACAGGAACTACTTCACACATTGAACGTAAGATACTGCTTTTTGTTATCCTCAATGTTCCATGGGGTAAATAATCCCATTACAATGCCTGGTGGCATATATCATATCAACGGAGTGTTTGTTTAACCTGTATATGTTGCTGCTCCTGCTTCATCTGTTCTTTGCTATTGTTATCAAGTTGTTATGCCAATTTATGTTAATTTAATGCTATGCTAAATCTTAAACTTCTCTTTAATTGTGATGGTTCAGAAATTCTCTCTACGGTGTCAGATGAAGAAGCTGAACACAAAAGAGTCCTGGAAGCTGGGAACAACCATGGTGTACGAACTCTTTCAAGTCCACCAAAAATTGAAGTAAAAAGGCATAAAAAAGAGGTGAAGAAAACATCAAAAGAAGGTTCAAATCATTCACAAAGAAGCTCTTCAATCAGTAGAAAAGACAACGACAATTGGAATAATGTTACAGAACATAAAGGTAAAGGAATTTAGCTTAGCATATTAATCTTTTGTGTTATCTACTAAGTTCCTACAATGTTAAAACTAATCCACTATCTAAATATCTATATTGTGAGTTGAACTAAAACTAATACATGCTCTTTCTATATGCTTTCAAATAATAAGTTTCACTTTGGAGAAAAGAAGTCATTATCTTGGTTATAGAAAAGTTATCATTTTGTGTGTTCCTTCCTTTGTGAGGGGTGCCCTGCTAGTTAGCACTTAATCATTATTTTGAACGGATATAATAAGCAAGAGGTAAACTTTATGTATTTCCAGGGTCTTTCACTTGGACAATAAAATTCTCACGTCATATATAAATACTGCTCAGTGAGGGTGATTTCATGAACATTTGGAATCATGAACTTTCTATTTGTAAGTGCTGCTAAGTAATGACTGTTCTCTTGTTGGCACCTTCTCCAGCCTGTAATTATGCAAAAGGGAAATGGGTTCCAGACAACAACCGGCCTTTGTATTCAGGGTTTGGTTGCAAGCAATGGCTGTCAGGGATGTGGTCTTGCCGCTTGACACAACGCACAGATTTTGCTTATGAGAAGCTTCGATGGCAGCCAAAAGATTGTCAAATGGAGGAATTTGAAGGATTGAAGTTTTTGATAAGGTATTTCATTCTTTCAAATCATATTTATAGATTGGAATCTTTGTAATTGTTTGAGTCTACATCAGAAAGAGGGTCAACTTCGGTTGAGCCATTAATTAGCATGCAAGTTAAGTTGAATTATCTTTTGGTCACTTAAAAAATGTTTTTATAGAGGGCCTTTCCTTAACCTCCTTGATTTTGAGTAGAAGTTGGGACCAAATTTTTACACAACAGATTTGATCTTCACTATTTTTTTTTGGTCAATAGATTTGATCTTCACTTTATTCTTTAAATTAGATGTAGCTTTTGGATTAAACAGAAAAAACTACTCTATAGATGTCTTGTGTGGTCAATTGATGATAATCTTGGTGTATTTAGGATGCAAAACAAAACTCTAGCTTTTGTTGGAGATTCATTGGGCCGGCAGCAGTTCCAATCTTTGATGTGCATGATCACAGGTGGCAAGGAGACAGCTGATGTAGAAGATGTGGGGAAGGAGTATGGGTTGGTTTTAACTGAGGGCGCTGCTCGTCCTAGCGGGTGGGCTTACCGTTTCCCTAGTACCAATACTACTATCCTGTACCACTGGTCAGCAATTCTCTGTGATGTTGAACCTATTGATGTGAAAAACCCTAACACTGATTATGCATTGCACCTTGACCGGCCATCAGCATTCTTACGCCAATATATTCACAAGTTTAATGTCCTGGTTCTCAACACAGGGCACCACTGGAATCGAGGAAAGCTCAAAGCGAATCGATGGGTGATGCATGTTGGTGGTGTGCCAAATACGGATAGGAAAATAGCAGTGATTTGGGGTGCCAAGAATCTGACAATTCATAGTATTGTTAGTTGGGTGAATTCGCAGCTTCCAAACTATCCAGATTTGAAGGTATTCTTTCGGACCATCTCCCCTAGGCATTTTGTTGGTGGGGATTGGAACACAGGAGGCAGTTGTGACAACACTACACCAATGTCAATAGGAAAGGAAATATTAGATGAGCAGTCTACCGATCAAAATGCTGCACATGCTGTGAACGGAACTGGGGTCAAACTCTTGGACATAACAGCTCTTTCTCAGCTTAGGGATGAGGGTCATATGTCGCGATTCAGCATCACAGCCAAGCCTGGCGTGCAGGATTGCCTACACTGGTGTTTGCCTGGTGTTCCTGATACATGGAATGAAATACTCTTTGCACAAATTTAGTAGCAGATGATGCTGAATGAAGAATATTTGGTTGGCCTTTAGAAAGGTCCCTTGTAGTCCTTCATTCGCTTTCAAAAGGTCATGGGATGAAAGATAAACTTTTGAGCTGATCAGGTGAGAGGTTCGAAGTCGTATGTTGCAGAGACATGTTTATATCCCATGGCCAGTAGAGAGGTCTCTTGTGCTATCAGTCCTAGTTGATAATATTAACACGGTTTGATATTGCCCCTTGCATCCTCAGTAGGAAAGACTTTAGAAGATGTTGCCGAGCTGGAGCTTCTGAAGATTGTTACTGAGAGTTCCAGCTAGTTCCTCAACACGGTGTGACAGAAAGATACCCTGCTTTCTCTCTCTCTCTCTCTTTTTTGGTAGGAGATAAGGAAATTATCAGAATATAGTGTTTACTCATTGTTTTTTTTTTTTTCCTTTTTAATTATACGAGATGGCTGGAGGTTCAAACTTTTATGTAATGTAATCTGAATTCAGTACCCTTTATCAAGGGAATATAGTGGGGTCTTCAATTCCGTGGAAATTTCTTTTCTGTGCTATTAAATCTATGGATATCATGTCACAAGAAACGCATGTTGATTTTTGTTAAAGGTACAAAACTATTCGTAGTATAGGTAAAATTGTATTGGGAAATAAAAATGAAAATTTCTAATTTTACAAAATACAAAATATGGAATCTACTGATAATTATATAACTAGAATCTTTCTCATCCCTTTATTATTTGTTTATATTATTCAACCTTTTACTAATGTACGTTATTTCCATATAAATTTTTGGAATTACAAAAGACAAGTTCTAGCATAAATTCGTTATTTTCCACATACGCGGAAATTTTAAAGATTATTACTGAAACTCGACCAATCAATTTTGTTCATAAAAATAACTAATAAATTTTAATGAAACATTATTGTTATCCTCTAAAACAATTTTTTGTAGTATCTACAACATAACTTTTGAAAAGTTACAATATTTTTAATCGGAATCTTAGTTTGAAAATAATAAATAATCATAATTATTTCCTTAAAATCAATCTTAATAAACATAAAAATTACAGCAGATGTAAAAAGTAAGGGCTTTGTTATCTTAATATTATAGTAAGTTTGATTTCAAAATCCTGGCTAGTCAAAATTATTAGAGTCAAATGCTTAATATGTCATAGCACAACTAGAAGAGATTCTCACATGGCACGTTTATCGAGAGGCTATGCTTTTCTCCCTGTAACTAGTCGTTGCACTTACCGTTGAGGTGCGCTCAGTGATCGGCAAGGGCAGTCCCCGATGGGGATTCACCGGCAAGGAGGTCCAACTTGGGCGGGGATTTGCTGGCAGAGCTTTCGCTCATCTTTCTCCAGTAGCAAAAATCCACTTTCGTGTGGCTCTGCTTTTCTTCTTCCAGGAAATTAGCAGTTTCGTGTGTTGCGAGGTGCGGTCTGTGCTGCACTCAAATGGGGTAGTCCCCGACGGGGACTCGCCGGCCAAGAGGTCCAGCTTGGGTAAGAAATCGCTGGCGGGTTAATTGTGCGATGTGTAAAAGAGCAACCTCCCGACAGTGCTATGTTTTCCTTTCTGGGACTGCTGCGGTGTGCTCAGTCCTAGCGGAGGGGGAAGTTACTGACGAAGTTTTACGGGCAAGAAGGCTAAGCTCGGGCAGGGAGTCAACGGCAAAGTTTTATGGCGCAGGAGACCTATATCTTTTCCTAGAAACTAGAGAAGCATTTACCATCGTGAATTCTCACAGGAAGTCGCGGGCGAAGAGTCAGCTTTCAGGTGAGTCGCGAGTGGAAGGTACTATTTATCTTTCTAGCTGTTTTATTTTTGTGCTGCTCGTTTGGTTTGCCTCTACTTGTTTTCCTTTGGTCGTTTGTTTGTTTTCCCTTGTCTACATCCACGCTCTTAGGTTGAGTTATTCTTTTAGTGAGGATTGTTAGCTAATATGTGTGGCAACAATTGTTCCAGTGTAAGGGGCTTAAGTGTGGGGCTAAGTCACAGTTGAAATGTGGCACTTATATTAGATTGTTGTTAAGAAAATATAGTTGTGCTTTACTCAGTTATAACTTTTGACTTAATGGTAAGTGTTTGATTTTATAATTGGTATTAAAACCAAAGTCATGTGTTCGATTCTCATAAAGACAATTGTTGAGGGAGTGATTGTTAGCCAATGTGTGTGGTAGCAATTATTTGTTCTGTGGCAGAGGTCCAGGTGTGGGACCAAGTTACAGTTGAAATGTAGTGTTTGTGCTAGGTTCTGACTAATAGCTATAGCTTTTGGCTTAGCGGTAAACACTGGATCCTATAAAGACATAGGTAAGGTTAAGTTATTTTCTTTGTATTATAGGTGAAGAGCTTTAAGAAGATTCTTACCGTTTGAGCGGAGTTATGGATTGTGTGGATTCATTGAAGGGTATTCGAGCGGTAGAAGAATAAGATCTTTTAGCAAGAAAAAAAGATTAAAGTCATTAAGGCTTTGCGTAAATGCTTAGAGGCTTTGTCAGATTTTGTTGATAAGATAAATGTGGAAAAGGAAGGATCGATTATGGAAGAAGTAGAAATGAGGGGAATGAATAGAGAAGATATTAAAGAACCCAATTTCTTGAAGAAACTTACATATAAAGATATGGTGATGAAAAATGATGACAATGATGACATATCCCTATAGGAGATTGTCCAAATGGTGATAGAAGATTATATTGTCGAGGAGAATAATTCTCTTGAGGAGTTTGATCAACTTTTTGATACTAATTCTGTGGTATGGGTTACCTTTGAGGAATATGAACAATGGTGCTGCCCATGGAAGCTGTCATTGTATGTGAAGCTGCTGGGAAAGAGAATCAATTTAAAGGTTATGGAATCTTAGGTACAGAGAAGATGAACTTGAAATGAGGTAGTCAAAATTATGAATCTAGCGGAGGGATTTTTCCTTGTTTGTGTTGTTGAGAAAGTGGACTATAATTATGCTTTATTTGAGGGCCAGTGGCTCATAGCCGACCACTACCTTATGGTATAACATTAGCTACCTCTATTTCAACATTCCCAAATGGAGACCAAAAAAAAAAATTTGTAGTTTAGGCTTGTATTCCCGAGCTATCAGTGGAGTTATGTAATGGGGACTTTCTTTGGAAGGTAGGTTCTAAACTAGGTACTATGTTGAAAATTGATGAGTTAACCTCTGTCCAGTCTAGGGGTAAATACACACGATTATGTGTTAAGGTTAACCTTAGCAGACAGTTGGTGCCCACCATTACGGCAATTGGGAAAACCTACTTGGTGTAGTATGTATGATTGCATCTTATTTGCTTTAGCTGTGGAACTTATGGTCACAAGGCGGACGATTGCCTTATAGCCAAACCAAATAAGATATTAAGACAAACCTCAAAGGTAGTTTCAGGCGAAACTCTAATGACTGTGGAGGTAGAAAACATAATGTGATGGGAATTGCCACTACCTCAAAAGAAAAATGGGATTCTTTCAAGAAATCTGATTTAAACGGCGTGCTAATAAATGATTCTGTTCTCATGATTGAGGAAGATCTTATTTCTTCTCTCACTAATCCATTTGGACCACGGATGGTTGTTAAGCGCATGAAACAAAATAATGTGGGAATAAGACATTGCTTTGATAGAGATGGAACAAACAAGACTAACCTTGGACTTAATAGCATGCATTATTTTATTTTGAAGAATGACTCTGAGGTGAATACGTCAAGTAAGGAAGAGGAGTAGAATTCTTATAGGAAGATCAATGGTGATATGAAAACAAGTAACAATGTTCCTATAAAAAATTTTGCCAACAAAACCATGTTTATATACTAACAAAAAAACATGCCAACAAGTAAGCCCGAAAACTTCTCTTAGTTTAAAAACCTATAATAGGCAGTCAGAAATTGTGAACAGGCCTAAGGTTAACGCTTAAAAGTAGAACTTGATGGAAAATGTATCTGTCGAAGCCCCTAAAAGACAAAAACATAAAAAGAACGGGTTAATGGTTCCTCAGAATAATCCCATTCGGGATTTTGTTAACTGGCATAATAATACTAGTTAGAATCCTTCATCACACATGTTCAAGGTCCTAATAAAGTAACCTTGGAGTTTGTTAAATGACTTCGAGCTTTTTCTAGCAATCAAACAGGTGTTTTTAACCCTCAAGACCCCATTGCAGTTAGTGAGAGAATGGTGGGGGCAATAGAAGGAGTGGATGGGGAAATGGTGATAGATACTGATTTTACTGTTGGGCCCCAGACTAGACCTGCTCTGGATGCTTTAGGGAATGTCCCACCTATTGATCAAGATTAGTGAGTTTTGCTATCTTAGTCCTTCTTCTTTCAAACTTATAAATGAATGTGTTAATTTAGAATTGTAGATGTGTCTTAGGAAGAGTTTTCACTATGATGATTAGTGATTTAATGTATAGATATCATACAAATTTTCTATGTTTATTGGAGAAGCTGTGAGTGGGGAGAAAGTTAAGAAGATTATTAAAAGTTCAAATTTGATGGCTACTATATTCAAGATGGTGTAGGTTTCTCTAGTGGTATTTGGTATCTGTGGAAACTTAAATCTTGGTAGATACAAGTAATTCAGTCCCATCGCCAGTTTATTCATATGCAAGTTGCTTTTCAGAACTGCAGCTTATGGTTTTTTATTGTTGTTTATGGGAGTCCACAGCTCGCTTCTTGGAGGGATCTTTAGACTAGACTTAAGGTGATTTCTGGTCAGACTGTGGGTTGTTGGTATGTAAGGGGTGATTTTAATTCTGTGTTTTCTATTGATGACACCAGTGGTTATTCTAATATGTCTTATGACTTTGCTATTTTTCAAGAAACTTTGCTTGACTATGGCCTTCATGATATTGGGTTTCAAGAACAAGATTATTTCAAGATTAGAAGGTATAAGTCAAACTCTGGCCTTTCAAACTAATGTCTTCCTAGAAAAGCTTTGGTATGAGAAATTTATTGGAAGCAACTTTCTAGATGTAAATGACTTTCATATGGGGATTGTAATACTGCATATTTTCATGGTGTGGCTTCAGCTTGAAAAAGGAAAAATATAATCCTTATGTTAAAAGATAATTATGGGTCTTGGGTTGAAAACCAAAACACTTTAAAAAATATGGGTATTTCCTTTTACAATAAGTTGTATGAGGATCAGGGCTTCCATGACCAGTTCCCTATTTCTGGTATGTTTCCTAATCTAACAGAAGATAAGTTGTTATCCCTGGCTAATCAAGTAATAGAAGAGGAAGTTAAAGAAGCTCCATTTAACATGGGTGACTGGAAAGCCCTGGCCCTTGTAGTATTTTCGTGATGTTTTACCATTATAATTGGGATAATGTGAATGATTCCATCGTCAATTAGGTGATTAAGGCTTTTTCTAAGCCAACTATTATCAGCTCTGTAAATCATACCTTTATTTCTCTTATCCCAAAAGTTCTTAGTCTTGAGACACTGAAATAGTATAGACCCATTGACTTGTGTAATGTGGTGGATAAGTTTGTTATAAAAATTCTTGCTATTGGACTTAAAAAGATTATGCCAAAGATTATTGGTCCTAATCAATACAGTTTTGTGTTGGAGAGACAGAGTGCTAATAATATCATTATTACCTAGGAAGTTGTCCACACTATAAGGTCTAAGAAGGGGAATGTTGGCTTATAGCCCTTAAGGAGGATCTTGAAAAAGCTTATGATAGGCTTTCTTGGGATTTTGTGAAGGACACTTTGTGTGATATTGGTCTTCCAGATGATATTATTAATCTAATTTGGTGGAGTGTTACTTTTATTGATGTGCAATCGCTTTGAAATGGTCATGTTACTGATCCTCTTTTTCCCTCGAGAGGGATCAGACAAGGGGACCCCATCTCTCCTTATCTTTTTGTCTTCTGCATTGAGAGGCCTTCTAAATAATTTCTTTAGCTGTTGAGCAAAAGCGTTGGGATCCTATATCTTTAAATAGGAAGGGCCCTACCCTTTCTTATCTATTCTTTGCAGACAATCGTATTTTGTTTGGCATTGCTTCTATGTAACTAGTGCATATGATTAAAGAGACTCTGGAGACTTTCTGCAGAAGCTCGGGTTAGAAGGTTAATAATTCTAAATATGAAATTTATTTTTCAGCTAATGTTCTTATGGATAATAGACATGAAATTAGCCAATTTTTGGACATGAATTTAACAGATAATCTAAGAAAGTACTTGGGTGTTCCCTTGTTTCATGATATATGTTCCTACAAAGACTTCCAGTATATTAGTGACAAAATGATGAGTTGTTTGAACAACTAGAAGGCTAATACTCTCTCTTTAGCTAGAAGAATTACTCTGGCTCAGTTAGCTATTTCTTTTATTCCTACTTATATTATGCAAACTACTAGAATCTCTCTTTTGGTTTGTGATCGTATTGACAAAATTTGTAGGGATTTTATCTGGAATGATTCTGTGAATAAAAGAAAGATCCATCTAATTAGTTAGGAGAATATTGACAAACCTAAGAAATTTGGTGGCTTGGGTTTCTGAAGAGCTTGGGATTTCAATCAAACATTTCTTATGAAGTAAGCTTGGAAACTTATTCATAGGAGAAAGGATCTTTGAGGTGAAGGTAATTTGTAATAAATATAGTTGTTCATATGAGACTATTCCAATTGTGTACTAGCGTAGCACCGTTTTTAAGTTCTAGCGTGGAATTATTCATATCTGGGTGCCCTTTTATCATAACCTTCTTTGACATCTAGGGAATGGTAATTTGATCCATTTTTTGAATGATCATTGGGTGCTGGGAGTCCATAGACTTGAATATTTTGCTACCATTGATATTGATGATAATATTGGAGATGAGTTAGTAGTTGATTATATTCTTGATGATGGAGATTAGTTTGTTTTTAAACTTCAACTTGTCCTTCCTGTCAACTATGTGGATACTATTACTCCACTGAGAGTCTACCCCTTAGAAGAGGATTTTGTTTCTGTGGCCTGACTTCAAAATATCACTGGTATATTTTCTTGTAAATCAGCTTTTGATTCTTGTTTTGGTGCTAATTGGAACTTTGATTATGATCTTTTTAGCAAGATTTGGAAACTAGTTGTCCCTCAGCGTATCCATGCCTTCATGTGGCTTGTCATTAATTAGGCTCTCCTTACTAATAGTGCTTGTCATCGTCGATCTTTGGCTACTTCTCCTATTTGCCTTCTTTATGGATCAGAAGATGAAACTGTGCTTAACTTTATGCACAATTACGCTATCGCCAATTTGGTGTGGAAGAGCATTGTTCTTAGCTCTTTTCATTCAGCCTTCTTTCAAAGAGGCCTTCGTTAGTTGCTAGATTCAAGTTTTAACAAAAGAGCTCCTTTCTTTAATGGGGTGAGTTAGCTGCATACTTTTCCAATTATCTGTGCTGAAATTTAGTACATGAGAAATAGAAGAATTTTCAAAGGAGTTAATACTGAGCCTGATAGTTTCATGAGGTATTTGGCTGCTTTGGTTCTAGACTACCTCAATGCTTTCTCATCTCTAACTTATTAAAAGGACCGTAAGGGATCTAATTGTTCAACATATCTATTGGATTCCTCCTCTTGATCACACCGTCAAGCTTAATATTGATGATTCTGTTTCGAAACAAAGTATCGCTGCTTGTGGAAAGTTTTAAGGGACAGTAGGGGCAAATTTATCAAAGTTTTTAGTCTCAATCTTTCAAATTGCACGATTACCAATGCATAACTTTGGGGCTTATTTTTGGGCTCAAACTTTGTTTTGAAGCTGACTATCGGTCTATCTATACAGAGCTTGATTCCTTGATCATGGTAAGGATGGTTTAAAATTTACAAGACAATTCACATGGAAGCTTTCATCTGGTTCGTGCTATTAGACACTAGTTGGATTTAAATTGGTCTATTTAAATTTATCATATTTTTTGAGAAGCTAATTTTACTGCTAATGCCTTTGTAAAGCACAACTATAATCTCGGGGCATAGATTCTGTTCCTAATTTCACCTTTTTAGCTATTGCTATTGTCTTGCAGAGTGTTTGTCACCATAGATTTGTTGCTTGCTAGTTTTTGTCTTTCTTGGGCATGTTTTGCCTAATGTTTATATATATAAAAAAAAAAAATCTCAGAGCATCACTTTTTAATATTTTTAATTACTCCAAAAATGGTTATCATCAAATAAAAATAATAAGCTCAAGTCTTATATAAAAAAATAAAGAAAAATAATTAGTAGAATTTTAAAATATAAATTTTATAAATTTCTTTATCAATAATGTGAGTCATGTCTTAAAAAGTTTGCTTATCTTAAGTCAATTTGCCATATGACTAAGATGAGGGGTGCCAAACCCAATGTTCTATGAATTAGCACGTATGACCCACGGATATAAGTGAATCAAGCTAAAATATTTTAGAATTATATGAATTTATTTAATTTATACCCAACGTACAATAAATTTAGATAAAATCTTTAGTGTATTCATAATTTTAAATGCATCAATATATTTAATTAGAACGTAGAGATATAATTATAATATTATTTATAAGTATACCATATATATTATAATATATTTTTATATTATAATTAAATGCACTGATACATTCAAAGATACTATAAATTTAACTTGTTTTAATAGTTTTAATTATAGATGTGTATCATTTAGGTTTAAAGAATAAAATTATAATTTATTTAAGTAAAAATTAATTAATTAATTTACAAATTCGTCTTTTGTTTTCCTAATCATTCGATGCACTTTCAAGTTTTTACAATTATATTCGCTCTAATAGCTTTTAATTTTGGTTGACTTAGCAATCATTTCTTTCAAGTCGGCTCACACATGCTATTTTCTGACCAAAAATGGATTTGGAAATTTAGTACACCATGGATGGGGTCATTAATAGAATGAAAAAATTATATATTATTTTTATAATATTATTCTTATAAATAGAATATTAAAATGATAAGTTTTTAAATAAAGATATAATAACATCACTTAGTTATTTTATTCACCTTCCAATTTGGAAGAACAGAAAATAAAAGGACTCTTTTGCCAAGACTATTTGGGTTTAGAATTTTAGGTCTAGTGTATAAAGAGAGGGTATGGAGAATAATAAAGGTATTTTAATCTTTTAATTAATTGTTTCGTGAAAAGGATAGATACCCTAATAGAGTGGAGATTCCTACATACACATACGCAAGAGTCAGATAGGTTGATGTGATAAGTTTGAATTTTCTTTTTAGCATACCTAGTTAAGAGAATTCTACTCTTTTTCATCAGCTCCGCTCCTTTTCATAAGCTCCTTTCCTATCTTTGGATGATAAGGAAAGATTTTAGAGTTTTCATTTACTATTTCATTCTACTTTAACAAAATTTTCAAACATAATATTGTATCAAATTAGCCATTTTACTCAATATTATTACGTTATGAACTATCCATTCAAATATAACATAAATTTCTTATAATTGTTCAGCGGAGGATCTGACATTTACAAGCCCAAATAAGTTTATTATTGGGATTTTTTTTTATTTCTTATTTTTGAACTTTTCTCTTCCATTTGAACTTGTGTCTCGGACTCCGGTAAATGGATTTTGGACTTTTTTAGTGGCGGGGTTACGAAGACTTGAGATGGGCTCCACCAACATCATTTAACCGATGGTTTATCTATAACCATGGGGATGGAAATTTCTTTCAGCACTAAATACTGAATTTTATGATCCATTAATATAATTCATTTCACATTAGTTTGATTTGAAAATTTGAGATGCTCTATCCAATTGGCACTTGATTCTCTGCTTCAACGTCACGCTGTGGCAAAACGTGACATGTGGAGCTGCGCATGCAACCTTCGTTGCCGGCAAATGATACATAATAAGGGACAAAATGAAGTTGGAAGATAATGGCCATTATTAATTTTTTTATTCATTATAATAATAATATAATAGCATTTCTGTGACCAAAAAAATAATAGCATGTCACTATTTTTTTTTACGGCAAAAATGTTTTCTTTGTCACAATATTTTGAAAGTAAACATCGTTATTAAGTCTTGTTTTTTAATACAAAATTTACACGATGGGCAAGTTAGTTTGACTTTAACAGCTCGGGATCAGTAGCAAATTTCAAGTTTAAAACATTTTTTTTTTTTGGATTGGAAAGTTTGAACACTTTTGTTACTGTAGTTGTCAAACTCGCAAATTTATTATCCGAATTTACAAGTTTATGATTGTACATAAAGAAAACGAGTCAACTCATTATAAACTCGGATAAACTCATGAGTTGATTTACCGATTCTACTGAGTTTATAATTTTAACGTGTCAACTAATTTATAAAGTCAACAACGTAATAATTTCAATTCAAGACTAAATAAGATATATACAAACTTTTTTTTTTATGAAATTTTTACAATTTATTTTATTATAAGTTTGAATATGCGTAAAAAATAATAAAATTATATTTAATATGTACTTATTAAATAAAATAAGATAAATATTATTTAATTAGTTATATTGAATAATTATTTATGTATGACCATATTAAAATATTCATGTTGAGTATTATATATTATTAAATATAAATAGTTTTTGTTTGATTAAGTATAATTTGAATTACGTTTGAATAATTTTTAATGTATATAGTATTTAAACTATAAAATTATATATTTTAATAACTATTTATTAATCAAGACAAATTTTTATAAATTTATGTTATAAGTCTATATTACGAGTTTACCTTTTTGTTACAAGTTTAATAAAACTTGCAAGTTTAACAACCTTATTTGTCACATTTCCCCTTCATCAAACATCATCGGTTCAAAATTTTAATCTAACAATTTAAATAACTATAGTTAATAAAATGTATATAAAATTTTAGCAACATCATCTGAAATACTTAAAATATCTTCTTATTTAAAAACTTTAGCACATATCAATTATTCTTATTTTACACAATTACAGTATTTTATAAAATTTATTATTAAATATTTTATCAAATAATTATGCTTTGAAGAATTTATTGATATAATTTCATTTTTTTTTTAAAGAAAATCATCATATAAATTTGTAAGAAATTAACTCTATTTTTATATTGTAAATTTTAAAATACTACTTTTTCTGGTTGCATAATTAAAAACAAGAGGTGAATTTAGGAAGAGAAGGACCAAAAAATAAGGGAAAAAATTGAATGGATCCAGCCATTCCATTAACCCTAGCCCTAAAAATTGAATGGAATCCACAATTGATAAAAAAGAAGAGAGAGGTCCAAATCATTAACAAATATAATAAATTAACACTTTTTAAATTGACTTTTAATGTTTATTTTTTTTTCCCAAAATACTCATATTGAAGAGTTACTTTTTTTAATTGTTATATGAAAGTATTATTGAACTAATTTATACGTTAATTGGTATCAACATTTTAAAAATGATTGTAAAAACACACTCTATATCAATTTTTTGTATTACAATAATAAAATTTAAAATACTAAATCTACATTTTAAATCTAAATTAGAAAAATAAAAAGCATAAAATTTTCGTTATTAGATGAATCTGTTAAAATCTTTTTTTTTTTTTTTGAAAGTTACTTTCTCGTATATTATTGAATAAAATATTCCCTGGCAAAAGGAATATTTCCCGGCAGAATAATTTATGACCGGCAGAAACAGCTGGTAATGAAAATGTATTATGAAGGTATTTTTCGAGAAGTCCAAGTCCAAGTATTTACTTGTAATTAAAGCCAGAATGATTAACTACAATAATTAGTCACTTAAGCATTAAAAAAGCTACTTTTACTAAGTTCTCCAATGGATAAAGGATGAGGTCAAAATCATTAATAAATAATGATAAAAGCAGAATCTGCATAACTGCGGATGTGACCTGTAATTGCCGACATGGCACGCCACGCGTCACTATACTCGTTTCCCACACGGAAAATCAGGGACTATCTAACTGCTTTAAAAACTGAATCTCCAATATTATTAAATACCAGAAAATCAAATCAAAGAGGGCCCTACTGTAAAATTACCTGTAGATCCAATCCGAGGAAGGAGGCCCCACCCTCAGGGGAGGTGAGCCTCCTGCATGTTCCACACCCGAACGAAAACGAGAATTCCAATATACAAGTCATCTCCCTCTTGCGTTTCCACAATAAAATATTCAAATCAAAACAGAAGGAAGGGATCATCCTTTCTCGTTCCCAGCTTTCCAACGTTCATCTCGATTTCGCTCTCTTCTTCGAACCACATAAGCTTCGGCTTTTTCTTTCTGCGATGGCGGAAGATTTTTCCAGAGCGGTTGATGATGGCCTCAAGCTCTCCAAGCGTGTATACTTCGGCAAGGACAGGGCGGTGACGCCGCCCAAGCCCCCGATCTCCATGGAGAAGTCGCTACATGCCTTTCTTCCCACCGCACCCATGGTTTACGCCGTCATCTATGATCCGGGAATCGTGGATAACCCCGATATGCCGAGCTACCAGCCCCACGTGCACGGCAGGTGCGACCCGCCGGCGTTGATTCCGCTTCAGATGAATGGGATTGAGCTTGAGGCGGATTGTTATTTGGATACTGCTTTTATCACGATAAATGGTGTTTGGAGGGTGCACTGTGTTAAGGGTAGCCGCACCTGTGATTGTCGCGTTGCAATTCCGATGGGCGAGCAGGTGCTTTTTGCTGTATATGCATTCTATTCCATTATTTTGAAGTCCGCCTCTCGTATTTTTCTTCTCCCTTCTTTTTTTTTCTTGTGTGTCGTAGAATTTTCGGTATTATGATTACAATCGTAGTCTCCTTCCTGCTTTTTGAATTACCGTAATGTTTGACGTTCATGAATATATTGTGGAACTTGGAACCGAGTTTTTTGGGGACTAAGCAGTTAATTAAGGGTTGGAAATGTTGTCGCAAATGGTTTTTCTGAAGGTTATTGATAGCCCGGTTCGCTAATTTTGTTTCTGATAATACTCTGGTTTACACTCCCCTTTCTCTATACAACAGTGAATGTCTTTTTTTATTTTTTTATTTTTCTATTTTTTGGGTTCATCGAGGGAGTAAAGTTCTATTGCTTTGACTAAATTTGAAGTGTGAAACTGAAAATATAACAAATTTATTTCTTCATCCATTGAATATTTCTTAGTTTATTGTCTCTTTTCTCCTCAAAAAGTTCTCACTCCAGGAGGATCCATGGAAATATTTTGTAGTTCTTTATGCTTTCCTGTTTATACCAAGAAAATTATTTAGGCTTCCTGCTCTGTTGGTCATGAAATTTTCTATCTCCAAATGACTTTAAAAATGTTGCGGATTTAGTGTTCTGATATAATTTGGCTAACAGGGTTCAATTCTAGGTGTCGAGGTCAGTGTTCTTAGAAAATCATATCATACTCAACTGCTTATGGAAGACAGCAATGAGAAGGAAAATGCTACCCGAGCTAAAGAAGGAGGTTTTATCAAACCTAATATACTTACATTCAATATACCAGAGGTAGTTACATAAAAGTGCATAAACTTTAAAGGTTGTTATTAATTTCTAGATCCATGTCTATTCATTCTTGGAATGTCTTTTTACAATGTGCCTGTAACAGATTGACGGGGGTTCCAATTTATCAATTAAAATTAGTTGGTCCCAGAAATTATTATACAGCAATGATCAGATCTCCTTCAATGTGCCATTTACCTTTCCTAGTTTTGTGAACCCTGCTGGAAAGAGACTTCCTAAAAGAGAAAAGATACAAATAAATGTGAATGCCGGTGTTGGAAGTGAGCTGCTATGCAAGACAATAAGTCATCCTTTGAAGGTTCTTATTTGGTTGGAATTTTGTGGGGACTCCATTTAATGTTTTACATGTTGCCATTAGATGTGATTCTTTTCCCTGACTGTCCAGGAAGTAAGGCGCCATGCTGGAAGTATTGGTCTTTTATATGATTCTGAAGTTCTCTCGTGGTCAGAAGTTGATTTTCATTTTTCTTTTGCTGTAAGGTTTATGGCCATTTTAAGCTCCATATTCGTTCTATGATTTAGCTTTGAACAGGTGCTATTATCAGCATGTTATATGTTGTTAGGTTTCTTCAAGCAATTGCATAAATGGTGGAGTTCTTCTGGAATCTGCATCTGTGCATGATTTTGATCGAAGTGACATGTTCTGCATGTACTTTTTTCCTGGAGATCCTCAGAGTAGCAAGGTTGGTATAAAATCTTTCCTTTGTGGGTGTACATCTGATATGATTTTCATTTGTCCCAGTTGTTCTCATTGCTGGTCCTACTCAATAACCAGGTGTTCAAAAAGGATATAATATTCGTTGTTGATATTAGTGGAAGCATGCAAGGAAAGCTAATTGATGACTTAAAGAATGTATTATCAGCAGCTCTCTCTAAGCTTGATCCTGATGATTCATTTAACATTATAGCTTTTAACGGAGAAAGTTATCTATTTTCGACATCAATGGAATTGGCTTCCAAGGATACAGTTGAAAGGGCCAACGAGTGGATTAAAATTAATTTTGTTGCAGGAGGTGCCACAAATATTTTGCATCCCTTAAACACGGTAAGTTTAATTTTATCCCTTTTACAGTTTCTTTGAAATCATTCATCTGAAGCCATGTATTGTTTACAGGGGATGCCAAGGTTATATACCATTATTGAGTGACTTGTTAGCAATTAATCTAATTTTTGGCTGCAATGATAGTTCAATGAACATGAACATAAGGATCATTGAGCAGTAGTTACGGACTACCAATTGCACAGAATAAGCAAATATCATTCTATGCTCCACTTGATGCATGGGGAATCTATTCCTCACATCATGTTGCCTCTTTAATTATTTCTCGACTAGCTTTCATGTTATTGATACTCATTTTAATTCTTTCCTGATCACTATCATTGGCTGGAGTATTATATATTGCTTACTTCTTATCTTCAGGCAATAGAGATGCTGTCAGGAGTTCGAAGTTCAATTCCAATGATTTTTCTGGTTACAGATGGAACTGTTGAGGATGAGAGACATATTTGTGATATTATGAAGAAGTATATGATCAACAGAGAGTCAATATGCCCCCGGATTTACACTTTTGGCATAGGTATGGTTTCTAGAGTTAAAGCCTTGCTACTTGGACTGTTATCCCTGTATTTTATGCTTGAGGAGCCTGCAATAAATTTTTAAATTGTAACATTCTTTTCCAACATCTTTCTATTAGATTTTTTAGTTGAGTTATGATTAATGGTTAGAGTTCCCCATTCTTTCATTCAGTTATATTAATTGAGGATTGTTATAGTGTGCTACAAAATCAATATTCTCTTTGAATGTATGGCAGGTTCGTTCTGCAATCATTATTTCTTGAGGATGCTTGCTATGATTGGTAGGGGCCAATATGATGCTGCATTGGATGTAGGTAAGTGTTGAATTTTACTTAACTTTGCAAGATAAATCCATATTCATTGCGAACAAGGTTATCAAGATTGAGATCTTAAGATCAATCAACGGGATAGAAAGATTGAGTGTAGGATCGGAAGATCATGCATCTAAAGATATAACAGTTCACATATGCATATATATATATGTGTGTGTGTGTGTGTATGTATATATATGTATGTATGTTGTGTCATATGTGTGTGTGTGTGTGTATGAAAGTCACAAAGAAGCATAATACATGTACAGAATACTTCACCAAAATATAATCTAGAAGAATAAGACCAAGAACATGATGGAAGACATACTTGCAGAGAAGGCACTTTGTCTTAAATCAATAACAAGAAGAAATTACAACACAAGGTTTGAAAACATGCAAATAGCGAAGGGAAAAAACAGAGTCAAACCCCACTTCCTTTTAGCTTTAAAAGCTTCATCTTTCTTGCCCAAATGCCCCTAGCTATGGCTAGAAGGTTTTCTCTTCAAGACCCCAATATTTAGTGTTATGATGTTTCACCGTCAGCCTTCACCTAATGAAGTTGAATGTTGAACATATCAGGGGTGAAGAGGCTGTAAATGCGTAGTATCATGAAGGGTTTGGGGATTTTCTTTCCATCCCCCTTGACCCAACAAGTTAAAACCTAGCAACAAAGAAGAAGCTGTTGCAAATCCAAAATGTCATAGGATAAGATTGTGAGATTTTAAGATTTAAATTGAGATCCTTGAAATTTTAGATCTTGGAAATATAGGATCGTAAAACCTTAAGATTTGGATTGAGATCTTGAAAACTTGGTTATCAAACCGTGTCCCTGAATGTGTTAACAAACAATACTTTTTGGTTATCAAACTGTGTCCATTAGTATGTGTCTAACAAACTATTAGATCATTTGACGTGGGGTGCATAGTCTATGCATTGTATTTGGTGCATTTGGTTGTGAACTACTGCATTGTCTTCTTAAGAGAGAAATTACACTGATTTTACGTAGTTATTTTAGAATGATTATCTGAAGCCCTTCTTGAAACAAATGGTTGAGAAATTCAGTTCCTAGTATGTATGAATAGACAGAAGTATAAAAGGTTCCAGGTATATTTGCTGACTTTTAATGATTTATTGCATTGTTCACAAGCCAATGTTGGCCAGGTCTAGTAATAAAATAAAATCAAGTATATGGTTAGCCTGACAAATTATTGCACCTCGTTGGGTGCTTCGTCCATTTTTGTTTATTGGCTGAATCAAAACACAGTTTCATGCAAAAATAATTGCAATATAAGCACTTTAAATTACTGGACGAGCACTCTAGATGCATATTACTAGCTACAACGGCCTAACTTAAATACTCGTTTTGAACGGACAGATTTTATTGTGCCTCGAATGCTCAACTTATTTGATAAAGCTTTGTCTCTCATTCTGGCAAATATCACAGTTGACTTACCTAGTGATCTTGATGATGTGGAGGTAAGACATTTTACATAATTTTGATTCGCTTACCAGTCTCAAATCTGCATGTATCTTAGTGATTAATCACTTTTTGACAAATCCTGGATTTGTAATTCTGACAATGTAAAATGTGCCATACTTTGTATCTGTCTCCTTCCCCTCCTTCTCAATGCTGTAATTCCCGAATGCCTAAGATGATTTGTGGTGACTTATGTGCCGCATCGTCATCTTTCATGTTATGCTGGTTTATGTTTGTTTCTTGTTTTAAGCAAATAATTGACATTGAGGACAATTATACGATGCCATGATGGAACCCACAAATTTGTTTCTGTTACATATTTTCCATTATACATGACAATTTTATCCGACTTAACTTGAGGTTGTGGCTCTCTTTTATGATAGGTGTACCCATTCCAAATTCCTGATCTTTCATCCGGGGGTCCTTTGATTTTATCTGGAAGATATAAGGGGACTTTTCCAGAAACTTTAACAGCTAAAGGTGTCTTGGCTGATTTCAGTAATGTTACAGTGGAGTTGAAGATACAAAAGGCAAAGGACATACCTGTAAAAAGGGTAAAATTCTGTATCAGTTACTTGCCATTGCATATTTTTATATACTTTGAAGTTTCATACTTGAAATAACAAAATTGTTTCAAAATATATTTTTATGAGAATATAACAAATATATGTAAAACGTAAATTAAATATATGAATATTGAATACCAAAGTGAGAATAATATATTTCATAAAATCATAAAAGTTCAACCTCCAACCATAACTTTGATCAGAATTATATTTAAAACTTGCCTCATGATAAATTTGATAAAAATAAATTAGCTTCTAATCTTCTTTTAAAATATGGGGGATAAAGATAGATACAGAGGAAGAGATTAAATTTCACTGAACTTGATTCGTAGAGGGAAAAAGTAGCTATCTTGTTGATTATTAGTTTCATGACAAATATTCCAAAATTTTTTAACCATAATGATAACTTTTATAAGAATCACATCATAGTCTCGATAAAATTGAGCTTGTGATAAATATTTCTAACATCTAGTTTATAATATAGTAATAAATTTAATGATAGTTAATAGAATCTATCATTGAAAAAGAGGAAAGAAAAATGAAAATTTTGTAATTTAATATTTGATCAACTAGAAAAGAGATCAATGGGAAGGAAAGTCAAGAAACAACATAAACAAAAGATAAATTAAAATGCAATTGAATGGACAATTGAAACATAAGAAAAATATTATTAATAAGCCATAATTGTATTTCACATAATTACAGATGAAAAGAAGTAAAAAAATGTATCCACTTGAGTAAATTTTATCCGTATAACCAAATTTTAGTAGATATACTATGATAATTGAAGATGAGGTTCCAACATTGGCCCTAGACTCTAGAGTACAATTTAACAATCCACCCCTTAAGGGAAGTGAGGGGATGCCCAAGCTACAAGAAGATTTAAGAGAGCATTGACCTAATATGCAGATCTCTCTCAGATGGAGAGGGGTATAACACTCAACTTAATGGGGAGACTGTTCATTTGTGGCATGCTAGTCTTAGTAGATATGTGACTTGAAGTATGCAACATTATCACTTGGCTAGATGCCAATTTAGTATGGTACGACAATTGCTGCATGGCAAGTTGAAGTTTCAGGCTGAGAAACCATTGGAATGGTTCACTTTTATGTGTTTGAGCCAATGAAGCAACCTTAATTATGTGGGTGCAGCTATATGGTGTCATTTATCAACGATTTTTTAAAGTGTGGATAGATTTTGTGAAAGAAAAGTGAAGAGACATTGATAAAATTTAAGCAATTCAAAAGGAAAATAGAAAGTGAAGTTGAAGTTCATTGTTTACGTTGACAATGGAAGACTACAAAGTACTTATCTAGTTGTCTTACGAACTGTGGCATCCTAAGGGATTGTGTAAGTTACATAGACAAGTAACGTGGCCAAACACTCCTCCTAAAGTGGAGTTGTGGAAAGGAAAAATCAACATCCGGCGGAGATTGGTCATAGCATGTTGCATGCTAAGAATGTGCTTAGCATTTTCTAGTCAGAGTATATGAAGACTTCAGCCACAATAAGTCTCTTCTGGTACTAGTCGGCAGGGTACATATTGTATTCATTTTAAATATTCTCAGAAGTAACTTCGACAGAAAAGTCAATCTGTTGCATCTTTCTGTGATATGATGATCAAAATAGAAGGATGTTCATTTTGAACCCTTGAACAGGATGATGCTAAACATTAATTAAGGAATTCGGTGTTTGACGAAGCTTCCTTTCCTTGTAGTGGTCGCACAAATAATGCTATTAGAACCTAATTAGATTAAAGATAAGGTTGGAGAAAAATGGACAAGGAGAAGGAATTTGATGAAGAGCATCCAGGGAAGGAAAACAAAGTAAATTGACCAAGACAGTTTGAAGTCCATTTTGGGACAAGACCGGTCATCATGGGAGGGTTAAACAAAGCAGATTAGAATCTTGCAGGAAACGTGAAAGCTCTGATATGCTAGTCACACCTTATCATTGTAGTGTTCTTCGACTTGCTTGAGTTTGAGGAGGAAGTCAAGGATGAGGCTGCCCTAAGAGAAGTTGTGATAGAACAAGAACAGGGAGGTAAGTGCTGTGCTGTAAGAGAAATAATCCAAGGGGGAAATGGCTAAAAGCCATGCTAAGTAATGGACTCTGGGCGAATATAGGATGATACCCTGTTTTTCTTTAAAAACTATTCATCAAATGATAAGTTTAAAAAAATTAAGATTGAGTTTTACACATATACAAATATACGGTCTTTTGATGTATACAAGTTCAAGAATACTTATTTGCAGTGGCCCTAGCATTTTAAGTAAATGCTCTTATACAAGTACAAGGGGACAAGTCTTGTGCCTTAGTAGTCTAAGAGAGGTAATTGTTTTGGCCTGAAAGTCTCTTAAGCTATCATCATTAAAGAATCTAAGCGAGACGGGGATGATTACCCTCATTGAATGAGAAGTTTAAAAAAATCAGATATTATATGTATAAACGGAAATACTTATTTGCAGTCATGGGTCCTTGCATTTTTAATCAGATGCTCTATTACGAATTTTTATGTAATTTTGTGTTGCGAATTTTATTATTCTTTACATCTATTTTCATTATGTTGCATTGTTTTTCCTTTAATAGGTTTTTGCAAAGCAACAAATAGAGCATCTCACAGCTGAAGCGTGGCTTTCACAAAATAAACAGACAGAATATAAGGTTTATTGCTTCCCGTATAATTCAGTGCGTACAAGTTGGAAACACATGGGATACTCAGCCAGTTCTGATCCTCATAAATAATTTTCTTTTGCCCATCGTTTTAATTGGCAGGTTGCAAAACTAAGCCTAGAGACTGGCTTTATGTCCGAGTATACTCATTTGATACTACTTGAAAAGGATCAGCAGCTTAAGAATCTGAAACAATCAGATGGAGCCAAAGAGGTATGTATCAAGAGTTTTTAAGATCTTTTTCCAAGTAAGCTCGATATTCAGCTACGCAAGTATAGTTATATTCTTTATCTATCATGTCTAATTGAAATATAATTTTTGAAAGCGTGTTTTTTAATGCTTCAGACTTCAGAGTTCAAATATATATTCTTTCTGTATTTAGATGTACGGTGATATAATATAGAAATACCTATGATCAAGGTTATTTAATTGTCTTTTGCAAATAGGATTTCAAAACAGGCCATCCTCGGAATGAAACAGAAAATCAAATGCAGAGAAAAATTTTACTCCCAAACTTAGGCATCGGCTTCGGCAACTTGACTGCAACTGTTGAAAATACTCCTCCAGGAGCAGAGGAACCAAAGCTGCCTGAAGCGGCTGAACAATTGGTTAAGGCAGCCACAAATTGTTGTAGCAGCTTGTGCAATTACTGCTGTTGTCCGTGCTGCATCGATGTATGGACTCGGATGAACAACCAATGTGTAACTGCATTGACTCAGCTTTGCATTGGCTTAGGATGCTTGGGCTGCCTCAGCTGTTGTTCAGAAATATGTTGTCGTGGCGATGACTGAAGGCTGAAATTTCGGGTAATTAATTGTATATGATTGTTGTATGTTGCCGTCTCTATTTACACTTTTTTTTTTTTTTTTTTATATACGTGTATATGTGTAAGTCGTTTGTTTTTGTTTAAGGGTCATATGTTTGTTCAAGGGTCATCT
Source organism: Delonix regia (assembly GCA_037074485.1). Classification (NCBI taxonomy): domain Eukaryota; kingdom Viridiplantae; phylum Streptophyta; class Magnoliopsida; order Fabales; family Fabaceae; genus Delonix; species Delonix regia. The sequence continues at coordinate 37,806,335 of CM073451.1, forward strand.
TTTTCGGGGCTCTGGTTTATGTTCGATTTAAGCATGGGCTCATTTGTCTGGTTACATTACCTTAAATATACGAGATGGAATAGAAAAAATTATGATTCTTTATTTATTTTTCAGACAGGGAGATAATTGGTTTTGTCAGCTAACTTACTGTAGTCGACGCGGCGTGAGCGTGGGCTGCAAAGCACATGCGCGCAAGCCACATCCAATACTATGGCATGGTTTGGAGGTGGGACATTGAGATTTGAGCAAACATCCACAGAATCAAAGAGTGCAGGATTATTTTTCAAGGAAAATACTCTCTCTTCTTTTAAGATATAATTTACTGATACAGCACTCTTAGTGACTTTTAAGTTTATATTATAATCTTTTTTAAAAATTCAATAAACTTTAAAATAATTTAATAAAAATAAATTAATATTAAAAGATATATTCATAAATCGTTATTTTTTCAAAAAATGTAACCAAATAAAAAATAATTAATTTTTTCTTTTGCACCTTCCTCTCCCCAGCTTCCAATAGAGCCCTCCTAGATTAAAAGGAAAAACGATATATTACAGTTTATACCCATTACTTTGACTCCTTGGGTTTTGGTGTTTTGTTCAAATTCTAATTTATTTGCTCCATCACTATTGAATTGACAAAAATCCCTTTTTAGTCTTCCATTTATAGACCTATTTCCATTTTAGTCCCCTACTTATCATAATTCTTATATTAGTCCTTCACTTCATCTTAAGTTATCCAAATTGGTCCCTCTGTTATCCCACCATTAGCCAACTGCTAATGTGGCATTTTTTTATTGACACGTAATGTTAGAAGGTCATGTGAAAAAAAAAAAAAAGGAATTATAGTCAGCAGTATCTGTACATCTCACCCATCCTTGCACCTTTGCGTTCTTCTTCTTCCATCCTTCGACCTCTGTGTTTCAACAACATCTGCACATCTCACCCATCGTTCCACCTCAGCCTTCTTTTTCTTTTGCCAACACTTCTTCCTTTTCTTCTTTTTTTTCTTCTTCATGACACCTCTGCTGACACCTCTTCTTCTTCTTCTCCTTCACCGACATTGCCAACACCTCTGCTTCTATGAAATCCTTTGTCGACACCACTTTTTCTTTGTCTTCTTCTTAATGCTTCGCTAACACCTCTTCCTCCTTCTCTTTTTCTTCTTCTTGCTGACACCTCTTATGTGAACTGCCTTCAGTACCTTTGGGATTACACAAAGAAAGGAGAAATTGAGATACCTAAATTTGTGAAAAGCCATGATGATGTCCTGGAGCATAAACCACTCATAGATTATGGGATTGAACCAAACCCCTTTCACATGAATGAGATTCGTTCCACGTTGTACTCATTGGGGAAGTATAAGAGTTGATGGGCAGCAAGGGATTATGGGTCTTAGTGTGGTTAACAAATATCAAGGTTGACTTAATAATCTAATGGCCAACTTTGTACAAAATGGATTTGATGTTGTATGTCAAAACATTGTGTGATACATAATTGAGCACCATTTCCTTAGCCATGCTATCCACCTTGTTAATGATGTCAAAATCTTCCCATACTGTTACACATTTGGAAATTTGACCTCTGTACCTATCACTATTGTGGCAATAATTAGTTATAAAATTCCTCTTTTAAGTGAACTTCATGTTCTCAATGGGATCAAAGTCTTTGGTTACCTATAGTGAAATTTTCTTTTGTTCATTTTGTACTACAGTTCCATTTCACATTGTCACTACTGCATATATTTTTTGTTATTCTAGATTTTAAATCAATGACCTCTATTGTTTGATACTTTCGTTTGTTTTGTTCTTTTTGTTTTTTGGCCATATTGTTTTATGCTTTCTTCAATACAATGATTCCTTTTAAAAGCATTTTTTAAGTAAACAATTTAATTTGAAAGCATCAATAGTGAGTTTAATATGAATGGATGCTTTCATTATGAGAGTATCAGGGGATGTTTTGGGTGAGAATGATGATAAGTGTACTGAAAAATTCTATATATCTTACTAATGATTAAATATAAAATTATTGCTTTATCAATTAATTAATTGATTACTCATAAGATTAATATATTTAGTATTAAGAACTTTTAGCAAGATTAATTGATATTTTTATCATTAATGAGTATAATTATAAATATTAACTAAATAAAATAGGCAAAAACGTTGGTCTATATTTAATAACTACTGTATTAGGTTAGAGTATGTTATCACTAATAATTCATTTTTACTTTTAATTATTTATGTCTCTTATTGGAAAGGTCTTTGCAATGCCATATCAAGTTATACCTTTTAGAAGTAGAAGGAACTTTAAAGTACTGTAGACAAAACTATGAATGGCTTTCTAGGACAAAAATCTTCGATGTTTAATGCTTAGTTAGCCTTTTTGATGCATGCTTGTTATCACCCATGTAATATTTGTCAAAAACTGCTATAATGTTGTTGAACATTCGCAATTTATTTTTTGTCAGCAAGAAGAAGAAGAAGAAAAGGAGGAGGAGCAACAGGTGTCGGTGAAGCATTAGAAAGAAGATGAAGAAAAAATGGGGTTGATAAAGGATTTTGCAGAAGTAGAGGTGTTGGCAGTGTCGGTGACCTGGCTTGGTGTTCGGTTGTTGGGTGGTTTCACAGAGGTGGAAGGATGGTTGAGATGTTACAGATATTATTGACTAGAGTTCTTTTTTTTTTTTTTCTTTTTTTTCTTTTTTCACATGAGCTTCTAACATTACATGTCAGTAAAAAAAAAAAAATGTCAAATTAGCAGTTGACTAACGTTAAGATAACAAAGGGATTGATTTGGGTAATTTTAGATTAAGTAAGGGACTAAAATAAGAATTATGATATGTGGGGGACTTGGAAATAGGTCTATAAGTGGATGACTAAAAAGGGGTTTTTGTCCTATTGAATCTTTCAATAGTATTTTCGATTTTAGTTTCAACAAAAATAATCTTGTGAAAGCTAAAAAGATGAACAATTTTGTTATTGAAGGTATGTTTCATTTATGATTAGGCCAAAAAATAAATATAATGTGAATAGCTTTATAGTCTATTATTTGGGATTTAGGTGACATTTTGAAATTGATAATATTTACTTAATCCTAACAAACATCTCAGAACATTCTAAAAATATTCAAGATGCAAATGAATCAGAAAGTTAATAATAAAATAACTTATTATAATAATATTTACATTATTATTTTCATTTAAATTAAGATGGCTAATGGATAATGTTCTAACCTTATCAAATGACACATTCTAAACCTTAGGTGAGCAAATTGACTTTAGACAAAAGGAAAAAAAAAACACATACTTGTAATGACTTGGATTGGACGAAAAGAAAACATGAGGCCCAGCCGAGCCCAAAGGGTTGTGAAGGGACGAGTTAAAAGCATGACATCCATACAGGCTGATGAACACTCAACTCAGTCTAAGCACAATGAAATGAACATTTTCTAAAACTTTAAATATTATATTGAACCAAAGTATGTTTCTTTACAATTTTTTGAAATTTAAATAAAATATTAAGGATTAAAAATGGATTTGAGAAAATTATAATTTTTTTTTAAAATTTTATTGAAAATACATATATTTCCCTTGTATTTTTAAAGCATACAATTTACACTACTTATACATTTTTAGTTTATCAAGAATTTGCATTTTGGCACGAGGTTATGTCTTTTGCTTTGGAAGGTGTACTGGAGTAGTAGGAAAAAGGCTTTCTTTGTCTTCTTTTGACTTATTCTAAGGATGGAGGTTGATCTGGGCAAATTGTCCATTAGAGATGAGGAAGAGAAGGCTTGACGTGTAGAACATCAAAAGAGACCAGGGTGAGTTCTCGTTTAACCAGGATCTGTGCCTTGTGGGATCTTTCCTTACATTGAGAGTGGTTTATCTTCCATCTATTAGGAACATGAAAGCCAATATTTGGTACCCCATAAGGGTGCTTGCATAAAAGATATTGGTAACCTAATACCTTTTTAATTCTTCTACGACATCGACCCTATACGAGTCATCAAAGGTGGTCCGTAGACCTTCAATAACCACTTACTTGTGTTGTATAAACTTAAAAGCGATGAAAATGCCTAAAGAGTCCCTTTGCACTATGCTTAGTTTTGGATCCAATTTCATAATCTTCCTTTAGGACTCCTTAGGACTTATGATAGAGAAACTAGCAAAACAATTGGGGAACTACATCAAAGAGTTCATGTAATATGATACCAAGGCTATTATAAAAGGACATGCCACATACATGAGAATCATAGTGTCTTTGGATGTACAAAAAGTGTTGAAAAGAAAAAAGGAACTTCTATTATAAAATGGTGAGTCTACATATGTAAACATAAAATATGAGCACCTAACTTAATTTTGCTTCGTCTGTGGTAGATTGGACCACTTAGAAAATTATTGTGAACTCAAGAAGGTTCAGGGAGGAGGTAGAGAACTGGCCATGGAATGGGACCTATTGTTGAGAGCTGCCAATTGATGTGGGGTGTCGGCAATGAGACATTAGTTGCGCAACAATCATGGAAAGAAATTTGTGGGACAAACCTGTGGAAGTTTAGGGACAATGTAATTCGAGGAAGTTAACTTGTTGTCAAGGGCCTCAACATTATATCATAATATCACGAGATCAGAAGGATAATAAGTAATTTAGCACGTGATGACAAGCATCCACTAACCAACTCAGACTTAAAGTAGATTGGGCTCAGGCCATACCACACCCATACAAAAAGCCATAATGGGTAACCAAAATGAGGAAAACCTAATTATTATTTTAGATTGCAAGAAAAGGCCTAAGAAGAACACAGTAATAAAGGACGCATGTGAAAATGAATCTCATATGTAGGAAGATAAGTTTTTAACAACAAATTAACTTTGCAACTAATGGTAAGACCTACTAGGTAGGCTTGCTGAGACCAATTATCATCTTAAGTTGGAACAACCAAGGGATACGCAACCCTTGCACAATGTGAGCCTTCAAAAAGCTCGTTAAGAGGAAAAAACCTAATGTAGTGTTCTTTATGGAAACACTAGTGCATGAGATTCATATAGAGGAAATTTGTAGTGCAATTGGGTATGAAGGGGTGGTTTTAGTTGATAGACTACGGAGAGAAGAAGCCTAGTAGTTTTGGAGAAGAATAAGGATGTGGTTAAGGTTATACCTTTTGTAAGGAACCTAATTAATCTAAAGCTAACTGGCACAGAAGAAGTCACATGACGTTTCATCAAATTTTATGGTTACCTTGAATGTAACAAGTGACAAAAATCATGGAGTATGTTAAGGTCCTTAACTAAATATGATAGCCTCCCTTGGCTTTACATCGCCAACTTTAATGACTTACTCTCACCTAATGAAAAGAGGGGGTAGTGACCACTTTAGTTCCCTTATAGTGGCTTTTGTGGCACTATTAAGGCATGTGTAATGAAGGATATTCAAACACAAAGATATAAGTTTACATGGGAGATGAGGGTTAAAAATAACCTGGTGGTTAGGGAGAAGCTTGATTAGGCTAAGGTAAGGCAGGATGCTTTCCCTAACAGTGTCAAACAAGTCCTAATGTGGACTCACTCCAATCACATACCTATTATGATCAAACTAGACCTAAACTCACACCACCCTAGGGGTAAACATTTCATATTCGAAAATGCGTAACTCTTAGATACTAATATTGGAGACATTATTGAAAGGAGTTAGAAAAGCTCATTGTACGACAATATTTTATGAAAGTTAAACAACTGCAAAATAAAGCTTCTGATGAAGGGAAGACACACATGGGGCCTTGATACACATGAGCTCAACTCTATCAATGATCTTCTAAGCTAGTACCATGATGTGGAGGGATATGAGAACACCAATGAAGAGATCCGAAGGTTAAAGAAGAAAAAAAATTTATTGTTAAAGCAAAATGAAATTTAGTGGAAACAAAGAACAAAGCTTCTCTGGTTTAAACATGAAGATGAAAACACTAGATATTTTCATTTGCACATATATGCTTGAAAGATGACAAACCATATAGAAGTGTTGAGAAATAACCAAGGTGATTAGGTCTAAGGGTCTAAGGAGTTAAGCAAATTGGTTAAGACTTACTTCACTCAATTGTTTGTAGATGAGGCAGGAATAGAGAACCTATGCTTAAGTTGGTGCATAAATGTGTTTCTTAAGAAGATAATGTTAGAAATAAACTTGATTTTAGCCCAAATGTATTATATGTCCAATTAAGCCTATTAGTTTAAGCCTATTATCTAGAATTATCTTATTTAATGAAATAGGTGTTGGTTAGAAGATGTAGTAAGTAAATGTAGAAGTAGATGGTAGTTAGGAGTTACATTAAATGAATGTTGGTTATAACCTTCCTTTGAGTCCTATAAATAGGGGATGATCCTTTCATTGTTGTATCAAGCCTAGAAGGTAAATCTAATAGAATTTTTCCTTTCTCTCCATTAACTTCTCTCCTTTCCATTTTTAGAATTTCCTCTTCCAATATTCTAAACCCAAATAGCCTTAATTTTCTCCAACAAAGTGATATAAGAGCTTAACCATCTTAGAAAAAGATGGCAACTAAAATATTTCCCTTCTAATTCCCTTGCCTAACAAAAGACAATTATGGAAGTTGGAGTATTCGTATGAAGGCTCTACTAAGCTCTCATGACGTATGGGAGATGGTAGATAAATGTTATAAGGTACCTCAAAATGAGGGTTCCTTAAGTCTTACCTAAAGGGAGACTTTGCATAAGGCAAGAAGGAAGGATCAACAAGCACTTACTCTTATTCACCAATACCTGGACAACATCAAATTCGAGAAGGTTGCTAATGCATCTAGTTTTAAAGAGGCTTGGTAGATTCTTCAAAATGCATACATAGGCATAGATAAAGTAAAGAAGGTACGACTACAAATCCTTTGAAATGAGTTTGAAGCACTTCACATGAAAGATTCTGAAAATATTTCTAATTATTCTACTCGAGTATTGACTATTGTTAATAAAATGAAAAGAAATGGAGAAGCCTTAGATGATACTCAAGTGATAGATAAAAATCTTTGATCTTTAACTCTCAATTTTGAACATATTGTTGTTGCAATCAAAGAATAAAAAATATAGATACCATGACTATTGACTAACTCATGGGGTCATTACAAGCTCATGAAGAAAGGATGAGGAAGAAGAAAATGATTGAGCAGTTAGAACAAACTCTTTACTTAAAGGTCACTCTCAAAGAGAGTAAAAACTGTAATGAAGAATGCAAATAGCAAGGATGTGGTCGTGGTTGTGGTTGTGGTCATGCATGTGGTCGAGGCTGAGGACGAGGAGGTAGAGACAACTATAATAATTATGAAAAAACTAGTTATGGTTCTTAAAGAGAACGTGAGAGAGAAAGCAAAAGTCAAAGGTATGATCAATCTCAAATCAAATGTTTTACCTGTCACAAATTTGGTCATTATTCTTCGGAGTACAAAAAAATTAATCGTGTGAAAGAGGAAGCTAATCTTGTAGAAGTGAAGGAAGATGTTGAGCTTACTTTGTTGATGATTAAAGAGAATAGTGGATCAAGGAAGAACATATGGTATCTTGCCACTGGGGCAAGTAACTATATGATTGGTGATAAAAGTCTGTTCGTGAACCTAGAGCAAATTAATGGCCATCACCTTTAGCGATGAGTCCAAGATATCTGTTCAAGGACGAGATAAAATCCTAATTCTTAAACATGGAAGCCAAAAATTCATTTATGATATTTATTATGTGCCAAATGTGAAGAACAATTTCTCAAGCTTGGGGCAATTACTTGAAAAAATTTTTGATATACATATGAAAAATCATCATCTCTATTTAAAAGATCAAGAAGGAACTCTAATAGCCAAAGTGTCAATGGCAAGAAATAAATTGTTCTTAATTGAAATTCAAAATAATGATGCCAAATGCTTGAAGGCATGTTTGGAAGATAACTCTTGGCTTTGGCACTTAAGGCTTGGCCATTTAAATTTTGACAATATGAAATTAATGTCAACTAAGAGCATGGTCAAATGATTATCTCCAATAGATCATTCTAATCAATTGTGCAAAGGATGTCTTCTTGGAAAGCATTCTCGAAAGCTTTTCCAAAAGAGGTGATATTAAGAGCTAATGAACCTTTACAACTCATACATGTTGATTTGCGTGGCCCTATAACTCCAAGCTTATATGGTAAGAATAATTACTTCTTACTCTTTATTAATGATTTTTCAAGAAATACATGAGTATGTTTTCTAAAAGAAAAATCAAAAGCATTTGAAGTGTTCAAAAGGTTTAAGGCTTTTGTTGAGAAAGAAAATGCCCATAAAATTAAGGCCTTGAGGACTAATAAAGGAGGTGAATTTACATCAAAAGAATTCAATGAATTTTGCGATATAAATGGGATTCACCATCCTTTAACAGTGTCTCGATCACCACAACAAAATGCTGTGGTTGAAAGGAAAAATAGAACTATACTTGAAATGACTCGAAGCATGCTAAAATGCAAGAAAATGCCTAAAGAATTTTAGGCTGAAGCAGTTGATTATGCTGTTTATATTTCCAATCAATGTCCAACTAAAAGCCTTGATAGAAAAACTCCACAAGAAGTATGGAGCGGGAGAAAGCCAATTATCTCACATCTACGAGTTTTTGGAAGCATTGCTTATGCTCATATATATGATCAAAGGTGTTCTAAGCTCGATGACAAAAGTGAGAAGTACATATGCATTGGGTATGATAAGAGATCCAAAGGCTACAAGCTTTATAATCCCATCACAAAGAAGATTGTCATCAGTAGAGACGTTGAGTTCAATGAAGAACATATGTGGAGCTGAAATGAAAAGGAGAGAAAATTATGATTTCATTCCTTCTTTTCCAATTAATGAAAGGCAATTACGTGAAGAAGCTCCAGAGCCTATAAGCCGACCTTTGTTGCCATCTCCATCTCTAACTAGTTAAGACTTGTTTGCAAGTTCAAGTGAATGAACCCCACATATGAAAATTTAAATAAACTCTTTCTCTTTTGTCTATTTGCTGGATGTGAACCTATAAGGTATGAAGAAGCGATTCAAAGCAAAGAGTGGAAAGATGCCATAGACGAAGAAATCAAAGCCATTATGAAGAGCAATACTTCAAAGCTAGCTTCACTTTCACAAGGATAAAAGACGATTAGAATCAAATGGGTTTACAAAGAGAAAAGGAATGCTAAAGAAAAAGTGGAGAGACATAAAGCAAGACTGGTGGTGAAGGGCTGCAACCAAATGAATGAAATAGATTATGATGAAGTTTTTGCTCTAATGGCTCGATCAAAGACAATAAGATTAATAATTTCTTTGGCTGCACAACAAAAATGGAAAATTTAATAAATGGATATCAAATCAGCCTTTTTGAATGGACTATTAGAAGAAAAAGTTTGTATTGAACAACTTGTGGGCTATGTTGTAAAAGGTCAAGAAGATAAAGTTTTGAGGTTGAAAAAGCCATTTACGAGTTAAAGCAAGCACCACGAGCATGGAATAGTAGAATTGATAAATATTTTTGAGAATAACTTTCTCAAATGCCCACATGAATATGCTTTATACATAAAGGTGAATGAAAATAAAGATATGTTATTTGTCTACTTGTATGTGGATGATCTCATTTTTATAAGAAATAATCCAAAAATGTTTGAAAACTTTAAGAAAGTAATGACTTGAGCATTTGAAATGACCGACATTGGCCTTATGTCTTACTACCTGGGAATTGAAGTTAAGCAAATGGAAGAAGGAATTTTTATATCACAAGAAGGCTATGCTTGAGATGTCCTGAAGAAGTTTGAAATGGAGAATTGTAATGCGATTGACACTCCAGTAGAATGTGGACTAAAATTATCAAAGTTTGAAGATGGAAAACAAGTGGATGCCACTTAATTCAAGAGCTTGGTTGGAAGCTTAAGGTACTTAAAATACACAAGCCCTGACATTTTTTTCAATGTTGGTCTTATAAGTCGTTATATGGAAGAATCGAATATGACACAGTTAAAGGCAACAAAGAGAATTCTACAATACATCAAAGGGACCATTGACTTTGGTTTACTTTATTCCTCTTCAAATAACTTCAAGCTTGTTTGCTACAGTGATAGTGACTGGGCTAGTGACTTGGATGATCGCAAAAGCACAATAGGATTCCTATTCTTCATGGGAGAGACAACATTCACTTGAAGTTCTAAGAAGCAATCTATTGTCACTCTTTCTACGTGTGAAACCGAATATATTGCTGCAAATTCATGTGTTTGCCATGCCATTTGGCTTTAAAATTTATTAAAAGAGCTACATATGCCTCAAGAAGAAATGATAGAGATCTATATTGATAATAAGTCAGCTCTTGCACTTGCAAAGAATTCAAAATTTCATGATCGAAGTAAGCACACTGACACACGGTACCACTATATCAGAGAATGCATTACACAAAAGGATATTCAAGTAAAGTACGTGAAGTCACAAGAGCAAGTTGCTAACATTCTCACCAGGCCTATTAAACAAAGAGATTTTAAAAGATTAAGGAGCATTCTTGGAGTAACAAAAATCAAGTTTAAAGGGGGATGTTAGAAATAAATTTGATTTTAGTCCAAATGTATTGTATGTCCAATCCATATTAGGCCCATTAGTTTAAACCTTTTATCAAGAATTATCTTATTAATGAAGTAGGTGTTGTTTGGAAGATGTACTAAGTAAATGTAGAAGTAGATGGTAGTTAGGAGTTACATTAAATGAATGTTAGTTATAACCTTTCCTTAAGTCCTATAAATAGGGGATAATCCTCCCATTATTGTATCAAGCATAGAAGGTAAATCTAATAGAAGTTTTTCTTTCTCTTCACTAGCTTTTCTCCTTTCCACTATTAAAATTTCCTTTTCAATATTCTAAACCCAAATAACCTTACCTTTTCTCCAATAGATAATGTGGAGTTATTAAAGCTTTTTGTACGCTATGAGTTCATAATAACACTCTTCCAAATGCATCCAAATAAAGCTCTCAGCCCATATGGTTTTAACCTAGGGTTCTATAAAAAATGTTGGAATCAAATTAGTGATAGTATTGTAAACAATGGTAAAAAATGGCTCTTTTTTACATGAACCTAAGAGCATGATTGACACGCTGGTGGTGCTTATCCCAAAAATAAAGAACCTGCAATCATTAAGGGACTTGAGAGTGATATCTCTATACAATATGGTCTACAACATTTTGGCCAAGGTGTTAACAAATAGAGTTAAGGTTCTCCTCCCTAGTTTGGTCTTTTGATTATTAGTCTCTTTTGTCTTGTCTTATATTTGACAATGTCTTAGTTGCCTTTGAAATGAATCAATTTAAAAAAGGAAAACTAAATAAAAGGAAGACTGTCTTACTCTAAAGATGAATATTAGTAAAGATAAAGTGGATTGGCCCTACTTAGAGGAGAGAGGAGATTATGTTGGTATTGGGTTTTAATAATATATGGGTTCAGCTGATAATGATGTGTGTGAGAAGGGTACAATACCAACTCCAATGAGATTGGGCTTATGATTCATGAAAGGGACCTTTGCCAAAAGGATCCATTATCTGCTTATTTGTTCATCTTATGTGTTATGGGACTCTTTGCTCTACTGAAATAGGTTGAAGACATGGGTATCATCCATGAATGTCGTGTCTGCATACGGTGCCCAAGTGTGTCCCATCTCCTCTTTGCGGATGATTCCCTATTTTTTCTATAAAGCTTATTAGAGTCAAGGTAGAGCTATTAAGAAAATTTTGAGCATGAGGAGGCCTTAGAGTAGTTTAAAATTTTCAAAATTCAAGAATCTTGTTTAACCCTAACGAGGACAAGAATTTAAAAGATAAGCTATGTAATATTATTGGGGTCCACTTTCTAATTGATCATAGTAGGTATTTGGGCCTTCCGTCCTTCGTAGGCAAGAGTAAGAAGGCTATCTTTGCCTTCTTAAAGGACAAGATGTGGAGAAAGATGAATAATTGGAAGATTAATTTCCTATCATGGACTAGTTAGAAAATCCTTATTAAAGCTATTTTGCAGGCAATTCCCACCTACTGTACAAATGTTTTCCTTCTCCTTACCTCTCTATGTGAGGAATTACAACACATGATGAATTCTTTTTAGTGAGACAAAGGAGGGGAGGGAGGAAAGGGTATATGATGGTTAGCATGGGAACACATATGTATGAATAAAAGGGATGGAGGTTTGGGTTTTCGGAACCTACACATTTTTAACGTTGCTCTTTTAAGGAAGCATGGATGGAGACTTGGGTCTGCATCTAATACTCTCTTGTACATGGTTTACAAAGCTAAATATTTCCCTTAAAAAAATTTGGTCAGCTTGGTTAGATTCCAATTCAAGCTTACTTGGAGGAGTATTTCTAGCATCCCGAGGGCTATTGAAGATGGGTATGCATTGGAGGGTGGGTAATAGGGAAGATATTCACGTATGGCGAGATCTATGGCCACCAACGGAAGGAAATTTTGGTGCAAAGTTCCTACAATGACTCTTGGAAAAACCCAACCCGAATTTCAAAATATTTAAACAAAAAATATGAATAAAAAATAAAAATGAAAATTGAAGATTTCAAAATTTAAACATTTAAAATTTTAAAGTTTAAAAATTAATATTAATTTAACTAAATCAATTTAAAATTTTTTTTGAATGTTTTAAAGAAAAGAAAGGGGAAAATATTTCAAAATTCAAAATGAATAAATAATAAATGTAATTCAACTTAAGTAAGAAGAAAAAGAAAGAACAAAAGAAAAAGGGGAAAAGAATAAATAGTTCCGAAGTGGGATCTGCGTGCAATGTATACTCTCCTACCCTGCATACTATACCATATATAGGAAGGCACAGGAAGCCTATTATGCAGAAGGCAGAGAAAGCTCATACTGAGCTTAAGACCAGAAATCACTTCTTCCTCGGGCAGAAAAGGAAAGAGGAGAAAGGAAAACCTTGTTTGTCTGTGGCAGGCTGGGAGCATTGACTCCTCTGGGAAGCTCAAGGGAAACGTTAAGAGGGACTTGAGATGGCAGGACTGAGGAGGCCATGCTGAAAAACGCAGATCACAGCAAATAAGAGCCAGAGACTAAGAGAGCAGAGAGTGAACAAAGGGAGTCAGAGAAGAGAACGCAATAGATAAGAACTGCCACAGGAGAGACCATAAATGGCAGTGAGCTTTCAGTATAAAAAAACATCAGAGGAAGCCCGATAATAGAAGAGAGAAAGAGAGCAGGAAAATGAGAGAAGAAGAGAGAATCAGAAAAAAGAGAAAGGAGAAAGATATGTTCAGAGAAACCGAGAGATAGAATCTGAAAGAGAAGATAAACCAGAAAAAATGAGAGAGCCCGGAGATGAGAAGAAGAACCAGAGGGAAGAGAGCTGAGTAAACGAAAAGGAGAAAGTTGAAACCAGCAAAGAAGCGAGATAGAGAAAAGAACACTGAAAGACCAGAATTGGAAGAGGGAGAACCCAAGACCAGAAGATAGAGAGAAACCAAAAAGAAGAGGGAGCCCAAGGCCATAAGAGTGACGGAGTTGTTAAGAGAGAGACTCAACGGACGCAAGAAAGACTTCTCTGTACACCTCTATTTCAGCAGCTCAGAACAGAGAAGGGAAAGGCTACGAGCAAGAGGACTACAAACAAGAGAAGGAAGAACAAACAAAGTAAAGGGAGAATACATCTCTGTTTTTGAAGGTAAAAACTGGGCTCCTCTCTGGCAGTGAGAGAAGTAAGAACTAAGAAATCTGAGACAGAGTTGAAAGGCAGCTCGCAAACAGGTAAGTTTATGTGTTTTATTTCCTCAGACTTCCATGTTTTGTTTTTATAAGGAGCATGTGTCGAGTTGAAACTTCTAAATTAAGTCAGAAGCTGCTTTGGGTATGAGTGTGTGGATGTCCTGACTCTGCAGAAGGTGTGTGGTGACTTTTGTTAGTCTCGGTTTAGCAGAAACATCCAGAAAATGAGCAAGAAGCATATTTGTTTATGTTTAGCAAAGTCACCCAGAGATAGAGCAAGAGACAGAGGATATCTACGCACTTTGTGGCATGTCTTGGGGAAGTTAAAGCCCTACTTGTGTTGTTTTTTAGATAGTTAGGTGTATTGCTGTTTAGTGACGGGGAAGATATACTAAATAAGGGAGTTGGTTTAATAAACAATGCCATCCACGTGCACGTCTTGGGCTTCAGAGCTATTGAACTTCTTGGTTTAATATTCACCCATAATACTCACGTCACACATAATTAGGGAGGGTGGTTCCTTTAATTTGCGACACTGAGTTTTGTGCTTTATGTTTGCAATATTCCTTTTATTCTTTTATTCTTTTTTAAATTATATTTGTAACTAATGTATGAATAGGTTATATGTGGTGGTGCACGTATACACACTAGACATATTGATTTTTAGCCTAATATCTCTATTTTACCCTCTCTTATTTCTTTTTATTTTATCATATCTCATTTTATTTTTATCTTCCTATTATAGGTGGATTATCATTATTATGATTTTTTTTAATTCAAAAGTCATGCGAGATCCTAAATTCCTTTTATCTATAAAGTTAATATATATTTTTAAATAAATAAACAAATAATAAAATAAAATGATTCTTCAATCATAAAAAGAATTAGTTTTTCCTCATCTCTAAAAGGTAATATCCTTAGACACTTAAAAATTAATTGGTAAAAATCATGTGAGACTCTTATCTCTTAAGATTTTAAAAGTTGATATTTGATTCCCAAAAATTCAAATAAAAATAATTGTTAAGCCACTGAAACAATATACCTTTGTCTTTTTGGCTTGACAATGTGAAGTATTTAAAGAGTAAACTGGCAAATTGTGTGACTTTTTGTTTTCTCAAGTTTTACCTAACAGTGGTCCATGAGTTCTAATTGGCCATGCCCAACTGGTGCTTTATGGAAACAAAAAGATGAATGATAATAATTAAAATCATTTCTCTTTTAATAAAAATTCCTCCTCACATTTCACATTTTAACTTTAAACCTTAATTTTGTCTTTTTTAAATCCTCAAATTTTATAAAAATGTCAAACAAATTAAGAATAGAATAATTAAAAAAACTGAAAAAAATATTTTTTGTTTAAAATTTCTCTTGAATGTTTAATTTAAAATCAAAATATAAAATAAAAAAGGGCTATTCAAAGTTTCTTTTCTACATTAAAAAAATAATTTCTTTTAGATAACCAAAAAAAACACAACAAAAATATTTATCTGTTCTTTTAAAATTCTCATCTTGACTTTGAAAAACATAAAACAAGAAAGAAGTTACGGCTTCAAAAGATTCCAAAAATATTAAAAAAAAAATACAGAAAATTAGTTTTTAAAGCATATAGAGATTCAATTTGCCTTTTTTGTTTTCTTGAACAATTTATGTCGCTGACGGGTTGTCAAGTGTAACATCTTCTTTTATGCAAATTTGAAAGTGAAGGAGCTTCTCGGAGGAGATGGTATGTCGTGGAATTCACACATGCTTCAAGAAATGTTTTCTGAGGAGGCTGCGATTATTCAGAGTATTCCCTTTAGCCAAAACCGGAGGGAGGATATCAGGATTTGACATTACGATCGGAAGGGGATTTATAAGGTGAGATCACCCCCAACCTAGTGACGCTAGTAGGATCACGTGGAGTCAGTTCTGGAACTTGGATTTGCCACCTGAGGTCAAAGAATTCACTTGGAGGGCCAAAATTCCGTTAAGGGTTTCAGCAAGTTAAGTCATATTTATGGTGGTTGTGAGCATCAGAGGTGCTTTTTGTTATATGAAGATTAGAGGGTGCATGCGTTTCAGTGGATTTTTCGTCGGCTGATATGATTAGCCGATCGAGAGGGCACGGAAGGTGGGAACGAATTATACACAAACGCAACTCTCGATAGAAGCTTTGGCAAAAATAATTTATATTAAAATTAAATTAAAAAAATTATATATTACATTTTCAACAATTAAATTTTTATTGCAAAAATTGCATGAACCCCTACTGCAAAAATCCCCGTGATTCTATGCCATTGAGTTTTGTAAATTTGAATATACAAATTGTAAAAGGTCATAAAACTTAGTAACTAATTCTTCATTTTTCTATTTTGCTGGGTTTGTTATTCATCATGGTGGATGTGCTCAAGGAAAAACATCAACAATTCTTATATAAATCTCATGGTCAATACTCCATTTTTAAAGGTTTTCAGTAACAATTCATTTCTAGATTAATTTAGTGGAGTTAGAGTCGAAAGAAATCTGAAATCCCCCAAGTAGTAAATAAACTACCAAATCTTGGACATCAATTTCCACAAGGCTCATTTCATCCTCATCATTACATTACTGCTCTTTCATACGGGTTAGACATCAATATCATTCTCTTTGCCTTTCAGATTTCCTGTGACCTCTTTCTCAACTTTTACATCCGATTCTTCTTCCTCATCATCTGATGAAGCCGCTGATTTGTGGTGGAAAGTTTGCTGAATTCTCATAACCCCTTGTTCCATAGGTCCCATGGCTTGACTTATTGTCAATACAACATCCTTGACAACCTTTTTTTTTTTTTTTCATCTATTAATATAAGAATAATAATAATAACCCTTGACAACTTATTTCGAGCTCAGTATACAAAGAACTTACCCGTTGACCACCTTCAACAACAATATCGTGGACGCTCTCTTTGATGCTTGTTCCTGGAGCCTCAACTTGAGTTTTTGTCTCTTCAAGCACAGCTGGTTTTTCCTTGTCTCTTTCATCTATCTTCAAGGACGCTTTTACTGTTTCTTTTGTGACTTTCCCATATGCAGAAGCAGAGAGAAAATGGTAGGGTTTTGCCGAAAATACAAACATATGGGCAACAGCTGCAATGGCCATCTGCATCATTATGGAACATAGATCAAATAGTCTAAGTCAAAACAACAAATGAAGGAAAATATTAGGGCCGGTTAGCTTGTGATGGTCCACTAGAAATTCATCATAAGCATGCTTAAACTCTCAGCCTTTTTTTTACCTTTTTTATATGTGGCCAACGGCTTATGAAACTTCATATTTTTCTGGGTACCTTTAAACCTCTCATATTTCACTCAGGCATTTCAGAAAGATACCCTTAGAAGTCTAATCATTATGCATTTTTTCATTTTGTTAGCCCAGGGCAGAGGAACAAGACCGTTGTCTAAAATCCCTTAAAACGAAAAACTCATAATGGTAAAGGGTGCATAAGCAACCGAATTTCAAGACAGAAAATTCTTTTGCACACAATGGCAAGGGAAGGTAATGTACTTCGTCCACCCAGAAGAACAAAGAAGACACAATCATGGTGTGATTCTCTTCACTCAGATGCCAATTTACCACTAAGAAATTGAAAATACATCTAGCAGTACGTTAAACACAGTATTCTGAGATTTACTTTCCCAAATATTGCATGCACGTAGCCCCTTTCACGTCTATTAGATATGCATATTGAACTCTCCACTACAAGGAACCTAGCTTCCTATAACGTTTAAATTTATTTTAGAGAACCAAAGTGGCTAACAAAAGACGACCACGAAGTCAAGAGGAAACCAACCTCTATACAAATTAAGAAATCCTGCAATCCAGTTTGTACTTTTTCTTCCTTGGATAGGACTCCAAATGCACACAATAGCGCAATGCCTACACCTTGCCACCATGTAGCAAACACAATAGCCTTAAAGCTAATGAATTTTGCAAGTGGCTTTATTGGTTCAAGTCGTTCATGAGTAACATTATAAAACTGCACAAGGCAATACAATGCCCACATCTGGCTGAAGTTCAATACAACTGCCATATATGGATACCTGGAAAATTGACAACATTATTATTATTTCATGAAAATGCGAATTCGTTGCCTAAAATTTATCACCATGTATAAATAATAGACCAGAAAAGTATATATTTGAAATGTATGAAAGAGATAACAAATAATGATGTGACACAGTAATGTAATAGAACAGGTCCCGAATTCTGCTTTTGTACGAGAAGCATACCCATAGTACCACTTGAACTCTCCATCACCATAAACTCCAAAGAGTTCCAACAAAAATGCTAAGAATGCACAAACAGTCTTCAGGATCATCTGCACTATTACCAGGCAAAATCAGTTTCCCTTTAGAATTACAATGATCCATAGAAAGAAAACAGTGACTTACATATTGTACAAGACCAAATTTTTCAATTGAGAGAAGATCTTTTCCAATGATGGAGGGATACCGAAAAAAGTTGTAAAATGATCTTTGCCGTATGCTGAGATTCTCATCTGATCCTTCCAACAATGATTCTCGGAGGCATTTGCCTGATTCATCTTCGAGTAGTTCTACAACCCTTCCTTCACCACCTAACACAATTTTTATCTAGAGTATAGAATTAATAGGGACATAATCTGGCATTTAAGCTCCAGATATATTGTCTTCACAAAATAGAATTGTATGCCCCAGTAAATAGTAATGAGAAAATTTTAGCCAAGAAATGACGGAGAAAATCAATCCACTGAAACTTCTCAGGAATGTGCCATGTTAATTTAAAATGAGAAGGAGACTAAAATTTGCAAAATATCAATACATCCTCAGCAATGTTCTCAAGACATTGAACAGGAGTAACTTACCAAGGCAAGCAATAAGATATCTGCCAAAAGAGTACAGGGCAAATGCTTCATAGTAGTTTCTTAAAATGTCACATGCAAGTGATAATCTTGGATTCCACAAGGATATAATCTGGAAGGACAAGAGAGAGAAGAAAAGCTTTGCATTATAATTGATGTCACTTAATCTAACTCTCTAAATGTACAGATTTGTTGGAGGCATCAGATGACTAAACTTGTTTCTGCTTTCTTAATTTTCGCAAAGGGGGCATGGCTTGGAATAGAGGGAGGGATGTGTCAGATATAGAAGTTGAAGAGAACATGCACCGGAGTAATTTACAACGTTATATCACTATTTTAGAAGTAGAGAAGTCAATCATAAGCTTTAAGTTCTGCAACATATGCGGTTGTCCAGAATTAATCCTGCCACGTCCCACTTTTGGGTAAAAAATTTTTATAAAGGAATAACCATACATCGGTTACACTTGGATGGCTGGATTAAGTCATACCGAAAAAGGAACTGCATTCAAAGTATGCCTTTCAACTAAATTTCATGACTTCAATCAAATGTTATGAGGGGTGCATTTCAACGCATATCCTTTCTAAAGTTATTTCGAATCCCTAGTTTAATAAGGAATTCATCAATACATGTAGGGGTTTGTACAAGATTAATTAACCAATGCATAATTTTCACGTTTCATCTACTAAAAGCATGGGAATTACTCATATATAAACCTTTCACTAATTGCATGTTGATATTCCTTCCAGTCACTAATCCAATGGTGCCAAAAAGAAATCAAGAATACATTTTTCAGAGTGATAGAACCTTACAGACTCAGTAGCATATACTGGGACCATAAAAATAACAGCAACAAGCCACTTCTGCTCCTGAATATAAATTAATTATGGGTTAGGAGTTCATATATACAAAAAGTGTTGTATTTTGAATTTAGTGGTCAAGAATAGTGGATAAAATGTCTTAACTCTTAAAGACTTCATTTTTCACTTCATTCTCATGACAACGAGTTAGTAATAAATGCCTTGCCAGTTATGACTAGTAATCTTCAAGTTCATAGATACTCTAGCATGTGTAAAAACTAAAAACCATCAAAACTTCCCGATTTAAAGA
Organism: Delonix regia; assembly: GCA_037074485.1. Taxonomy (NCBI): domain Eukaryota; kingdom Viridiplantae; phylum Streptophyta; class Magnoliopsida; order Fabales; family Fabaceae; genus Delonix; species Delonix regia. The sequence goes on from CM073451.1 coordinate 37,826,034, forward strand.
ATAATATGCTTGATTCAATCATTTCTGGGACCTTCGATTCTGACTTTTGACAATTAACTCTCCAATGAACTAAACCAGCATCAATGCTACATTCACAGTGTAGAATTTCTACTCAACTCCTAAAGATCCTACTCAAGCTGAAATGTTGCAAGAAATACGTGCCAATATCCAGTATCTATTAATTTCTTTTCCATTTTGGGGGCTTCCCAGATGACAATTGAAGGCACTATATATTCCGATCTTGGAACAGTCTTAACTGTGAGCAAATACTCTTTCCAAAAATAAATGATATTGAAGACAACCTCAAGGACTAAGAACCATAAACTTACCATGGCTCATGGCATGTAAGAGATATAAAAAATCAAAAAATAAGAATTTCTAAAACATACTTGACTTTTAAATTACCATGGGGAAATAACTCACCGCAGGTTTGGTATATAATCTGAGATGTTGCATAATGAGAAACAGGGAGAGTGTTAAAGCTATAACTGCGAAGCATCCTGCAATGATGACTGCTGGTTGGTGAAAATTTGTATAGAGTCCTTCTAAATTTGAGACAAAATTAGATGCCATTCCTCAAGCATCTTCAACTCCTAGCACTTCAGAATTTTTGAAGATTCATGGCAAAATTTGGCATTTATGACAGTTTAGCCTGCTGTGAAGCACCAGTAATGGAAATCAGAAGCTCATCTGATTGTAGGCACATCCACCTAAAATTAAAGGAAAATAAACAGTGTTACAATCTTCATTTTTCTTTCTTTCTCTTTTTTTCGACAGGTGTAGAAGACATATGGATTGTAGTTTGAGTTCTAAGCAGCACTGAAATACTAATTTTTTGCATTTCTCATGCACCAATAGCTCCATCATTCATGTTAATTAAAATAAGTCAACATCTCTAAGCACAGGCTCCATTTCCTGATGAAACAGAAAACAACTTTTGAGTCTCATTTCTCAATACGGGTGTGCAGAGTATCTGGTTCATTTTAGCAACTCATTACCTATAAGGTCTTACGTACCTAGTATAGTAATGTGTCTTCATTCTCTACCATCTTCAATCTTGGTTAGCATAATTCCAAAGACCCTTATATAAACTGCAGGAGGGAAATCCTACAGTAATACAAATTAAGCCAAGTCTTCATACTTTTTCGCAATGCTCTCTCTCTCTCTCTAAATCAAAAGGAAAAGAATTAGAGAAGGCCTGAGTACAGGTGGCTTTCCTGTTGACTTGGAAGCCTTATATCTATGGTAACTACCTACATCAGAAACTATTAGAGATGACCGGTCTTTGTCCAAGTAGGATATTTGTTGGGCTATTTATAAGTGTAGTCAAGTTTTCATTCCAATTGCCTTGCACTTATTAAATAGGTTCAACAACTCTTTCACTCTAACTAACTTGGACTAAAGTCCATTATAGCTTACAAGAAACAGTGGCTACTACAGCAACAACTCCAACGACAATGTTCATGCGTTTAAGTCAACTCTAATTGGCATGCCTGAAGTGATCAAAATTGGTCAAGACTCATGACTAAAGCATTTTACTACATTAATAAGGGTTTCGAAATATGGTTGTTATTTTGTGGGAACACTTGTGCTCATCTTAAATCAAGCATACACCAGCTCAACTACCTACAGCTTATTACAGGTCAACAACAGCTCATACGCCTTTGCTACAGACTCAACAATTCTTTGGTATGAAGAAAAATCTTTTAAAACGAGTACAGGACAAAGAAGAAATTCTGACAAAAAGACAAAAAGGCAAGAAACGTTGGCTGGGATCAGCCAGCAGGGACTGCCTCATACAGGTCATACATAAGAGAAGCGAAAACTATAAGTTTGATTGATGGCTAGCTTGTCTTCGTGTTCAATGATTTGAAAAGCCTAAGATATCAATGGGAAGAAAGAAGCCAGATAATGAAATTGGAAGCAATTTTCTACCCACCGCACCCTTCACAGCCGAAAGACCCATACTTGAATAATGAAATCGGAAGCAATTACTTCTTGCTTTCTTGATTCAGATAGTTGTAGGGTGCGTTTGGAACCAAATGAATCAAGAACTCAATAGAATTCTTGTAGTTAATTCAATTGAATTCTTTTGCCTAATTGACTTCAGTATTTGGATTACATTTTAAAATGATAGTATTCAAATAAAATCTTTAGCAAATTTATGATTTTAAATATATCAATACATTCAGTTATAATATAATAATATAATAATAATATTATTATTTTTTATGTGATATTATTATAATTATATTATGATATTATAATTGTGTTCATTTAAAATGATGAGTACATTAAAAATGACATCTAAAATTTAATTAGATTATTAATTATATTATATCATTTGCTACTAATGATGCATCAAACATCAATAGAAGAATAACAAAATTATGCTGTTATCAAATGAATTCTTGATGTCAAATCCTATCAATTTTCGTGGGATTTGATGGGAATCTTCACATTTTTCAGGGAAAGAAATATTGAATTCCACTTGCGATTACATTCCAAACAAAACAAGTTAAATTGAAACATCAGAATTATAAGTGTAAAAGATCAAAATTCTCATCGGATCCTCTATTTATTAGTGTTCCAAACACATTCATCATTCTTCAATCAACAGTAGCCTCATATTCGTTCGAAAATCTTGAGGTTGCTGGATCATGATGTCCAGGCCTCTTCTCTCCCCTTATGGTCGATTGCCCCACTCACTCGTAATGGGTCACTATCCCCTCGCCCCGCTACCACTTCTGCATGTTATGAATAGGAAAACCTATTCAAGAGAAGCCATTATAGAACTAAAAGCAAACAGCCAGCAAAGCAAGCAGATATCTATCAACAAGTGCAATTATACGCATTTCTTCCTTGTCTCGTTTTATCGGCCTCCCTCTATTGGCTTAATTCTCTACTTCCGTTCTCCTTATGGCGTTTCGATTATACATAAAATCTTCCCTACAAATCTGAACTGTGTTTTTCATTTGACTATATTCTAATTCCATTTGAGTGGTGCATTTACAGAAACACATTGCTAAACAGAGAAGGAAATCCAGGGGCAACAAAAAGAACGAGAAAATATTGCTGACCTGTGATGGAAAATACTGGTGAAAACCAGTGGGGCCAAGTTCTTCACCCTCTAAAACTCGGAAACTGTTTACAAAGCAATCTCTATGATTATGATTAATGACCGAGAAAAGCAAAACCGTAGGGATCTTTGGAATTTGGCGTTATGATGGGTAAACACGTTTGCATAATCTCTGCTTTGTCAATCCACAAAATGACACGTATGGCTTAATTTTGAAATTTATAAAGGACCCCTTGATGCTTCGTCCATTCACATTTCTACCCCAAAATTTCCCCACTTTGTCAAGAAATTATTCATACTCAACGTGTCAAAAATAAAAAATTCGTTACATGATCTTTTTGCCTCTAATTTAAAACCAGATAATAAATTACAACTAATTTTTTTACAGAAGTATCTCTAACTATAACATTAATTTTTTAATTTAAAACGTAATTTATTAAAAACATATAGTTTTTAGAAATTTTATTTTTATACTAATTATTGTTCAAAATTATTAGCTTAATTTATTTTAAAATATTTACATTTATAACAGTACATATGTGGATTAGATATATATTTAATAAAAATGTGAATTTAGTCCTTTATTCTCTCAAATCTTTTAAAAACTTACTTTGTGAATAAGATATTTGATTATAATAATTATTTTTATGAAATTTTTTAATATTTCCTAAAGCAAACTTAGAAAAGTAACCATGTTAACGATTTGAGTGCATTTCAAAATATATCTTTTAATTTTTAAGGGAATCTTTATAATTTTTTGTAATAAAAAATTAAATTTACAAGTAATATATCTATTTTATAACATAATTAGGATAAAAAAATGTTTACCTTATTCATCTGTTTTAGAAAAATCGGATTAAATTCATGCGTTTAGGATTAAAATTATAGAAAACTTCCATAATTCTCTCATTGTACGTATCATGAGTTCATGAATTATGAGATATATATATATATATATATATATATATATAACATATAAAAAATTGCATAAAGGACTATATTCTTAAATTAGAATATACATAATTAATTCGTCATCCGATAGTCCAAATTAGGAACCAAATTTTATTGTAATTATGAAATGAAAAAGTAAATTAGTATATTGGTCTCGTTCATAAATTTTACTTTTAAGTTTCAAAATAGTCGCTAATGTATAAAACATGCTAAAATGATTTTTTTCAATTTTCTTTACTACATTTTCAAGTCATTTAAATCGTAAAGTCCATCCACATATTCATTGCTGAAATGTTTAGTTTTATTTGTGTTGAAATAATAGCATATGTGACTCAAACCTTTATTAGTTGTTCTATAGCATTTTATCTAAATTAATTTAGGTCTTTATTTAAGTTTATAAAAAGTAAATAACTAATAAAATCAACAACCAAGTAATTTTAATACTGAAATTTATAGTGATGATTATTTGGCTCTGTACTTAAGAATTTCTTTTAAATGTACTAAAATACTGTGTAAGGTATATATGCATTTAAAAATAAATTAATTAGAAATACATTCTTAGTCTTATTTAATGTATAAATTTTCCTAAAAATTAAAAAAAGAAATCATCAAATGTATCTAAGCTTTAAGTATGTGTATTACTAATTAAGATTCTACCGTAAAATAAAAATAATCATATAGCTATTCAATTCAAAATTGTTGTGATTTACAGTATATTATGTTAACATCTTTTGATGTATCAATAAAATGCAATTAAAATTTTTATTCTTTCAAAAATATTATACAAATTTATAACATTTTGATGTGTGTGTACATATATTCTATCGATAAAATTAATTTCTTACATATATGCAACTCTTTCAAAAATGAAATTATTTAATTATTTTTATTATCATATTATAAAATAATAATAGATTATTGGATTTTAAAATTAACTTAAATTCATTTTTATTGTTATATTAAAAAATAAAATCAAAGTAGTATGTTGTATATATTATTAACTCAAACAAAAGAAATACATAATAGAATAGACATTCTGCAATATATATTTATGAAAGTCAAATAATATTTTTCAAATAATAAAAATTATTACATATTAATTAACCAAGTTTTATGAAATAATAGTATAATTTAGTTATATAAATATTCGATTATTTTATATTATTATTTAGCCTCCTTTAATTTTTTGTAAAGCATGTTAAATTTGAGGAGTCAGGCGAGAATATCGAGGTGAGAATAAGAACTGTGAAAGCCCGAGAGGCTGAGACTAGCATTATGGTCATCCCTTGGGCCATCATTAACAGGAACTCCTTTCTACATTGGCAAACCCCAAATTCATACTAGAATGATAAATTAATATTAAAACTGCCTAATCAATCCAATAACCCAAGCTTGAAGTTTCAAACTAATAGATTGGATCGGTTAAAAATTTCTCCAAAAAATTAATTCAACTGATTTTTGGATTACAAAAAAAAAATCCCAATATAAATCAACCTAATTCTACTTAATTAAATAATATTAATAACAATGACAATGACAATGCATCTCAACGACTTAAAAGAATATATTGTATTCTAAACATGTGTAACTCAATAGATTTGGTTAGGCTGATTTATAGCTTTTTATTTAATTAATTAATTAATAGTTTTTTTTGTCAAAAAGGCTAATTAAATTGAAGGGGTTTTATTATAATTTGACATGAAATAAAATTAAGATAATATAGTAAGAGTAATTAAAATATTCAATACAAACCACGGTTAGCCCTTTCCCTGTTAAAAAAACATAAAATCTTCGAAAGAAAAAACTAAGATACTTGGTATGATTAAAAAACCTAAGAATAAATAATATTTTGATTAATTAAAAGTATGCTTAGATTGAGGACAATGAGAATAAAAAAAAACAAAAGAAGGTAAAATCAACCCAACAAGGGCTCCCTATTGCTTACTTTAGTAAAAAGCTAAGCAGGAAGATGATGGTTGCCTCTGTTTATATAAAAGAACTCTATGCAATCACTCAGGCTATTCTTAAATGGAGACATTATTTGTTGGGCAAGCCTTTCATAATTCTGATAGATCACAGGAGCTTGAAGGAGCTACTAAGTCAAGTGGTATAAACATTTGAGCAGCGACACTACCTATCTAAACTGATGGGGTTCCAGTATAACATTGTGTATCGGACAGGGAAAGAGAATAGTGTTGCTGACACTTTATCTCAAAGTGAAAAGGATGAGTTAAACTTATTCCTAGGAGTTCAGAGTTCAATAATGGAAGCGTTGAGGAAGGAAAATGTTGAAGATAACTCATTGAAGGAGTTGCACACCCAGATACATCTAAAACAGGGACCTTCAGATACAGCGATGATTGATGGGTTGATAACTAAAGGAGGCAAGCTGCTTGTGCCACATCAGTCCCCAGTCAAAGCTGCTATATTGACTGAGTTCCATTTGTGAACTATAGGAGGGCATGCTGGAAGTTTAAAAACGTATAAGAGGCTTGCGGAGGTATTTACTTAGAAAGGGTTGTGAAGGGACGTAGAACATTTTGTGGCCAAATGTCTAACTTGTCAACAAATTAAGACACCTACAACCAAGCCTCAAGGAACACTACAACCACTATCGATTCCTTAAAAACCATGGGCTGATCTCACTATGGATTTTATAGTGGGCTTGTCTTGCTTTGAAGGGTATGTCATTGTGTTCATAGTTGTCAACTGATTCACTAAAGTCCTGCATTTTAGAAGGTTGAAACAGGGATATGACAATAAAAGGGTGGCTGAGCTATTTTTGAACTTGGTGATAAAATTGCATGGTTTTCCAGGAAGCATCGTGACCAACAGAGACCCTGTTTTCCTTAGCAAGTTCTGGCATAATATATTGTCCAATAGTGGAACCAAGTTGAGGTCTACTATGGCGTATCATCCTCAAGGGGAGAGCCAAACAAAAGTGGTGAACCGGTGTCTGGAGCAATAGTTAAGGGCCTTTGTGCATAAGCAACCAAAGAAGTGGTATTAGTACTTTCCTTGGGCAGAGTTGTGTTACAATTCTTCTCATCACACCTCGATTGGAAAAACGCCCAAGGCGATGTATGGGTACAAATTTGAGGTGTTTCTAGCATATGTAAAGGGGCAGTCGAACATTGAGGAGGTCGATAAAATTTTGTCAGATAGGCAGAAGATTTGGACTATGTTACACAACAACATACAGGCAGCTCAGTAGAGAATAAAGAAGTTTGTTGATGTTCACAGTTCAAAAAAACACTTCAGGGAAGGTGACTGGGTCTTGCTTAAATTACATCATTATAAGCAACACTCAATAGCTAAAAGACTTAATTACAAGCTATCAAAGACATATAATGGGCTTTTCAAATTTTGGAAAAGGTTGGGGCAGTGGCTTATCGTTTACAACTACCTGAAGATAGTAGAATCCATCCCACTTTTCATGTTTCTCGACTAAAAGAGTTCAAAGGCAAGATTCCCAACATGCCACCAAAATTACCTTCTGTAAGTGATGTCGGCCTTCCTAAACGAGTAGTCATAATAGCTACTAAAACCGTGGAGGTTGAAGGAAAATTACAGCAGCAAGTTTTAGTGGAGTGGGAAGGAGCGTCACAGGATGATGCCACTTAGGAGAGTTGGGATGACCTGGTTGAGTTTTATAGCGTTACGGACCGTGAGGACAAGTTCGTTTTTCTTGGGGAAGCAATTGTTAAGAGGGAGCCCATTATGGAGAGGAACCTTGGTAGATCACAAGACCAGGAAGAAGCAAACAGCTCTAGAGAGGACCACACGAACCATGGGCTTGGACTTCAACGTGCTGAAGCATAAGAAAGCCTTCAGGGTGAGAGGGAGCCAGTGGGAAAAAGGGAGAAAAGAACACGTGCTCCACCGGGTTGGATGAAAGATTACGTGTGAAGTGGGGACCAGGGAATGAGTAGTGTAGAATGGAATAAAAATAAATAAAGCGGCCGGGGGAGGATAGGTTTTGGCATCAACAGAAAGAGAGGAGGTTGTAATGAAGTCAACAGCAAAGTTATATGGGGAAAGCAATGCGAAAGGAATGAGAGTGAATTTTGGACGGGAAAATCCTGGAAGGCAGGTGTGGAGTGTTTTCTCCTTTAGCTTGAATTAAAGGAGAGTTTGCTGTAAATTTTGTTGATTTCTGGAGTCTCTATTTCTGTGTAGCTTTGGTGCCTGACATTCTCAATCCGAATATATTTTTTAAAATGTTATATTGTAATTTCATTCCCATTTCGTTTTCTGCCCTATTGTGCTGAATCCAATATTATCCCAAATTTGTAATGTCTTAATTAATTAATGCAACTAGATCACCTCTTTTGGAGACTTGTGTGCAGCAATGTGTCGTGGTTTTCACTCGGCTAATGGTCATTAATTAACTTGAAATCAAAGGAAACAGTATTTGAAAAACTAACTGTTGTATGGTCAGTTTTACATCAAATTTTCTTGGAAAGCTATACACTTTATAGGAGAGAACAGCTTGCTTTTTGTTGCATTTTGTGGAGGCCGAAGTACAAGATTCAAGAGAGAGATAATATTGAAGAGATTTTCTCTCTCTTTTTTTTTTTAGCAATAACTCGTTGAATGAGACAAGCATTTCTTCAGCTTTTGATTTCAGATTGGATGGTGGTTTGCGTTCTGATTTTCATGAAACCTTAGCATTTTGTTCAAGGTAATGTAATTTTGCTTTCTCTTTTTTTCGTTTTTATTCTTGTGATACTTATTTTGTCTGGGTTTTATATTTTGGTGAATATTATTAATCTTAATATTGATAAGAATTAGTGAGTGTGATGAAATCTATATGCCTAGAATGTTTAAAACGCACTCATTAATATTTTATTAGTAAATTATGTTTTGTAAAAAGTTAACTTAATATTTAACCAAGAATGTATAATTTACTTATATAAGTATTCAATTAATTTGTATGAATATTTAGTCTCATTAATTCAAAATTAAAATCCTTGTTAGATTCAAACAGACGAGAGTACTGAGGTGAGAATAAGAACTGTGAAAGCTGCGACAATCATTACGATCATTACCTGGGTCATTATTATTCCGTTACAAGTTGATATTTTTGGCAACATGAACTCCTTTCTACTTATAGAAAGAACCCAACTTTACACTATGATGACACATCATTAAAAAGCCAAGTGGTTCCAACTCAAGTCTCATCAGTCAGTCTAATAACCCAATTCAAACTAATTAATATATTGATTTGGCTGATGAATTCTTGAAAAATTAAATGAATTGATATTTGATTTACAAAAAAAAGTCCAATCCAATATAAATCATCCCAATTCACCTAATGCATAACTTTATTCTAAACTTAATTATAAGAGGATACGTATTTAACATAGAACTCTATAGATTTCGTTTATAAGAATGATTTAACTAGTAAAAAGGAAAAATTGAAGAGTTTTATTCATAATTTGATATGAAATAAAATTAAGGTTATATAGTCAGCGTAATTAATATATTAATAAGCATGTTATATACGATTGCTTAATAATTAATATAAATATCTAAAAAGAGAACACTAAGATGTAATATATATATATTGTGGTCAATAAAAAAAGAAAGAAAAAGAAGAGATGGAGATGGTAAGATGGAAGGTGATGGCAACATGACAGTGCGTAAAAAGATACTGTTACATTGGACACCAACCCTACCCCGTATCTTGAGCGAGAATCAACGTCATTTGTGGCTTTTGATTTTGCATGCAAACTAAACTATGATTGATTTTGACAAACATCTGACTTCACCACTATCTTCCGCCCACGTGTTGCTCAGATACGGTCCCATTCCTGTGATCATGATGCTGTCTTTTGACACGTGCCTCTTCTTTTTACCTCATTCATCCTCCCATCCTTCCACGTCACTCTCTCGAACATCTTCACGTGCCCCCATCTTCACCTCCACCTCCTCTACTATCAACACTGCTCTCTCTCTCTCTCTCTCTCTCTCTGTAATAGAATAGAACTATTGTATTTTAACATTCCTCAGTTTTTTTTTTTTAAGAATAATTACTCGGTTGGTTTTTAAATTGAACCGAGCCGGTGACACAGATTTGAGGGATATATGTGTTTATGGTAATGACACATTAATTGGTTGGAGTCCTAAATATTTTTGTTTTTATATTTTAAAATTTTAAATAATTGATGTGAAAATGATACACCGTATGACAGTGACACTGATGTGCCTCTGGATTTGAGGTGAATATGGTTACAGAGCAAGGATTAAAGTTGGGGTCCAAGGAAGTGGTGGCTATATATATATATATATATATATATATGATGCGACACAGAAGACACGAAGCGGCTCGGTTAGTAAGAGACAGCCCACGCCAACTCTGGACTACACTAGCTTATGTTCGCCTAATTTTGTTGAAACGCACTTCCCAACTTCTCAATTTACTCATTTCTGAAATCAGCTAAAAGTATATATTTAATTATTTTTAATGTATAGAAAAAGAGTCATGCTAATTATCTCATTTAGACCGAGCATGTTAGTCCGTAGAATTGTTAAAGAAATCTAGCTCTAACACAATCCAACCATTCTTAAAATGAAATAGCATGCAGCCGTATTACGTGGCATCGCAATTAATGCATGCATTAGGTTGCGTTTTCTTTATCTTGTCATTCAGTTTGATGTATAATATATTGGTCATTTTTATGGGTGAGAATTATATAATTTAAGGGATCTTCTGCACGCACCATGCATTAACCACCATTTCCCAAACTACTATATAGGCAAAGCCAAAGGAAATGTTCTACAATGTCAAATTCTCGTTCATTATCAGATAACAATATATAAATCTTAGAATTTGTATATTCGATAACTGAAAATTATTATATATATAATATTGTAATTATATTGTAACTATGCCTATTATGGTGTAATATATCTTGTCAAAATTGTGCATTCCATTTCGCTTTATCTCGATCCAATAGCTAGCTGCTTAATTGTGAAGCTTGGAAGTAGGCAATCAGTATCTCTTGCCAATGACCTAGAAATGAGAATCTTGTGTACATCCAAAAAAGGCATCTGAATGGGATTTTAGCAACGTAGTAATATGTTATGTTTTATATATTTTTTTAATGTCTCTCATGTCTTACAAATTAATCTTTTAAATACTTTTATAGAAATTAATTTCAAAACTAAAATACTAAAAACCTTATAATAATGACCTTAAATAGCATAATCAAGATGGACAATTTATTTTTTAACTCAATATGATGCTGCTAATTACATCATAGCATTACATGATTGAAATTAGAAAAAAAAAATTGTACTTTTTATTGTATATCCTAATAACAACCACCTAAGGATATGTACCACATATCAATCCTAAAAAAAATTTCTTCACATTATATATTTTTATTAAAAAACCTAATAATGAACCCCTAAATAAGACTATATATAGTCGGCCAAAAAAAACCATATATAAATTTTGATGAATAAAAATCAAGAGTCTAGAAACTACAACTACATAAAACATACATAAACATGAATAAATAATGTATGGCTAGAAAAAGTTTGAAAAAGACAAATAAAGAGAAAAGAGGCGGCAATCGGCAGTGTTTGGGAACTTGAACCAGTGGCACAACTACCTGGTTGGCTGTAAAATTTAGCACACACCACATTTCCATTTCGATTTATACCCTTCTTCATCTCACCACATGGTGTCTTCTGGGATCTGCGCTCTCTTCACCACTTTCTTAACACTTAGAGACCCACCCCCTCCATCTTCTTTTGCTTACAACTTCTTCACCAAAATGAAGGTGACCAAAAATTGATTTCTCTTTGTGGCCAACATTATTGTATTGTATTGTTTATATTACAGTTAGTAGTGCTACGGCTTCCGAATCCTTAAGCAAATGTGCCGTTTCTTCTTTACTTGCAGTTTTTAAATTGGATGCAAAACAAGCTACATGGGAGCAAGGGAAAGAACAAACAAAACCCAGTCTCAGCTAATCGTAAGCAGCCTTCACTTTTTCCTCTCATATTTGCAACAGTCTCCATTGAAGGAAAAATTTTTTATCTTCATTTTTTTCACATATAGATGATGCTAAGCACAATTAACAAAGTGCAAATAGAATTAAGGTTTTGATGATTAATATTTCAATAGATCATATGGTGGATATACCATGCAAAGACGAGTTCATTGACTGGCCAGAGGCACTTCTTGCAATTGGAACGTTTGGAAATGACAATTTGAAGGAAGACACTAGAAGGATTATTGCAGAACACTTGTCATCCTCGCAAGCCTGTGTACAAGAGTTTACACCTCACGACGAAGAGGAAGAAGGGGATTTTCATAATGAATTGAAGATGTGCTTACGGGGACAAGTGGAATCAAATTTGGCAACAGATCAGGAAGAATTCCCCGCTGATCAGATGAATAATGATTCAGACAGTGAAAAAAAGGAAACATTTTACCCAAACAGCAGTTTGATTCCCTGCAGAGGAAAAGATCTTTGTCTGGATAATAGTAAGAGTGGGCTTGGCAAGAAATCACTTACTTTTCTTCTCAAGAAGATGTTTGTTTGCAGAAGCGGGTTTCAACGTACTCCCAGTCTCAGTGATTCACTCTCCACTGAGAGCAGAATGGAAAAGGTAAAGCCACTGTTCTTTCCTTAGCCCTTAACTTATATATGCAAAGCATATTATTATGATTATCTTACTTTTGCTTTGCTTTGGTTTTGACCACAGATTCTGAGGGCTATACTCAATAAGAAGATATATCCCCAAGGTTCAAATTCAACAATGGTTATCAAGAAGTACCTGGAGAACAAACAAATGGCCAAGTCTGACAACGATGAAGATGAATTATATACTGCTGCAAACGATGGAAGTAAATGGGTCAAGACAGATTCTGAATGTAAGTACTAATATATTTGTTCTTGATCCCTAGAAGTAAGGAAAACATTGTATGCGCACATAGGAAACCACAAAACTTTTAGTATAAAACAAATAATTATCTAAATATGTTAGACGTAAATTTTACTGGAAAAATATGGTAGACAACTAGACATGTTGCTTCTTTATAATTAATTTAATTTATCTATATTTTATTAATGGAATCAACTTAAGAATTTTTTTTATTCATGTGTAATTTAATTTTCCCACTTGTGTTTATAATACAAGTATTTAAAATGTTCATTTAAGATAAACATGATTTATTTTTTGAAGGGACCGTGCTTGAATGTCTAAAATGTTCAACTACAAACACGTTTTTAAAAGTATTCATGCTTTATGGATGGATACCTTTTGAAAATAACTGGGTGCTCATCCTATGAATTATTTGCAGATTTTTCCTTTTCTTCCTATAGAGCTTCCACAATTTTTTGTGGGGAATAAAAAAGATGGCAAGGAGCAAAGTTAAGATGATATTCTGATTATGTGTCTATTATTCTGATTGCAGATATTGTCCTTGAGATATAAATGGCTTCTTCTCATTTTCTGAGTGTGCACACTGTTTACTGAAGTAGCTGAAGCAGCATGCAAGTTGACCAGTACGAACCCTTTTGGAAATCTGAATACGCCAAGAAAATGTTACAAATTGGAAGATGAACCTGGAAACAACCAAGAACCTTTACAGCTCAAGCATGTCAGAGAGCACATTGCAATTTCTAGCATAAGAGTTTAATTCTAATAAAGTGGTATTTTTACTAATAACAAGCATTTGGGCAGGATTGCAAGCTCTGAACGAAACATTACCGCATACTTTAATGCCTTTTATCTAGGGGTTTTTATTTTCCATTTGGGAAGGGGATGAGTGGCCTGCCATTGGTGTTTCTGAAAGTTGGTTTAGCCCAATGGTTTAGGTAAGAATATCCCTTGCCGAGGAAAAGTGCAGATCATAGTTGTTTGATATCAGGATCACTCGAGTCTTGTGCTGTCTATAATGCATTTTGTAATAATTTGTCCTCATATCTCAGTTTAACAAAGTTCAAAGAACAAATTAATTTGTTCTCGTTGACCAAAATAAGTCGTCGACATTTTAGTATATCTGCCTTATCTGACAGTAAATTGTTTTCAATTAGGATTTAGATGTTTAAATCTCATTTACATTTCAATCTGATGAGGAACTTCGTCCTCTTTGTCCCAAAAGTCTCTTTTTCTATCCATTCTGACTGTTTAATATGCAGCTTTCGTTGGCAATTCTCTGTTTCGTCGTGGACATTTGTGCAATAAATGTACATTGAATTACGGTTGGGATTACAAATATGAAATATTCTTAACAAACAAACAAATATATTTATATATTAGTGTACTCGCCAATGCTTCCAAAACCCCTAAGAGTAGTATCGTTGGTTCTTCATGCGTCCAAGGAATCCCATGGACGTGAACATGAACATATAATAATGGGACCACATGATTTTCCTTCTCCATACTAAATCCATTAGGAGTTCTACCAGATTCACCCCTTAAATCTTCCCAACTCGTATTACCCGTAACGCTATGGAAAATGGAAGTATCAATATACATTTGCTGTTGAATCAGCTGGTGTAAATTATCCGCTTAGCTGGTAAAGATTTCATGAATGACATTTACTGTGCACTGCTTTCACTACATGGGCTAAGCAGGAAAGATGATGTTAATGGTGCGCTTTAATTATTTAATTGAGTTTTATTTTATTGGAGTTTTAATTAATCTTTTTGGTTGAATTCACCTCTCACTTTAAATCACAAACCAAAGGCGTTTTTACTGTAAGCAAGGTGAAGGAGCAACTTGAACAGAAGTGACTCGACAAAGGACTACTTAGTTTTAGAGTGGGTCACTGGAGGCATTAATTCTCTCATATAAAAGGTTCGTCTTTTAGATTGAACTCTATTCTTAGCTCAAAGTTGTAACAAGTGGCTTTGTAAATTTTCCTTCAGAATGACTACTACTAATTGATGCAGTCATTAATGACTCTGGATGCAGCATATTTTCCTTCACGAACCCCAACACCGAACCAAAATCATGTGACGAAGAGCTCAAGCTTAAACAAGTGATGAACCTGCACTCTTACCTCTGTAAACGAAGAAACCGCCTAAAAAATATATGAGAAATTGGAAGATCCATGAAATCTTTGATAATAACTAATTGGATATAAGTAAACCAAAGTCGGCATAGTCTATGTTGCTCCAGAGACAGAAAGCAACGAAATCTTACATGGAACTTCAAAATAAAATTTATTTTGGGTCTCCAGGACCTAATATCTCATTTACTAATATTGAAAGAAGCGTATGAAAACCATTATTTAACTCTCATTAAGTTCGACATATTCGGATTTTATAAAGTACAGAAGTAATACCCACCTAGATAGATGGGAACCAACAAGAACAAGGGTTCGATACATGGGAAACGATATTACAAGCTTAAGAGTTTTCCAAATGACGACACTTTCTCAGTGACTCACTCAGGAATCAGGATCTGTGA
Organism: Delonix regia; assembly: GCA_037074485.1. Lineage (NCBI taxonomy): Eukaryota > Viridiplantae > Streptophyta > Magnoliopsida > Fabales > Fabaceae > Delonix > Delonix regia. The sequence goes on from CM073451.1 coordinate 37,841,503, forward strand.
GAGCATTGATGAGAGGCCCCAAGTGGGGAAAGTGGGAAATGAGGTCAGAACGTTTAGCCAGCTCAAAGTCCTGGAACTGAAAGGCAGGGGCACAAGTGCAACCTACAAGAGTGTAATGGCTCTCACCATCTCTGGTAGGAGCTCTTTGCAGAGACCCATCTGAAGATATGCTAAAATCCTTTGTTGGGAATGAACCAAACCACACATTTGGAGGCACTGTGTACTGAGGTTTCTGATTATCAGTCAGATTAGATCCAAGGCAGGTAAACTTGGTACTTCCATCTTTATCATTTAGTTCCACTATCTGTTAAACAGATGAAAAAGTTATCAAGAGAAGAATAACAGGGAAAATCAAATTAAATCTGGAAGACAAGGAGTTCTAAAGATCTTGTTTCTTTCAGAAAGCTGAGACTTAATTACCTCCAATTGCATGCAGCCAATCCAGGTGATTTTAAGTTAACATGCTATATTTTCATAAGAATATGTTTGATATTCATGAATCATAGCCCATTGAAGGGAGTTAAAGGCTAAACATTGCACTTTCATCGAACAGGGCAAAAAAGCGATCACTGTAGAGCTTTCCATCAGAGAAAGAGTTATGATATCATGCAGTACTTTTATGTTGAGTGTTTAATAATTCAAACTAAAATCAACACCACCAACTTGAACCTCAATTGTGGTGGAGGTAGCCAATGATAACTAAAAATAATGGAATGAATGAAATGAAAAGACAAGTCATGTGTCATTTTACTATTAGGGAGAATGGTTCATATATTATTGTTCTAATATTATCCTTATAACTATAATGTAATTCTAGCATATTTTAAGCTCTTATCCATTGCATTCAATCCCAAATCTTCTAATTTGAAACGACAAAAATTGAATTTTGAACCGCAATAAAAAGTCTAGGATTTAGAGGCCTTGGAGTCCCTGTTTACCATTACATTCTATTATTTAAAAAAAAAAATTCCTAAACAATATTTTAACCCATATTAATCATTTTATTCCTTACACTTTCAACCATCCATCTAATCAAATCCTAAGTTCAGTCCAAACAAAGATGCTAGGTGAATTTGTCAGCTATATCTTTCCAGCAGGACGCAACAAGTAAAGGAAAATTAAGGATTTACTTTTGCCACCAATTTTTTTTTTTTTTTGATAAGATATTCAATAATAGTGACCCAAGAGGGAACTAAAGAATTTCCATGGGGTGATTAATAAATGAGGAATTTGTCCAAATTGGGGGTACCGTAATATGGGTGACTAATAAATGAGCAATTAATGCGAAACGGAGGTACCGTAATAGGTTCTCCCATGTAATGATGCCAGGTTTCAGCACAGGGTATACGATGCAGGCGAGATACATTCCCCGCCGGAAGCAGAAAGTAGATGCAAGTAGACACGGGGCGGTCAACTTTATCTACAGAAAAACAAAACAGAAAAAAGAAGTGAAAATGGATAGAATTAAATCAAGGCAGCGAAATGGACATGAAAAAGGAGAGCGATTATTATTCGAAAATCTGAGAGTGAGATTAGTAGAAGGAATTACATTGGGGTGGGAGCTGAGACCTAAGAAGATGAACAGAATCGTCTCGGAAAGTCTCGGCGTAAAATCCGCCTTCAGGGTGAGGCTGCAGATTCAACTTGGCGGCGATCTCCGATGCCGACAGAGTTACAGACTCCATTGTTTTCTCACTGTATCAGAGGTTGAGGTTCGTGTTCGTCAATGGCGGTGTTGGTCAAAATGAGATACCAGAAATGTGCCCTTTTAGTGAGTAGGCCATCGGTAGTTGGTAACGTGGTAGTTCAAATGGATTTTTTTTTTTTTTTTTTTTTGAGGAGGACAGGATGAATCGTATCTTTGAAATTTGACCTTTTTGTTTTTTTCGAAGAGGACAGGATTGAATCGATAAAAATATGTGCCGTTGCAAGTTTCTTGATATATTGAATTATGATATTTTTGAAATTTGACATTTCTTTTTTGAGGAGGACAGTATGAATATATAAAAATATATACCGTCTGAAGTTTCTTAATATATTAAATTGTGGCATCTTTGAAATTTGATAATTTTTTTTAGAAGAACAGGATAAATTTATAAAAATATATAGCGTCGCAAATTTCTTGATATATTGAATTATGGTATCTTCGAAATTTGACATGAGAGACCATGTTAGGGTACCTGTTCCACAACACCTATATATGGTAATTGGTATCACAATAAATAATGTCTACCATAAAAAGAAATATCACATGGTCAAGTTTCTACGTAGTAATAATTTTTTTTCCATTTAAATTTCGAAATATACTATTTTACCAGAGGAAAAATTATTAATGAATGATAAAAAAAATTATATTTCTCAAAATGGATGGTAGGTACCAAATACCGATACTACCGAACCATTTTAAGTGTGAGTATGACTATTGAAAGATAGGATTGATTTTATATTTTGAGATTTGTGTGTGCAGTTTTTTATTATCTGTAATTAAGTACAGGTAAATTAGTTTGCCCTTACTGTAAACACATCTTTAAATAAAAATTAAAGTAAAAATAGAATAAAAATGACAAAATAAAATATTAAAATAGTAAAAATAGAAAAAATTAAAGAACAAAAAGTAGAGATTAAGGTCCAAAAACTATAAACAAATGAAAAGTGCACGCACTCACTTAGCGAAAAATAAAAACAAAAGAGAGAATAAGCGGTGGAGACATTGTCATGAGAATGAAAAATAGAAGAGGAACCATATGTATATGACACACCCACTCCACTGAAGAAGAAGGCAAAGAGGAGGAAAAAAAAGAAGAGTAGTGACTGAGAAAAAGAGACTTTCTTAGCCGAAAAAGGAAGAGAGGGGAGAGTGTAGGCTGAGCTGAGGGGGAAAAAGGGACAAGTCTGTAAAAGAAAACGAAAAAATTCGTATGCGAGGACAAGAAGCTTAACTCTCTTGAACAATTTCATTCTTTTTAATGATCATGGTATTAATAACTTTTGAACATAGTATCTTGCATCTTTAACGCGTGTTTTGTACATCCTTAGACTCTATAGTATGCTATACTTTGAAATTTCATTTTCGTCATTTTCTCTTACATTAATTTCGCTCTAATTTTTAAATTTTGTATTGGGATGTTGTTGCTGTCTTTTTTTTTTTTTTGGGTCTTCTTTGATCTCTTGTGGTTTCGTTTGATTAATATTGCATGTGCTAACGTATTTTTTTATTTGAATTGATGTTTTCTTTAGTGGCTCATATTATTTTAATAATTTAATTGGCATGAAAGTTTTTTCATATGGCCCTAAGTTATTAAATAATTTAGTCTTTGATTGGTTGTATGACCTTACAATGGGATTATTTTTCTTTTTATTCTTATTTAATTCTATTTTTTTATTTATTTATCTTCTCCCTATAATTTTGTATTAATACGAGATTTGATTAAACACAAGCACACACGTGCACTAAATATGCATGTTTGTACTTTTTTTTATTTTTTTTTATTAATTAATTTTAATTTTAATTTTTAGAGTCACTAGGTGGGGTTTAGTATCTCCTTAAATAGTTAAAGTGTTAATGATAAGGCCACGTGAGACCTTTGCGTCTCATCAAATTTAACCCAATTTCAAATAATCATTTTCTGAATAAGTATGGGTTCCAATGACCTTAATTAATTATTTTTCAAAAATATGAAAAATAAATAAATAAAAATTTTTAATCTTTAACATTCTTATTCCTTTGAAATTCCTTCTTTTCTATAGAAATTCCAAAAAAAAAATGTGAAAGTAGTATGGAATGGACTTTCTTATTTATAAGTTATCTTTTCATGTTTTCACATCATTTTTTATTATTAATTTTGTTCTTTTCCATTAAGTCTTTGCTTTTATAAAATCCAAAAATAAAAGATGAAATTACCAAAAAGAACAAAAAATATTTTTAGGATGTTCCTTGAATGTTTTTTGGTTCATTATAAAATAAAAAATACAAACAAACTTTCAAATTCCTGTATTTTTTTAGAATTAAAATTCTTCTTAAAAAAATTATTCCTCCTTTCTTTTAAAATTCTCGTTTTAATTTCAAACAAAAATTTTCAAATAAATTACATTTTCAAAGAATTAAAAATCCAAAAAATAGAAAATCAAGAAAATGAAGAGAGTTAGAGAGAGAAATCAAGTCATTTTCGTCATTAAAACATACCAACCAAGTTTCAAGCTCGTTTTGTTTATAAAAATTAAATTGTTTTCCACTATCTTACTCATGTCACAAAAATTAAGACACCAATCATTTGTCTCACATTTTACATCAAATTATGTGGACTTTGATTCTTATTGCATGGTTCGTAGGCCTTAAGTTCTAACCTTAAATCAAGTTCATCCCTATAAATATTTTATTTTTCTTTCTTTATTTTATTTTCTTAATTTTTTTCCTTTTATTTTTCTGTTGCATGTGATTGATAAGAGTAATCAAAATTAAAAATAAGACCATACATATTTTACATAATTAATTTTGGATAATCATTCTTATAAACAAGTGCGGTAGGGTACCTAACACCTTCCCCATATACAACGAATTCTCGAACTTGATCCTTGGTTTGCTGACTACTTTTTTTAATTAACTGGTTTTTCAAAATTTTTCTATAAAAATTTTGGTAGCAACTCCTAAATTTTGATTTTTTTTTAAGCAAAAATTAAAATTTCTCTTTCTATATAAGCCACCGCAATCACATTTTAGGTGTGACCCTTACACATAGGGATAAATTTGAAAATGAACTTAGATTTGAGATTTTTTTTAAAATCATTTTTAAGGTCTGAGTAAATGAGTTTAGCTCCTGATATGTTTATTTGAAAAGTTTTTAACATGGATAAGCTATTTTAAAATTGAGATTTATTGACGTTAAACTTATTTGCATAAATTAATAACAAACAAATTGTCTTTTAAAAGGTGTATACATATTATTGGTCTCAAATATGCGTATCAAACTCCAAACTCAAACTTTGTCAAAATGCTAAAGAAATAATTCTAAACTCACACACTCTTTTATTGGCCAAAAAAAAAAACTCACTTTCTTTTTGTAATCAAACGAGGTTATTTTATTACTTCAGTTGAACACCAAAAATAGGAATTACATCCCAAACCAAATTGGAATCACAAAAAACATATATATGAGCTTGAGTGAGAGCCTATTTGTTCTACTTAACCATTGATAAATTAAGTCATTTATGTCCCTTAAAAGATCTTTGCAATCCTAAACGATGATCTTGTACTCAGAGGCATCCTCATAATCAAAATTTAGAGTAGAAATTAATCCCTAAGAATCTATGTGGAACTTACCTCCAATAGGCATCTTAATTAAGGCCCAAGTAAAAGCATTTCTTAGTGCAAGAGGTTCCACGGTTTTTGCAACGTACACTCGTGGATAAAAGCCAGTACTAGCTTTTATAAATGAGCCATATAGGTATCAAAACACAACTCCATATCCCAACAAGCCCCTACCAAGAAAGACTACTCTATCAACCACGCAGTTCCACCTCTCAACCTCTTCTTCAGTGGAGGTCTATATGCTATTACCAAACTAGATACTATGAGCAAACTTTTCTTGAGCTCTTTGCCATTTTTGAAGAAATTTCAATGCCTTATTGATAAGCCCTTTTTTTTTTTTTAACTATGAGGGGCACTCCTCCCGATTGCTTGATTTCTTAGGTAGCATATTCTCTGGGTGATGGCACAGAAGCCTTCTACAAAGTTTTTATCATGGTAGGTAAGAAAGTTATTCAAACATTCACATAAGGTAGCTCTTTTTCTTACCTTGTTATACAACCTTCATTCTTCCCACAGAGGAGCCACATGAATACAATTGAATACAACATAGTTCATGTCTTCATTTTCTTGGCAAAAAAGGCAATTTGAATTAGAGATTATATGCTTACTAGCTAGTTCACTCTTAACCAGAATGACTTATTTACAAACTCCCTAAGCAAAATCTTTGATTTTTAAGGGAATATGCAAACTTTAAAGCTTCTTCCACCCTATATACGCAATTTAATCATCACTAATATTGATTAAAGAGCACATGATAATTAGACTTAACGAGGTAGTGTCCTTTACACCCTTTAATCATCTTTATCACTATTACTAATAGGAATCTATAAGATGATTTCCTTGTCTTTTAGCAAGAAAAGAACATTTAGTTTCTCCAAGTCTCACTTCTTCTCATTAGGATTGATCAAATCAAATACTATTAAGGGTAAAACAAGGGTAAAACTTGCTTCATTTAGAAGCCAAGGGTTCTCTATACTCTAATGTTATTTTCATTGCCTACTCTTTAGCTCATCCTTTGCTTTAACAATGCCTATGAACTCAGTACACTCCTCTAAGTGACGCTCGGGTTGGATCCCAACTGAGCTAACTAAAAGTCCTCATTAGGGAAATATTTAGCTTTGCAGACTTGATATAGAAGAGTGTTAGTTTGATTAAGATGTCTCAAACCTTGTTTGCCTAATATGGCAATGTTAAAGTAGTGGAGATCTCTGAAGCCTAGTCTTCTAATTCTCTTTCCTGCTACACATTAGGTCCCATAACATCCATCTTCTCCCCTTTCCTTCTTGCATTTTATAATGCCATCGAAATGAATTCATCATTTTTTGGAGCTCGTCGTAAAGTGAAGTGGGGATTAGAAATACGTTCATACAAAAGCTTAGTATAACTTGAGCTACTAATTTTAAAAGGATATCCTTAACAACATAAGAAATAAGACTAAATATAAACCCACTAACCTGGTAAACTCGATCCAGCCCGGCCAATTTGGGTCGGGTTGAGCTAGGTCAAAACAAAGAAGGTGGGGCAAAGAAGGAAAGAATAAAAGTAAAATACCTCTAAGTCGGGTCCAGAGCACAAGTAAAGGACAGCTTAATTGACTAAGGCCCGAGATCTTCATATATATATATATATATATATTTTCTGATAATATAACGAAGGCAAGCACGCAGCAATAGAAATTAAAGTTCTAAAATCCCAAACCCCTCAGTCTCTCACACACGATTCACTCTACATCATGCACTCTCAGTCTCCGTCAGCCAGCCATCGTCATTGTTCATTGTTGTCTCTCAATTGCTAGCCTCTGTCGATCGCTCACTAACCAGCCTCTGTTGATCGATCAGAGGCAGAAGCTAGAGAAAAACAATGTTTGAAACCTGAGAAATCCCTAACTCAAAAATAAGGCAAGCTAAGTTTTTTCTCCTCTGTAAATTTATTGACATGTATGAACACTCAAATTTGCCTTTTTATGAGTGTGAAATCATGATTTTTCTCACTTCTATCATTTAATATTTTTCCTGACATGTATGGACACTCAAATTTGCCTCTTTGGTTCTTTAGGAATACGAGGCAGAGTTGGAAATTTGAAATGTTTTTACTAGCATAGAGAATAGATGTATCATATGGTATAAAATTTGTTAAACTCATATTCCATGCCTTTAACCATTTCCTGGGAATGGGAGAGGTATAACATGTGATAAATGAATCCTAAACCAAAATGTTCACTTGCAACTGTTATTAAAGATTCTTAGTTGTTATGTACTCAATAATAAAGATGATGTTGCTTTCAAATGTGACCAAAGAAATTAGACTATTGCAGGAGGTATTTGCTATTGTAAGAGAGGCTTCAAAGAAGGTTTTAAGCCATCAACCCTTTGATGTCCAACTGATAAGTAAATCTTTTTTCAAATTTACACTTTATTAAATCTAGTGTTTGTTTGTTTTGAAGAAAAAAAAAAGATAAAAGAAAATTTGAGTCAATTTTAGTCATGCAATTATGTTCAGAATTGACATTGTGCTAGAAAGATTATAGCCAAGGCTGGTTTTCTTTTTTATTTTAGGTTGGGGATTGATGATTAATTATCTTTGTTTGGAGATATGCTTTGTTTTCTTTGCTTGGCCACAATACTTAGTAATCTTTGTATAGGCTGAAATTAGAGATATAAGTTATTTTCATTATTATAAACCATGTAAAGTGCACATTGTTTTATTAATTGGCTAGATGGATGTGAGTAGTCAAAAATCCCCAGGAGAAGGCTAATCCCAAGCCAGCAATAGGCCTTCTTCTAACTCAAACCTTGTAGCTATAAGACCTGACAATATCATAGCTTCTACATTTGCTGTGAAGTCTACTGCAGTAGGTGAGAAGAGAAAATTCCCTCCACAAAAGTCTGGTATATAGGACCATTTTACAAAGCTCCCATTAGAAGAGACCAATGGGGAGGTTTGAGTTGCATGTAATTATTGTGGGCTTCATACAGTTGTGACCCTAATAAACATGGCACGAACTCCTTTAAAAAACACCTAGAAAGATATCAGAAGCATCCTAATAAGGATCAGGAGACATCCCAATTTATGTTAGCCTATCTGACCCCACTGAGATCATTTCAACCTAGAATACTAGTCTCACATACATATAATATAGATGAGTGCCGAAAAGTTGTAGCTAAATATGTGATATGTGACGAGGTCCAATTTTGAGTCATGGAGAGGTATAAGTTTATGAGTTTATTGAATGAATTTGAACCTATATTTCCTCCTCCCTCCAGAATGACCATTACTAGAGATTGCTACAAAGTCCATCTTTATGGAGCAAAGAATCTCAAAGATTTCTTAAAGGAATCATGTAACTGTGTTTATTTGACAACAGATACTTGGACATCAGTGTAAAACTTCACTAAATGTGTTTAACAACTCATTTCATTGATGAGCACTAAAGGTTGCAAAAGAGGATCCTAAATTTTTGTCCCAATGAAAATCATAGGGGTGACACCATAGGGAACACCAATGAGAAGTGTCTGCTTGGGTGGGGGGTTGAAAAGGTGTTCACATTGATGGTTAATAATGTAAGTTCCAATGACATAGTAGTTATGTATTTAAAGAAGCATGTGAAAAGTTAGAATAGGTTAGTTTGTGAGGGAGATTTTCTACATGTAAAATGTTGCGCTCATATTCTAAACTTGGTAAACGATGAGTTGAAGGATTTACACAATTTTATTGTTGTCATTTAAAATGCAGTGAGATATGTCAGGTCTTCTCCTGCAAGATTACAAAGGTTTAAAAGTTTTGTGGAAATAGAAAAAATAAGGTCAAAAAGTTTGGTGTGCTTGGATGTTCCAACTAGATGGAACTCCACTTACTTGGAGCATGCTATAAAGTTTCAAAAGGTATTTGATAGAATAGAGGATGAAGATAAGGAGTTTAATGCACACTTTAAAGAAGATACGTGTCGAAAAGGTCTACCCAATGCTTTAGATTGGAGTAATGCAGGTATATTTGTAAAGTTTTTTAGGGTATTTTATGACATGATATTGAGGTTATCTGGATCATTGCACGTAACAAAAAATGCCTACTTCCATGAAATTACATATGTTCAGACCTTATTACTTGTGAGATTAGTGCATCAGAATCCAGTTACCAAGGAAATGACTCATGATATAAAAAGTAAGTACAAAAAATATTGGGGTCATTCTAAAAACCTTAACCTATTGCTTGTAATAAGGGGTAGTATTGGACCCTAAGTACAAGCTTGCATATGTAAATGCCACATATGAGTACATGTACCCTAATCCTAAAGTATGTGAGAGCATGAAGAAAAAGGTCAAAGATAGTTTGTATCACCTGTATGAACAACATTCAAATGCGGTTGTTCCTAAATCAATTGAAACCACTAGAAATTCAAGTGTGACTTCAGTCACTATAGATTCTAGAGGTTTAGATAACCCAGACTTTTATCCATCTAGTCCACAGGATAAATGGAAGTCTTTAAAGAAGGTAAAGGTTGATGTAGACCAGAAGGAGTTAAAGAAGTATCTGGAAGCTGAAGTATTTAATGATGAATCTGCATTTGATATCTTGGCATGATGGAAAGAAAATGCCTCTAAATATAAAGTACTATCTCGAATTGCACGAGATGTCTTGGTTGTGCTAGTGTCTACTGTCGTTTCTGAATCAACTTTTAGCAATAATGGACGAGTGCTTAATGCGTTTAGGAGTTCACTGTCACCTAGGATGATTAAGGCACTTGTGTGCACCCAAAATTGGCTAACCCTTTAAGAGTCCAAGTTTAATGATCATGACTTTAACCAATTTGAAGAATTCAAGAATGCTGCATCCGGTAAGTTCTAAGTGAGTTAATATCTAATGTTATTGTTATGTTTTCATTCTAATATCATTTTGTTTAATTTGTACAATGATTTCTAAAGATTCAAGCATCATACGATATGTTATCAACACTTATTAGTGTTTAGTTTTTTTTTTTTTGTAGTATATATGACTCACTAACTATTTATAATGGACCCTAAATGTTATGTTTAGTGATTAGCTCTTGTGATATCAACACTTAGCTCTTTCTGATATGATCATGCTCTTCTCTTTCTCTATGCTATCTTTTTCTTACTTTTACTTTTCTTTTTTTGCACTATTTTGTTGAAATATTCTAGTCCTACATAAATTGCACAATTTTGTTGAAATATTTTGGTGGTGTTCCTTGTCTCCTCTTGAGCTGACAATTCCTCAAGTTGTTCATAAAATGAGGTAAGAAATAGGAAAGTGGTGAGATATGCATGTAATTTTTTTTTTTTATCATGCTTCTTTTCTCTTCAAGGTTCATTGAGGCTAGAGATATGTATGTAATATGCAGATTCTGTCATTATGTTGCTATCTCCTCAGACCAGGCTTTTTTCCCATAATTATGCTTCCATTTAGTTGTATACCTTATTCTCTCTTGCTTCTAGTGAGTTTGGAATTTTGCTCTTTTCATTGGTTTGAACCTTAATTTCATTTTGTTTCTCATTTTCAATTTCTCATAGATCCCTATCTATGGGAATTTAGTAATTTTGGCTATGGGTAGTCACTAAGTACTGATCTAGATGAGACCTTGTATTTGTAAGCCTTAGTTTGCATGACTATTATGAGGTAACGTTTTTCATTTTAAAGCTTTTTAGGTGGCCAATACTAATGTTAGCCTAGAATTATGGTTGTCTGGAATCTTTTACATGTCTGAAAAGAGAAGAAAAATTAGGAATGGTTTAGTATTGGCTTGGTCGGTGTTTTTACTACTGGTGGACCATTTTTTCCTATTAACTATCTACTTTTTCTTAGATTTCTTTGTTCACTTTTTTATTTGTTGTCATATAACTGAAAGTTATTTTTTCATTTTTGCTCCTCTAGGTTATTAAGAAGCCCATGGATTTAAGTACAATAAATAGTAAAATGGAAGCTAAGGATGGTAATGGTTATAAGAATGTTTGAGGGATCTATGATGATGTGAGGTTGGTTTTTCAGAATGTAAGATTAAAAAAATGATGCTCATGTTATGGCCAAAACCTTGCTGGAAAAATTTCACAGGCTTCTCCAAGCTGTAATTAGCAACTTTTCAACAGTTTTTTTGGATTATCAGGAGAGGATTGCCAGACATAAAGTAACGCACTTCTTTATTATTATTTCTTTTCTTATGTTGGTTTATATGCTCATAGTGAAATTTTCTTTATGAAATTTTCTTATTTTGGCATAATGATGACATTTTCTTTTTCATTGTGTCTGAGAATTACAATTTTCTATGATGTTTTTTTTTCTAATTTAATTTGGTTGAGAACTTGAGATCTCTAATGCTATCCTTTTTATTTATTTTTTATTAAAAAATGATGCTAATGGACCCAACCCAACTTGTTTGTTCCAACTTGGCCCGATCAGCTTCCTAGGTCTACCAGGTCAGGCCACAGGTCCAGGGTGTATTTTTTGTACTCTTTGTCTTTCTAGGCCAGGCCTTAGGTCCAATCGTGACTTAGCCTAACAGTTGTGTAGCTCTAATGAGAAAGATATCTATTCTTCCAACTCTGTAATTTTCTCAAAAGTTTATCTTTTAGAAAAGTGAACAAAGCATTCTTACTTTATCCTATAAGTGAGGGGAGTCCTAGATACCTACCATGGTTAATAGGATTGTGTACACCCACAATATCATGTAACCATTCTCTGAGACCATGACTTACATTAGGACTAAGTAAAATACCTGATTTATGAAATTTAATGGCTTGTCGTAATGCTTCTTCATAAATATTCATGATCTCTTTAATATTTCTACACTTGAATTATAAGTCTTCACAAAAGAAAAGTAAATCATTCGTGAAAAGTTAATGGGAGATACGGGGCCCCTTAGGCTAGCTCTACATCCTCTAATCATCCTATGATATTCCGCATAAAGTAAAAGAGCTTATAGGCCTACAGTACCAAGAATAAAATGCTAAAGTGAGATTGGGTCATCTTGCCTTAGACCCTCTTTTCGGAAAAATTAGCTCCACTTTTTCTCCGTTGAACATAAATGAATACTTTACATGCCTAACACATAACATCATCCACCAAACCCATTTAGGATTGAGCCAAGTTTTAGAAGGATAACTTCTAAGAATGCCCAATTAAGTCTATCTTACATCTTGCTTATGTCTTTCTTTAAAACCACTACTCCTTTCTTTCCCCTCACTTTCCTCTTCATACTATGAATGAGCTTAAAGGCCACTAGAATGTTGTCACTTATCAATCTTCCAAGGACAAAGACTGATTAATACTCTAAAATAATCATCAATAGAACCAGCTTCAATCTATTCACAAACACTTTTACAATTATCTTACACAAAATGTTACAAAGAGATACGGGCAAGAGATCCTATAAAGACTTTCGGGTGTTCGTTTTTATTTCTATATTCAAACTCGGTATTTAGTTTGTATCTAATCAGATGCTCATTAAATGTTGTATGAAATATTATTTTTATAACCATTTATTTTTCAATGTTAAAATATTTAATTATCAATTAATATTATTGAACTCATTTTTACTCATATTCTTTTGCTCTTTTTAATATTAAGTTCTATTAGCATCTTCTATAACCAAAAAAAAAAAATCTTTATTAGCCGCCAAATTATAAATACAATTCAAACATTTCCCAACAGTTTTTTTTTTTTTCCATAAACATTCCCCAATATTTATTAATATTAAGAATATAGTTACCGAAAACTAATGTCAGTTGGCATAAATCGTTCCAGCCAACAGCTTCTTGCTAAACTATTTTTTAAACTGTTTGTTACCCAAAAAAGAAAAAAACTGAGTAAACGTACAAGTATAGTTGCAGATGTACTTCTCTCTTTTCTTATTATGGGAAGAGATGCGGAAGAATGGGCAAACAGGATTTAAAAATAATAATTAAGCTTGTTTGATTGTTATTTTTAAAAATAATTTTTAGTTTTTAAAAGTAAAAAATAAAAAAACTTGTTCGGTAATGTATTCTTTTATATATTTTTTTAAAAAACTAAAAAATAGAAAAGTATTTTTAAGAATAAGAAAACCAGAACAATTTTTAGATTTTTTTGTTATTTTAAAAATTATTTTCATTAATAGTAAAATTGTAACTTTTGGGTAAGGTTGTGATAAGTTGAGTTTAAACAAGATTTGAGACTTAATTCAGTCAATTAGTAATTGATCGGATCATATTATTTTTTAAAAAAAATATGTATATTTTATTAAAAAAATAATTTTTTGAAAAAAAATATAAATATTAAGATTTAAAATAAAAAATTACAATTAGAATTGAAAAATAATTAAAATTTAAAGAAAATAAATATTGTAAAACTTTGTCATACATAAAATTAATATTTAAAAATAATATTGAGTCAAGTTTTATATTAAATAAATTTATTTATTTTTAAAATACTCAAATATAAAAAATAATACAATATAATATTATACCGATCCTCATGAAAACTTGGAAATATATTATTCCGAGTCTCAAAATATTAAATAAAAACAAAAAATTTGAGAGAACTCAGACCAAAATTTTTCAAGTTTCCAACCAATTTTATTTTAAATATAAAAGCACACTTGGACTAACGTAGTCCGAGTGTGCTTTTCTATGAAGGCACGGAACATTTCTCCTAAAAATTTAAAATTTTTAATATTATAACATATAATATACAATAAAACAAAAAAATTACATTATATATATATATATATATAATCTGAAAGTTATATTTCTATAATTTTTATTTATTTTATATATTTCAGATAATATTTTTTTAATTTTAAGATGTAATTATTATTATCATATTTTATAATATAATAATGGACTAATTAAGCATATCATAGTAAGAAAATAATTAATTTACCTGACGTCTACTTCTCAAATTTAAGACTAAGAGAGAGAAAATTTAGTAATAAATTTTCAAATAATTGTTTTGCATTTGACTCTTGGCAAAACAAACAAAAATAAATAGCGAAGTAATTCCTACTTGCCATGCCTTGCACATTTAGCAAACTAGAAAAGTAAAAAAAAGCATGTATTATTATACACAGTAGGTAAATTTACACCGGGATGTAGGTCATTGGAGGAATGGGTCTCGGATAAATTAAACTTTTTTTAATATAATATACTTAATTAGTCTATTATTATATTATAAAATCTAATAATAATTACATCTTAAAATTAAAAAAATATGTTCTGAAATATATAAAATAAATAAAAATTATAAAAATATAGAGCTAAACAAAAGTTTATAACTTTTCAGATTATATATATATATATATAATATTTTTTTGTTTTATTGTATATTATATATTACAATATTAAAAATTTTTTAAAATTTTTAAGTTTTTACGAGACACGTCGACACGGAATGCGTGTTCCGTCTCCCAATAGAAAAGCACACCCAGACAGCATTAGTCTGTAGTCCGAGTATGCTTTTATATTTAAAAAATAATTGGAAACTCAGAATTTTTGTTTTTCTTTGTTTTTTAAAATTTCGAGACTGGTTTGAATCCTTTTAAGTCTCAAAAGTATAATATTAGATTATAATATTTTTTATATTTGAGTATTTTAAAAATAAATAAATTTATTTATTATAAATGGCTCAAAAAGTCTTTCTTCTAATGTTTGTTGTAATATAAGCCTCCACTATTTTTTTTCCAAAATTTTTACCGTCTCAATGTATTTTAATTTTTAACTTTTTGTTTATCGTAATTTACTATAAAGATATTATGATCGCATAACTACCAAAACGTCTCAATGTATTGATCAGTATCTTTCTCATAAATACGTTTGTTCAGTTGGTCTTGAAATAAAAAGTATTCTACAATATTGAAACATCAAAATTCGTGATTTGATCAAAGAATTTAAATCAATTTTGTATAAAATTAAAGCTTCCACAAAGATTTGTGGTTAATGAGCAACTACTGTATAATTTTTTTATTTAAAGATTTGAGCATCTTTTATTATCAATTTAAATCTTCAGGTCAAATACAAAAATTTGATGTTATACTACTGTGAGATACTTTTTATTTAAGACCAACAAACAAGATGATGATTTTAAGATAGAACTTGATCATGTTGTTTTGGTAGTTAGTTATGGAAAACGAAAAAATTGAAAATAAAGAAATCTGGTGAGAAAATATGATACAAATCCAGGCGATAAAAGACATGCAAAAGTTAAATTATGAAGATAGTCCATGTATTTTCAAAAATATAATTTATTACCCTTTTTGTATATTTTTTGTGTTGCTTTCTAAATGTTTTACATAATCATAATTAGTTTCTTTTATAGTATCATATACTACCATTAGAAATCAGCTTAAAGTATATTGGAGCAAAAAGGACAGCAAGTTTTTATTTTTCCATCGGTTGGGCCAAAAATAAGTCCGATAAACGTCTGGATCAAAGGCCCAATTCATCCGAACTCTGCTCCAATAGTATGAATTGGTTAAATATTTACAACTGTGCAATGAAAAATGAAACATATATTAGTTAAAAATGAGTTTATAATTTATATTTATAAACACTTAAAATATTGTATATAACTGACTGACAGAAATTTTATCCATATAAATTTTTTATGATAAATTAATTTAAATAATATAAATATTTATTAAGCTAAAATTTAATAAATTCTAGTATGATGGCAAAATGTTATGAACGGACACGCCACCATGCAGAAAGGGGAAAGATTCCCTGTTGTGGTCCGCCATACATCCATACCAATAGAAAAAGGATGATGTTCAAGGAAAAATAATAATAATAACTCTATTATAATAATCTTTTTTTTGTTTTCTTTTTCTTCCTTTATTGTCATTAGTTGTTGTTTGAAAAACTAGTTTGACTCTTTTCATCCAATCTAAGATACGTTGTTTTTTGAAATTAAATCATTAAAAAATCTCATCAAACTCACCTGTAAAATTATTGAATGTTAAAAAACACTTCAAGATTAAAATATTAAGTACACAGATGAGATGATACATCTTGAAATTATATGAAGATCAAAATTAAAATACAAATTTAGTGATCATCTTATTGCTTTTGGCCTATTTAGAGACCATTATGCAGGGAGGAGACGAAACAAAATGAGAGATAAAAGGGAGGCGTGAGTAGAGAAGAGAAGCCTTGAAGGACAGGAACAGGGGAGAGACGTGAGAGAGACGAGAGAATATGAGAGGCAGAAAAACACGAGGGAGTGGGGGAGAAAACGAAAGAAGGGAGAACGAGGGATAGAGCAGGGCGAAAGAGAAGGTTTGGTGCAGAAATAAGGAAACTTAGAGACCCCTGTTCTGATGGTTAGAAACTGAGGATAACACGGAAAGGGAAGAAGATAAGATGTGAATGAACAGAAAAGATAAGGAAGGCCGAGAAGGATGAGAAACAGAACAAGCTGAAGGAACGAACCCAAAAATGCTGATTGAGAGAGTTGCACAGAAAGAAGAGTGGGGGAGGCAGTGATGGTGAAGCAGGAAAAACCGAGGAGAGAGTCACAATGAAGATAAGCTCTTGAGGTGTGCTTGGGTAAATTCTTCATTTCATCTTATTCTCGTTAAGATCTGTGTGGTTTGAAACCTTGCAAAACAGACAAAGAAACTTCCCAAAAAACCAAAGAGTAGAAATGCTCAAAGAGGCTCAGAAATGAAGCCTGACACCCAAAAGGAGAGGGATGACATTGCTGGATAAAATTTCTAGTCTTTTGTTCCATGAATAAGCACTGAACTGAACCCCGTCGAAGGAGAACAATCTTAAGGCACATACCCATGACTACTGAGTTCTAAACTCTTAACATTACTACTCAGTTGACTAAATCCTTTGTGCCTTCTTCAAACGCGTCATGGAGATTCTCAAATGATTCGATTTGGCGCACATCTAGTGCTTGTGCTTAGATATTTAATTGTTGATGACATTCAGAGACAAAATTCTTAACGTTGATGACTTCATTCTGCATATGTAAGTAATTTTATGTCATGTTCTTGCCTTCTTGTCTTAATGTAGCCTAAGGGTCAACATGATACGTGTGAATGTGATTTAGTATATATGGAGTTGATTACCACTAGTTCAATCTGATCAGTGCTTTTCTTTCTTTTTTTGGTTGATTAAGATCCTTCTTAATTATTAGGAAATTTGCTATTCAATGTGTTAGGCTGAAGGTTATCCTTGGCTTTTCCTTTTTGGTGACATATGATGTTGATAATGTGTTGGAATCATTTTAAATTATTTTGTGGGTTAATATTAATCTAATTATTTGAACAATTATGACTAATTATTAATTAAGCACTCAATATTAATTTAAACCAAGAATAAATTGTGTTTTTATTAACATTATGGATAATCCGTAATTGGTTGAATCACTCATAAACTCAATAAAGTAGAAATTATAACCTACAACATAATGTAATAAGTAATTATTCCATTCAAATTGCTAATAAGGAGTCAATAAAAAAATATTAAGTTTATTTGTGACGACAAAACACCATGATTGATTCCTTCATCATTTTTCCAAAAAAAGCCATCATAATTATATCCATCAATTACACCACCCACTTTGTTCCCCCTTATTGTCTCCAACCATCTGCTTTAGATCTTTATAAATATATCATTATTTCATTTTGGGCGACTACTACAACATGCAGAGGATAAGGAACTTAAAAATAGCAATAATTAAGGTAATCTTAAGTAATTTAATTTTTTCAAAAATAAATAAAATTAAAAATAAATAAGTATAAAAATATTAAATAAAAAAAAGTTGATTGAAAATTCCAAAAGAAATTGGAAGAAAAACAAGAAATAGGATTGGGCCCAAAAGAAAATGAGAAGATACAAATGAGTTTAAAAAATAAAAAAAAAATGTAATTAGGTTTTACTAAAAAAAGATGCAAACAATTTATTTGGGAATTGGGCCAAAAAGAAAAACAAAAATGTATGAATGGGTTTAGAGAATCAAAGAAATTAAAATTTAAAATAAGAGGGACACATGGAAAAAGGAAACCTTTGTTTCTTTGGTTGGAAATAAACAAGAATAAATCATTGATTAAAAAAGGGAAAAGGAAGGAAACTATGTTTGTAAAATTTTTACAAAATTTTTACCCTTCAAATAAACAAAAAAATAAAAACAAAATCACCTTTTGTATTATTATTATTAATATAAATACAAACAAATCATGTTTCCAAAAACTTCAAAAAATGAGGAGAGCGAAAAAAAAAAAGGTGAGATTATACCATTTTCGTAACCTAAAAACATACCAACCAATTTTAGAAATGAAAATTGGTTTAATTTCAACTATTTTGGTTTTTTCTCAAAAATTAAGAAAACTAGCAACCCACAAACACGCATTTTTAGATGACGTTGACTTTGATCCCTATCATAGGGTACGTAAGTCCTAGGCTTTCATCCTAGGTCAAGTTCCCCTCATTGTAAATATCCATCATTTGTTTTATTTTATTTTATTTTGTTTTCTTTGTTATTCCCAAGCATGTTGAAAATGGGTGATTTTAAATAAATGTGGACAATTTTAAAATAAATTAAAAGTTGTATCTTTTACTTCGCTTGACAAATTTAAGGTAACTATTCTCATTAACGGGTGTTGTGGGGTGTCTAACACCTTCTTCATACTCAAATAGACTCCTGAACTCATTTCTGGTTACGCATACTACCCTTTTTTTTATTTGGTTTTCCAAAATTTTTTGTTTAAAAATTTTAGTGGCAACTCCAGTGAATTGGTTTTCAAAATTCATTTTGTGAATCAATTTACACCTCTTTTCTTCTTTTTTGTTGCAATGTCAGCCATGACAATTATCTCAACAAATAACGGGCACCTCAATATCCACATGACACTAGAGTAACTATAGGGACTAACTTGGCAAACGAAGTATTCAATGAGGGATGAAAACCAAATTTCAAAAGAATGAAGGACCAAAATCGAAATAGACCATAAAGTGGGGGACCAAAATATGGTTTTACTTAATAATAATAATAATTAAACTACAAAATCTTATTACTTTTAAATGTATTTTTAAATTAAAATATGTATAATTTTATTTTAATTTTTAATAGATGAAATTTAAAAAATTAAAAAAATTAAAAAAATTAAAATTAAAATATTTTTTTAATTAATGAATTTAGTAAAATTATTTATCTTCTAAAATAAAATTAATTTATGATTAAGAGAAGAAGTAGTGATTAAAATAATATTAGGTAGTGGTGAATGAAAAAAGTCTTTTCTTATGGGGTATTATTTAAAAAGATATATTAAAGTTAAACAATTTACATTGCATAAAATGAAATATACTTTTTAAATTAAAATAGTTTACTATTAAAGATCATATTTTGCTATAATTTTTGTGCAATCAAGTAACTTCTCACCATAAATATCTCCGAACGCAATTAGGCAATAAAATAGTTAATTAATTATTAAATCATTAATTATTATATTCATAAAAGATATAGGAAAATGTGATATTTTATAGTAAATTATTTTAATTTAAAAATTATATTTCCATTAACACATTAAAAATATTATCAATAAGAGTTGGAAGTCTACCTCTATGGCATGGTGTCTCTATTTATGAGCTTGCCTTTATGGCACAGTGTTTTTGATTGGTGAAGTTTGTTCTACTTGTGTTGTATGATGACGTATAGATAATGGAGGATGAATTGTGAAACCTATCCCTACAAGAAAAAGAACAGAAGGCTTGGAATGTCAATGATATTGCCAAAATTCCTAAAACCATCATAAACGACTAAGAATTATGCTTAGCGGGGCATTTCCTCACATTAAGTGTGGTTAACTTTCCATTAATGCAAAATACTCTTACGAATATCTAGCATCATCTCAGAGGTATTTTTATTAGAGAGATAGGTGAGTCTAGATATCTTTCCAAGTTCTTCTACGAAGTCGATATTGAACGAGTCCTTAACAGTAGTCCTTGGACATTTAATAACCATTTATTGACCATCTATCACCTAAAATGTGGTGAAAATCCAAAAAAGGTAGCATTGATCTTTGTGGATTTCTATGTTCAAATACACAACCTTCCATCGAGTTTAGCTTTGATAGGGAAATGATTTGAAGGTTTCATTGCGGAATTTATGGATTATGATACAATAATGGTTGCTAAAGGAAGATCAAACTACCTACTCTTGAAGGTAAAGATAGATGTAAGGCATCCACTACCAAGGAGAAAGAAAAAAGCCCTAAGAAATGATGACATGATTTTTAGGAATATCAATACAAAAGATTGAGTCTATCCTGCTTCCGTTGTGGTAAACTCGGTCATTCTGAGGTACAAGGGGCTGGGAAAGAGCTAATGATGAAGTAAGACATCTCCTAGCTAAATCAACGTTCGTTGTTGGCAATGAGCTTCTGGCTTTGTAATGATCAAAGGGAGAAAATCTCAGGACTAGGAAGTACAGGGTTTATGGAGACGAGTGTTACAGAGGTTAATGGAGTAAAGAAAGATAAATATCTTAAAGATAACGATATTCACAATTCAAATAACAAGATTACCTTATCTGGCCGAAGGTAGTATTGCAAGCAGGACAATAGAGACCCGTAAGGCAAAAGTAAATTGGGTCCATTAAACACCCTACTGGGCTACCGACATTCGGCCTATGAGAAAATAGTTACTTCAACCCGTTTAGAAATCCAAAATAAAGAAGTATATGTTAAACAAACTCTTGGGTTTAAAAATGAAAAATTGCCTAATTATATGTATAAACTTTCAAAAGTTTTTTATGGCTTAAAGTAAGCTCCTAGAGTTTAGTATGAAAGGTTAAACAATTTTCTTATCTCAAATAAAGAGAAAATGTTGACACTACTTTGTTCATTGGAAAAGCTAACAAAGAAGTTGTACTTGTATAAGTCTATGTTGATGACATTATTTTTGGAAGTACTAATGGTGATTTATGCAAGGAATTTTCCAAGTTTATGCAAAGTGAATTTAAGATAAGCATGACGAGTGAGATAATCTTCTTCCTTGATCTTTAAATGAAGCAAACCAATAAAGGGAACTTTATTAGTCAAACAAAGTACATAAAAGAATTGCTTCAAAGATTCGAGCTTGAAAATGCAAAACCTATGGGAACTCCCATGAATCCTTCAACCTACTTGGACACGGATGAGAATGGTAAGGACTTTGACTAAAAAGTGTATAGAGGTATAATTGGTTCACTTCTCTATCTTACTGCTAATCACACTTTGTTGCAATTAAAAGAATATTTAGATATTTAGTAGGAAATTAAGATCATGGCTTATCGTATCTTAGAACTAATAACTTTGAACTAGTTGGATATGCATATTTTGATTTTGCAAGGGACAAAGTAGATAGAAAAGGCATTAATGGAACTTGTCAAATGCTTAGCAAAGCCCTAATCTCTTAGTTCAGCAAAAAGCAAACCTCAATAACACTATCCACCACTGAAGCTGAATATATGGCTCTTGGTAGTTGCTACACTCAACTCTTGTGGATGAAGCAATAACTTGAAGATTACTCACTATCCTTTTCACAAATCCCTATATACTGTGACAATATAAGTGTTATATGCCTCACAAAGAACCCTGTCCATTGCTCAAGAACAAAACACATTAAGGTCTGTGATCACTTTATTTGAGATTATGTACAACAAAGAAACATTGAGGGAAAATACATTCAAACTAAACATCAGCTTGCTAACATTTTCACTAAGACTCTACATGAAGACAGGTTTAAATTTCTTCGTTCTGAACTTGGAATAATTGCATTGTATGAAAAATAAGTTTTTATGGACTTTTACAGTAAACTATAAATTTTTCAGTTAACTGTATTTTTGTCTTCTCTATTGACAAAAAATTCTAAGTTAACTAAAATTTCATTAAATAGTCAACTAGAAAATTTTCAGTTAACTTAAATTTAAAAACACAATTAACTATAAATTTTTTAGCCAATTGAAATTTAGACAAACAGTCAACTGCAAAATTCACAGTTAACTATTTTATATTTAGTTAACTATATTATTTTGAGTTAACTAAATTTTATCTAAGGTCAAAAATGTCAATCTAATTGGGAGACCCAAAGCAGTGTGCTTCTTGATCACAACTCTTACAAGTCAAATTAGTCAGAAATCATCAGCTTTCCCTCTATTATCATGATAATTACTTTAATAGTCGTTTCTTGGGAACCACTCTTTGCAAACACATCAGTTCACACTGGTGAGGGGTAAGTTGATTTATTAGAGAAACAAAAGGCAAGTTTTCTCTTACTCATTCTCATTGTCACATTCGTGTCCTAAGGAGAACACAAAACTATCATTTCGGCTCTCTCATTCTCTCCGTTGACGTTCTCTGTCTCGCATCTCCTCACTCGCCAGCATCTATGGAAGCTTTAAACACATTCTCTCACCATCGAGCTTCACAATGAGTTCCTCCAACCACAACCCAACAGCCTCTATCGGCCCCCACCAAAGAGCAACCTCTCCTAGTTATAGAAAATGCTCCACCATGGAATCCAAATCTTAGGCCCCTTCCTCTGTTTCTAAAATGGCGTCCTCTAAAGGAAAAAGATGCCTTGTGCTTCCATCTTCCTCACATGAAGAAGAAGAGAGCCTCATTGCTACTGAAGAAACCTTTTTGGCCGAGGAAGCCCTTATGAATGTCTTTCCTTCTCTACTTTCTCAGGTCACTAGAAGTACAGTAGACAAAGAAAAAGAAAAAAGTCATGTATCTTCTTCTCTGCCAAAAGGCTCCAAAGGAAAAGGTATCACATCTTCTTCTCATGTCTTAAGACATTTGAGGTCTACTGAACATAAAGTTAGATATAGACAATACTTTTCCTCAAAAAGTCTATTGCATCTGGACGAATTGTATCTTTTGAAAAACTTGGTAATTTGTAAGTCCCAGTAGAACCTGAGATAAGGAACCTAGGTTGCTCTCCTATCTTCACTCTATTAGAACCTGTGTATAAGGATTTGGTTCAAAGGTTTTATACAAATTTATCTATTATGACTAATGGTTCCACTCTAGAGTCCTTAGTTGATGAAGTACACATAATTATGGATGAAGGAACTATTGTTGATATTCTTGACATGCATTTTGAAGCTGAAGATAAGTTTTTCTTCAAAAACAAATGGCCTAAGAACTTTAATTTCACATTTAAAGAAGTCAAAAATCAGTTAGTAGAGAGGAATGAGTTTCTTTAAGGAACAAAGTTAAATGGGATAGTTTTTCCCTTTAAGGAAATAGTACAAGCACACATGATTGCTACTTGTGTACTTCCACGAATTAGATCATTAGAGGTACTCAGCAAAAGGGGATTGCTTCTGTTATTTTGTTTACATGTTCAGCAGCCTATTAACATTCACTATTGGATCATACAATCCATGTTAGAAAGTAGCACCCATTTGGATCCATCATCTAACCTCCCATATAGAATGTTTCTTACTAGACTTTTCAGAGATCAAGGAGTGGATTTAGACCATCATCCTTGCAAAAGAATTTCTGCCACTTACGATGCCTCTTCCTTCAAGTTGATGAAATATAAACTTATGCATGAAATGTGAATAAGGATAAGTGATATTGAGGCACCTCCACCACAAACTGCTCTTAAAACATTTGATATCCATGAAGCACCAGCCCCTCCATCTTCTTCTGACATTCCAACTGGACTATCATAATCTACAATTGGTATTTTTCTTTCAAACCCATTTCAGATTCTGAGCACCATGCTTAACAATCATCACAAATGCTCACCCTCATGGACACAATACATACTCAATTGAGTGAAGTACAATTTAAGTTAGCTATTATCCGAGGATAGCTAAACATTTCAAATCAGAGGCAAGAGGCAACCCACAATGAGTTACAAGACGCCAAGGCTGCTTTACAGCAAAAAGATGCCTAGCTGAACTAGAAATTTTAGGAGCTCCGTAACACCGTTCTTCAATCTCATCTAGGTCTTCAACAAATTCTCCAAAGACGTCATTGATTTGGCCCTCTTCTCACTAGATTGGCGTTTTGCCTATGATGGCTCTTCTTTTTGTTTACCCTCCTTTTGAGTGATGACAAAAATAGTGAGAAAGTTCAGTTAACTTTATTGATTATTTCTCTATTTTCAGTTGACTATTTTCTATTTTGAACTAGCACTATGTATTTTATTAACATTGGAATTATCTCATTACATTTTAACAAATATGGCTTTAGCTGAATATTATTGATGGTTGTTACTATATTGTGATTATATTGAATATATGGTTATGATATGGCTGTCATATATTTATTTTGTGAAAATAGGAAGATTTTTAGTTTTAGGGGGAGCTTTTGTAGTTTCTCTATTTGGTTTTGTCGTCATCAAAATAGGGAGATTGTTAGCCCAAAAATGATTGGCCTAAATCCAAATTTGATTTATGACAAACCAAATACAGAAAAGCCCAGCCCATATCATTAAAATGAAGAAGTCTTCCAGATCTAAAGCCTATAATACTTGTCTGAAATCTCAAACAAATGGAAAATAGCTCATGACTCTCTCTCTCTCTAGCATACAACACGTGAAGGCTATCTTAAAGGGACAATTCTCAGCTTTATTCTGACAATCTTTCTTCCATCCACTCTGCTTCTTCTTTTTCTCTTGACACTGTCGACAAAAATGGCCATTAATAGCACTCTTAACTTTCCAAGACAAACCACGCCTACTGGAGCTAAATCTTGTACTTCATGGCGGTCAACCAAAGAATAACCAAATCATCTCCTTAATCATGAAGATCTGCAGCATTTATTATTCTCTAAGGACTAGTTTTTAGAAAACCATATATATGGATTTGCTATCCTTTTTGTGAAAAAAAAAAAAAGAGTAATAGATCTATAACATTCAAAAAGTTTTCTTCCTTAACCTAAGTTTCTGGTTTATCTGCTTATCAAAGCACTTTGTGAGCTATTAGTGAAAACTCATTTTATAAGGGTTTATAAATCTCATATTCTGTTACTGGTTTTGACTCTCTGTCTCAGTGGATAAGAGGAATGTGTTAGAGTAAGGTACTCTAATTAGTTTGATATTAAACTTAAAAACCTTGGATTTAAAGTGATCATGTGAAAACTCTATGAAATTGTAAAAAGTAGTATTATGAGTGGAAAATCCCTTGAAGGAGTCAAGAAGACTAGAAGTAGGCATTATTCTTGCCCAAACGAGGATAAATCATCATGTTTGAATCTCTACCCCTGCTCTTTACATTCTTAATTTATTTATTATCAACTGCATATCTTATAGTTAACTGATTTCTCAATTTCTTGCCCGAACGAGAATAAATCATCATGTTTGATACTCTACCCCTGATCTTTGCATTCTTAATTTATTTATTGTCAACTGCATATGTTATAGTTAACTGATTTCTCAATTTGTCTTTTCTCTTCAAGTAACACAGTTTACTAAAATATTTATAATTAACTCTCTTTCTACTTAATAGAGTAAACTAATTGCTGAAAGACTCAGTTAACTGTATTTTATTATAGTCAACTATTTATTATAGTTTATAGTCAATTAAAAATTCTTCAATTAACTGTAATCTTAAAAACAGAACGTAGGTAAATTTTTTTAAAAGTACTTATTCACCCCCTCTAGGTGTATTGTCACCTATGGCGCCCAAAACTAGAAAGTATGGACAAATAAATATACAACCCATAAAGCAATGCTTAGCATGGCCCTCCATGAAGACTGAAAAGGAGCTAAGGCTTTAACCAACACTTCTAACAGCAGCACTTCTAGCATGACCCTAAAGTTTGAAGGCTGGTTTGGGAGCAATATTCATAGAACCAACTAGCAGATTTCGTTGAACAATCTCTGGGGTTCTCGATGGTAAATGGAAGCAATCGCTCTATAGCGAGCTTTAACCTAGGCAAAAGATCACCTTTAAGGATTTGGAATAATTTGCACTGATGCAATGGGGGTTATCACTTATCAATGCACTGACAAAGGAAGAGATCAAGAATTCTAAATTTGGATTAATTATAGATGACTGTGGGGATTTAATCTCCGACTTTGACAACACCAAGTGTAAGTGGATTAGTAGGCAAGCGAATATGAATGCTCACTGTTTGGCTAGAGCATCTATATGTAATGTTTGCCTACAAGAGTGGGACGGGATCTCAATATCTTTCGTTATTGATAATTAATAATGGCAGTACTTTTTCCCTTAAAAAAAAAAAAAAAATTTAGATTTCCTTTTATGCAATGTAAATTGTTTAACCTTAATATATTTTTTAACTAACATCCCATAATAAGAAAATATCATTTCTTTTACCCTTACCCAATATTATTTTAACCACTACTTCTTTTCTTAATTATAAATTAATTTTATTTTAGGAGATAATAATTTTTTCTAAAATTTATTAATTAAAAATCAATTATTTTAATTTTAATATTATTTTATAATTTTTTAAATTTTGTTTATTACAAATTAAAATAATATTATAAATATATTTTTTTAAAACATATTTAAAAGTAATAAGATTTTTTTAATAATATTATTATTATTATTTATTTTTAAAAAATAAGGGGCACGTCTAGCTTCCCCACTAACGTAAGGTGTGCTAAACATGTAAATGAGGGCCACGAATTCTACACATAATTTCCCATACATTGTATTTTTTTCAAGTAGTGTTATTTATAACATTGCGATTGAATATGACAAAATTCACTTTCAGTATATAGGTAAAAAAATAATTGCAACATAAGTTGCCTGACATTAAATAATTTTTTCATAAGATGTCAGTAGAAAAAACCTTTTTTTTTTTAACCAACAAAAAAACCTATATTTTAAAGTAGGGGAAAGTAATTTATCCCAACACTATGTTTAGAAAGTTTAATAAATAATGGACTAAAATATAAAGGTACGACAAGGAAATAATCAAAACGGAACAAGTTTAAATTTCCGTTTTCTCGGGCCACAACAAGCACATTTTTTAACTGTAGTTACCTCACCTGTTTTATTAATTTATATTTTTAACTTACTAATAGAAAAAGAGCATTAATTTGGAAGTTGAATCTTTCGTAAAACAACTTAAATCGCGTAACATAAAAGATAAATTCTACAAAAAGGGTGGCGAACAGAAGCAATCCACGAATTTGATGCGGGGAAAGTGCAAAAACCTGAGAGGTAGATTAGGATTAAAGATGTTGAACAAACAATTCCAGGACACGATATTGTCATCATGGTTCGTACTATAAATTTTTTCAGCACTTAAGTCTCCCAAATTTGAGGGGTTGGTGTCTAAACATGGTTTTTCGTTCTTAACAAGAAGAAGCCCCCACTTTTGCCACTCTTCAAAGGGACAAGACGAGAAGTGCTTCAAACCGCTGCATCCATCTCTCTCTCTCTCTCTCTTCATAATACGATTACTGATATTATATCAACGGAATACACTTCTATAGAATGGCCCTCACAAAGCCATTTTTTGATGAGCACATCTGTCATCTGCGAAGCCATATACCATCTTTCTCCCTCTCTACCTCTTTTCTCTTCCTCCATCTTCCGTCTTTCACCTTTTTTGTGTATTTTGCCGATACCCTCAAAAGATCATTCATGAATTGCTCAACATTGCGTTCCTGTATATGCTTATGCAATTTCTCTCACCTGCAAGCAAACCCAACTAGAAGAACTAAGCTAGCAGCATATTGACATGAAGCTTTTTAGGCATGTACCTCCTCTATCCTCCTAAGGGCTTCACTCAAGTTAAGTCGTTGTTCTGGATCACTCTCGGTGCAAGCAGCCCCAATTTGGAGAAGTTGCAGCATTTGAGCGAGGGAGGCGGTGTTACTTCCTATTTCGGGATCGATCACTTCTGCTTCTCTTCCCTCAGAAACTGCAGTGAGGACCCATTGCACAACATCAGTGCCGCCCTTGCCATTGGTGTGATACTGAGAAGGGAATTTCCCGGTGATGATCTCGAGGATGATGATTCCGAGGCAATAGACGTCGGTTTTCTGGGAAACTTTCTGGTATTGTATGAAATCTGGGGATTTGAAGGCGAACAATGACTGGACAGCATTGGGGTTGAGAAGAGGATGGAAGGCATAGTCAGAGAGCAGTGGCTCGTAATTTTCATTTAGGAGGACATTGCTGGACTTAAGGTTCCCATGAGGAAGGTCGTAGGAAGAAAACTGAGAATGAAGGAAGCGAAGCCCTTGTGCTATTCCTTGGACAATCTTCAAACGTGTAGGCCAGGTCAGATCAGCGTGACTTTTTCCCCTATCCCCTGAAACATAGCCAAACATTTTCAAGAAAAATAGAATAGAGCCAAGGCTCCATATATGATATTGTTACCCACTTTCAGCATTGCAGGGTGTAAAAGAGTTTCAGAAGCTATTAAAATTCTGAATGAATTAGACACCAAGATAATAAATAGTGTCCATAGGATTGAGATATTTTTAGATAAACAATGACTGTCCCATTATTCATTTATCTGCATCACTATAAAGTTGGTATATTTCATTATTAACTGTTAAATATGAATGAGATCCATGAACAATGTGATAAACATTGGCTATATAAGAAATTCAACGTAGTTTAAAGCATTCCATGCAATTGGTTAGGTTTGATTTCATACCATGCAAGACATACAACAAGCTGCCCTTGGGCATGTATTCCGACACAAGTAGCTTCTCCTCTTTACGAAAATGGTAAGCCAAAGGCGTCAGAATGTTGGGGTGCCTGATTCTGCCAAACCCTCTCATCTCAGCATCGAAATAATCTCTACCTATCTGATTAATGTCCCTTATCCTCTTCACCACCACGCACAACCCAGACGCCATAGCCGCTTTATATGCCGATCCCAACGCCCCATTTCCCAGAACTTCCGCCGCCGCCTTCATCAAATCCGGCAACCCGAACAACCCCTTCTCATCATTCACCACTACCAGATCTCCATTTCCGTTCTTCGGACCCCTCTTCGTACCCGTACCCTTCTTGCTCGATTCCGATTCCGTTTCCGATGCTCTGCTTCGGTTCGAGCTCGTCATGTGCATTCGTGCCTCCTCGTCCACGTTTTCTCTACTCAGAACACTGAAGTCGTCGTCTCGACGACGCCTTGAGGACCTCATCACTACCAACAGCAAGATTGCGATGATCCCGACAGCAAGGAATAGAATGACGTTCATGACGTAGCTGGGATTGCTCTGCTCGTCCTTCGGAAGGTCGCATGCCTTTTCTAGAGGTTTCCCACAGAGTCCATCGTTTCCCTTGAACGAATCAACTCCAAATCTTGCTATGCTCTCCGGGATTGGTCCTTGCAATTTGTTGTTCGACATGTCCAGAGATGTGATGTCCTGCGTTAGAGGTGGGATGGTTCCTGAGAATTCGTTGTTCTCGAGGTGAATCTCCACGAGCATCTCTAGTTGTGAAAGCGAATCGGGGATGGGTCCTGAGAATTTGTTCCCATTAAGCCAGACTTTCTTCAACGAGTCTAAATATGAAAAGAAATCCGCAGGAATCTCCCCAGAAAACTGGTTTCTGGATAAGTACAATGCCTTGAGAACACCGATTTTGTTGAACTCTGGTATTGGGCCCGAGAAGGAATTGTCCATGAAGCTAACGGTTCGCAGGCTTTTAATCTCCATCATAGCTTCAACGTCGATTTTCCCGGAGAGCCCCATACCTGATACGTGAAGACCCGTGATGACGTTGTTTTCGCACATGATACCGGCCCATCTGTCAGAGCAAGGGGAGGAATTGGGGACCCAAGAAGATAGAGCACCAGAATTGTTGAAGGATTGCTTGAGCTTGAGGAGGGCATCGACTTCTGAAAGAGAGAAAGAAGGAGAAGAGAGAGAAAAAAGTGTGAGGAAGAAGAGAGGGAAGAAAAGGTATTGTCGAACAGCGGCCATTTCCGGTCCTTCGAAGTTCCTCGGATAGAAATGGACCGCTGCTCGGAGAGATTGTAGTTCTCTGAGGATTTTGTTTGACTTGCTGTTTTTTCTTTTGGTGGATTGGGAGGGAAGCGAGAGAAAGTTGCGTCATCTTGGTGTACTGTGTCTCTGCGTGTCTGGCATTGGAGACGACACTGGGATCAAGCTGCCAAAAATTGCATCACATTCTAATAATAGAGGGTTTCTCTGAAAGGGTTGCCTTCAAATGCTTCCGACAATTTTGGAACTGGATAATTTTTGAGCTGTTCCGTTGACCTAGTCAGCTTCATTTCAGGGCTTTTATCATCAACCGTCAATATGGTGCCTAGCAATGCCATGCATGAACTCACTGATTATCTGTCAGAACCGAAGGAGCAATATGTTCTAGTTTTTTATGTTTTCCTTTCAAACCCATTCGCGATAGGAGCTACTGAGCTTGGAACAATGGCCACTTTCTATAACTTTTGTGTCCATTCACGTTTGACAAATCAATACGAAATCCATAAAAACATGAAACTTTGTTGATTATATTGTACATAAAAAGAATAAACGACAATTAGTTTAAGTTTTCTTATGTTCAAAACCTTGTGTGGAAATACAAAGCCCGGATTAGAAAGCAGAGTAGAGTGTTGTAGCAAATTATGGGTCTTTGGTGGAGCAGCATTATGCACGATCGCCCAGGAAGTAGAACTTCTCTTGAATCCATAGAACTAATTTGACGTGAAAGCCTGCATGTGGAGAATTTTTGACTTCTTGTTACTAACATCATCATGGTTTGATGTCATCTAAATAAGTCTACGTATATGGTTTATAAAAAATGCAAATATATAAATATATGTATATATATATATATATTATTATTTGTTTTACCAGAACTTTTTTGTATGTTTATATATTTATTTGTTTTTAATGCAATAAATCTATCTACTATGGTATTGGCGCTACGTACCGAGAAAATGTTGGCGTGACCAGGATCCGCAATGTGTGCCATCAAGTTCTCGATAGGGCCTTCCCCTGTGTATATAGCTTGAAACCAGAACCCAACAAAAGCCAGCATGGCCAGTCGCCCGTTCTTTATCTCCTTCGTCCTTAACACCATCACCGGCTCCGGCGATCCTCGTCCCCACATTATCGGGTCGAACCACAACCCGCCCGGATAACCCACGTCCGGTTTCGGATTCGTAATGTGTGGATACTTGGGCTCAATGTCAACACTCCCTGGGTTAACCATATCGGCCCATCTCCGGCCCTCGGCCCAACCCATCAAGCCCAATTGCACCACGAACAACGTTGTAGGATCCGCAAAGTATTCTCTAGCCCCAGCATCGTACCAGGAGTAGTTCTCGATGTAACCAAGTTTTTCCAGTAATTCTGGGATCAGAATTCCTGATACGCCAAGCATTGCCCATCTCGCATGCATAAGCTCCGCTTGAGCAAACCATTTTAGTAACTCCGGATCCGACCCTGACAAATTTGAAGCTTCTTAAATTTCAGACAATTCAACTCACAAAGCAGAAGAAAGAAGAAACACATACCTAGTCCAAGAGGGTCGAAGCCAAAATCCCCTGGAAGACTGCGATTGAAAGAAAGTTTAGCAATTTTGTAAAATTCTTTGATATCTCAAGAACATGGTTTTCCTAAAAACAAGAATCATGATTTCTGTACTAAATTACTCACCAAAGTGAAAGTGAGGATTTGTGCCATGAATAAATTGTTTACCTGCCATCGAGCCACTCAGGAGGTGAACTACCCGGGAACCACAATGGCCTATCCGGAGGAAGTGGCTCACAGACGCTGGACACTCCCTTCGTCGCATTCGTAAGAAATTTTCTGTGCACGCTCGTTGATTTTCTTTCCAGGACAACCTTTTGCTGACGTATTTCTCTGTATCCAAACAAAAAGTCTACACAAAATGAGAGCATAGAATAGTTCAAATGCTCGGCTCAACAAATCTAAGGGATTAAACAAAGACCTGTTTGGAAGAGTTGACAATGCGGTGGAGGATATGGCTAAAGCCATGAATCTCAGAAACGTTGAAGCTGAATTTTGCAGAACAAGTGTGAACTTTCAGTTTCAGTCAGTCTATCTGCTAACTGGATGATGGATCGATGGGTCTTGATATTTCTTGGAACAAAAAAGAGCACTGAACGGCCAATGGAATGTGATATTCGCACGTGCTTTGGATATGGAAGTTTGTGCGTGTCTTCTTCAATTTTTAGTTTTTTGGTCTTGGGCTGCTTGGAAAATAGAATGAACCCCAAAAGTAAATATTTGCTTGCCACAGTCTTAGTTTGAGCCCAAATTAAGTTCTTCCATAAAAAGCCCAACTTGAATTTAATTTCCCCGTCTTTTTTGATTGATCAAAACAATGACAGGACTCGGCATTTTAAACAAGGTGTTTCCAAGCAATTGAATCAGTAATGACTGATTTCATGTCTGTCATTTATGGCAGAATTGAGGAATTGAAGAAAATTATAAATATGACGCTGACACGTTGTTTTATTATTATTTTGTTGCTTTGTACAAGACACTGATATTCATTTGAAAATGAAGAGGTTTGGACAAGTAAATCATTTTAGAAACGTTAGGTGAGTGTGTTAACGTTTGAGTTTGAGAGTGATTAAGTTTGAGTTCGGACTGATAAGTACTCCCCACCAGTTCACCCACTCCATTATATGCTGAGGGATTTACTTCATTTTTCCGCAATATATAGAGCCATTACATCTGCACTTCATATTTTTCATCCATGGATTCCATTCTGAAATGAAAATGTTCATGAATTTTTAACAGTTAAAAGCCACGAAAGCAGCAGAGAATTTCAGAGGACCATAACATTTCGAATGGAGATGCGGATAAGATTTGAACATTGTAATATTTACTTATTCATGATTTTTAGACATAAAGCATATGAAATGATGTTTAGAATCTAAATCAACAAAGAAATTTTTTTTATGGATATTGTGTTTAATGGTTTGTGAAAGATTTATAAATATATGATTGCAATATAATGACACCATGTTAGATGAATACTGTTACTTAGCCTCTAAAACACTCAATAGAATATCTGTTTTGGGGTCATAATACACTGCTCAAGATATATAGATATATTGAAATCATGTTAATTCCATTATCAACATGTTAATATAAGGTATATTATACAATAATGGGATATTAACATGTTAATATCAGGAGTGGTTTCAATGGTTGCTTTAGTTTGAGCTTCTTTTGACTTCAATAATAATATGTAGTATTTCTAGAGAAGATACAAAGATTTGGTGAACAAATCTTTGAGGGTAAGCTTCATCCGTTGAGTAGTTTGGAACCAAAAAATCAAGGGAAAAAAAAATGGGAGAAAGAGAGAGAATGGATTCAGTTTAACAAAATAATAATAATAATGGCTAAGAAAGTGAGGTGGAGAAGAACCTGAAAATATTTTAAACAAGCGAAAGATCGTGAAGCCTTACTTTTTTAAAAAAAATTGGTTTGTCTCCTCGTCCACTACAGAGATAGACCGAGCCAGAGAGACTCCCCAACTAAAGACTTACTTCATTACTAAAGGAAGGATTCTATTTTTTGAGTAATCTAATTAATTATTTATTCTAAACAGAAACTCCGAAAAAACGTTTTAATAAAGAAATTAATAAAACGACGTCATAGAATCCCCATCTATTATTAATGTCTTCCTTTATACACATGGGAACTCCCACTGTGTTTACACTAATATCTGATTTTTGTGACCAAAATCAGTTTAATTAAAGTTCAAATCACATTTTATTTGCCTTAGAAAATTTATCTTTCTTATCTATTATACTTATATACAACAAGTTATTTTAAATAATAATTAACAAATGATTACTTTAAAATTTCGTATATTTATATAGAAAAATTTTTATTTAAATAACTATTTAATCAAGATAATAACTTCATATGAGTATTGTTTACAACTAAAAAAACAAGTAGTTAAATATGGTGAATGATGCATATACATAAATTCAAAATTTTTTATTGGCAATATAGTTTTATGTCAACAAAATTGTAAAATGATAAACCATGATTTAATTATATCAATAAATTGACATATGATTTAGTATATAATCATTTCACTGTTAAATAATAATTATCATATAAATAAATAAAAAGTTAAAATAGAAATCGCCCTTAGGTAGGCACTTGTAAAAAGAAACAATAACAAAAAAAAACCATATAGTTCTCGAAAATATTGGTGTGGAACTGTGGATTGGGCATGTGACACCGTCGGATTATAAATTCCCAGCGCATTTTTGCGACCCATGGAAATGCTATTGGACCCCCTGTTGCTCCGTCGTTGTCCCCAGAACTAAATTCAGTTTCAGTATCTCAAACAAAGTCTCCATCATCATCAACCTCATCTCGCAGACGCTGAGCTTCCCTTTCAATTTACTCCATCATTTATTTTCAAAACGGATCTTCACCCCCATTGTGATCACTCAGTACTAAAAGAGCATTTGTATCACTTCCGAAATCATCCACCAGTATCACTATTTCACACCATCTTCAATCAAAATTTCCCCTCAGATGCTCGTTCCTCTTTGAAAACGCAAGACCCACGAAAGGAATCGATGTTCAATTTCAGCTGGCGGAGGCTTTTTCCAGAAACCTACATCGTTAGCTGTTGAACCCAAGTTCATTTTGACCCGTTTTCGTGCTTGAATAATGGTGGAGACCTTAACACTAGGGCGGTTCCACCACCAGAGGCTCGACTTTAAGCGTTGGATCCCGGCATTCTTGACCTCACATAAGACCCTTTTTACTTTTCTTTGGATCGCTGCTTTTGCATCTGTTTTTCTGTGGCAGAGGAACATAGTTGATGGCTTCTTTATATTCGGTCGGGCCCCGGTTAGGCCAATGCCGAAGCTCCGACCCGTGGCCTTCAATTTGACAGATTTCGGAGGAGTGGGTGATGGGGTTACTGTGAACACTGAGGCCTTCGAGAGAGCTGTTTCTGCTATATCTAAGTTGGGGAAAAAGGGTGGTGGGCAGCTAAATGTGCCACCAGGTCGTTGGTTAACGGCACCCTTTAATCTTACTAGTCATATGACTCTGTTCCTGGCTGAAGAAGCTGTCATACTTGGAATTCAGGTGGGTTTTTCCTACCGTAGTAATTTTTTGTTTTTCGTTTGAATCGTGAAGTTTTTAAATTTAGCAATCCTAAAACCATAATAATTATTTTCTAGAAAGTTAACGGTCAAGTGGAAAGAGAAACAGTAAGTATGTCTTCCTTTCTGAACTTCACAATTCAAGAACTTGTAGTTGGAGAAACTAAAAAGTTTAAGAATTTAAGATAATATTTTTTAGTCGTTCTGATTGTGATGATCGTGTGTTGCTGGAAATTGATAGACTCATCTTTGAAGCATGCTTATGAAGTCTGTGTTTTTGCTTTTTAAAACTAGGAGATTGGATCGGTTTCTTCTTCAATTACTAACACAACATCCTTATATATATCCATGTCATACCAGGGTAAAATTGATACATTGTGCATAGGAATGTGGAAGAAGATTTGATATTCATGTTGATTACTGATTAGGTGTGTAATAAGCTTGGAATTGTATTAATTCATGGCAAAATAGTACAATTCAGAAATAGTACATTCTCCCATGTGATATACACTGATTTAGGATTCCATTCTAGTTTCGTATATACTATGCTATAACCTTTTTGTATTTGATTGGTTGTGGAACAACTTCTCACATTAAAATTGTTGAATAAATTGTCTTTTGGGGTTGTTGATTCTGAATGTCAAAATAAAGCATTGCCATGCTTGATTACTTGCCTTTGGCTAATACCTGAGATTGAGACAGGGTACTAACAATCGAAATTAATGGAACGTCTTTGGACAGTACAATTGATTTTGTTAGAATATCTTGAAGCATACAGCCACGTTGTTGATTTGGATTAAATTTAGGTGTAAATTGCTTCATATTGATTGTGTAACGGTCAGAGTTTAAGACCAAATATCTGGCTTAATTTGGAAAAGGAAAAATACAAAATTTAAATCAGAAATAGAGCTGTAAATATTATTAGTATAGAATTTGACTTGTTTCTAGTCTAATCTAGACTAGTTGAATTAATCTGGCTGTCTTAACTCTTGACGGCAGTTGTTTACCACAAATTTTTTTATCATGACTTTGATATTTATGTTTTGGTTCCTAAAATTTCTCTCTGTTCGGAATACATTCTAAGCTAGCAATAGAGGTATGATAAAGTTTGTGGCATGAACAAGAATTAGAAAATTTATTTAACTGCAATGTAAGTACCTGTATGGAAAAATTTTATAGCAATAGTAAGTGAGAACACTATGATTTGAGATTGATAAAGAGAACCTCTATATTGGCTGGGTCTTCGCTGACTGTTGCAGACCTTATGCTGTACAAGGCAATCACTTTGAGTGAAAGCTTTCAGGAGTTGACATTGGTTTAAATTGTCTTTTGCAACAGTCGCAATATGAGCTTAACTTCTACAGAATTGTACTCAGATCATAAAAGAACTGTGTTCATCCAAAATCAATTGCTGGATCACTGGATCTCTCTATTCTAGCTAAGATTGCTGTTATATTCACAGTTGGCAACATGAGTTCCCTATCACACAAGATGCTAGAAATTAATTAGAATGTATTCATCTACAATGTGCATTTGGCATTGTGTGGGAAAACTTCTATGACTCAACTTAGCTGTACACATTAGATTCTATGATTTGCTAAATTTTATCCTTTATCTCATTGATACTAGGGCGAATTTCTCTAATGCAATCTTCTCTTAGATAAAGCTACCATGTATTTTGCATATCAAGAGTCATTGTCTACTCCCATATAATTGAAGCTATCACTTACATTAGATTTGTCCTCTTGTGTGATGACTGACAGGATGAGAAGTATTGGCCCCTAATGCCTCCGCTACCTTCATACGGGTATGGGAGGGAGCATCCTGGACCTCGATATGGCAGTTTGATTCATGGTCAAAACCTTAAAGATGTTGTGATAACAGGTGAGTTTGTCCTCCTTACATTAGCAAACAACATTATATGCACATTAAACACTGTACCTAGTGACTACTGACTGAATCTTACTATTGTATTTCAAAGGAAAGAAGAAAAAAATCAACAGATTATCTTTTTTTAAACTCCCAAAAGGGAGCTTTCAGAAGGCTTAAGAGTATGTCTGGATGGATGGTTAGGGATGAAATGACATTAAGCGTAGTGGCTAATTTGGTGTGCTTGGAAGTTTTTTTTATGGTGGAATGAAATGACAAATGAGGGATTCCAAGACCCCTCCTTGCTATCCAAAAACCTATTTTTTTGGTCCCTTCAAATTGGAAGGTCAATGATAGAATAGAATGGCCAATTGGTGCAATTACTATAATACCCTCTTTGGTTAGAAGCTTACGATAATAGCATTCTATTTATAAAGGTAATATTGTAAAAATAATATGTAAGTCATTTTATTCCATTATTGACTCCTCCTCTCATCTTTTATTAAACTTCTAAGTAATAGAGTGATACATATCCTTCCATTCTATTCCTTGCCATTCCATTCCCTTCTATTATTAGCCATTTTATTTTGCTCTCACCAAGACTCTCAAACATAGGTTAAAGTTAAAGGAGAACAGTACTGTCTATGTATTTTGAAAATTTTCCTTCATGTTTGCGATCTCGTGTAGGTTGTCAATGTGAACAGTTCACTCCTCTGGGAGCAGTCCTCCTTGTCAACTAATTTTATATGTTAAATCATTGGGTGATTGTAGTCAGCACTCAGTTGTGATTTGAACCAAGTGTTTTAAAATTAATTGAGAAGTCATTTGCTCTGCATATGCTCTATCACTTCAAAGCTGTATTTTAGTTCAGTCAACTTGCCTCACATGTAAACCTTGACACGCCAAAAAGAAAAGGCCTAACCACATAAGATAACATAAGTTTGTCTATGTTCACATCAACCATGGTCCTAAGACTGGTTGATTGAGTATTATCACCCTGAAGATGGCTACTTCTTAGTGGAGTTCTTTTGTTTGGATATTAACTTGTTGCTCAGTACACAAACAATATGAGGTTGTACAGTATACATAAACAAGCAAGATGAAAGGCGTACAATTTATCCTTTTCTTTTGGGTACGTTTCTGTGTGCCAATGTTTAACTTTGAGTTTCTCTAATTCTATGCTATGACTTATGACTGATGGACAGGGCATAATGGTACAATAGATGGACAAGGGCAAACATGGTGGAAAAAATATCGCCAGAAGCTTCTCAACCACACAAGAGGGCCACTTGTTCAGATCATGTGGTCAAGTGACATATTAATCAGTAATATAACTTTGCGTGACTCTCCATTTTGGACCCTTCATCCATATGACTGCAAGAACGTAACAATAAAAAATGTTACAATTTTGGCTCCTGTATTTCAAGCTCCAAATACTGATGGCATAGATCCTGGCAAGTATCTTATACTGAGCACTAAAACTTATATTTTTATGTGTGATGGGCTAACTAATGGTTAGGGAGGGTAGCTTCATCCTAATGGTTGCCAAATAAACAAACTCAAAGATGCTAAATGAAAAGTAAGCTAGGAAAGTGCGCAATTGTTGTATGACCCATGGTAGATTATATATTTGGACAATCCATTTGTTGGCCAAATGGACTAGTTCTCTTGATGACTTTACAAATACCAGCTGAGCTTTCAGTGGGAGTATAGTTAATATGGCAGGTTGAGATTGAGCTTTTTCCTCTCTTGTTGTAGGCTTGTTTAAGGTGTCAGATGTTTAGGAATCGTGTCTTCATGTCTGATAATGATTAATTTTGGATTTAAGCATAAATTGATTTTAGTTTCAATTCAGTACAGTTAATTTGTGTGAAATGGGTTTCCTGATCATGTACTAACAAGTTGGACTTAAAAGGATGCCCTGACATTTGACATCTGTTATACCATAGCTATCTTGGTTTCCAAAAGGTTATCTGGAATGCTTTCTAGATACAATCGGAAAAGATGGTCTGTCAGTATTAGATTTAGTATGAAGAATTTAAAAGTCCCCACTTTCTATGATACAGATTCTTGTGAGGATATGCTGATAGAGGATTGTTACATAAGTGTGGGTGATGATGCAATTGCTATAAAAAGTGGCTGGGATCAGTATGGAATTGCCTATGGAAGACCTTCCACCAATATAATCATCCGAAACCTTGTTGTTCGCTCTATGGTCAGGTAAACCCATAACTCAACCCACTTGTAATTTTTCCTTGCTTTCTAGTATCTCATTATGTTCTTTCCAGGCTAAGACTCTCATACATTATGAATCTAACCTAAGTGTCAGTAAATTAATCTTTCTTTACCAAAAAAGATTTCTTAATTTCAGAATCCTCCAATCTTGCCTGCTCACAGCTATGTCTTGCAGTTTCTATGTTTTTGTTTGGGAAATAGGAATATAATACTTCATTGAGACCTGTGGGCTATGATCAGGCATTGACTCGTCCTTATTGTAAATACTGTTAGAAATCTCGATAACGTAGGTTTCCCACCTCATCTTGTATGTAGCCATAAATTCTCCCACTTCTCTAATTTTTCAAGCTCGCACGCGCGCGCACACATACATAACATGTAACTGTTTGAGATTCGAATATAGGATACTGCAGTCAACTACCAGTGCTAAATAAATCGACTGGCATGTATTGGTGTTTTCATATCTTAATTAACCGATACCTTGAATGAAATGCTATATTAATCTGAGATTTAACTTGATTGAAATGCAACAGTGCTGGAGTCTCAATAGGCAGTGAGATGTCTGGTGGAGTATCCAATGTCACGGTGGAGAACCTTCTTGTTTGGCAATCCAGACGTGCTGTGAGGATCAAGACAGCCCCTGGAAGAGGTGGTTATGTTCGCCAAATAACCTACCGTAATCTAACATTTGACAATGTCCGTGTAGGCATTGTTATCAAGACAGACTACAATGAACACCCAGATGCAGGATTTGACCCCCAGGCACTTCCAGTGCTTAAAGACATAAGCTTCACCACTGTCCATGGCCAGGGAGTTCGTGTGCCAGTTCGGATTCATGGCAGTGAAGAAATACCAGTTAGAAATGTGACATTTCGGGATTTTTCAGTTGGGACAACCTACAAAAAGAAGCGCATCTTCCAGTGTGCCTTTGTTCAAGGTCGTGTAATAGGGACCATATTTCCCGCTCCATGTGAAAACCTTGACCGTTACAATGAACAAGGAGAGCTGGTAAAGCGTTCTGCCTCCCACAATTTAACTGATATAGACTATGATATCTGAGGTAACGTCAGGTTCACAAATTCCCGTTCTCGTTTCTTCTAATGAGGCCTCAATGTATGTCTATATTAGATCATTTTCCTGGGACCTGGAGCAGTTTAAGTCTTTCTCTTCTATTTTTTTTCCCCCTTTGTCTTCCTTTCTGTAATTTCATTTCCTTACTCCAATTTATAGATGCTTTCTTATGTGATGGAGTTGTATATACGGAAAATTTTCTTCTGCTTATATAAACATTTACGAGATTACACATATGCACAATCCTCAAGTCCCTGAGAGGGCTTATTTCATTAGCTGACCATGTTCTTTGACGTCAATTTTCCTGCTAAAGAAATAAAAGGATTCAGCTCATGAGCTGATAATTCACATTGTGTTAGTTTAAGACATACGGCTTTAACATTGACATTTCACTTATTTTACTGCCCTATTTTTTTACTCTATTCTGAAAATCTTGTGGCCTCTTCTGTAACTAAAGTAAAAGTTAGCAGCATTCCCAACAAAGGAGCAACGATAAGGCTATTCATCCCTGTAATATTAATAATTCATTAAACAACTTCAAAAGTAAACAGAAGAACCTTGAAATGTATGTACTTGGACTTTGTCTATTTTTCTCTTACTTGTCCGGTTTTGATTTGTCAACGATAGGCCAGAGCTTGGTCTTCTCTTCTGTGGCCCGTGGCTCAGACCTGACTATATTTGCACGTGATGGGCATATGTACTGGTTAATTGGCATCCACTGACCCCGGCATGGCCATTTCTAGAACATTCATTTAAAAATTGAGATCTTTAGATGCTCTGGAGACCTATATTAAACTTTTTTATATTTGGTTGGCAGGTGAGCGGATATTTTAATTTTATTTGTAATTTTTTATAAATTTTGGGGAAAAAATACAAAAAGAGTGATATATTTTTAACTACTTTTTTCTTTCAAATTTCAAATTCATAAAAAAAATTTACGGAAAAGATTCTTACTCAGGACAGTGATATTTGAAGGAATTTTCTGCATGTCTTGCAGAAATAAGAAAGAAAGAAGATAGAACATGTGAGAACTTGTTTTTTTAAAAAAAAAAAATTATCTAGCAGTCAATAATAATAATAATGACTAACCTAGAATCATACAATAAAAATTAGTCACTTTCTTAGGGCTAAGTTTTTCTGCCGTATTTATCTAAGCACTCGAGTCTAGTCAACCAAATCTCAATTAGCGAGTTGAAATTTTGGACCAAATGTTGGGATTAGCTCCATAAAGCAAGAGACTTGATTCGTTTCATGATCCAAAGTCAACGAGAGCCACATACATAGTCAAAAAATTTTATATCCTTAGAAAATACCAATATACGGTTTTCAGCGCATGATTATTATGCTTCAGTGAATTACTGACTATTAGACCATGTTGTTCATATCCATGTTAGCCTTTCAAATTTAGTTGAACAATTTTTTTTTTGGCTCAAAACAAACATTGTAGTTATCAATTTATAATTTTAAGTTTTTTGTAATTATGATTGTATAACTATTACAGCTTATTTATGAATAATTGACTAAGGTTTTCTGAATAGTAGTTATCGAAAAGTTTTTCTGGAGTAGATTCAATGACTTTGCGCCACATGTTCCATTATTTTTCAATATTCAATTAAATAGATTTATTTTAGTCATAATAGTTTCAAATTTTTGGTACGATTTATCTTTTAAACTTATGTTTCTAATTCGATATACTAATTCCATAAAATTAAAATTAACTAAAAAAATTCATTTCTTATTCTTACCTCCAACATTAAATTTACAATTCCCAAAATTAGAATTAAAGCATAATCATAATGTTTTTAACACAATATGTTATATTTTTAAAAGTTAGTATCAACTTTCACCATGAAATATTATAATTTCAAAATTTGATCATTAATATATTTATAAAGTAATTAAGAATTTGCCTTTATTATTTTATTGATTAATAAGGGGTACTTATAAACATACAACACACAAATACAATACATATGTACATACCCATAATACAAATATAAAATATGAAATTGCATATGCATAAACGTATATACAAACGTATATGATATGATATTGTATGTATACCCATAAACAACAAGACACACATAGCATATGCATATACTATGTAACAGTTATCGAACATGTCAAACATTTTTTTTGGTTTGAATATTCTTTTAAATAGTAAAGTTGATATGGTGTTATAATCATGATGTGAAACATCTTATCTCGTATAATTTTAACAAAAAAAAAATTATATATTATTTTTAATATATATATATATATATATATATATATGCATTTATCATTCATCTACATAATACAATTTGAAATTATAATTTTATGTTTTAATTTTTTACATGTTTCAACACATAACTTTTAAAATTCTAAATCAATACCAACTAATAATCCTCTATTCTAATCTCAATTATTTATACCAAACAAAAGTCTTACGGTAATATCCTCAAAGCCAACTTATAAATAGCTTGCCAAAATCGGTAAGTCATATCACTTGTGCTTTTTACTCTCAATATTTTTTAATTATTTACTATATCCTCATATGCATTATGCCAACAAAGAAAATAATCATCAATAATAATTACTTAACAATTTTTATCTAAGCTTTGTATTTTATAGTTATATAATTATTTAAAGTTTCAATAAAA
This sequence comes from Delonix regia, assembly GCA_037074485.1. Classification (NCBI taxonomy): domain Eukaryota; kingdom Viridiplantae; phylum Streptophyta; class Magnoliopsida; order Fabales; family Fabaceae; genus Delonix; species Delonix regia. The sequence continues at coordinate 37,884,632 of CM073451.1, forward strand.
TAAAGTTGTTTCACTCAAATAATTTCTCAATTAAATACAGACTGCACTGCTTTTCTCTAATTATGCATAGGCTGTACATTAACATTATTATCTTTGAATTAACTAATGAATTTTGGTGGAAATCAAGTGTAAAAAGATTTCAGTTGGGCGGTAGTGACATGAAAAACGAATCAGTTAATGATAGAGGAATCAATTTAGGTTTAATTCTTTAGAATTACTATAAAAATCGTGCCTTTAGAATTAAAATTACTGAAATAATAATCCAACCTAAATAAAGTGCGAAAGTACTATTGATCGTAATATATAAAAAAACTATAAATAAGGTAACATATTTGTCAAAATGTTAATCATACTAATAGTAAGAAAATTCAACCTGCCGCCAGAAGTAACGGAGAGTGGATACATGTAATAATCCTACAGGAAATAATGCGGTAATTTGTTTAGTCCGGAACCTAAATGGAAAATATTTAGTCATAAGAAAAATTATACTTTCAATTTCTATAATTTTATTTAATTTTTTTTTTTTTGGTCTCTACAATTTAAAAATTTATAATAAAATTTTTAAAATTTACAAAAATTTTAAATTAGTCATTATAATTAAATTTTATGTAATATTCTATTAAATTTTACCGAAATAATTAGTTGTATATTATTCTAACCCTCTAAATATATCTGATTTATATTAACAAAAGAGATAAAATAAATAAACAATAAAATAAAATTAACTCATATATACGATATTAGTAAAAAATTTGATGTAGACTATTAAAAACTTTATAACTCTAAGGATCAAAAGTTTAAATTTTTTTCTTATATATATATATATATATATATTGTTAGGCCTTAGAAGATAAGGTATAACACGTTTAAAAAATGAGCTATTAATTGAACAACCTAACCAGAATATTCACAAAATTGACTAAACCGGACCTAACTTGTGGTGAGCACGCAATGCTAGAAGTGATTGTGTATTTGCGTTGAAACTGAAAGCCAAGGCAGAAAGGTTCAACTCTAGGCAATTTCTGGACGATTCGTCCCCCTAAAGTTTTCAAATAATTGCAATTTGAAAATTTGATCAATTGGAGAATCATAATCAGGCCATTCACGATGACAAAACACAATACGTAATTACGTATGTACAGATTTTTTAAATAGATATATTAATTTGAAGGACTAAATTTTCATTTTAGCCTTTTACATATATAACCCTTCTTGATTTATGTTTTTATAGACATTTATTCTCAACATAGCTCTCCACGTATCAAATCATTATAAGTTGTTTCTTCGTGTGATAATTGTTTGAAAACTTTATTGGAAGTATGATATGAATTATTAAATACTGACGCGATGACGCTAAATATCATGTCAGCTTAATAAAATTTCATTTCTTGTGTTGGTGCTCTTGGCCCTCATTGACTAAAAGAAACTACAATTTTTTCTTCTATGGAAATGAGAGAATTTTCTGATTAGGTTTTTATTGTCTTGAAGGTTGTTACAAATCAAAAGAAAACTACATATTTAATTGATATTGCATAGATTTATTCTGTTTTACAAGAGTCTATTATAGAGATTGTAATGCTTTTCATTATCAAAATTTAGAACCATATTTCATCACGAAATCAGGATATAGAAAAAAGGGGGTTATAATTATGCCGAACTAGGGGCAAGATACGAAATGGGTATTTCAATACCTACAAAATGTAAAATTCTAATTACTTGAAAGGAGGGAAGAATATGTAAACTAACATTGTATTTACTGTCACGTAAATGTTGGACAACACGTTCAGAGATTAATTTGATAACAATTCTACATGTAAGGGATTTGAGAGCAATATATTTATAAGAGATTAAATAAATTCAATGATGAAGAAATTAAATATACTAGTCACGTTGGCAGACTCTAAAACTCACATGCACAGTTAGTCACAGTTTTTCACTCTTCATATTGTTGCAATGATCGTCCAATTGAGTGAGCTATAGTTAGCAGCTGAGGCACATGGATTTTCTTACTCAACTTGCCACGTGTAAATAATGTATTATTTGTACATTGTAATCTTAGCTGTGTAATCAATCTTTTGAGATATAAAAGAGCTTTATTCTTTATTACTCTTCTTTTCTTCATGGTATTAGAGTAATTCAATCTGGAAATTTTGTTTCCTCTTTTTCTGCTTAATGGCTGATTCTAGTACAACTTGTTCTTCACAACCATCAGTGGTTCGTGATCCTCTTCTTTTACATGGCTCAAATCATCCAGGCCTTTCTCTTGTTACTGACCCCTTCAATCGCCGTAACTTTCACACATGAGTGAGTCTATGAAGATCGCTCTAGCTGCAAAAAATAAGTCGGGTTTCATTATGGGCAAAGCTTGGCAGCCTGCAGTAGATTCATCCACGTATGAAGCTTGGGTGGGAGACAACACCAAGGTGGTATCTTGGATTCTCAATTGTCTTTCCAAGGATCTCCACAAGGCTTTAGCGAATCCAATGGTCCTCAGGGATATCACTTACATAAAGTATTAATCTCCACTGCTCATGGGATTGCTTCCCTCTCTTTACACTTTACCAAATGAAGTAAGCTCTATGATGAACTTTGTGTTAGAATAATTTTTGATATTATATGGATTAGCATTAATTATTTTATTAGATTAACTTTTTGTTATTAGTGATTAGGTAATTGATATTATAATTTATAGACTATGAATGAATTGGGTCTTATTTTTGTGGATAATTGGTGATAGGTTTTAATTATCCACAAGTTCACTAAATAAAAACTTAACCTACAGTCCAAAAGCATTAATAATCATCCCATCAGATTATCAATTGTAAGTTTGTTACCTAGAAAGATTGAATTGGCTTATTTTTCTCTGAATAATTAAATAAGAAATCAATTTTAAAGATTTTTTAGGATATTATTTTAATAATATTAATACTAATAATATAATGTATTGATATTATTAAAATAAAACCCTATAAATATACTCTGATGCTCTAATTTTAAAACACAAAAAAATAATCACTCTCTCTAGCCATCTTGACTCTCGGAAGTCTCTCTTAGGTATTGAGGGTTAAAAATATTCTCATCAAACAGCACACATCTTTCAATCATGTCGTCTTCATCAGGTCAGACCTTAATTTATTATTCTCCCTATTTTGTATGAATGTATTATATTCTATTCTGAATAATTACATGATCTATTTTGTTCACACTTTGTTGCATCATTCTGGTTCCATAGTGCACTTGTGGTAAGTGTACATGTGGCTTATCAACTACTATTCTTAATTTTCATGACTTAATCAAAGCCGTGTAGTTTTTAATGGGACTTAATGACACATTTGACAATGTTCGTAGTCACATTTTACTCATGGATCCCATTCCCAATGTTGATAAAATATATTCCGTGTTATTGATCGTAGAAAACTGAGCTTATACCAGATTTTCCTATGAATACTGCATTATTTTCTACTTCAACTATAACTCCTAAATTCAATAAGAAAAAGGATGACAGAAAATGCACCTTTTGTAATAGGAAAGGACATACAATTGACTCATGTTTTAAGAAACACGACTATCCAAATTGGTTCAAAGAATATAGATCTAAGTAAGCTATGAATTCTGTTAATGCTATTATGGATGATTTTGCCACTCCTCTTGATCTGCCACTTTCACATAATTTTGATATCTCTTCAACAATTGTTGTTATTGTTTAAAGTATATTACTAAAATTCTAAAATCAAAGCCTTATAATGCTCAAGTGAATGTGGCACAATACATTAACTTTGCTGGTATCTAATTCTCTTTTCATGCCTCCTATCATTCTGATGACTATCCATGGATTATAGATACTAGGGCAACAAATTATATTTGTAACAATTCCTTATTCATTATTTATTATTTTTCTCCTTTTCCACATGGGCTTGTTTATCTACCAAATGACAGTTATCACTTTATTTAAAAAGTCGGCACTATCACCATACATCCTTCTCTGACTCTTTCTAAATTTTTTTTTTTTGCTCCATTTTTTTGTTATAATTTGATTTTTGTTAATCCGTTATCTATAGATAATAATCTTCAATTTCATTTTACATATAATGTTTGTATCATGCAAGACCTGAAGACTAAAGCAATTGTTGCAGTAGCCAAGATGGACAATTGCCTTTACATACTTCCTCTTTTGTCATTTCATAATACTATTGTTTCTTCTTTTATAAATGCTTTTACTCTTCCACATTAGATCATTAACAAAAGTTCATCATTTACTTTTTCTTTATGGCATAATTGTCTTTGTCATCCTTCTTTTAATAAAATTAAACATATAAAAAATATTAACTATACTACTTCAATAGTTTGTACTATTTGTCCTATGGCTAAGTAATCTCGATTTTCTTTTTTACAATCTTCTACATCAATATTTAGTTGCTTTCAATTGGTTCACATAGATATTTAGGGTCCTTATCATACACCTTGTTTTGGTGCCAAATATTTCCTTACCATTGTTGATGATTTCCTAAGATTTACATGAACTATTCTAATACTTCGTAAGACACAAACTAACTCTTTATTTCATAAATTGTCTCATGGTTCATACATAATTTCAAACATCCATTAAAAGCATTTGTTCTGACAATGGGTGATAACTTTATGAAATAGAGTTATTTTAATCACATTCATGCTAAATAACTGAAAAATTTTATTAGTTTTATATTAGTTTTGAGTAAACTATGCTAGTTGAGTTATTTTGTTAGTCTTAGTTTTAAGTTATTTTAGTATTGATTCATATTAATTTGATGAATTGCATGCAAGTACTTTGCCAAATAAAAGTCACTAATGTGGATTTTGTTTTTGCTCAGGCCTTAGAAGGAAGAAATGATGGTATTAGCTTCAAGCCAGTGAATACCCAACTTTGAAGCAATTTCTAGACCCCTAGATTTCAAATTTTGGTAATAGTTATTTCATGTAAAGTTGTAGAACTTTTCAAGACCTTTCCAATGAATAGTGGTACATCAAATTCTAATATCAGAGTAAAAAATTATAGGTGAAACATTGAAAATGATACAAAAGGTAGCGTTTTGGTGCCAAGATGCTAAAACGAGCATAACAGGCATAGACTTAGGACACTGAAAATGAGGGTTAAAGTTGTCTTTTTGCAATTTAAGGTGAGATATATCAAGTTTTTTTTTTTAGGGTTTTTTGAGGCATTAGGGCTATTTTAAGGCTAAAGAGATTGAAAGTTAGAGTTCTAAGGAAGGTAATTTAAAAGGAGATTCAATGGAGGATGCCAATTAAAGCTTCAAAAACGAAGTTCTTATTCTATTCCTTTTCTTTTACATTTCTTTTGGTTATGTTTTCTGATATGGATTAGATTGTATAAATAGATTTGTTAGGCTAAACTCTTATTTATCTAAGATTATGGTGATTTGGCATGTAATTTGTTGAATATTGTTACTTTTCTTCTTGAATTTCTTTGTAAATGAGTTTATTCAATTCAATTTTACGTTGTGTTTTTGTTGCTTGGACACCAATTACGTTTTATATTGAGAATTTGGGAATTCCTAAAAGAAAAGTCTTAATTTAGTCATAGGACTGAACACTGTTAATTGATGTTAATTAATTGTTTATATTAACTCTATTTGTGTTTAGAAAAGATGTATACCTATTGGACTAATGGAGTTGTGATTAATTGTACGTAATGCATCACTTTAATTTGATTTTTATAGAAATATAGGAAATTGAATTAAGATGATAGAATTTACAAAAGATTGATAGATTCTTATAATGAAATTAAAGGTTTAGACTAAACTGTGAGCATTAAATTCAAGTTAGGAGGTAAACATATCGCAATTAGAATGCCGAATTAAAAGTTATATCATAAAACTTGCACTCAACAAAAATGGGTGCCTAACCACCATGGATCATGGATTCCTTGTCCCTTCAGGTCTTTGAAATAGATTTAGTAAAATTAAAAATTTAAATGTACGTAAATTTAATAAAATTTTAAATAATTAGATAAAAATTTAATAGTTCAAATTTAAAAAAATTATTAAAAATTGTCTAGTATTTATTAAAATCTAAACAATTAGATAAAAATCTAATGGTTAAATTTTTTAAAATGTTATAAATTTAAATTTTCAAATATAAAGGATTCAAATTCAATCTTTTGTTTCTTATGTTTTAAATTTGCGTTAGAATTGGAAATTTATTTAATTTGATTTAGTATTTGAAATATATAAAAAAATTATATTAAAATTAGAAATTCTTCTTACAAATAATTTTTACAACTTTTTTTTTCTGTCACTAAATTTTTTACAGTTTAATGTTAGAATTTTTTTTATATCAAATTGACCTCCAACCTCTCTAAACAAAATAAAATAAAAACTTGTTTTTACATTAAATAAATTATATTTATAGTAAAATTTATTTTTGTAATAAAATCTTTCAAATATAAACCAAGATAATATAAATTTACTTTAATTAAAATAAAATTGATAAATCATGTTGATGAAAATTAAATTAATATAACATGAATTCGCATGGATATAGTTTGATGGTAATAATCTTTTTTAAATTAAGAGAAAAAAGAAAAAGGAAATATGGATGAAGAGATAAGACCTATTTGGTTACTAGAATCAAGACGAAAGAATGGAAATAGGAATGAAAAATACTCTCATTCCCATGTTTGGTTGACAGATTAGATTCTTATTCTCATTCTTTGGAGAACCTACTCTCCCTCGTACAAGGGAGAGTTTTCTCGCTAACTAAAGTTATGAAATGAGATTAGTCTCCTGAAAATAAAAATATGCTTGACGAAAGTATCTCTACTTATAATAATTTTTGAACAAAAATACTCCTATGATATATCAGAACCCTAATTTATAATTATTTATTATTAAATTATTATTTTTAATTGACTATTGATATTATTTATTATTTTATTATTAATTAAATATATATTAATATATTATTAAATAATAGTTTAAAATAATTTTTTTTTATTTGATGATAAATGATAATATAATAAAATATACAAACTACGTAATTAATTCTTATGTGTAATTTATTAACCGAACGAAATAAAAAATATATATATTAATTTTCATTTCTTTTCAACTAAATAATATTTTAATATTCTTATTCTTACTCAAACATCTATTCTTACAATATTATTTCTAACCATTAAACGTATTCATGGTTGTAATAATGATAAAAGGTGAGGGTTTGGGGGAAAAGTTGCTTATGAATATCACGTGGAAGAGTTCCCAAAAGAAAAGAAGCTTAAAAAAAAAGATGGAAAAGTCGGACGGAATCAAATCAGTGCCCCACGGTATATGAGACTGGGTCGTAGCCCGTGAATTACATAAATAAACTAAAAATTCAACACCTCACAAAGCACATGCCCGACCAACCTCTCTACTTTGAGCAGGATAATATAATTTCTTATTTATTACGACCGCCTCCCACGTTGTCATCACCTGTCCTGTGATTAAAATTAAATTTGAAAAAAGAACTACGTGTTCGTAAACCCGCCATCTATTTGCGCCTCACCGGCTCACCATCCAACGACCATTCCTTGTCCGCGTTTTCCACACGCCCCCTCTAATCAAACCCACTTCCCTCCAAACACGCCTCTCCTCTTCTCGCTTCCTTTAATTAATTATTTCATGCGGGTCATCGATTTGCTAAACCTGTTTCGCTTCAATAATTGCTTAGTTTTGTAGGGTTTTCTAACAACTTCTCGACCATCACGTATTTGATGTCTTTATATACTATAATAAATTTAAATATTCATCTCGTTAAGGTTTCTAAGCTTTTCAAACACTGCTATTATTGGTCGAGTTTTCTTATAGTTAATACGATGTGCTTCGAACATATTAAAAAAAAATGAACATGTCCTGAGGATTGCAGGAGGGGGGAAGGTTTCTAGGAAGTAGGGTTCGGCTGCTTCTACTTGCCCCTTTGTTGCCATTAAGAACCGAAAGGGTCTTTTGAATTATTTTATAAATTTTAGAGTGAGTGCTAAGCAAAAAGTAAGAACATATACGGATTTTTTTATATATTTTATATTTATTCAAAATTTATAAAAAAATTTGAGAATTTAAACGTGCGCCTATAATAGTTGGAAACACCAGAATTTTAGCCCGGGTGGTACCACGCGGAAACGCGATCCACTTGCCTCGCCACGTGTCGCACTTTCACTGGTCCGGAGAACGCGCATTTCTTTCCTGCTTTTTCCCTTCCTTTGGTCCCACCAAAAGAAATTAAGAAAAAATAAATAAATAAAAACCACTTTGGTCGAACTTCCTCACCTTACCTGCAACCAGCACTTAACGCCGTTACGTGACGCCGTTTGAAACGACGAATTGGTTTTATTAATACAGAAGTCCCCTATTCCAGCTAAGCTAATCCTCGTCACGTTGTATCCGTGTACCGGACTGGGTCCCACCACGGTCAAACAGCGCTTGCCGACTAAAAACACACCCCATGTTCGTAATAGTATTATAGCATTTTGGTTTCATTGGCTGAAGAATAAAGCTTAAAACAACTTCACTATTACACTTCGTTTCGGACGTTGATGTATAATTAAAGTTATTTAAGCGGACTTTTTTTTTTTGGGGTTTTCTTAAAGAAAAAAAAAAAAAGAAATTTTGAGAAAAGTAAGGAAAAGAGTACGGCTGAAGTTAAGAGCAGGAGTATTGAATTAATCAGCATGAAACTCATTTAATTCAAAATTTTAAATTATATTATGTAATTGAAAATTAATACGCCCATAGAATTACAATAAGTGCAAATTCTCAGAGCATCCTGTTTTAGCTAACTTTATATAATATGTGTCATGTGAATGTTCACATAGATGATGTTGTTAATATAAATATTTGTTTAATATTATAATATATAAAAACAAGTATATTGTGTTTTAAAAGTTTAATAAAAAAACATAAACAAAAAATTCAATTTATTTAAATAATTATTATTAATTAAAAAATAAATAAGCGATTGCATAATGTAAATAAATAAAAAAAATAACATAAACTATATAAAAGAAACAAATTTATACATATATAGATATATAGTTAATTAATTACTCATTTTATTAATTGAGTCACATGGTTTCCAATTTCAATATAATAGTCTATATATATTTTTAAGTTCACCTATAATTTAAATATAATTTTCCGCCCGACTTGCTTATATCAGCAGGATTCTTTATTGCTAATACAATGAGCAATGACAGTGATTTGGGTCAACATTTATAGCTGTAAGGCAATCTACATAGTGTATCTGGAGGTACAAGTAACATTGTTAATATACGGGGGATACAATTATCCCATCGTCACGTCAAAATGTCATTATTTACCAAAACCAACTTTTAGCCATGAAATCCATACTTCACAGTTCTTAAAATTGACATCAGAAGGATTGATCATCCAGCTTAGCTTGTATGATGAGGATGGTTCGCAACACCAACTACATACTTAAAAAAAAAAAGTGCTTTCCAAATGTTTTGTGTTTTAATTACTGTTACTTTATATCAGTTTCATTATATGTACATGAAATTAAGTACAAGCACAGGTAACAAATAAGGAAAATAAACATTTGAAATTTTAAATCATGCAATAAATAACAATAGATACAGTGGAAAAGTAAAATTGATAATTGTAGTTATTATCTATAAAATAATATGCATATTAAGGATATATATTGTATATTTCTCTATTATATACATATTTCTATTATATTAAATAATCATTAAAAATTATTTAATATCTATTAAATGAAAATTTAATGACTTAAATTCTTTCAAATATAAAAAATTTAAATTCTCAAATGTAAAAAATCTAAATTCAATTTGAATTAGGTTAGATCCAATGGGAATTTAAATTTTTTTTGTCAACTAATAAAAAATGAATTATCTACAAAAACATGATAGTCATATTTAAATAATGTAGGTCATTAAATAAAAATCTAATAGTATAAATTTCATATTAATTAACATATATAATATATAATTAAATCATTAAGTTTTCATCCTATATAAATACAAGAACGCAAAAGAATTGAGGTTTGACATTTTCTTATTGTAACTATTCCTGTCTCAAATGCAACAGCTTTCACCGTACTTCATCTTTTGAACGTTGATTGCTAATATTTTCGTTCTTGGCCACTATTGATTGCTAATAATTGAATGGGTCTAACTTCTCGATTCTCGATGCATTTTATTAATTGAATTCAATACCATAGTTGTCGAGTTTGTATCCTTATAACCCAGCCGTTCAGTCATAGTAAACGCTACGTGGAACTGTTAAATTTTTGTGTTTAAAGTCACGAAGTTTCCTCAGCCCTTCCATAAACTAGTTTACCCTTTTACTATATATATTTGCATAACTCCTTTTACTTCTTCAACATTAATTAATGCAAATAATTTAATATTTGATATAATAGTATATTAAATTAATCTCAACTTGAGACTATTTAATTAATAATCTGCTAAATTTATAAATAGTTAAATTTTAAATAAACACATAGGCCCTGTATAATATATAAATTAATAATATATTTATACATGATTCAATTTAGATGCCTTTATAAAATATGTCTCAAGAAGGTCTGATCTGATGTAGCGTTTTCAAATTACAAAATAAAAATATAATATAATATAAATGAGGAACGCCTTAAAAGGCACGCAAGTGGTGCATAAATGCACAGGAGAGAGGGAGAAGAGGGAAGTACAACCTCAGCGGTTTCCGTTTGAACGAAGCAAAGAACACGTGGTGGAATTACGAAGTACGAAACGAGACGAACATGAATAAAGTAATTGTTAGGAGTGGACTTGGACAACTGCAATTTTGGAGGCAAAAAAAAAGAAGCCAACTTCGGAATCAAACACCCACATCTTCCTCGTGCTTTAATTCCCCCACAAAACAAACACTCAACCTCATTTGTAATTTCTTTAACCCTACCATTATTTTATCCATTTCTATTTTAATTATTTATTTAATATAATCCCCCTCCCTCACATTGCCCAAGTATATTAGCAGATTCCTTTGTTTGAAAAACCTCAACCTCCTCTTCAACACACCCAATACGACATCGACCTTCGATTTCTCCTCAATTCTCTGAACTAGGAACCCTGCGTTGTCTGTGTTTTAGTACAAGTCGTTGTTTTCTCTGTGAATTTGGCGACAAAATGTCGAGCTCGTCGGACTATTTGGATTTTTCCGGCCAGAAGCCGGCCAAGTTGCCGGAGAAGTCTTCCTTCTCTCAGACTTGTAGTTTATTGAGTCAGTACCTGAAGGAGAAGGGCAGCTTCGGAGATCTCACCCTCGGAATGACATGCAACACCGAAGCAACTGGTATAATTTCATTTTCTCCGTTTCCGTCTTTATTTCCAGATTTCCTTTACTAGTATTCTTATTTTTTATTCTCTGTTTGGTCCCCCGGAAAAGAAAGTGAAGGGAAATTATGAGTTCTGAATCTTCTTGCTTACTTATTCCTTGCCTCTTGGTTCGTCCTGGATTAAAAAGATTAAGTAAAATCTCTGTGAAAGCAAGCAGTTTGTGGCTCTACCTGCATCCTTCGCTTCCTAGTGCCTAGGCATGGACCTCTATTTCGAGTTTTCCGTACAATCCTCGTATCCCATCAAAATAAGAGGGTTATTTAATTTTTCACTAATCACGGCATTAACATACTTCTTCAGATGCAAATATGCTGTTAATTGTGTTCCACATAATTATTAATAAAAAATCACATGTCGAAAATATGCGTAAGTCGCCCCTCAATTTTCGAGTTATGGTTTTTCCTTTTTTTTTAATTGGTTTATTTCTGAGGTTTAAGATGCTTGCAAAAGAAAAAAAAAAATACTCAATTGCCATATCTAAAATGCTTGATTTTTCATGAAGTTGAAAATTTCTAATCCAAAAAATTTGACAGGGTCAACTGAGGCATCATGTCATTCTGCAACAACCATGAACCTGTTTCCAACCAAGGAAAACACTGTGGCACCACAGAATCTAGTCTCTAATTCCAGGTATCTAAAATTTCCTTTATCTCTTGATGGATTTTGTGAGGAAAATCGCCATTGGATTAACGTATAATCTCTCTCATGATTCAGTGTTGCTAAGCCTGTGACTACGGAGCCTAAAGCTTCACAGCTGACGATCTTTTATGCCGGACAAGTCATCGTTTTCGATGATTTCCCGGCCGAGAAAGCCAAGGAGATCATGTCTCTCGCCAGCAAAGGAAACTCCCAAACCCAGAACACCTCTGTCTATACTTTTGCTCAAAGCGTGTCATCGTTTCCTGCTAATTTGGTCGGAGCCTCTGCTGATCCCGGTGTTCCAATTCCTCCTCGTCCTCAAGCACCATCCAGACCTGTTGTTTGTGGTATGATCTTTTGATCAATAATCTATTTAGATCTTTGAAGTTTCATGTTTCATAGATGATGTGTTTCTGATCATCACTTTCCTCTCTTTACAGATCTACCTATCATGCGAAACGCATCGCTTCACCGGTTCTTGGAGAAGAGAAAGGATAGGTAAGCAATCTAAAACAAAGTGACTGCAAATTTTGTCTTAAAAATCATATTACATGTGTATGACATGTTTGTATATTTATTGTTGTTTTGGTCAAATGATTAATATTGTTGTTCTGTTTTTGTTGTATTTTGCAGAATTGCTGCCAAAGCACCATATGAAACTAACAAACCTACGGCGGCTCCTAGTAAGCCAGTTGAATTCATGCCATGGCTGGGATTAGCTGCCAAGTCACCCCAAAACTGAGAAATATAGCTTTAGTAATACGTACGTTTTAACCATTTTTGTTGTATACTCTCAAGATATTTTGATGGGCTTTTGCGCAAGCCCACTGTTTGTCATACTGACTTGGGCTGTGTGGGCCTCTTGATAGATCTAACTATTGGTTGGTCTTTATTAGTTGTTCAAATTATATTCGCTAGAGAAATCCTTGTACTGAAAATATGTGGGTGTTTATTTATATTTTCAATGTGCTCATTTCTTGTTTTTCTTCATTTTTTCCCCAACCCCAAACATAAGCTTTCTCATTCCACTAAGAAGAGAACATACATTTTAATATAAACGAAAGTGTGTGCTAGTTACTAAGTGCTTTTAAAGAAATAAATATTTTGTTTTACTTTCAATCCGACATCATATATTTGAATTCTTTTAAACATAGTTCATGTGTGATAATTTAATTAAAGAACGGGAGTAAACGAAACTGTATTTTTTTTTTAATATAACTTTTTAGTGATTCACCCTGGGCGAATCACTTAAATATTTTTTTTAATTATTATGAGTGCTTCACCCTTACTGTAGTAAAATTTATATATATAATATTATTTAATTAAATATAAAATATAATTATATTAATTTGTAATTTTATTTTTGATATATTGGCTTTAAATATTTAAATATATGTGTCAAGCTTATACATTACTTAAATAATTAATATTACAAAATTTTAAATTGCATTTAGTTTTTTAATTTTGATGATTGAATAAACAATAAAAAATGAGTACATATTAAATTTTTTAGTAGATTATGTATATGTATTTTTAATATTTATAATAATAATAATAATAGTAACAACAATGATGATGATTATTATTATTATATGTGGGATGAAAAAAAAAATTTTAATTTGAAAATTTATGTGAGAGCTATGTTATTTAGAGATTTTTATTTGTGAAGGGAATTTAAAAATTTTAAAATATTTTAGAGTTGCAAGTATCGGATTATGTGATTTTGTGGGAGCCTCCCATTTTCTAAAATATTTTTAAATCTTCAAATTGTAAAATACTAAAATATAATGACCAAAAATTGATTGAACAATATTTTATATACTACATATAAAATAAATATATAAGTTTAATCAAATACATCATCAATACTTTTCCACATTTTAAAATTACATGTAGCTCGTCGATTAAGGTGTTTTGAAACAAAGATATATTGTGTTTGTAGCTAGCTCTAAGATATTTTAAAAACATACATTCAAGTGTTTTAAAGACAATATTTACATTTTTATATTTAAATAATAAAATAAATATTAATGAAATAAAAAGAGAAATATAATTATGTTTTTAATTAAATAATGTTATATCAATATAATTTAATAATGTTATATATATTAATTAATTATATATTAACGTAAGCTATCAAAATTATAATGTAACTCATCAATATTTACACAAAACAATTGCACACTAGATAAATTATTATAAATGCTTAAACAACAACAAAATTATATATTTAAAAGTATGATTATTAATAATTCCTTTGCAAAAATAAAAATCTCTATATAAAATAGCTCTTACATAAATTTTCAAATTTAATTTTTTTTCATCCCACTTATAATAATAAATTATCATTGTTATTATTAAAAATACATATACATAATCTACTAAAAATTTAATTTGTACTCATTTTTATTCTGTTTATTCAATCATCAAAATTAAAAAAATAAATGCAACTTAAATTTTTGTAATATTAATTATTTAAATGATCTATATGCTTGACACATATATTTAAATATTTAAATCCAATATATCAAAATAAAATTTAAATAATAAAATTAAAAATTAATATAATTATATTTTTTTATTTAATTAAATAGTACTATATATATTAAATAATTATATATTTTATATATATACACACCTCTATGTGTGTACCGGGGGTGAAGCACTTATAATAATTAAAATATATATATTAAGTGATTTGCCCTGGGCGAATGACTAAAAAATTATTATAAAAAAAAAATACAGCTTTAAGTATATGATTGTAATACTTTTATCAGAAGAGTATTCTGGCAAAAAATTTTGTGACGACATATTTAGCTCAAAATCCCAATAAATGTATCATTCCTTTTGATTAATTTCATATGCTTGTATATTCAATGATTATAGATCTCGTGATAAAAGAATAATAATTTCTTGAAGAGTAACTTGTTTTTGTTGCCCAAATGGGGAACCAATATTATAATGGCGTTTATTCACTATGGAGAATTACATTTTAAATTTATCAGTTAAAATTAGTAACATTCCCATATTGAATTTAAACGTTCAGTTCATAGTGTAATCATATCCAGCATTTTAAATTTTATTAAATCTAAATCTATTAGTACACTTCACATTTAATAATTAATATTGTTGAACTCCTAAATTGCTAAGTAACCATCGTAGTGTACAATAGAAATTTTCAAAATTTTGATAATATAACCAGTAAGACAAGGACAGTATGAAAAAAGAAGAGTAATTTATTTTCTCCTTCGGCTCTAGGAAATTAATAATTTGGGAAATTGAGACTAGGATCAATTTTTATTTTGACCCTTTGAGGAGAAAGGACGCGTTAAAGACATCAGCCTCTGAGAGCATCTAATACAATTACCACTTAATACTTTTGACTTCCAAGGAAAAGTTACAAGGAAGACATCAATTAGAGGAGGTTTTATTTATGTTCGATTTCCATAACATAAAAGTTTATAAAATATGGTGCATATATGGTTTTCATTTGCAAATCATGGTTGTCCTCAAAATAGGAGTTTGAACTGAAGCGAAAATTTGTTAAAATGGTATCTGGATCAATGCGTGTTGGCCCCATTTAGAATATAGAAAAACAAAGAGATGGGCCAATTACATGCCTGCCTTGTCTGTTCAGCTAACAAATCCGAAGTTGATTACAGTATGGAAGATTACTCCATTGAATGTCCAGAAACGGAAAAAAAATTATTTCATTTGCTACAAGTGTAAGTAAAACATCTTTATTGATTACAAAATTACTTTATGTGAAAAATATAAAAAAAAAAAAAAAAAAACAAGTCATTTAACGGGTTAGCCAATTTCTTTCCTAGATTGTTTATTTTAATAGCCGGAGAACATATAATAATTTTGCATAATATATATATATATATATATATATATGAACATAGAATATTAAGATCTGATATGATGAAGTTGACATAGTATTCATAACGTTCTAGCAGAGAAAAAATATCAACCCACAATACCCAAGAAAGACCTCATAATAGACAATTACTAAAGAGAATTATTGTAGTAATTCAAAATTAGGGCATTCAATATGATAATTTATAAGGTTTTATTTTAATAATAATAATTAATTATATTATTAAAATAAAATCCTCAGATACCCTTTAAAATAGTTTCCTATTTCATTATTTGAAGAAAAGGAAGCTCATTAACTCTCTTTTGATAATTAACTTTTAATTAGCAATTTGATGAGATAATTACAAATGCTCTTGGGTTATAAGTTGAGTCTCTGTCCAGTGGACTTATGGATAATCTAACTCATTACTGATTACCCATAATGAATATAAACCCAATTTATTCTTAGTTTATTAATTATAATATTAATTATCTAATTAGTCATAACAAGAGATTAATCTAATAGTAAAATTAATGTTAATCCATATAATATTAATAATATTCTAACAATCTTCCACTTGGATAGCATTAATTAAATTATTAGGTCAATTAATGAATACATAATTAAGTAATTAACATTCACATAAACACATTGATGTGTGTATATTTATAAACTATACAAAATTCAGAAATGAAACCACATATAATGATCACTGAATGCGATAGGGAAACAAGTGATAGTAACATTGTCATAAATTAGTTTCAATATTTGAATAGAATGGAATACAAAATGACATTTGAAGCATCATATTACAACGCAATCCCTTAAGAACTCAACTCATAAATTTGGTGTCAAATTGCACTACAAAAACTCCTCAAGGACTCAACTCATACTCCCATTAGACCAATGCTACATTAAAATTCAACAAGACCTATATGAGTTATACGATTTGAATTACTCCTATGGGTAGACTTTTAGTCAACAGATCCGTCATCATGTACTCACTGCAAATGTGAACCATTCGAGTTTGAGATAATAAAAATTCAAAACTGAAATCATGAATCAAGGATATTGAATTCGATAATGAAAGCATTGTTATAAATGCCAGCAAAATTTCAACTCTGAATTATATCCAAAATTTTAGCATAACCAAAACATTGAATCCAATAAGGAAACAATGGTTATAAGTGCCAAAATATACCAAAATGTTCCTTAAGAACACAACTCAGACTCTCACCAAACCAACACAACCAAAAAATTCAAATATATCCAAAAGTTATATGTTTCCAAAACTCTAATAGGTTTGTTTGGCAAACGGATCACCCAAAATGAGTATGAGATTTATAGATCATTTCTCCAACAAATATGAATTAAGTATCAAAATTTAATGCAACTAAAATTCTTGTAACTTTGAGAGAAGCCCATAATAAAGTCACGTCGCAACAAAATAGCCAAGATTTAAAATATGCACATAACGGAAATTAATTTCCATGACCATATTTCCTAACAAGTGACAATCACAAAACTAGTGACATACTCTTCACTTATATATATGAGGCAGCTGTAAATGTCCATTTGACACTTCTTAACAAAACAACTCCTTCAAAACATCATACAGATGTAATCGGAAGTAGGTTCAAGATCATCATAACTATCTTTGTAGCCTTCCAATGATCATACCCAAAATCATTTAAATATATCTGCCAAGCACACCAACAAGAAAAACAATGTCCAAATGTGTGCACACCTAGACCTATATTAGGCTATTAACAACAAATTCACATGAAACTTTTTGTCTATCAAAGTTCTCTCATCATCATTTAGGACACAACGATTTAAATAACTTATCATCACTTTGCCTAAGTACAGCACAAGAAGTGCAAGAATACATGTCAAAGTTCTTCAACACTCATTCAATATAAGTTACTTAAGACAAACCAAGAATGCCACAAGATCTATCACAGTGAATCTGAATTCTAAAACAAAAGAAGATTCATCTAGATCTTTCATATCAAAGTGGCAGGACAAGATACGCTTTGTCTCATTTAATAAGTACACTAAGTTACTGGCCAATAAGATGTCATCCACACACAGCACATCCTTATGCAAGTCTTCATCCAGTGATGTTGTTTTTAATATCCATTTAGTAACTTAACAAGTTCCTACTCATTACTATAGTATATGGAGATAATTTTATCATTTATAATCTCTAACCACTTGGATGAATGAGAATCTGACACAGCTTCATTAAAAGGAGACAAAATTTATGTCATTAATAACATCTGACTCAAATTCTTGCAAGTACACTATGTAATCATCCAAAATTATAGGTATCTGAATCCTCTATGATCGTCTCAAATTAACAACTGGTTTTCCCACATTAGTTGTAGAAGCTTCCAAAATAGGATCAACTAGATTTTCAACAAGAGTATCATATATAATAGTATAATCCATGGGTAGAGATGACAAAGATGGCATGGGTAAGATGACATCTTTATAGTGTAGATTGATTACTCTAAGAACATCACTCTTACTATTCAAGTTATCCTCAAAATAAAATGCTATATCAGATTCAATAACCCTGATAGTATAATTAGGACAATAAAATTTGCATTCTTTTGATCTTGAATAATACCCAGTGAATAATCCGCTGTCAGTGCTGAAATTAAGTTTCTTGAGTTGAGGATTATAAGGTCTTACCTCTGCTCTACTACCCCATATGTGAAAGTGCCTCAAATTAGGCTTCTTACCAGTAAAAGGTTCATATGGGGCCTTTTCAATTTACTTACTTAGAACTTGATTTCGGATATAAGCAGTTGTCTTAAAAGCATCACCCCACATAAACTCTAGTAAGGAAGAATGACTGATCATGCTTCTGACCATGTCCATCAAGGTACGATTATGCCTCTTAGCAACTCCATTTTGTTGTGAAGTGTCAGGCATAGTATATTGAGCTTCAATTCCTTGCTTCTATATGCATAGAGCAAAAGGTATAGGGTTTTTGCCTATTTTAGTATATCTCCCATATTATTAACCACCTCTGTCTCATCTTATACTTTTAATTATCTTCCTAAACTTTAATTCAATAGCACCTTAAAGGCTTCCAATGAGTTAGATTTATCACGCAACAAATCAATCCATCCGAATCTGGAGAAGTCATCTATAAAGGTTATAAAGTATCTATAATTACCTATAGTAGTAGAAGTAATTGGTCTACTAATATCTGTGTGGATCAATTCTAAAGTTAACTCAGATCTATTTGCCTCTTTCCTTCTAGCTCTAATGGGAAGTTTTCCCTTAATGTAATTAACACATGATTCAAAATCAGAAAAATCCAAGTCATGTAATATTCCCTGTCTAAACATCTTTTCTAATCTCTCTTTAGAGATATAACCCAAATTTTGATGCTATAATATAGAAGAATTCTCATTAATTCTTCGACGTTTATGTTTAATAACAACATTAATAGATGCCACAAAGGTAGAATCTGAACTAACATTTACATTCAAGCAATATAAATCGCTTATTAAGCTAGCAGTCCCAATAATGATTGAATTAAAAAAAACATCAATTCTACCATTTCCTTGCCAAAAGGAATAGCCATGTTTGTCTAATACAGAGCTAGAAACCAAATTCCTCCTTAAAGAAGGTACATAGATAACATCATATAAAGTTAAACTGTGTCTAAAATACAAGTTCAAAACTACAGTTCCTATGCAATCCACTGCAATTGAACTTCCTTCGATTCTTAGAATAGTCCTTTCCTTTTCACTTGGGCTCCTCCTATATCTGGGCCCCTTCATTTTCATGCCTATTCTTCAACTTGAAGCAATCAGAAATTTTATAGTCCATGCCTTTTACAGTAATGACATTCACCCTTGAATTATTTCTTCTTTTGACCCTTATTATTCTTATTGCTCTTCTTGGATCCAAACAGTTTCTTGCCATTGGCCTTGCCTTCACTTTTCTTTCCTTTCAACTTCACATTTTTAACCTTGTTGGATGAACCATGTGAAATGTAGTTCATTAATTGTATGTGAGAATTCACCTTCTTTATCGATTATTCCTCTTGGGTCACTTTGGATATCATATGATCAACAGACCAACTCTGGCTCTTAGGAATTATAAGTGGTTTTCAAGACCTTATATTCAACAGGAAGAGATTAGAGAACTCTATAAACTAGGTAACTCTCATCCAAGTCCATACCATAGGATTTCAGCTTATTGTAGTAGTTAACAAGTTTAATCATATGCTCACACATTCCCGACACTCCATCATAGTAAGTGTTATCCAGTAAAGAGAGATACTTAACTGCGGTATCCTTTTCAGGAATACTTTGTTTGATAGTTTTCTCAATCGTATATTTGATGATAGTCAAATGAATCCTATTGGACTCATACCACTGCTTATAGTAAGCTTTGTCAGCAGTGCTAGACTCAGCGATGAGATCTATTGGCTTAAGTTCTGTCATACCTAAGCTTTCCTTAGTGATCATTGGATACATGTCAAGAGACTCAATCTAATCATCATAGTCTATCTTGTTCAAAGTTTTAACCACAAACAATTGCAAGAACAAAGAAGATGAGGGAAACCAAATAGGAAACATATAATTATGTCCTAGACACATAATTATATAACAAAATTTGTATAACAAAACTTAGCTTTAGCAACTGTGTAACAAAATATTCATCATATCTTGCCTAAGGGCTCAGACAATGATAAATCAAGAAAATTCATACACACCAAGGAAGCATATTATTGAGAGAAACGACACAAAATACACCTACAATCTCCATATCAATAGGATATGAGAAACCATGAATACATCAACCAACAAATCGCTTCTGACAGGTCACAAACAGGCCTTATTTACAAAATTATATTGACAATGTCACACTGATAAGACATGTTCATCGTCAACATAATCATACTTTCTACTACTGGTTGTCTCAACAGTAACCTTTCTCTCAATGATTCAGTGCGTGCTTTTTTGAGTAAATAGATAATAACCACAACGATGAGATTTCATTAAGCAAACACTATCATGATTAGGCTCACAATAGGCGAGCACACAATCAATAGGTGTATGTGACCTAAAGTCACAACAGATTCCATACGTAACTTATTCTTTAATATATGTGCCTAAATTAGGAATAAAATCTAACAAATAATATAAAGAAATTGATTTTAATTTATTCACACATAATCAAGGAGAGTGAACTGAATATGTTGTTCCTCACTATGTCTAGTCTGTATCAAAATTTTCTTAGGTCAAAATACCTTGGCTACATATTATTTTAAGGGCTTAAATCTTCAAGAAATTTTAAACTTCTATTTCTAAGGCTTAAAAAATTCTAAAAAAATCACCGTAATTTATAACAGGTCAAGTGGAAGTGAACTGTGGAGGTTTAGTGCTCGTATGACAGGTGCATAAGGCTTATACACCATCACCCACTTCGTCTTTAACTTTTGGCGGGTCAAACGACCTGATAGACTTGGAAGTGCGACCCAAAATTTTTTTAGCAGTTCAAGCATCAAAATATACATCAAAATGATTGTTAATTTACGATCCACAAATCCTTTATAGTGATTTTGGCTAATTTCCCTCCATTGGAGTGATTTTTCATTCGAAAAAGAGTGATTTTTTTTATGATTATAGTTTGAAAACGGGGAAGAGTTTTCTAGTTGAGGGGTGTCGGTCACGTGAAGCAACGACGACTTTCAACTAAAGGATCGCCATCGATAATCGTGTCAGATGGTGGTAGTGACAGGAAGGAAAGAATTAAAAATTTTGATAACCCAAAAAAAAATTTGATGACAAAAAAACGTTGAGGTTTTTCGAAAATCAAAAAATAAAACCAAAAATAAAATTAAAAAATTAAAATATTTCATAACCTATAACTGGCTCTGATACCATTTGTAGTCATGTAATAATTTTGCATAATACATGCATGAACATAGAATAAGGAGATTTCAACTTATTAAGATTTGATTTGATAAAGATGACATAGTGTTCATGACGTTCTGGCAAAGAAAAAAGTCAATTTACAATACCCAAGAGAGACCTTAGAGTAGACAACCACTAGAAAGAGTTATTATAGTGATTCAACATTAGGGCATTCAACAAGGTAATTTATAAGGTTTTATTTTAATAGTAATAAATTATATTATTAAAATAAAATCCTCAGATACCCTTTAAAATAGTTTCCTATTTCATTATTCAAAGAAAAGGAAGCTCATTAACTCTCTCTTAGTAATTAACTCTTAATTAATAATCTGATGAGATAATTACTAATACTCTTAGACTGTAGGTTGGGTCTCTACTCAATGAGCTTGTGGATAATCTAACTCATTACTGATTGTCGACAATAAATATAAACCCAATCCATTATTTGTTTATTAATTATAATATTAATTGTCTAATTAGTCATAACAAGAGATTAATCTAATAGTAAAATTAATGCTTATCCATGTAATAATAATAATATTCTAACAGTTATTAGTTTGGATCAAAACTGATAATATTCTTCATTGTATGACAAAATTAGTTGTTTGACTCGTACTATATATTTTACATTTATTATCACATATTTTCCAAATACTATTTTATTTCTTTAAATTAGTTTAAGATAAGAAAGTTCAAAGCGATATTATTATGTAAATGCAGAGTGGACTTTTTTGTTTCAAATGAGTTTATTTTTGTTATTTAGTTTAGAAAAGAAATAATTCATCTAATTTGATAAAAATCATATTTTTTTCCTCCACTCATTATTCCTGGTTTATTTTAGTCCATCACTTAATATGAGTTTCAAGTCAGTCTTTCATTCATTACTTCTATCCCATTTTGGTCCTTCTGTTTAGAAGAATGTTAGATGATTGTTAATCTTGCCATTTAATATTAACTTGGAAAATTAATAGGGTGACTTGAAAATAATTCTACCCAATCGTGTAAAGAGTCAGCCAGCGAGAAAAAAACTCTCTCGACTCCTGCTTTCACGTCTTATCACTATTGGTTATATGTTCTTCTTTACACCATTGTGCTTTGTTCTTTTTGAAAGGACCCTTAAATTTTTACTAAAGTACTGAAAAGTGAAAAGCCCCAAAGCGATTAATC
Source organism: Delonix regia (assembly GCA_037074485.1). Taxonomy (NCBI): domain Eukaryota; kingdom Viridiplantae; phylum Streptophyta; class Magnoliopsida; order Fabales; family Fabaceae; genus Delonix; species Delonix regia. The sequence continues at coordinate 37,907,637 of CM073451.1, forward strand.
AATCAAGCTATGATTCATTTGTTAATGGTAGTGAAGAGTATTAAGGTTTCTCTATAACTCACTCTTAAACTCTTCTTTCTCACTCTTAACCCCATTTCTTCACTCATCTTCACCACATAGATTTCATGGAGAGAGAATCTAGATATGAAGCATATGTTGAATTGAGGGAATCAAGGCTTCGGGCAAAGCTCATCATGCAGCAACAAAATCATGATGGACCATAACCTGACCCAAAACTATTAATTATGCCAAGGAAATAGGTTAGGTTTTAGGCAAGTTTGAAGAGAGAAAGAGGAAGAGGAAAGGGAAGAGGGTGCTATGTTTATGGTCAATTTGTGTAGATTTCTCAACGATAGCATTATGAAAGGAAAATCAGAAACCTACAATATGTGCTGCCAACGAAGAGTTTCTCAAAATATGCATTGAGTTTGAGAGGGAGCAAGTCAGTGAATGCAAGGGAGAAGAGGGGTGGTAGGGTTTTGATGGCAAGGATGAGCTACACCACCATTAATGAACTTAGGAATTACAGTGGCATGGAAAAGTGCATAAACCAACATCAAGAGAGGATTTTCCTCACTAGCTAACTCTGTGAATGATTGGAAAAAATTGTTTTCAAGGTAACTCTATTAATTTTCCAAATCAGTATTAAATAGTCAAATTAGCAATCATCTAACATTCTATTAAATGGAGGGACCCAATAGAATTGAAGTAATAGTCATTGACTAAAATAAAATTTTTGTTAATCATATTGAGATTAGGTGACCCGTTTAGGAGGCCGGTCCAGCCCATTTGAAAACAGAGTGACCCAATTTTTTTGTTAATAATATGACCCAAAGGATTAAAACTGGAAATATGAGTGACCCAAGTGCAGCTGATCTTTTCCTTCTATTAATTATTTTTTCTTAAATATTTTCGAATCGAAGTTTAACGCCCTTTTTAAGGCTTCGTCGCTCTTACAAATTCTATCGTCGTCTTCGTCTTTCGCGTTCTGTCTTTGCTCTGAGCCCTCTCCTTCGAGGGTTTTCCTTTTTTCTTTTTATTTTTAGTTTCTTTATTTTTTTTCTTTTTACCTTCGTTTCTTTTGGTTCATTTTTCTTTGTTTTCCCTTCTCTTCTTCAGTTCTTCCTGAACCCTAACCCTGGAATTTTGACATTACGTACTCCATATCACACTTGATGATGCAGCAGCATAGGCTAAAACAACATCCAATGATGCAACAGTCTCTCTACCACCACCCTGGTCTCCTTGCAGCTCCTCAGGTTCTTCTTTTGGCCCTTGTTTGTACATAATAATTTTTTTTTATTTAAACTTTACTCCCAAACTTCATTCCTCGTGGCTGTAGTTTGCAGTTCCAATTCTGCTTGTACATAAGTGTTTTCCTTTTAAATATGCGAATTATTCTATAAAAACATTCTTGTTTAGTTGTAAGGAACTAAGGATTATGCAGCATAATGATACATTTCACCCCTTGTAGTTAAAATTTGTGTTTGGATGGGGGGTTTCTAGTCATTTGGGTGCTTGTTTGTTAGGTCTGTAGGGCATTTTTTTTTCTTTTTCATTATAGTGTTAATTTACTTGTCCTCCCCTGTGCTTTAGTAGTCCTACGGAAGTTCAAAATCTTTTAAAATTTATTATGGTTATCCGTTAATTTCTTATTTTGTCTATTACTTTGTATGAGCTTGTTCTTATGTTATGTAATTGCATTTTCTTTGATTATATTACTTGCCCGTGGGGAGAGTTGATGTTTCAACTCTTAGGACTCTCTTCATTTTTTTCCCATCTTTTCAATTTTTTGTTTTGCAGATAGAGCCTATCTTAAGTGGAAATCTACCTCCTGGCTTTGATTCAAGTACATGCCGCAGTGTGTGAGTGTTATATAGAAATTTTCTTTCATTTAATTTTTTCCCCCTCAATGTTGTTTCGTTATTTTGATTTATATGTTCTCATTCTGTATGCCTTGTCTGTTGACTTGTGGACTTTGTTGCCTCAGACAATTTTTAGTGCAAATTGTTTTTAGCTTCTTCTTTTTTTAAAAAAAAAAAATTTCTGTACGTTTAATTTATGCATTCAATTTTTTCAGTTTTACATTGCTAATTCAACTTTTACTTATGCTAATTAAATCAAAGGCTTGACTGGGAGAATGGTTTGGGAGTGGGCTGTGTTTAGTGGCCTAACCGTTATTTGGATGTTTAGAAGGTATTGGGTTTGTGCGGGTTAGGATGGGTTGGAACCCTCTCCGCACCCCATTTTTCCAACCCCTCCAAATTGGGGGGTTTGGGATGGTTTACTTAGTGTTTCATTTCCTCTTTATTCCACTTTGCTCTTGCATAAAGGGGTTGAGTTGTATTTGTTTTTTTTTTTTTTTTTTTTTTTTTTTTTTGAAATTTTCAATGAACTTTTGAGGTAATGCAGATACATTGGCAACATTCACCCTCAGGTTACAGAATCCCTTCTTCAAGAGGTTTTCTCAAGTACAGGTCCTCTTGAAGGATGCAAGCTCATTAGGAAAGAGAAGGTCATCTACTAATCTTTGCTTATGATGCATTGTTTATTTGCTCAATCAGAATAGAAAATGAATGATCACTTATATTTTGTAGAAATGTTATCAATAAAGGAGGATGTTTTCAGTCCAACATTCAATATAGGAATGGCTTTGCTTATATGTTTTCCATGCTATAATTCTGCGTCCTGCAATCTCATGATGGTCTGCTTTGTATTGCTTCCTGCAGTCTTCCTATGGATTTGTGGATTATTTTGATCGCAGATCAGCTGCACTTGCTATTGTAACTCTTAATGGGAGGCATATGTGAGTATAATTTTTAAATTGGGTCCTGGTACTACTATCCCTGGTCTTAGATTCTAATGCTTTTCTGCAGTTTTGGGCAGCCTATCAAAGTTAACTGGGCATATGCCAGCAGTCAGAGGGAGGATACTTCAGGTTATATATTTACCAGTCTTGTACTTTTCGTTGTAATTGTTTGTTATATTGTGGTATGACAACTTTACCTTGTTGCTTCGTTCTGATTCAGGTCACTATAATATTTTTGTTGGCGATCTTAGTCCTGAAGTTACAGATGCTACATTGTATGCTTGTTTCTCTGGATATCCTAGTTGTTCGTAAGTCTATTCTCTCTGTCCCTTAATTTGTTTTGCTCTGTGTACTTATTATGTCTGAATTTAGTTCATTGTTTTTCTGACACTTATGGTTTTATGTTTGCAGAGATGCAAGGGTTATGTGGGATCAGAAGACAGGCCGCTCCAGGGGATTTGGTTTTGTTTCTTTTTCTAACCAGCAGGCATACTATTTTCTATTGAATTTGTTCCTTTTGTTCTTTTTTCACACCTTCAGGGTCTTTATGTGTTTGCTGTGCTAATGCTAGTTCTTTTTGTTTTCCTTTGTGTGTTTACTAGGATGCCCAAGGTGCCATAAATGATTTGAATGGTAAGATGAGTTCAACAGTAGTTTGTCATTTAAACACACTATACTTTATATTGTAGAACCTACAACTATCTAACTTTTTGGCTGTTCATAAGGCATATAATTTTTAGAATTTACAATACCATGTTATGCAGCATGCTTTGAATGTGTTTCGATTCTTTTTGAGCTCTAGTTATATGTAAAATGTATTTATTGAATTTGGTAAACTTGTGACCCTATTCTACATATACATATATTATTTTATTGATTATTTTATGAGGTGATGGTTTGATTAAATTATTACATTGGCTGCTTCAAATATATGTGATAGTTGTTATCTTATGTTTCAGGGAAGTGGCTTGGAAGTAGACAGATTCGTTGTAACTGGGCCACAAAAGGGGCTAATGCAAATGATGACAAGCAGAGTTCAGATTCTAAAAGTGTTGTGGAGCTGACAAATGGAACATCTGGTGAGTGTGTGCTTAATTCTGTTTTTTCACTTTTACTTTGATACTCTTATGGTTTGCTGTTGGCTTTAACGTTCATGATTTTCTAGATCTAGACTCTCTCTATTGAAGCACTTTATTTATTTAATGTAATTTCTGGTAGAAATGGTCCCTTGTCCAGTGTTTCAAAAAGTTTTTGAAGTCATTTTGAGTTTTAACCCTTTCACTGTTGGACATGAAAGGTACATTTTTGAAACATTTGCATTGGGACACTCAAATTTTAGCCTTTTAAAAAAAAAAAAATTTCATGGCTGTTAGTACAGTTTTATGTTTATCTTATCTATACATAATGAGATTGATATTGTTTTGTAAATATATATGAACATTGATTTGGTCCTGTCATTGGTCCTAGTGACCTGATGTTATACTTTGCTTTATCTATGATCTTTGCTACATGGTTATCTGGTTATTTGACTGTGCAGAAGAAGGCCAAGAAAAGATCAATGATGACACTCCTGAGAAGAATCCTCAATATACCACCGTCTATGTCGGCAATCTTGCTCCAGAGGTGAGGATTGCTTATGTTTTCTGATAATTTTTACTTTATTAGCTCTTTGTATTTAACCATCTGTTCTTTTTTTTCTCCTTTTATTTGCTCCTGAGGCATCGACTAGTGTTGTTTTATGATAATCTTTGCTTTTTCATTTCTGTATATCTACTTAGATGTTTTGTTTTTTAATTATTTAAATATTTAGAATTTGTTTGTAAGTCTAGCCTGTGACTACTAGCTATGTGTAAAAATGGAGAATAATCAAGTGATAGATTGGACAATGTGTTATATAATTTGTTTCAGTTGCTTTCTGCAAGAATCATAAGCTTCTTGATGCATAATAGATCTGGTCTCTTTAGGTGGGAAGCATGGTTCTAAATTGCAGCCGCATCAGTGTGATGCGGCTGCAATATTGCTGCATCTGCATCACTGTGATGCAGCTGCAATATTGCCGCATGAGCATCACCTCACAATATAGCCGCAACTTTGCTTTTTGTGTTTTCTGATTTCTGAGTTTTGCTTAATCATGAGATGAATCTTAGATTTCTGGGTCTTGCTTGGTCATGTAGCTCGTTAGTAACAGAGCATCAACCTGAGTTTTCTCCAAAACAGATCTTAGTTTTGCTATGAAGATGCCGTGCCAATTGTTTGGCAATGGGACTCCATGGGTAAATGAAACTGAAGTTTCTCCGTGTCTCTTGGAAATTTGGCTTTTTGGGTTTGGGTTAGAAGACGTAAAGGGGTTAGATTGGGGTAGCTGAAAGTAAAAGGACATCAGATCAAGAAGTGAGAGATTGAGTGAGAGAGAGAAGAGATGCTGCGGACAACAATACAAAAGATATATTGTTAATTTATGATGATATTTTCCTTCGCACAATAATTATAATTAAAGATATTTATTAAGTTATTGCAAAGTTATTATGTTATAGGAGAATAATTCAATACATTCAATTATAATTAATCCATTTAATTTATGAATTAAAAAATTAAAAATTATTTAATATAAATTAAATTTATATGCATTAATTTTTAAAATTATGTTAATGTATATATTTTAATTATATATATATATATATATATATGAAAGAATACTTATTTATTATTTTTGACAAATAATTTCTTTATGCTAGGAAGGTACCATCATTTTGCTCTAAACTATTGAGGGATACTTAACTAAAAATTTATGGGTTGATATAATTTTGATTATATAGAATATATGAGTTGTATTAATATGCTTATATAATATATATATATATATATATCTATTAAATTATTATAGATGTTACATATGGTATGTTACAATAGTGATAATAATTATTTATAATTATTTAGATGTCTTCTGCACTTTTTTTAAAAAAATCACAACTGCAGTGACTGCAATTTGCATTGTAACTTTCGCAATATTCGCAATTGCAGAAACTGCAACAATAACTGCAATTGCAACTGCAATTTAAAACCTTAGTGGGTAGTTTTGCTGGACACCTGATTTCTCGAAGTGTTGACCATAATAGAAATGCTAGATCTGTGATGATTTACTTGCATCTCTTATCCAAACAGGACCCGTGTTAGTTAATGGGATGTTACAAGTAGACCCCTCCATGGGATCTACTCCCTGCAGTGGATGAAATGAGTCATGTAATCTAATGAAGAGTTATATCTAAGAGGCATAGCACATACACAACTTGTGTGTCCTGATTTTCTTCTGTAGATTCAGTAAGTGTTCTAAAATTGCTATCCTGCAGTTCTAATCGACAGTAAAATTGCTTGCAGGTTACTTCTCTTGATTTACACCGTCATTTTCATGCCCTTGGTGCTGGAGCCATTGAAGATGTTCGGGTTCAAAGAGACAAAGGATTTGGATTTGTGAGATACAGTACACATGCTGAAGCAGCTCTTGCTATACAGATGGGTAATGCGCGGATTCTGTTTGGCAAACCAATCAAGGTACATTGCTATTGAAATGATATTTCTGGTTAATGATATCAGTGTCCTATTATTGCAATATTTTCTTAATTATCTGCATTTTGAGAGCTTATATGTTCATGCAATATGACCTTGGCAATAGTTTAGAAAATAAGTATTATGAACGATCTGAACTTTAAGTTATGCATATTTTTCTGTGGTGTGTCTTTTAAGGTTTCACTAAATCTTTGCTCTCATCTGGATATCTTAAAATTATTTAAGTTCAACGTTAAATGTACTGTTTCTTGCTCTTTTTTTTTTTGAGAATAAAGAATTGTATCTATAATAAGAGAAAAACAATACAATAATGGAGGACAAGAAATTCTCCCATGACAAAGAAATAAAAATTTATGTCTCTAGCTTAGAAGAGCTCCGCAATTCCTTTGTAAATCCAGGAGGGACCCTGCTCCCATAAAAAAATCACTTGCAGAAACTCACAAGGCCATAAAATTAATGTCTCAAATAAGAGGTAATTGGATAAACTTTGGATTAAACACTCCTGCCTGCTTCTTTTCTGAGAGAAAAGGGGGGGCGGGGGGAATAGGACGTTGCTAAAGGATTCTATGCTCATTTTTCTGGCCAAAACTAGTGAACTTCATTCGTAAAAAACCTGTAGATTAGCTGGACAAACCCATTGCTCCTGGAAAATACAAAACAGCTTATGCAAATTTAAGCTTTCCATTATCCTAAGCTTTTAAATGACGTTTGTTATTATCTTATTAAGTTAATTGATATGGTTGCAGTGCTCATGGGGTAGCAAGCCTACCCCCCCAGGAACAGTGTCTACCCCTCTTCCCCCACCTACTGCTGCACATATGCCGGGCTTCTCAGCCAGTGACTTTGCAGCATATGAACGACAATTAGCGTTGAGCAAAATGGGTGGAGCACAGGCCCTCGTGCATCAGCAGGCACAGCAAGCCCTGAAGCAGGCAGCCATGGGAATGGGTGCACCAGGGGCTAGTTACGATGCAGGATACCCGAGTGTTGCGAGTACGCAGCACCTTATGTATTATCAGTAAGAGAGTTATGCATGTCCCCCATATGTTTTCAAGGACCTGTAAGAAAGTTGGGCGAAATTAAATTGTTAGCCCAGGATCCATTAGGTTTTCTTGTTAATAGTTGTACACCCTTGTTAAATTGCATTGTATAACCTGCTGTTTGTACTGATAGTGCGTTTTAGATATTCTAATGGGAAATATGGCTTGATGATTCGACTTAGCATCGTCCAGTAGCTCCAGATGTCTTTCATGCTTTGGTTCTGTACACTGATCATTTTTTGAAAAATGGTGAGTTTCGTAGCTCGAGTCTAAAGGTTTTAGGTTTATAGTTTAGTGCTTTAGAACTTACAAGACACCTACTGCTTTTGCAGTTCCGTGGTTTCGTTTTTATTCGTGTGGTTTTTATACGAGGATTCCAATTTTTTTACTTAAAAATATACTTGTATTTGAGCTTGATATATGTAAAAAAATAAAGTCTCATCCCTACTATGTTTAGGACATATGCTACACTGAAGTTTAAAATTTTCTTATTTATATTTAAATATTTTATAACTAGATTTTCAAGCAGGAAAAGCCTTACCACTCCTGAAGGAATATCTCAGTTATGTAGCTCAGTTCAGATCTACAATAAATGTACTAGGAGAATAGTTCCGGAAAGACACCAAAAGCGAAAAGAATGCAGGCTGTGGCTTTTCCTAAACAACAATTGCATCTAAAATTTGTTCTTATTTTTTATTCTTAAAATTGGTTTTTAATTTTTTATTGTTTTTAAAAATTGTTGGTAAAAAAACACATTACTAAACAAGTATTTTTGTTTTTTGTTTTTAAAATTAAAACAAACCCTTATTTACGTGATTTAGATTATAGTCTGATTATCAAATAATTATTTCGATTTCTGAAATGCCTTGTCTCTCCTTATGGGTAGTTGGCTTAATTTTACTCTTATTTCTACTTTGAAATATACGTAAGTCTTTCTTACAATTGAAAAGATTAAAACTAAAGTCCATTTTCAGTGAAGGGGACTTCGTCTTTTTGCGCTTAAAGACCTAGAACTATATATACATTTTTTTATAACCTTTATATATTGTGTGTTTCATGTATTCGCAATAAAATAAAATTTATGATTGGTGGCAAAATGAAAGGTCATTTTAACATTCTAAAAAAATATTTCATTTGTCTGCAAATAAACAGGATTCAATAGTCAATGAAATGTGTTTCTATTTATGAAACAAGTATCTTTCACTCGAGCAATATACATGATTATTTCATAACTATATTAATATTATTACTTCAAATAATAGTCTCATTTAACTAGTTACGAAGAAGAATAAATCTGTAGGATCCGGATCTCTTCCTACATAGTAAGGGATGTTGTGAATTTTTATAACTTTAAAATGATTTTACACAGTTCAAAACTCACAGTATTCTATGCTGTATTGTAGGGGATTTGCTTTGTAAATTTGCATATTAGAACAATATTTTGTATCTTAAATGTAATGTCTAAATTCTTATAATATTACTAATGAAATTCTTTAAAAAAAAAAAAACCTTCAAAGGAACGAATTTTATTGAAGTTTAGAAAGGTTCAATTTCTTTACCATATGAGCTGTGTTCCTTCAAGTAAGAAACGAACATGTTAATTGGAGAGGGGTTTTTCTTATTTTAATTGGATGATGTAGATGTGCTTTTTCCTGCTCTTTTATCTTTACTAAAAATTTATCACAAAAAGACAGGGTAGAAGCAACCATGGACGCCACACAAAGGTTTAGTTGTCGTGCTCGAATGATGATGGAGACCTTCACACTTTAATTTCTGGATCCCACCATTCTTTACGAGTTTAAAAAACCATTACTATGACAATTTTACGAAACAAGTATAATTAACACCTTATCGCTTTTTTGTTTTATCATTAATAATTTTTTCTATCTTTATATATATTTTTTGTTTTAGAAGAGATTTTTTTCGTTTTCATTTTTTATATAAATATAGATCAATTTTTAAATGCACAATAAATTTAAAATATGATAATATTAAAGTAAAATCGTTGGTGCATTGCACTAAAGATGACACTTAATATTAAATAATTAAACCTCAAATTAAAGGATAAGCAAAGCCATTATAACTCAGAGATTAGAACTAAAGACTAAAAGGTTTTAATTATAAAGTAAATTTTATTAAAAGAAAATTGTGTTCCATAAATTTATATTATAACTTAATTTACTTATTTCTCTTACAGAAGAAGTCGATTCAAATTCTTTTTAAACTAATAATGGCCCATGGAAAAGGAAATAGTATAATTTTTATACATGTAGAAATTTCAGAATAATATTTTGCTCAAAAAAATATGTTTTAGAAAAGGACTCTTGTGTTTGCCAAGTCATTTATGTAGAGGTTCTATTTATATAAATTCCTTTTTCTTTTGGCCAAACAATTTATATAAATTCATGTGTCTGTCATATATAATTTATTCATGAGACTCTATTAGAGATATAATTTTAAATTTTAAATTCTTATTAATAATATTGTTAATTGAAGGAATCGGCATTTGTGTGAGATATCAAAATTTTGATGTGCAATAAAAGAGTAGAAAAGTAAGGTAAAATAAAAGAATTGAAATCGTGCAGCGAATAAAATCAAACACCTCATGAAACATGATGAACGATAACTGCACATAAAGTATTCAATTTGAACAGCTTTATTCCTTTTTTTTTTTTTAATTGGAAAATTCGTGTTTACTATTTAAGTGAAAAATGCTAAACCTCTTGAAAAAGAAAGTAGCATTTGGTTATATACGCAGCAGAAAGTTTCCGTAAAGCACCAAATCTCATCGATGGTTCTACAACCTTAGAAGGCAACACTCTCTGTCAAACAAGTATACTCAAATCACTATATCAACATAAGAGGAAAATTTAGTAAGAAAGAAAAAATTCTAACTATAAAAAATGTGTGTTTATTTTAAACAATTTATTTATCAATTTAAGCATATTTTATGTATGTACTAAAATACCATATTTTTTCTGATGCTCTAGTCTTAATCGAATATATTTCAATTTTTTTAAAAAAAAAATCATTTTGGTCTCTTACTTTTTGTTTCAGTATTAATTTAATTGTCTACAAATTTGTAACTTTTGAGTTCTTTAAAATATTTATTATTGACTTTCTTACCACTTAATGAGAAATTGCTTTTGATCAGTATTGAATTTTTGAGGAATTATTTTAGTATTATAAATTTATTGAGGACCAAATTAGCATTGAAGCAAAATGTGGGAGACTAAAATAGTATTTTTTTTTCTTTTTTAATGTTTAAAAACAATGTAATTAGATCATTTTTCATTCTTATGATAATAGAAAATAATTATACTTCCGTTGACTCATTTAGGTAGACAAAATTTGGTTCAAGTATATTTACTGAATAATAGGTAAAGAAATGAGAGCAAATCTAGTCATCTGATCTCTTTCTCTAATTTTTTTCTTTTCTTTTTAAGCTTTAGTGAAATTTAAAATGATGACACCTAATTACTTATCATTACATGAATGCATCCAATTCACATATATAAAATTAGACCAAAAAACACTTAGTTACATTTTTCAAATACTAAAAATTAGTAATAAATTGAAATTAGAAAACAAGCTGAAACTCATATTAAAGAATAACTAAACATGTATTCTGAGAACAATACTTTATTGGCATCTCATTTATTATAAAATTACTGTTTTGACCTTTCATATAATGTAATATTTAAAATAGTTTATACTCATTTAAAAAATATTATATTTAATCTCTTATTTTTAAAAAATATATTCGATTTAATCTTTTAAATTTAAAAATTAATAAAAAAAAATTAACTTTAGCATTTTAAAAAAAATGAAAGATTCGTAATATTTTTTAATACGTAAAAATTTATTTTTAATATTTTATCAAATAATAATTTTATGATAAATAAAAAATTAAAATAATATTATTCTCCACGTACTATTGACCTTAAAAATATAGCACTCCATGTCCATGGAATGCCAGAACCACGACATAAGATCGAAATCTGTCAATTTAAGAGTGCCCTGTGGAGAGGGAAAGAGGGAGCAGAATGATGAAGATGATGGGAATAGACATAAGTGTGTGTGCAAGTGGGGGTAGATGCCCATCATATTATACGAAAAGAGGATTCTTTTTCTCTCTCATAGGCATAAATAAAGTGGGTGGGAACTAAATCATAAATATATTTATGATTCCCTCTGGCATCCAAAATATACTGTTCATGATTTTCTCTTTTCTTTTGGGTGTTAGTGGGAGAGGTAGACTTGGATTCCCATGTCACAGTCACACCAAGGCTTGCTTTCATAAGAGGTCCCATCGTCTTCGTCTTCATCTTCATTTTCATGAAGCAGACCCCACTCCCCACTCACACAGACACAGACAGCTTCTTCTTGTCTTCAAGAAAAGCAGTGCCATGATCAGTGTATAGAAGCTCCCTTCAATCCACACCTTTCTCTTCCAAGTCCTCCTCTTTCTGTCCTCCTTTTTACATTTCTATGTTTTCAATCATTTATTCCTTTTATAATTTTTTTAAAAATTTATTGAATTTAACAAATACAAGATAATCAATTAATTTTACAATTTGTCAAAATATATATGTATATATATATATATATATAACACTTGTTGCATAAGTATACATGGAGGCCCTCTCAATTTCTCTACAAAATTGACCATAATGGGTGTTGCAGTAGAATTCACTTGAATAATAAATTTCATATATTTTGTATTTTATTTCTATTTAAAATTAACAATGCCAAATTTATAAAGAAATTAAGCGGATGCAAGCCCAATTGATTTCAATGTCAATAGATATATAAATATATTAGTTAAAATGTATATAATTATACTATGTCATTTGTTGTAAAATAAGCTACTTTAGCACACTTTTTAATTTCAATGACTGAGTGTGTAAAAAGAATTGATTCATTTAAACGCTTCTAAAAAAAATAGAGAATTATTTTTTTTTAATTTTAAAAAAATAATTTTCAAGTGCAAATATTAGATTGATGTGAAATAATAAAACATTAGAGTCATCTCAGAGAAAGATTTAAACTGAATCAAACTGAAAAATATTAGAGGCTGTTATATTAAGGAAAGCAAATTACAAAGATTCTGATATTATATCTCTTATCAATCACCAATCAATTTCAAACTTCAACATTTTCATAAAATTTACAAATAAATATTTACATTTTTTTAAATTCACTTATTTATTTTTCTATAAACAAGATCTTTTTCCAAAAAAAAAAAATCTCATTTCAAACTTCAGCTACCATATAATTAAAAATCTGTTCATAACTAAACCATCCCTACAATCTTTATTCTTTAATCAACATATCTCCCAATCCCCATACAGGCTCTCTGTGTCCCACACCTTCACTTCCCGTGTTCCTTTTTTTTAATCATTTTTAGATTGTATAATTGATCAATCGCTTATAAAAAAGTTGGAATTGAAGAAAACAAGAGGAAAAATGAACGCAGGAGCCAAAGAACAAAAATCTGAGAAATGCAGATCAAAGGTTCATAGTCCTCTGCAATTAGATAGCTCAATCAAGAGCAGAAAAGGAAAAAATCTCATTTATAATTCTCAATACATCAGAACCTATATTATTTCCTCCGATCAAAAATTGCTTTCGGTTACCATCAACCTGTCTTAATTCTCATGAAGATGATGGTAATTTACTAGTATAGCTGTATATTATGTACTTAGTTCGTCATGATAGCATCATTCTCTGGCTTATCTCCCATGGCTTCCCGAAGCCAGAGCCAGATGTTATATTTCCAACGTTAAAGGGCAAGAATCCCAGTTGAAAATATTTGGTCCCTTTTATATGGCGAGCTTGACAATTCCACAGACCTTGATGCCTCTGACCTACACTGCTCTTTCCTCTCGTCCATCATTATCTGATTTGAACGACACTCTGGGCTACAAAACGCCTTCTCCCCTCTGTACACACAGATAACCAACAACAATTAGTCCCATATTCCTTTGTTAATTATAGAATAATTTGAACTTTTTTCAAAGAATTTATAAGCTAAACTGACTTCATAATCAGTATGTACCTGTACATATAGATATCTTTGCCATGGAGTTTCTTTCTGCATAGATGACACGAACTGAGAAAATCCGAAGTAGGAAAATATGGTTCTGCTTCCTTTAAGCTTTCTGAGTTAGTTCTTCGAACACAAACGTTCGATTTGATTATATGATTTTTTTCATTTTTCCAATTCTCGCCTTCACCTCCATCGTAGTAAACCTTAGTATAGGTCTTGTTAGGTAGATGGCAAGTTACGTAGGTATAATCCTCCAAGCTTCCAAAATCCATTTCATTCACACCCTTCTGAAACCCATCTGGCTTATTAATGGATCGAACTGGAATCGGCTCCGATCGGGTCAAACCGGGACTGCAGACGGCGGATTTCGGCAAAATCTCCCTCCCGGCTTCGCCGGATTTACCCAGGGCCACCACAATCCCCAGACCAACACCGCCAAGATCGTAACTTTTCAACCCTCTCGGTGACTGCATCTTCAAATTCATGTCCAACGGACCTCTGGGGCTCCCGGCGGTGTCAAAAAGCGCCGCCGCTCGGGCACCGGAGATGAGTAACTCCGACAATTTTCCGATCATCGGACGAGGTCTGTTCCCCAACATACTGAGACTACCAAGAGGATGAAGGAAAGTGGTGGGTGGGTGTGTCTACGTCCGTGTTTGGGTTAAGATTATGGAGAAAGGCGGGATTGAGTGTCTTTTATAAGACCGAGTACTAGAAAGCCACGCTTTTTGAGGTGTTTAATATAATTGATGGAGTAGTTGGACTTAGCCCCTAGTTTTGTTTGGAATTATGCGGGTGAATAGGTGATGATTGCCAGAGAAATACCCAACCATTATTTTTTAATCTTAGTTTATGATATGATTAATTAAACAAAGGTGTGATTAATTGAAATTGATCGCAGCTTAAACTGATTTCAATGCTATGATTATTTATCTGTTTTTTCTAAAAAGGGTCATTGTCGGTGGGGCCGACTTCATAAACAACGTCGTTTTCAGTAGCAAAGAAAATTATAATCAAATAATTTATTTATAATATACATATAAGTAAAGAGGAACACGTTTTTTAATATTCATTTGTTACAAAATTTGAAATATTTAAAATAATTATTAAAAACTATCATATTTAATTTATCATTTTTTAAAAATTATTAAATTTAAATTTTTTTTATAAAATTTTAAATCTTAAATTTAAAAAATTAAATTTAGTATGTTTTAAAAATAAATAATCAAAAATGATTTTTTCAATAAATGAGAATTACTTTGAATATTTTGATAGACAAAAAATTAAAATAATTATTTTATAATAAATAAGAGACTAAAAATATGTTTTTCATATTAAATTTTAAAATTATTTAAGAATAAATTTTTTTCTAATTTTAAAGAACTTTCTCACGAAATTTTAAAATTATATTCTAAAATATTATTATAATGTGTTTTCAAAATCTTAGTATAGTTAAAATGTTTTAAATAAAAAAAATTTAGCCTTTGAATTTTTCAAAATAATTTTAAAAATTAAGACACCTAATAATAAATAATTCAAATATACAATATTAGTTGTAATATTTCAATTCTAATGATTGAGACAGAATATAGTAATCAGAGCCCCAAAGAAAGATTCCGAGGAAGGATGAGCGTCGGATGAAAGCCAGGTGTAGGGGTTATAAAGATGGTGGAAGGGGACAATGATGATGGGAAGCACAGAGCCCACTGAATTGGAGAGAGTAGCCTTTGTGTTTTGCCTTCGAAAGCGACCCCTACCGGGCCCATCTATTCTATCAACCTCACTTCTCTCTTTCCTACCAAATTACTACTATATCCCTCTCCGCAACCTCTGAATTAATATAAAGGAAGTGAGAATAGGAATACTGATGAGATTAAAAGTATTAAAATATTATTTACTTAAAATATAAAATAAGTATATTTTTTATTTTATTTTATTTAATTAATAAATTATAAATAAAAATTAATTAAATAATATATATATTTTATTATATTAATTTTTATTATAAAATAAAAAAATATAGATATTTTTTTAATTATTAATTAATAATATAATAATATATTAATATATATTTAATTAATAATATAATAATATATATTTAATAAATTAATAATAATTAGTAGATTAAATAAATAATAAATTAAAAATGATAATTTAATAATAAATATAAATAACAATGAATTAAAGTTTTAATATATTATAGGAGTATTTTTATTAAAAAATTATTATAAGTGAAAATATTTTTGTTAAACATAATTTTATTTGTAAGAGATTAATTCTATTTTATAATTTCAGATAAAAAAATAATTTTTTTATATAAGAAAAAACATGCTCCCTAAAAAATAAAAATATAATTATAATTTATTAACCAATCATAAAATAAAAAATATTTTTATTCTAGTTCTCAACTAAACAATCTTTGTGATTTAAAGGTAAGGATAATTATGACATTTAACATTTGCAGGGAATATGAATTATTAGGCTGATGCTTAAGGATAGCCCACAGACTGGTCCCTTCTAAGAAAGGAAAGTTTGAAAACCGGGCTCGAGTGGGGCCGGGTCCCACGTGGGTTTGACAGGTGTCGGCATGTAAGTGGAGATGATCATGAAATAGTGGGGCCCAAAATGAGGGAGGTCTCTAAGAGTGTGAGTGTAGACGTTGACACGTTGAATGCAATTATTAATTTTGTGGGGTTATTATTATTTTTTTATATAGCGGCAAAGTTGAGGTGTCACGAAAGCGACGTGGCTTTTGTCTTTTGTCGTGACTAGGTCCTGTTGCTTGTGAATTCAATAGTTCATTATATAATACCGTCAACAAAAAATGAGAAATATAATAGTAAACGTACTCTTGAGTCTAAGGGCTGTTTAATAATGCTGTCATTTTCGATAAGCTAGCTGGTCATGCATTATAAGAAAATGAAATTTATAATATCAATTATATGATAGCATTATTACATGTTACATCATTAATACTATTTGAATTATAATATTAGTACGGTTAGCATGATTGATTGAACACTTTTTCTTAATTAACTTGTATCACTATTCTTTACCCCTCTAATTGCTGTCGTTTAATATATCCTAGTGGTCAAGAAAATTTGAAATATATGTATGAAACTAAATAAATAGATGAGTTCAACAAAACTATACCGATGAACTAAAAAAGAGTCGATTTATCTTAGTTTTGTTACTATTTTAAGTTGTAAATAAATATTATATATACTTTATGCATAGCTAGCTAGAAATGGGAGAGCAAGGTGGTCCAGTGCACACTTTATGAAAAGTAATTTACAGGAGTCTTAAAAATAGGAATGCACGAGAATGAGAATGGGCCATTCATTCTTTTACTGGGAAAGAAATTCTATACATAAGAAGACAAAGGAAAATTATACATGAAAATATATATATATATATATATATATTTTTTTTTTAAAAGTGAAGATGAAATTCCAATTTGTGTCACTTTGAAATGAAAAATGTTTTTATTACTGTAATGTTATTCTCGCTTAAATAGATAGAGGAACATCATAGAAATCCAATAGGGTTGAGATCTAACTATTTCCGGCTCAAAGTAATTATTTAAAATTTCTTCAAATTTTGAGTTAATTAATTTGTATAGAATGCTTCTAATTTTCTCCAACAGGTCTCTCCACTTTGAATTTCCTATTCTAACCACACACTTAAAAAGGTGGACTAATGATTTGAAAGCATAGTTGTTTTTATCTATATATATAGTACACTCTTAAACCCTAGGCATCTTATGTAAAGTGTAGACGGAAAAATAAAATTTAAGGAAAAATGATACTAATCAACATGAAGAGTGAGTAGGAGGATGAAGAGAGAGCGTTAAACGTGCATTGCAATTATCAGAGTATATTAGTGATTACCTAAATCCATAATTAAAGTTAAACGAGTTTAATAATTACAATCCTCAGACAAAATTAGTTTATATTATTATATGCTAATATATTTTAAATTATTAGATTTATAAGAAAAATATTATTATAAAATATCTTATTTGATATATGAAGTAGTTTTTATTGTGACTCTTTTTGAAAAATTATAAAATTTTAGAAATTAACTAAATTACATTTGTCTCTATTTATGATTTTAAACAATATGAAATTATACATTATTTTTCCTTAGTTTTTAATTTTTTATCATCTTAAGTTATACTTATAGTTTTTTATTATAAAATTTGAAAAACAGTTAATTAATTAATTCATTTTTTTAATTAATTCTAAAAAGTATTCGAATTTAAAAAATTTTTAATTTAAAAAGTAGTTAATTAATTCATTAATTTTTTTAGTTCACTTCAAAAAAAATTTTGATTTAAGAGACTATTAATTAATTATTTCATAATTTTTTTCATTGACTATAAAAAATTTACGTATTTAAAAAAAAATCTCAATATATGTATAAAAAATATGAAAAGTTGAGGAGATGGGAATTTGATTAACCGAGATTTCTCATTGATCAACGGAACTTTCATGTTAAAATGAGTCTATTTTACTTATATATAATAAATAATAAATTTGATGATCAATTTAGACATAAATCATATTTCATTACAATAGTTTAATAAAATAGGGGATTAATAACAAAATTTTATAAATTGAAAAGATTATAATTGAAGGCAAAAATTAGGGTAAAATAAATGTAATTTTTCTTAAAAGTTTGCTAAGCTCGGTTTCTCATGGGGTACCAACTGGTGATACGGGCAATAAATGATTTGATATCTTCTCTAATGCAATTATTTTTACTAATAATTTATGTGTTCATATCGCTTGACGCTTTCAATTAATAATTAAAAAAAAAGGTCCAGTTTACATTTCTTTTTATTGTCCACCAGTTGCAATATATATATATATTATATTCGTAGGATAGGAATTGTTTTGTGGTTTAGATACAATCTCTCTCAGTTAAACTGATTCTATTGATGCCAAGTGTTGCTTTCATTTAGTGCATTGATATCATCCGCATTATTTTATTAGGGTTAATTATACAAATACAGAAGTGGAAGATATTATATATAAGGCAAACCAAATCTATTGAGATCCAAACTAAAAGAGACATCAATAATTTTCTTTCTCTGGATAATCATTCTAATGATCTTTAGGAATGTATTCAAGTGACAAATCATAGGTTCATTAAGGCATGGTCGTGTAGTTCAGCTTTGTCCTGATTTAATTGTTTATATATTTTAAACTTAATCCATGCACCACTTGTTTAGTAATTTAATCATTCTAATCATTTTATTCATTGTGCTCATATTTCTTCGGCCCTCCCAAAAACACCCACTACATTACAATGACTCTTTCTGACACTTTCGTGCTGAACTTAATTGTTTTGGGATCAAAAGATTATATTTAGAGCTGTGATTTGCATTTTTTTTGAGTTATCTTTTCCCTTCCTGGCATATATGTGAAGTGTGAAGCATTTGAGAACCTGACATAAATTAATGTGGTTCACTTTAAGATAGTAAGGAACTTAAAATTTGATTCTAAAATAAGTGAAAATCTTTGAGTAAAAAATTTGAATTAAATGAGCTAAATTAGTACAATTTAATGGAAGAGAACTCTTATAAATTAAAGAATTAAATAAAAAATATATATAAAAATAAAAAATTAAAAAAAAATACAAGAGAGACAACCACCCGTACCCCTCAATATCTATTCATATTTTAAGATATTTTTATGACTTTTCAATTCAATTAGTTATATTGGATTAGTTCACTCCTTAATTACGTCTATCAGATCTCTATTGGTTAATTAAATGTTATCATTTAGTGAAAGAAAAATTCTTATGTATTATAACTAATTATATAAATGGTTCGAAATTCTTCTCATCAACATAGCTTTTTATGATATCTTTGACTGATTTACCTGTGGGCACATTTTGTTTTCATGATAGATAACTTTTTATTTTTATTTTTATATTTTTGAGTAACTTATTAGATTAACTTTCAAAGGATGAATTGTGCCTCAATTTATAGTCATTTTCAAAAAAGAATAGACTTTGACTGAATCAATCAAGAAATTTGGATGAATAAAACAAAAAATTCAAAGAACTGACTCTGCACTTGCTTAGAATTGCGTCAACTTGAATTTTAGAAACCAACAGTTTCTTTATAATGATTAATTATCGTAATTGATTTAGACTTTATAATAAAAAATATATTTTTTCTTATATACATATATTTTTTGAAGAATCAAATGCAACATTTAACTGCTTTAGTTTATCATAATTTAATATAATCAAGAAAGAGATGTAAGCAAATTATGGAAGGAACATATTAAGCAAAATTGAGAGATTACATAATTAAAAATAATATGATAAAATTATATCTACTCAACATATATAGTTATGGGTAGGGTTAAGTAACATACACTATCCAAAACTATTTACAAAGAGAGAGAGAGCACCACACGCTCACAGATGAAGTTATCTGAGTGCGTTTAGAAAAAAAAAAAAAAAAACTCATCAATTATTTAAAAATAATAATAATTAATTAAGATATTTATTTAAATCGTAACTTCTCACTGCTTATACTCATTATCAAAATTAATAATTAATTAAAATAATAAATTGGCTTAATTCTCACTTTTGCCCTTTAGTCTGGAAAAAAAATTTACTAACAAGTGTTGGGTTGCAATTTAAAGCTTCTATCCAATGAATTGGTGGGGTAATTTCACTTATAATGGATTACTTACAATTAACAAAAATGTAGACCCTCTTTAGTTCAACCATAAGGCTAAGAGCTCAACCTTTTTTTTTTTCAAAATAAACTAAGTACTAAATTTTAATTACAATAATATTAAATTAATGCTAATCATTTTAAAATAACTAAAATTATTTCAACAAGAGAAACATTTTGCTTCGCTGCATAAAATTTTATTTTAAAAAAATTACTATTGGTTTAGGATATAAAAGGAAAATTTCTCTGAGCCATATTTCTTGAATGATGAGTACAAATATAGGAATGAATTGCAGGATTATGCAAAAGCCAGAAAAGAATACCAATAAGCACTAGCCTCCAAATGGAAACATGCGAGAAATATATTATCTAATCATCACATACAAACATTAACTTACACATTATTTTCTACCAAACTCAATAATTTGTGAGAAGCTTAATTTACACAAATTACAGACACAAGAATCTAATAATTGCATGGATCATGTACCAACTCCTCCGTCAATATTCCATTTTCATGATTTCCATTGATTCTCAAATTCAGTACAGGGGCAATATTGCTTGGCGTGGCTAAAAAGTTTAAGGCCTTGGTTGATTTTTTTTTTTTTTTTGTTCTTAATGTTCTTAGAACAATTTTATGAAATTGTGTTTTAGAACAGATTTTAAAAATAACAAACTTAAAATACTTGTTTGAATCCTTGTTTTTAGAAATACATTCAAAAAATTAAAAAAAAATTAGGTTTGGACATATGTTTGTATGTAATATGTTTATTATTTATGTATTTGGGTTTGTGCGTACATTAATATGTGTGCATGTGCCTTTATATGCTACATATTTGTTATATGTATTTTTGGGTATTATATATATATATATATATATATATATTTGTAACTGTGTTCAGTCTAGCAACAAAAATGTATCCGCAATTATGCTTGCAGGTGTATTTGTGCGTGTGTTACAATTTTTGTATATATGTATGTTTGTGTGAGCACGCATACATGTTTCATGAAATTAGGTTGAGTATTGAGTTCACTTATAATTTGACTCAATATTATATTTTAGTATTAAATTTATATAATAAATTTTATTTATGAAAAAATTTTAAAATATTAGTTCCTGTTAAATTTTAATTATATTTTATTTCAAATTGTAATTTTTTATTTTAAATCTTTTTTCTATTTTCTTAAAAATATTATTTTTCTTAATTAATTATTATTTTAAAAAAGAGGTGATATGGTATGGCCAGTTATTAATAGGTTGAGTTAGGTCTTAAATATTATTCAAATCTAACTTATAAACCTACATATATTCCTCTTTTATAAAATTACAATTTTTTCATTAATAAAATTAATTTTTAAAAACAAGGAAAAATATCTAGAAATTATTTTATATATTTTTAAAAACAATTTTCTATTTTTTATTTTTTAGAACAATTAATAACTAACACATTACCATGTAAGCTTTTTGGTTCTTCTATTTTTACAAACGAAAAATTGCTTTTAAAAATAATGGCCAAACGAGCCCTTAAATTTTGTTGACTTATTGTTACGACCTAAGCCGATAGGCCCTGACCGGCATGGGGATGAGATGTCATTCATCCTTGCAAACCCATCAGAATCCTCATAATGATAGAACTTATATAAATTCAAATTAAATAGCATAAGTCTTAGAACTCTATATACAAACGTTTTCTTACGTACTATAGTAATACATCAAACATATAACCTATATACAAGGGAGTGACTGAACTGAATTATAAAAGTACTGAAAGATATAGCTCTAGCAGTAGGCTAGGCTCACTAAGAAATTAATCACCAAGATTAAAATTATGAAGATGAATGTTTTGGATTGGCGTTGAAATTTGAAAAATGTTAAATAATGGGGTGAGTGGAAACTTAGTGAATAGGTAATACTAGTATTGCAAAAATTAGAGTAGGCTTACAGTGATACGCCTTTTGAAATATTAAATCAGATATCATACATTCATAATTCAATAATATCAAATGGAGAATAATCATTAACAAAATACTTTTGGGAATATCCTACAAAACTAGTCATAATTACTGAACACAGAGCTAGGCCAACGCTAATGATAACATATCAGAACTTATACTCATTCAGCCATAAGCTCTGAGTAAATATCATAATGGCCCTCAACTTCAAACAGAATATGGTAGTAAGGGTATCATACTCATTTTTATCAGATTACCAATCCTAGTGCACTACAACTAACGTTAAATGTTGTTAGTTACAGGGTTTTGTTTTGGATATATTCCTAATATTTCAGAGATAAATAATTATCCATATACAGATATAAAAAATTTCAAAATCGTACAACTTCAAAATTCATATTTTAGTATTTCTTATAATTCAATATTCAAAATCATTATGAATAATTTAAAATAATATTTTGCATAATTAGGATTATTTACTCACCAGTGAGGAGTATACCAACTTCTCCTATCCTTGACTATAATTTCTTTGCTGACAGTTTTTTAACCATTTAAAAACATGAAATAAAATACTCTTAACATCCAATTTTCATAAATTTAATTATTTAATTATGTCACAAACCTAATTAATTATTCATTATTTACCTTTGAAGTGTAACCCTAACTCAATTTGAAACAAAGAACCCAAATTGAGCTCAATTTCATTACTTTCTCACATGAACAGTGATTTTTGCAGATGAACAGTACTAGAATTGGGGTTTTTTCGATTCTCAGCAAATTGAATCAAATTGATTAGTATAAATTAGGGAGAAAGGTGCAAAATCACTACAGAAAAGTGAAACCCTATGCTTAATTAGATTAAAAACACACCAAAATCACATTCTTAGGCCTTAGATCTGTGCTCTTCGAAGCGCCAAAAAATGGTAAAATTTCTAGTCAACTGGTGAACATTACTTGTAAGGAAGGTAACAATGCAACTGTAGCCGTCGAGAGGAAACGTCGACGACCCTTCTCGGCGATGGAGCAGCCTCAATTTGCCAGTTGGTGGATTTGCACAATGAATGGATGTTGGTGGATGTTGTTGCGCAATGAAATTAGAGTCTTTAAAGAGTGTATAATGTTTTTTATGTGTTTAAAATATAATTGGTATTACGATAATATGAGTGAGAGCAGTAAGTATAATTATAATATTAGTTTAATTAAGTGAGTTAATAAAATAATGTTAGTGAAAATAATTGAGATATTAATTTAATTAAAGTGGGGATAGTGGATATGAGTGGGTGTTTAAAATAATTATGTAGAGATAAAAGATGCAATTATTGTGATAAAATATTTTTAGTGGGAATATTAGGAATGATTTGAGTGACAAAATATTTAAGGTTGGGATGAATATAATTTTTCTTTTAAAATAGGGTATTACATTTATTATCTTTATTATTGACATCATAAATTTTATAATGAAACTGTGGTTAATCCTTTCAATGTATTCAGGTACATGAATTAGGATGACAAAGATCTACATACCATATAGCTGAAGATGTTGCCACAGCTTGTAAATCGTACTTGATTTTCATATTCTTAGGTCATTCAGTATCATGGTGAAACAAATTTTGGTATAATTTAGACAACTTTTTATTTAATTTGAGAGTTCAAATTGGTGTGGTTTTGAGATGTAATATGTGATAGGTGGGGTTGCCTGTGCTCATTCTTACGGTGAATGTTGGATTCAGAGGCCCAATAAATAACAATTTGTTGGCCCGGGTGATAATGGGCCTCAATGTTGTTCTATAAATTTAGAATTCAAATGATGTAGACTTGGACAACACTTGTTATTACACACTTGTTCGTGGGTTGGAACAAATTTCAGTACATTTTTAGGTGTTGGGCTCAGTCATACATAAACATGATTATGTTTAAATTAATAAAATTATTTTTTGACTGAAAAATTACTAAATGAATGAGATTCAAGAGTGAAAATGAGGCATGTAAAAGAAGATATAATAGGAAGAAACTTATATGCGGTTTTTTTAATATATATTTTTATTATGTCACTTTTTGATTAAAATATAATAAATATATAGTTATTTAATTATATCATGATATATATATGATTATTATAGATAACTGTATATTTTTTAAAATCAAATTATATATTTTTATGTTATTATTGATTAATTATAAATTTATCAGTTATTAATTGAAAAACTTGATAATAAAGATATAAAAAATTGTATTTAAGTTTAGTTTTAAACAATAAAAAATATAAGATATATCATACAAAATTTAGAATGTCCGATTTAATGAATTATGTTGTGAGATTGGCCCAAGGTTGTGGATCTTAAAGATTAACTAGTTTAATGTGTTGGACTTAGAGAAAATTAGTTTATTTTACTATATATCAATATATTTTAAATCAACAGTATTCGTAAATGTTAGTAAATGATTACATTTAGTAATTTATTGTGATATCAAAAAAATAGTGGATTAGAGAAAGTTCATAAAATTAATTATGTGAGATTGATGAGAGAGAAGTAACAACTATAGGCTCATTGAGATATCACCATCGTAAACTATTCAACCATATATTGATTTATTTTGCTTTAATTTTGGATCATATCAAATTATATTTATAATCACTTGTTAGAAAATTTAAGATACAATTAATTAATTAATTAATTTTTATTAACTCCAAGAGATGTCTAACTTCAAAGAATTTTTTATTTAAGAGACAGTTAAATAATTTATTTATTTTATCGTTCATTTCTAAGAATTTCCTGACGTTGAAGAATAATTCATGAATTTTCTCATTCACTCTAAAAAATTTCCAAATTTTGAAAAAAATTCAATTTAAGATACGATTAATTAATTACTTTATTATTTTTCTCGTTGATGATAAAGAATTTATGTATTTCAAAAAATCCTTGATATATGTATGAGAAAAGTGGAAAGCCATTGTATGAGGAGTTAAGAATTTGATCAACGAAATTTTTTTATTAGTCAAACAAAACTTTTATATTAAAGGGAGTCTATTTAATACACTTAAAACTTAAACTTAAATTTAAGTTCAATTTATCTAACTATTGAACTTTTCATTGTTAACCAAAAAAAAAGAGAGACATTTAAACTAAAGCATCTTAATCTTTAAAGGGCACTTATGGGATAGGAACTTCTCATGGGATATAATTTTTAAATCTGTTCTTAAAATTATGGAAAAATTCATTCATCTCCATCCCTACAAATAAAGTGATCTCACATGCGGGCATCTTAAATAATGAAATGTGTTATGGGGATTGTTGAAAATGAGCAGGATATTTTGCTATTTTTAAATTTAAGAGGAAAAATTTATAAAAACATTCGTATCAATTAATTATTTTAAAAAATATACAAGACATAAGTTTTATAATAAAACCTAGAAAATTTGAAATTTAAAGTATGGGATAAATTAAAGGAAATTAATTGCTAACAAAAATAGATCTATTTAGTCATTGAAATATGGAAATAATTAAATTGGTCACTCAAAAATTTAACCATAATCAAAGTTAGTCCCTCTATTATTGAGATGTTAAAATTTGTCTAAGGTAAACTGTTATATTGTACCGCAACCTGTTATTTGCTAACTAGAAATGACATAATTATGAAAAAGAAACATATTTAGTTCCTCATCTTTCACTCATTTGGTCCATAAAAGATGACAAAACCAAAAGTTGTCCATAAAAGATCTAACCACGATCAAACTTGATTCCTCTGTCATCGAGACGTTAAAAATTGGGGGACCGTTATGTTGTGTTGCAACCGTTACATGAACAACAGTATTATGAGTGGAGATTAATGAAAGTAAGAGACAAAAGATGAACAACCTCAAGCTACAAGTAGAAGAGATCACTCATTTTTCTATTTAATATTCTTTAACTCATTAATATACCAATAAATTAATTTAATTTATTATTTGTATTAATATACCAATAAATTTTATTTTATTTCTTTTTACTTAAATTCATAAAAATTAACTAATCAATTAATGTTCATTACAATTCACAATGCATTATTACTTACTAATTTTTATATAATATTATATTTTATTATGTAAATATATAATCATATATTTATATATATTTATTATACAAAAAATATAAGGACTATATTATGATATATTAGCGTGCTCATCTTTGTGTTGCAGAGATCTAATTTTAGGCATGCAGATGATTGGTTGGGTGGAGGAAAATTGTAAATGAGATTCACAACTCACAAACATCAAGTCAACAAAGGGTTTTTGGTTCGCGTGAATGAAAATGAAACTTCAATTGCTATCAACTTTCTTTTCTGCTCTTTTTTTTCTTTTCTGTTTTTGACAGCTTGTTAGTTATTTGGATTAAGTGAATTTAGAAATAAATACACTGATCTAACGATTGAGATGAAAGAAATATATGATTTAATGATTTAAATTAATTTTGATAAGTGTTCAATAAAAAAGTTGCCTTTTTGACGCGCATGGTTTCTAAGATTTAATATAACAACTTAGATGAAAGAATTGTACAATTCAATAGTGCATATTCCCTTGGCAAACTGTAGCAAATTTGGATTCGCTTGTTAGGCATCAATGCTTAATTTTTCATCAAAATCTTAGTGTTTGTTAAGTGTCAAGAATTCAGTCTAGAATTTGGGTATGAAATTAAAATTAGACTTAACAATTCTAATTTTTTTGGTCTAAGTGATCTTTTAAAATTTGATTTCTAATTCCATACACCAATTCCATGGAATTAAAATATAACTAGTAAATGTCATTTTCAATTTTTATTCTTAACTTCAAAAATTATAATTTCAAGTGTCATAATTAAAAGAAGAATCTTTTGCTTTTAACATAACATTTTATATTTTTAAAAGTCGTTGCTAATCTTTAGCTTTGAATGATATATTTTTATAATCTAATATTAATATAATTATAAAATAATTAAATTATTTTATTTTTAATATTTTTTTAATTAATAAAGTATACATATATACAAATGATACACATATAATGCACACGCATGTTTGCATGTACATGCATATATACCAAACATGTAATATAATATAAACGTACATGTATACACACACCTTGACACACAAACATAAATACATATATAATAAATATATTATATACACATACACGTACATGTATGTGAACTTATGTGTGTGATCACACACACACATACATATATATATATATATATATATATATATGAAACATGTGATACATACACATATAAGCAAATATATATAACAAATATATAACATTAACATTAACGCAAACCCTCATGCATGTGCACATTTAACTACATGCATAAATTTAAACTATATATAATGAATTTGTTAGATACATACACATGCATACATATATCAAAGATATAAAGCATACATATACATATATATATAACAAATATGTAATATAAATTTGTGCGTACTTGTACTCGTTGGTACAAACACAAATGCTTATATAATACATTTGTCACACACACACATATAACAAATACGTAATAATACCATATAAAAATATTAGATATATTAATCTTCAAAAAAGAATATAATTGTACATGTATATACTTGTACACATAAGTACAACTTAGTATTATAATACGACATTATAATATACATATGATATAACACAATGTTGCAGACACATATGCTTACACGTCTATAACAGAATATTTATTGCACAAATAACATGTCAAATAATTTTTTAACAAAGATTATTTTAAATGCTAAATATAATGTGATGTTACAATCATTGAAAAAAATATTTTATATCGTCTAATTTAAATTAAGAAAATTATTTTAAAAAAATAAAATATAAATTATTTTAGATATATGATTCATATTTATCATTTAAAAAAATATTTATCATCCCTTTAAATTAAAAAGATTAGATTAAATTTGAAATTACAATTCTTTGTTCTAATTTTTTATTTGGCCCAAACATGAATTTTAAAATTTTAAGTCAATTCCAATTTTAATAGAATTGGAATTAGAATTATAATTCAACATTTTAATTTTAATTCTTGATACCAAATGAAGCCAATCACAATGAAATCCTTAATTTTACATTATGGGCATATTTTTTTAAACTCATTTTTTTCCTAAGCGTCACATTATCTTTATATTTACACTTCTCACCAAACTTGTACTACTTATCTTTTTGGCCTTGTTTTTCCTTCCAAACCTCGCGCCGGTCGGCATATGGGTTTCTTGCACATCATGAAGTAGAGGGTGGGAGTTTTTAGGTTTCTTACTTATTAGCTACTAGGGCACGATTTCAAGGTTAAATCTTTAATACCTCAATGGCGTAAGACAGTTAACTTTTTTAAGGATCAATTTAGTAATTTTCATGTTTTAGTGCTAAATTGATCTAATAACAAAATGTGAGGGACCAAATATATATTTTTCTCTATAATTATGTTAGATAATGAGTAACAATTTATCTCCAACAAGCCTTAATGTCTTAATGAAAGAAGAAACAACTTTGATCATAGTTAAATATTTGAGAGACTAATTTAACACTTTTCATATTATAAGGACCAAATTGATATAATGTTAAAAGATAATAGACTAAATATGTATTTTACTCATTAGTAATGTATAGGTTACGAAGGGTTGGATTTTAACTAGATTTGAGACTCAACTTAATTTGATGATCAGGTTTATTTTTACTCATTGGACTTGACTTAGTTACCTTTCAAATTCGGATTGCATGCTGTGTGTCTCCCCACAGCATGTGTGTTGTAAATATAATTTCAGTTGTACACATAATCTAAGGACTAATTTGGTTGTTAGAATTACGACAAGGGAATTAGAATGAGATGTTTGGTTGACAAATTAAACCCTCATTTCCATTCCTTAGAAAACCTGCTCTCTTTTATATAAGGGAGAGTTTTATCCCTAGCTAAAGTTATGGAATGAGATTAATCTTCTAAAAATAAAAATATGATTGACAAAAATGTCTTCACTTATAATAATTTTTAGAAAAAAAATACACTTGTAATATATCAAAATCTAATTTATTATTACTTATTTAATTTATTAATATTTTTAATTATTATTATATTAATTAAATATATTAATATATGATTACATTTTTAATTAATAATTCAAAAAAATATTTGTATTTTTTTTAATAATAAGGGATAATATAATAAAATATGTGTATTACCTAATTGAATTTTATATGTAATATACGAATCAAATAAAATAAAAAAAGACATGTCTATTTTCATTCCTTCGTAATCAAATAATATTTTAATATTTTCATTCTAATTATATTAATTTTAACAAACCAAAAGGATCTTAAAATATATTGGTATATCACGTCGCCTCCTATATGGAACGGACCGTTTCACTTTTTTCTGTTTCCCTTTTCAACAGTTGAAAGCCTAAACGCTCAGCTCCAAGAAGTAAATGAAGCAGCGTCCAAGACCCGTTTGATGAGTTTCACTGTCCATGCCCTGGTATCTCCTTGAACTTAAAAAGAAGTGGAAATGATTCCTATGAAGAGGTTACCTGCATAGTTATGACAGCCAAATTGATCAGATTTCCAAATATTGCTGGGATACTAACACTTATTTTATTGGAATCAGGATACGGCCACCTCATTTGGCTTGAGAGGTTGCCAAGTCAAACCCCTTTCAAATTGTTCATAGTCACACAAAGTAATTGCAATTTGGCTGGAGCTCACTAGAGAGGGTAAGAAAGCGAAGTCTTCGCTTGAGTTTCTTCAAAGCCGTTTTTTCCCCAGGCCTAGCTATTAAATATCTTGCAGGTTTTCCAGGCATTTTGGAATTGGTCCCACAAAATTTATTTCAATAAATATCAATGACTTGAAGACGGGAAATATTGAATAGGAAATTGGAGGGACCCAGAAAGTTGATTATTCCCATGTTGTCGTACCTGGAGATTTTGGGAGTGTGATTTCAACGACATTGCTTGAAATATGAAGAAGAAAAAGAACCATGAAGTAATAATGTTCGGTCTTGTTACACGTATACCCATTTTCCTGAGTTGCGTGTTTGGGCTTTCGAATTGAAGAGCAAAATAAGATGTGCATCACATAACTGGCAACGTGGCAGACCAGCATCCCTCCAGATTGAACGAACGACTAAGATTACTTTTACAGTACGCATGCTGTGGTGTGACGTACAGCGTGCGATCCAAATCCGTTAGCTATCAGCCTTTTTTTTTTTTTTTTTTTCCTTATTTTTATTTTTTAATTAGTATCATATTTGTTTCTGTGCTTCTCTTTTTCCTCCAAGAATTTTCAGTAATTCTTTAATACTGAGAGTATAATTTCTTTGAAATTTTACCTTTATAAAAATATTTAAATAATATCATAATCTCTCAAATTTTATATGCTCTATAGAATGAAAAGTTAAAATTAAATGATATTTTGGAAGTATTAAAATCTGGGAAAAAAAAACATTGAAATGAAATCGAGTATGAATAGAACTCGTGACGATCTGGTCCAAAGAATTATATTTTGGCCCAATCCAACCAGATCAAATATCACCGAGTTAAGCTTCCGGAATTTATGTTCAGTCACTCTAAACTTTGAAATCAATTCGTCCCAGTGTCGTCTCTTTGCGCCTCCAGCCACCCGATTTACTTTCTACGTTTCATTTTCGTGCTACGGGGAAAATGCACAGTTCCCGATCCCATGTACTTTAGATATAAAACTCTGATATATTTCATTGAATTAATGGCTAACAAAAATTACAATACTTGTACTCCACTTTACAACGTTCTTCACAGCTGACCTAACTAATATTTCAGCCTTAATTGACAACTTAATTAGCACCAACCTACAAATTTGTATGCAGCAAAAAATTAAATTTGTATGTAGCAAGGGATTGGTCCTACAAAAATTGACCAATCTAAGACGGTTGTGGTCATAGTTCCGGAAACAATAAAACTATCCGCAACTCTGACGCACAACATTAATCCTTAAAAATTCCACAAGAATGAGTCGTCAATTATCAATCCCTCCATGTTTTCTTCTCCATAATCCACATTGGGTATTTCTGGTATGTAGAACCCACTGGTTAAATCATCAAAACCCGGAAATATCCCATATTCGGGTGCATAATTGCCCGACTCGATTGCCTTGAACAGATCCGGCACCGACTCGTTTATATTTACCTCGCTCTCCGTTTGCACAGTCACCTCCGAAACTGAAGGTGACGGAGATTCCATGGGCAACACCGTCACTTCGGAAGCCGAAGGAGATGGAGACTCCTCACTCGTCATGGGTATACCCGAATCACCCCTTCGGGGCTCCGAGTTGGCAAAACCGGCCGCGGCAACTTGAACCTGAGAGGGGGTCAAGGACCTGCCGCCGGCGATGTTGGGTGGGTTATCCGGGAAATTAAAGTTGCCGGAGGGGCCACGTAAGCAAAACGTGGCGGCATCGAAAGCACGCGCCGCCTTCACGGCGGAGTCGTAGGAGCCCAACCAGATCCTTTCCCTGCTGTTAGGTAGTCTAATTTCCGCGACCCACTTGCCCCACTTCCTCTTCCGGACCCCTCTGTACTTGGAATCGCTTCGTTCGGCCGGCTTTTCGGAGCTCTGCTTCACCATATTTTCCAGTATATAACAAAGCAAAATAGGCTGTCTTCTTTTTTAATGTGTGGTTCGATTAGAATCGAAAACTTGTTCGGATGTTCAGAGAATCCGAGGAATCTTTGTCGTAAATATTGGTCGAGAGCTTGTGTGCGTTTTCTATTTGGAGTGACACTGAGTTTGCGGCTGCTTATTTATATATATTATATATAGACATATTTAGGAGACGGCGTGTTTATGGGGAAGCGAGTGAAGGCGTTTGACTCTCTGTGACCGGTCAGCGAGGCGCGTTGATGGTACAGTTGGCAAGTGAGATGAGAGCAGCAGTGATGTGTGCCTACGCGTAGAGATGACAATGTTGGACCACGTGTGTCTTTTAATACACGTGTGCTTATTCGATAGAAATGTTATTTAACTACGTTGAAACTGGATAGAAATGTTAATATTGGCAGTGCATTATTAGCCAAATTATATCGGTAACTCTGTCATCTCAGGTAAAATATTATTTTTTTAAATTAAAACAAATTTTAAGTATTTATTATATTTAAATTGTTTTCTCAGAAGATAAATAGCATTCATGAGAAAATATTTTCAATTATAGGGATAGTCTTTCTAAATTAACCTGCTTCTATGCAATAATTCAATCTCCTTTACAACATAATAATTCACTAATAGCTATTTCGCATCTAGTCAATACATTAATGAATTTAATATATTATAGAGAGAAATGGGTTGTATTTCTTTTTTTTTCGGAATGGTTTGCTAACTTTCACCGGAAAAGTTATCTATTATTTCACTACTTGAGCAATTATATCTGATAATTATAATGATGGCCAAATAAAAAAAAGGAAAGAGAGAGAGAGAGTAATTTATTAATACATCGGACTAATATAATTAGACGTAGTTGATGTAATTCATAAATAAATATGAATGCCTAATATTCAGACTTCGATATGTGAAATTGTGAATTTAGTTACCATTTTTTTTTTTTTACTTTATTTTTTTCAAGATGATAGTACAATTTATTACGTCTGTATAAAAACTTGTTTAAAATGATCAGTTGTCCTTGATTAGTTCTTAGAATTTTTTGACTATATTAATCTATGAAATTTGGGTAGGCTTTTTTAAAAGTAGTTTGCTATAATACTAAATTTAAATCTTCAAATTATCTGTCGTCAAGTTTATCGTCCCTCATGCTTAATATGCTTTTTATTTAAACTATCCCGCAACCCAATTATATTGAATTTTTATATGTTTAAAATTATACTTTAATAACTTTTTAATATGCCTTTTATTTAAACTATCCCGCAACCCAATTATATTAAATTCTTATATGTTTAAAATTATACTTTAATAACTTTTTATTAAATTTAATATTTATTTACTCACATATTTTTAATTTAGAAATATATATTCATGAATACACATATTTTGCCACAAATATATATATAACGATGATGTTGTAATTTTTTGAATTAAAAAATAAACTAAAAAATAATCATGATTATTTTAAATCAAGTCTAGTTATTTTAAAGTTATAAACATTTATAATATTTTTTATTTCATAGCAGAAAATCTGCAGAGTTAAGCAAGAAGTGTCACCTAGTGATCTAATTAATTTGAATGAAAAAATAAATTAAACATTTGACGTGATAAAATTTAAAACATTAAATTTTTGTATGGTAAGAAGCTGGTCAAAATGCCAGACAGGGGTAAGTTTGAAATTTCCTATTGTTAGTTAAGAGGAAAGTATTAGTGTAATTGGTGAACAATTGACTCGTTGACTTAATTAATCCGTTTTGGTATGGTCTTATTGGGGTCGAGTTTGAATGAATTAAAATATAAAAATTTATAAATTTTGTTACACCGAATTAGGTCTGAGGCTCACGTAAGACTTGGTTTAGGTATTTTTTTTTATGTAAATTATATATAATAATTTTATTTATAATATTAATTCTTTTTAAATTTTAATTATTTTTCATTCTAAATCTTAATTTTATTTTTATTCATTTCAAATCTTATTTTTTTATTTTTTATTAAAAAATATTTTATTAGTAAAAATATTTATTTTAATAAAATAAATATTAAAAAAAGTTAATTAATTAACCGAATCTCATTACTTTTTGAGTCAAAATTAAACTAGACCGAATTTCAGGTCTTGAAAAAATCTTATTGTAAAATCTAACCGAATCTGAGTCATATAAAACTAACCCGTCTGCACCGGTAAGCGTAACAAATCACGGGAAGCCCAACACGAGGGTGAAATGGGATGGGAGGGATGCATGCGTCAGCAAGAATAATTAACACATCATAGACTCATGCGAACATCAATTCTGAAAATCCTGTCAAATATAGGCAAAGTGAAGCCCCACGCGTCGTGGTGAGTGTTGAATGTGATTCAACGTTCTCCTCAGGCTAGGAGTTAGCAATTTAGAAACCACTTCTTCTGCTTCTACTTCTAGTACTCTGATTCAAACCCTTTCAGTAAAATGCAACAAGTTTACAAAACTGGTGTGTGTGACATTTAATTTTAAAGATATAAATTTATCCTTTAATAATCAACTAGCTACTATACATATGATTAAAGAGATTATGTCATACTGTTATTATTAAAATTATAAGTATTAATTATTTTTATGTTCAGGTGTGTATGAGTAATACTTATAAATCCTTGGGGAGACATGTATCACATACGTGTGATGCTACGTCATGCATGAGGTGTGTAGTCTAGAAGGATGGTGGGTCAACCCACAGAAAAAGATTTGAAAAGGTTCACGTTTTGGCGTCTGAATTGTACTCAGCTTAAGAAAGTGTTCCATGTTGGACTGAGTGACCTCTCTTCTCTACACTCACTTTCCCTGCAGCTTCACTCTTTCAAAGTTCAAACCCATTAGAAGGGAAGGAAATTGAAAGTACTTTCTCACGTGGCACTCGATCTAGGTGGCAGCTCCTGCAAAACTCGTTATTGGTTTTTACAGTACTGTAAGTTTTGTAGTGAAATTTAAATCATTGAATTTTGATCTAATGATTTATATTTTTTTAAATATTTTTAATAAAAAAATATGAGCCATTGAATTTTGATCTAATGACTCAGATTTCACTGCAAAATCTACAATAAAAATATTTTACTGCAAATAATCTATAGCCTTTGTCATTAGCTTTTCTTGGAGGTAAGAAAACACCTGTACAAATCATAAAAATCAATCATGCGACAAATAAAAATAGTTGTTTGAATACTGAGTCATAGATTACCATATTTCTTAGTTTCGATGTAGTTAATTATTAAATGTAAAATATATTTTTTATTATTTTAATAAATTTATTACTATGAGCAAACTTATTAATTACTCTACACAAAATTCTCTGATAAAATATTGTTTAATATTTAATTATTAATTAATCATAACCGAAAAAATATGATATTTTTTAAAATATATGATGATTACTTGTTAATATTTTATTTTCTAATATTTAAGTGTCTGTGAATCAGTTTTGAGGCCAGTAAGCTTCTACATATGGTTTATCACTGATTTGGATTAGGTGCAATAGCATGATCCTGTTTTTGCAATAAGAACCCTATTGTCTCTCCTTCTATGGAATCTCTCGCCCACATTAAGTTTGATTTAGATTTAGTGTATTTAGAGAGAAAAAAATACAAATTTAACGATTGATATTAAAGAAAACATGTGATTTAATAATTTAAATTAATCTTGATAATCATATATAACCAAAAAATTACTTTTTGGACTTATCTAAATTTTGTGTATTTAAAATTTAATACATTTAGTACATTTGTACTGTTTTATCTTATTTTTTTATTTTATAAAAAAGAATTGTATTCAAAATAATTAAATACACCTGATTCGTTACATCCCAAATACACCAAATTCAAATTATTTTTTGACTATCCACAATTTTCAAGTTTTAATTTAATAGTTCAAATAAATAAACTGTGTAGGTCAACCGTACACAGATCGCCTAGAGAAACTGTAGCAAATCTGAGCCTTCACAACGACCGTCTTCCATTCGTCAACCTCCACCTCTTCTTTCGGCTTTCGACTAAGCTATCAACTGCGTTTTTCAATTCAGGCTCTGCTTCGACTTTAACTTTCGCTTCCTCGTTCTCGACCTTGTCAACTAGAAAGAGACCCATCGAGCAATGTAAACGACATTGATTAGGAATGACAACCTCATTTGTGTCTAATGTCGGTGATCGTCGACGCCTGAAGCAGTGGGTGACAGTAGAACCTGAGACTAAAGTCAAAATTGAACTTGAACATGACCTATTAAAGGAAAGATGTTGCTGCTTTGATGTTAAGATTAGCTAAATTTTTTCCTATATATACATGTACTTTGGAAATTTTTGTGCCGGTAGATATAACAGTATGACTTGGATTATTTATTTATTTTTCTTATACAGATCTTGATTTACTGATCATTAGATTCCCAAGTTACCAAAATTTGAAAGTTTACAGCTACATTCTTGGATGGTATTCTTTTGATTCTGTCATAGCAATTTACTTAACTGCAAATTGGCAATCAATCTCTCTTACAGGAGTCGGAAGCCGGCAGAGGAGGAGATTGACGAAGGGGAACACGGAGGCTGAGAAGGCTAGTGGTGGGTGAGAGACGAGATTGGATCGCCTTCTGTCATGCAATTTCAGTCGTGAGATACATCCAGCAAACAGAGGAGTGCCACGTGGTGAATAGGCAAATGAAATGCACCGTTTCATTTAATCAAAACGGCGCGTTTCAGCTGCGTTACTTTTGAATATGAAAAAGTTGTGGATGACGTCGTTTTCGGAAAAAGCTTCGCCATGATAAACGCACGCGGGATTTTTCTTCAGCAGAACTTGGATGCATCTTCTGGTTTGCAGATTTTGGCGCGAAATCTTCTGCCATTTTTCAAGAGCTAGCGCCATTTCTAGACCAATAGCTAGAGCAGGAGTGTAGAGAAGAAGAGGAAGAAGAAGGAGGAGGAGGAGGAGGAGGAGGTGAGAGGGTGTTCGGTTTTGTTGCTTGGTTCGTAATATTTGAAGTTAAAATATCAAGAATGATGACTGACACGTACGAAATGAAATGTGTGTGTGTGTATATATATATATATATATGCTATTTTGGAGTTGTAAAAGAATATGTATATGTATACTTGCCAAAGGCTGTCCTGTTTGATTCATATTTGGCTGAACTTTTTTTTTTTTTAAATGGAAGATTGGATTTGAAAGTAGTAGGAAATTATTCCATTTGATGATGTTCAAAATTTTTTCAATTTTCGTCAAGTTTAATATATATTACATAATTCTTTGTTGAGATGGAATAATAATAATAATAATAATTGGGTTTATGACTTAATAATAATGTGGATTTATGAATATGCTTTTGTGATTACTTGTTCTAGAATATTTGTTTTTTCAAATTATCACGAATCATTGTTTATAATTTCTATCATTTTCCAGGTGGCAATTTGTGGCATATTCTATTACACATTCAACATTGTTTGGAAGAGGGAGGGACTTTGAAAGTTATGATGGAGCATTTAAGGTACTATTACATTGTGGTTTTGCCTCCTAAGAATATGTGGTTCTAAGGTTGACTTTTATTAATTAATTTAAGGGAATTAGATGCTTTTAATATTACATTGACCGGAGATGATAACATAGGAGTTGAATGGAAGCCTAAACTTGGCATGAAATTTGAAAGTGTAGAAGTAGCATAGCAATTTTGGGTTGCTTACAGGGGAAGGGTAGGCTTTGGAGTTAGAAAACAATATTTGAATAATAATAAAATCAAGAAAGATAACTCTTACACGTCGTATATGTTTATTTGTTATAAGAAAGGGTTTTGGAAGCTAAACAAAAGAGACTTATTAGTTATTAGTCACAGACTTGAAACTAGAATAAATTATTTGGTAAGAATTTCACTTGTTACAAAGAATGGGAAATTAACAGTCCATGACTTTGTGGAGACTCATAATCACCTTTTGTAACTTCTGGAGACAACACATATGTTGGTTTTCCAATGTAAGATCTCACAAGTCCAGGCACAAGAGATTGAATTGGTCGAAGACTTCAGATTACAGCAACGAACATCATTTCAACTCATGAGCACAAAGATTGGAGGTAAAACCAATCTTGAGTTTACTAGATTGGATACCAAAAATTATCTTCAATCCAGAAGATAGCAAAGCATGAAGTACAAGGAAGCATGTTATCTATTACAATACTTCCAACGACAACTAGTGAAAAGTTCATCATTTTATTATGCATATCAAATAGACACATATGAACAAATAACAATATTTTATGGGTTGATGCATGCATGCTCTTTGACTATGAGTATTTTGGGGATCTGGTATCTCTAGACACAAATTATTGTACCAATCGTGCACATAAAATGTTTACGTTGTTAGGGTTTCAATCATTACAGGAAAGTGGTAATATTTGGCATTGCGTTATTGTATGATGAAATTGTTGAGTCGTTCAAGTAGTTGTTTGAATCATTTTTAGAGGCATATGAGCAAAAGAAACCAAAGACAATTTTGCACCAATTAGGACAAAGCAATGACAAAGGCATTAGGTGAGCAATGTGTTTTTCTTTTATGTTCATATATACTTTTAGCCCATATATATGTTTTTAATTTTATTATGAATCCATCGTTGTAGGTGCGGTGCCTGAGAGTAGCCATGGTCTTTGCACACGGCATTTGATGCAAAACGGTATAAAATACCTTGGCTATTTGATAAAGGATGACTATCATTTCTTGATTAACTTTAAGAAATGTATGTATAAGTATGAGGATGAAATGTAATTTGAGGCTGCTTGGATGAAATTACTCACAAACTATTATGTTCAAGATAGCACATAGTTGAAATCTGTATATGCAATAAAGGAAACAAGGGTTGTGTGTCACATGAAACCAGCTTTCACACTAGGCATGAGAAGCATACAACTTAGTGAAAGCTTGAATTCAAACTTCAAAGCAAGTATGAAACCTGAAGTCGACATAATACAATTCTTCAAGTTGTTTGATAAAGTAGTCAACGAGAAACAGTACAGTGAATTAAAGTTAGAATTTGATGCTTGACATAAGTTATCAAGGTTAAAGTCAGATCATTCATTCATCTTGAATCAACGTGCACAAGTATGCACCTTTACCATTTTTGATATGTTCCAAAAAGAATTTGATTTGTTTCTCGCTGCGTCTTTAAGGCACAAAAATGAAACCCATTCCTTATGTGAATATATTGTTACTATGGCCAATCAAGAGAATGAATGGAGAGTATCATATAATCTTACCAAGCAATCCATCTCTTGCAGCTATAGGAAGTTTGAGACCTTTGGAATTTTATATTGTCATGCTTCGAAAGTCTTCATTGTGATAGATGTTAAACATATACCTAACCAGTACATCATAAAAAGGTGGTCGAAGGAAGCACGTAATGATATTATACATGATGTGAAAGGAAAGGAGATTGAAGGGGATCCTAGGCTATCTAACACTAGGCAGTTCATACAACTTTCATCTAAAGTGATAAGGTTAGCATATGAGGTGTCTAATTGTGAAGAATTGCACTTGGTTGTAAATAAAGGCATAGATGATTTGTGCAAGAAAGTATCTAATATGTGCTTAAGACAAAGTTTAGCCAATGATCCTAATGATACAATTTCATTGGTTGGTGAAAGTGCAACACAACCAAATTTATTCCCATTCATGCCAAAGGAATTGAAGAAGTGCGATTGGCTAAAAAAGAATAAACGACTAAAAAGTTGGGTTGAGGTTCAATCCAAGAAAAGAAGGGTTCCACCTATTAGATATTCACAAAATGTGTTGAATGAGGTAAATAAGCTTATACTTGTATTATTACTTGCTTTGTAGATCTTTGATCTCATATAAAAATAATGTTTGCTTACTTCTTGAAGGATCACCTATCCTTAGGTCAAATGGAATGTGGCATATCCTGCTCAGCACCTACAGCTCTATCTTGAGTACCAAACCCAATCCAATTAATTCAGATTTACTAGTTTGTTAACGGTGAGAATCTTGCTAATATATTGATTTCTAATTTCTGCTTTGTAGTAAATTATTGTAATACATGATTATGTAGGTTTATAGGAGCATTTTGAAACTCCGATACAATCACTTGGAGATGCAAATATATGTGATGCATTTACAACATCCAGTAATCAATATGGTTGCTAAGCCCTTTGTGTATCAATACAACAACTACAAAAATTACATTTTTAATCACTGTGGTTCAGTTTTAATCACTGTGCTTCACTGTGCTTGGTTCATTGTTTCAATGTCCTCA
Organism: Delonix regia; assembly: GCA_037074485.1. Taxonomy (NCBI): domain Eukaryota; kingdom Viridiplantae; phylum Streptophyta; class Magnoliopsida; order Fabales; family Fabaceae; genus Delonix; species Delonix regia. The sequence goes on from CM073451.1 coordinate 37,947,646, forward strand.
TTGTTCATCACTGTGCTTCACTGTTCTTCATTGCTTGTCAACATACTTGAAATCGGCTTGCAAGCAAAGCTTCAGAATGCAGCACTAATCTGAAATGTAGAAAAACAATCTGAATAAGAGTAGATGAATAATAAAGTTCGGAAAAGCTCTGAATAAGAGAAGATATTAATCCAGTGGTTCTATCAATTCCCAAATTGAAAAGTAAACAGAGGACAGAATAAAGGATATGCCTGAGAGATGAACTTTCTAGGGACTCACATGATTAGCAATAATCTCAGAGTTGGCATCCCATCCATTATGCTGAACATATTTAATTAGTTTAATCAACCTATGCCAGAGAGAGACAACTTCCAAAGGAATCTACCATAACCACATTGACACGAGAAACGGTTGCTCAACTTCAAATTACCAAGACTTATCAATTGACCAAATGATTTCTTTTACTCTCTCCAATCCCAGACCATGAAGAATCCCACATCCAAATGGCTGCTCCAACAAGAATCTTAAACTAGGAAAAAGATAATAACCAAGAATCTTAATCCAGAACAGAATTACAGAACTAAAAACAATGCAGTTACACCATCGAGGTACAGAATATAGAATTAATCCAAACTTTAATGGAATACATAACAGTTGCAAAATGAGTGATTTATTCAACCAACCACTTCCTGCAACCAATTCATAAAATCAGAATGTGTAAGAATTCAAGTGTAAGGAAGTAACACAGGATTTATCCATGAAACTCACCCAGTAAGAGTGCACTATCAAACACTACTTTTTTTTTTTTAAAAAAAGACTAAGGAATTTTGGTTTCCAAATGGGTAGATAGAATCATAGTCGAAGCCTGCTTATATTGTATATAGTTGCTTTCAGTATAACAATTGCTTGAATAAATTCACCTATGCATTAAATCCTTCATGATACTGAATTCTTGAATTCAAGAATTGTTTACAGGAATTCAATAATTCAAAAAGCCAACAGTCAGAAATTCTGTCCAGTAAAAAAATTACATCCAGGAATTCAATAACTGCGTCCAATAAAAAATTGAAGAAGCCAAACGCACGATCATTGAAAGGAATCGAATGAGAAGGGGAGGAGATGGAACAAGAAAAGTAAGAAATTTCACCTGCGTATAATCGCTCCAATTGGGAATTTTCATGTAAGATTGAAGGACAGAGAACTGGTGACCAAAAGCACGGATCTGAAGGAAGCTAAGTGTTGTCGGTGTCGGAAAGGGAGAACGATCGAGTTGGAGGAAGAATGAACGACGTCGATGGAGAATGAAGGCGCTACAGATTCATACCGCGTCCATGGAGGATGAAAAATTTCGCATAGAAGATAAACGGTGGCTTAAAACACCAAAAACACAGATCTGAAGGAAGCCAAGTGTTGCCCGTGTCGGAAAGGGGACAACGGTCGCTTCGGAGGAAGAATGAACGACGTCCATGGAGAATGAAGGCGCTGCAGATTCGTACGGCGTTCCTGGAGGATGAAAACTTTCGCACAGAAGAAAGAACGGAGGCTTAAAACACTCTTTTTTTTAAAGCCCAATGACGTGTTGCAACAAGGGCCACTAGATGCATCTAACGGCAAATAGTAAATAACAGAAAAGCCTCCTGTTGCTACACGATAGGAGATGATCCGCTCTCGGTGAGAGACCTAGCAGGAGAGATAATAGAGTTCCTGTTACAGAAGAGCGAAGAGGAGGAAGAATGCGCATGTATTATGACGTTGCTTGTGTCCCCATATATATATATATATATATATAGATATAGTTGCAAAGCTTGGATGACGTGGCAACACGGTGACAACGGGATGCAATGAATGGCTAGGATATTGGCATCACAGATTTACCCGTGGATTGAGCTACTGCACCTAATCTGAATCGAGTTTATCACCGGACTTGATTTTAGGGTTTATCACTAGATCTTGATTTGATATATTTTGGGGGCAAAAGTTATTTTGATTTTCAATCACCTGATCATGTATTGTAAAAAATTTGAATTTTGATAGCGGAATTAGAATATGTAATTAAACATGATCACAAATTGAGAGAATAAATAAATTAACAATCTAATCTGATGAAGACGATATCATTGATCTGAGTATTGGTTGAGTCTAACAAGTTCAACCTACTCAAAAACGTTTCTTAGAGAGTGTTTTGACGACAGAGAGAAAGAGCGATAGATTTAGTGTGTATAAAACTAGGACTTCAGTGTGTTATTTATAGGATTTTATTTAATAATATAATTAATCAATATTATTCAATAAAATCCTTCAGAATCTTTAAAACAATTTTAAATTTAATTAATCAATCAAAATTAAGCTCATAAAATATCTCTCTGCATAACAATCTTAGATTAGTAATCTGACGGAATGATTACTAATACTCTTGGGTTGTGGGTTGGGTTTCTGCCCAGTGGACTTGTGGATAATCGAACCCATCACCAATTATCCACAAATAAAATAAAACCCAGTCCATTCATAATTTACAAATTATAATATCAATTGTCTAATCGGTAATAACAAAATATTAATCTAATAGAATAATTAATGTTAATCAATAAAATATTAAATTATTCTAACATTGAATTATTAAGTTAAATTTTATTATTGCATGTGATTAAAAAATTATTTTATTAACCATTAAATTAATACATTTTATTTAACAACATTGGATTAAAACATTTTTACTGACAATCTAATGTATGCATAGAGCACAAAATGAATTAAATAGATATTTAATGTTGAACCAAGTGGTGGACTTGTTGAATAGGACTGATTGACCCACATTAGGACTCATCAAGGGTTAGATATGTTTTATCATTTATTTTCAATTTTAATTTCTCAGTCTCCGACATTGTTAATTAATATAGTAATAACAAATGAAAATTATGTTAAAATTGTTCTATTTATTCCACAAGTTGGCATATCACGTTGACTTTCACATAAATTATATTAAAAAAATAAAATAGCAGATAGCAATTTGCCCCTACGTACTTAAAGTATATCATTCAACTCTTGTATTAGTTGTTTAGTGATTAATAAATTAATTTGTGGTCAACATCAAGTGATTTATTTTTAACTCATGAACATTTTTATTGTTCATTGCATTGGAATTGAGATGCATGAATCAAAGGACTTTAAATCATTATAAATGTTTATCATTTTAATACTTGTAACTTAATTAAAATTATTACAAAAATTAAATAATATCACAAAAATTGACATAATTACTACGTTTTCTTTATTTTGTTAAAGGGGAAGCAAACAAAGGCCGCGCGCTTTTTCCCAATATTGATGTACGCATAAATTTGAACTCCCAATTCTTCTTCAAAAACTACGGAATTCTCGAAACCAAAGCGGCGCATGAGTGGGCCACTCTCCATCCCCATAAGGTAAGCGACTCTGACTCTACAGTTCGTGCGTTTTGTTTTACGGATAATTTGTCTCTGTCTCGAATCCTTCGTAATTGCATAGTAATGACTAATTTGTAATAATAAATTCAACCTTATTGCTTTAATACTTTTTATATTTATTGCAATTTTATTTTTTAATATTTTAATTAAACAAAATATAATATAATAAATATTTAAAATAATATTAGAGTGTTATTATTGGTGCAACTATAAATTTAGTTTACTAATATAGTCATTATGTGGCACATTAAAAAAAAATGTCATAATGAAATATTAAAATATATTGATTGTATATCAATTTAAAATAATTTATTATATTTATATTTTGATAACAATATTTTTAAATTTTATTTATAAACTCACAATTTTTTAAAAAAATTTTAATTTATGCTATCTATTTTTTATTTTTTAATAATATTATAAGACATTAATTCATAAATTGAATATAAGAAAACAAGTATAGAGTTGTGGAGTTATTAAAAAAATACAGGAAAATATAGAGATGAGTTAATAAAATTATAAACTAATATTTTTCGTATAAATTACTAAAAAATAAAAAGTAGATAGAGCAAATTAAAATATTCAAAAAAAATTTTGAGCTTATAAATAAAATCTAAAAATAATAGAATCAAAATATAAATAAAATAAATTATTTTATTAGATTGTGATATATTATAATATGTCATTATCATGTATTTTTTTTTTTAATATGTCATGTTTGATTAGATTAGTACAATAAATTTTACAGTTATACAAAAAAAAATTACTTAATATTAATGGTAGATTCGACCCCGTACATGTTATTCGTCACTCTCGCTTCGATCGGACCTCATGACCTGCACACGAGAGGATTGAACTCGCTTTCAATGTCCACTTATACATATATTACGGGAGAATCATCTCCATGATGGGAACTTGTGGGCCACAATTATTAAGAAACAATAACACAAGTTTAAGCATCCAAATGGCAAATGAAGATATCTTTCATATATATATCAACGGCGGAACTCCCAAAAAAGTTGGCTAGTTAGTGGTTTTACTGCGAATGACAGAATGACAGGTAAATTTTTTGAGACAGACAGTGGAGTTCCCATTGGTGACGCTAGAGAGAGATTGATGTTCAAGATTAGTACCAGTTAGGGTTCTACGTTGGATGTTAGAAGAAACAACAGATATGTACGTTTATGGATGGAGAAGAGTGCCTCTTGGTTGGCAAGATGTAGGAGTATACTCATGGTTATGAACTTGAGATGAACCCAAGGCAAACAATTATTTCGTTGTTCAGAAGGAGACCAGAAACATGACAGTTGTGGTTACCATGTAGTTAAAGTTGCGACTGTTGTTGTTATTATCGAGGTGCGTAGAAACCAACGAAGGCCATACTTTATCTGTTGAATTGGAAGGACATGCTGTTTATCTTTGTGATTTTACGTAATAGAAAATGGAAAATCTCAAAGCTCTATTACGTAAAATCACAAAGCTCAAAATATAATACAATTCCAATATGATGATCTGTCTAAAATTCCAAAGCTAGTCACGGCTATATAGACTTCAAAGTTCAACCATCTTCCTTCGATTTAAATACTATTCCTGACTAAAAACACTGAATATATGCCAAATGACTCATTTTGTAGTTAGCAGATCCTAACCAGCCTCGGCATGAGTGAGTGAAAGCCTCTTATCACTGTAAGAGTGAGAGAATCTTCCTTCTGTCCCTAACATATCAATTTTAGTTCCTTCGGTTTTACTTTGAGTACACAAATTCTCTGACAATTTGTGTTTTTTTATCCTTCCTTCTCTGTTATGTTATTTGTATATTGGTTAGTTCATGGGGGCTTAAGGTCCCCAACGCTACTCTGCCTTTTTCCACTTGAAAGTATATCTTTTTCTGGGGTTGTCAGTGTTCTTTCTTTTTTCCAATTTATTTGTATTAGCTTTTTATTTTTCTAGGTTGTAATTGTAAACAAATATGTTATCTTCCCCTACTTCCCATAAACTTCCATTCTTCTTCAGTATATACATTTGTGTTATCTTTGTTTTCTTGATGTTTCTCTCTTTTTATTCCCCCACTTTCGGCAGGTACTCATGAACAACCTTTTCTTGATGCTCGTTTTTTGCTTAATTGCTTAATTCTCCTCTGTGGCAATTGTTATCTGTCTAATATATTAAGATCACTTCTCTCTCTCATTGTTTTGAGTAAAGATATTGAAAGACCAGGAAATGATTGATTGAAGCTTGCTTTTCTGCATTCATTCATTGACTATTTATACACTAAGTGGTTACAAGAAAGGACCACAAGGTTGCGCTGAATGGTGTCATATGTCTGTATTTTGTTCTAAACAGAATTTATACATTTAACAGTAATATATAGCTAGATGGCTCACTATATCCTAACATCCCTCGCCATACTTAGGGGTGTCTCGCAGAAAATCAAATCTGGTGTGTAAAAGGGCCTTGGTTAAACAACCAATAGTTCGTTCAGAAGTAGGAACATAGCGAATGGACAACCTTTAAGCCAAGACCTGATCACGTACAAAATAGATGTCGATCTCAATGTGCATTGTCCTTGCGTGAGGACTAAATTAGAAGCTATTACACTAGCACTGATGTTATCACACCACAACATAGGAAGTCGTTGTAGTGGGAAGTGTAATTCATTAAGTAATAAACTAATCCAGTTAACTTCAGCTGTTAAAGTTTGCAAGAGCTCGATATTTAGATTTGGTGCTTGATCTAGCAACTACTCCTTGCTTTTTGGAGGACTAGGACGTGAGTGATTCTCCAAGATAAACATAACCTTGCAACAGGTCTTCAATCATCTTGAGAGGCTGCCTAATCAGCATCAGAATACCCAACGACATCAAGTGAATTTATGGGTTTAAAATGCAAACCATGATACATTGTACGCTTAAAGTACCTCAGAATACGTTTAATTCCCTAACATTTTGGTATAGCTAAGTAGCGGTGTTTTAGAATGCTTTCTACATGTGGAATCGAAGGCAATTACAACGGAAGTGTGAACATATATGTCCTTTGTTAGCTTGCTTTTTTGTTTTTCTTATAATATAGCTTTACTTAAACTTTCTCTTAATACATATCAATTACGAGTCTCACCTTAAAGAGTCTTTTACAAAAAAAAGTTATAATAAGTCCCAAAGGTTCTCCCACATAATTGACTAGTCTTTTAAGATAGACTTTTCTTTTGGGTTTATACTAGTAACAATAGTATTTTTATGAGAATAATCAAGACACAAAGAGGGTAACCTATTAGTTGAATTAATGTATAGTGTGATGATGCTGAGTATTAGAAATTGAGTGGAGTTGTTAGAGAGAAAAAGGCTACAAATGACCAGTTTTGGTGGAATAAGTTGTTGGGGATGCCAGCTTTCAAAGAGGATGCATTGTTATAAATTTTATATCAAAGAGCTTCTTTAAAGAAAAGACTCTTATAAGACCAAAGGATTCTTCCACCTACTAAATTAGTCTTTTGAAATGAGTTCTCCTTTTATACTAACAATCTCCACTTGATAAATTTAGTGCCTCCAATGCACTTTTCCAGCTCCTACTTGAGACAAAGATAGAAATTATCCAACCACAAATATTGGGTTTATCTTTATCACTCTCTGAGCTTCTTCATCAATATAATTACCATTTATTTGCTATTATTGTTGCATTTGGTATTTATCTTAATATTGTTTTCAGGCATCAGATGAAACCCTACACATAGTACTAAAAACTTTGCAAGCGATAATCAACGCCTAGGCTGTAAACACTAAAATTTTCTACTTTCTCTCAGTTTCTTTCCATGTTTGTTTGTTTGTTTTTTTTTTTTAATTTTCCTGTCACCTAATAGGTTACAAATCATCAACATTTGTAAAGCCCTTTATTTCTCGTGCTATCCATAATGTATGGGCTTTGAACATTTCGTGTCATTTTATTAGTATTGATGCATATGTGGTTCTTAAGGCAACAGTTTTGGATATATTTTTATAGATGCTATAATCTGCTGAGTTTGCTTATTAATGTTAGCATATTATATTGGTTATAAGTTACAACTTGCGTAGTTATGCTTAATATAGGAGTTTTAACTCATAACTAGAAGATACATATATTGACCCCAAGGTTTAACTATGATATCAATTTATTTTGATGATAACAAATCTCTTAAATTTAAATAATTAAAATAATCAAGTCAAAGAAAATGAATTTAATTATTGGGCTTAGTTAGATTATATTTGCATGGGCTAACTCGTCAAAATTTTCACCGGGCTATATTTGACAAAGTTATCTTAACCAAAACCCAAATAAAATATCAAGAGTCCAAAATAAATATTAAATCATATTTTTAATGGATTTTTGAAGAGCAACATGGTGATCTCGGCCCAAAATAATTCTGATGATATGTCATGTTACTTGGCCCAACTTACTTCTCTTGTATAGCGCAACAATTCAAATAAGTGCATGCCATAAAAGGACAAAAAGAGACAAGATAAGTCAACCAGGGCAAAAAGCTTAAATTAGACAAGGCTTCTTTGATAGTAGAAAAGTAAAGACATCCTTGCAAAAAGAGAAAATAGAAAACACTGGCAACCAAACAAAAGTAAAGTGTTAACACAGGGAATAAAAATCCATTCATCGTCAGAATCCATTCATCGTCATTACCTTCATTTCCTATCTCCTCAGTTATCCATTTATCGTCAAAATGAATATTATAAAAATCAAAAACATGATTTCTTGTAATTTGCTTATTTTTTAACTTCAAATTACACATAAAAAATGCCAAGTTATTCATCTTCTTTTGGTGCAAGCAATTTCTTTTCTTGGTGTGAATCTAAACAAAATAAACAATGTTGATAAGAATTCTAACCCCTTAAAAAATTAAAATGAAAATGAAGAAAGAAAATAATTTATAATTTTATAATTACTTACCCTTTCAAAAGCACTTCAATTATGTTCACATCTATAAGAGCTACAATATAAGCTAAGAATGTGAATTGCTAATCTCTTAAGTTTTGGGCATCCATCTCCATAGGCTTCCCACTATTCTGCTGGAGCCAATTGTGTTCTTAATGTCTGTGCAGAACCATAACTAAACATGTCTTTTGTGAAATGGAATTCAACTAATTGGAACTCAATTTTGTCTCTTTCTCCCTTATCTTTAACTAATCTTGCTACACATTCATACAACCCTTACTTAACTATATAATCAGCTTGGAAGTCAGTGTTGAAGTGAAAATGAGGATTGCGGTAGTATGCAACAGCATGTAAAGGCCTATGTAATTGAGCATCCCACCTTTCATCAATTATGTTCAATACAGGCTCATAGCTGCAGTAATCAACAAACAATGAAGTCAAAATATATTAAAGATAAAGACACCAACATATGATATACTACTTTGTATTTATCTTCTTGAAACATTATTAAAGTTCATCTTAATTTTTTCCTTTGTACTTTCCATTGCTTCATATATAAATCCCATTGCTGATTTTTCATTTGAATCCATTAAGTGAAGAACTTTAATGAGGGGATCAATAACTTTGAGGCAAGTAATGATATTCTTCAAAAACCTATTATCCATAACACTTCTCGCCACTTCCTTCCTGTCTTTGGTTGAAGAAAATTTGCTATCTTTCTATTCTTCAGAATTAAATAGATTTATCAATGCCTATTTCTGCTTATTAAGACAACCTAATGTCAAATAAACTGTGGCAAAATGAGTCACAACTGGCCTAATTAAGTCTCTCCCTTTTTTGAATTTTCTCAACATATTGATGAGCATTGATATTGCATAAATGTAAGTTGTAATTCTTTTGTCCTTACTTACGGTTTCTTTATGCAACTCCTTTTTTTTTTTTTTCGTAAATCTTCCAACATCAAATCAATGCAATAGGTTGCACGTGGTGTTCAATATAGGTGTTTTCTTTTCTCTATTAATTTTTGTCCAGCTGTTTTGTAATTTGCAGCATTTCTATTATTATTTGCACCACATTTTCCTCTCTCACTTTCTCAACAACTTCATTAAGCATTTCAATCACTTTGTTAGCAGTTTTAGAAATATAAGAAGTATCAAGTGAATATAAAAACAAGGTCCCATTAAGACTATTGACACAAAAATTACAAATGGAATGCCTTTTATTATCCGTTCGCCCATTAGACATAATGGAACAACCCATTTTTTTCATTCTTACTTAAACTCTTCAAGAATGACATATTTGTTCTTAACTTCCATATTCAAGTATTTTTCTTTAATCTCATGATAGGATGGAGCCTTAAACCCTTAGCCATATCTTCCAATAATCTCACACATCTTAATAAACTCAGAATTTTTTACACAATTAAAGGACATGACATTTGTGTAAAAAAATCCAGCTACTTGTTGGCAAGCTTTTCTTGAACATGTGATTAACGATAGAATGTGAGCTACCTTGGCCAATGCTATGTTTTTTTAGAGCTCTCAATAAATTCATGAGGTCTTGGGGATTATAATGTCCTTGAGTGCTTGGAGTTTCCTTTTCACTAACATCAATCCATTGTCTTTTCCTTTTAGATGATGCATAATTGGCATCCATTACATGTTGTAACACCCATACTTTAACATCATTTGGAACACTAACACATGATTCAACATCTATTCTTGTGCCAGCTAAATGATGCTTGAACCTATAAACTCCTCCACTATAAACCTTGCCACAATAACTACATTAAACTTTTTTTTACCATCCCCATTTACATCCTTCTTATGTTTTTACCCCATATCAAATCTATTACTAAGAAAATTCTTCCTTCTAGCAACTACATTTTTTCCAATAGGGGTTGATGGAGCACTTGCACTTAAAGACATATTTTCTTTGATGTATTATAATAAACAATACATAAGTTCACATTAGCTAAAGAGAAATCCTAATTAAGCTAACCAAAACAATGATGCATAAATATAGGAAACAAGTTCATAGTTCATATATAAACAAGTGAAAATTGAAGACTAGTTTATTTGTTGAATTATCAAATATGTGACCACTAAAATTGGGATTAATGAAGAGGAGAACAAAAGAATGTCTCTTACACATTTACTCTAGGCAAGTAACTTCCATAGACAACTTGATATGGAAACCGAATGTAACAGATAAAGCATATTCAAATCTATCACAGTTTATCAACAACCCTCCCTATTTACAATATATTATTAGTATAATGGCCATTTAACATTTTGCATCTCTGCATGCAAAAACATGCATGACATTGACAGATAACATACACTGATTGTTGGAATTAAGTTGTTAAACCTTTAAAGAAGCAATGGTAATAATAGTATAAAAAATATCATTCTTGAGAACTAAAACAATAATATTAGCTTCATTTTTCACATATAAAATATTTTCCAACAAAAAAAATTGTAATTTGAGATAGCGTACAATGAACATTGTAAAACATACAAAAACTGGTGTATTCTTAATTTTTTTATACAAATTTGTAGGCATATGCAGGAGATGACACTAACAATTTAATTCAAACAGATTTAAACGAAGATTCTGACCAATCAAAGGTGTATCGGTCATTACTTGCATTTCTTTTTTGCAAAAAATTGAAGTGAGGACTGAGTAGACAAGGTTAATTTAAAGAAAGAACTTTCTATATCATATTTAAGAAAGTCAGGAAAAGGTTTGCCTACTAGAATAGTCTACGTAAGTTCATCTAAAGTGGCCTTCATTTTACAGACAGTGACTTAATATGCAAAACTCCAAAAGTAGTTATTATTCCAATCCCAAATAACATCAACATACAAGCAGCCCTTAGAATTTCGTATTCAACAACAAACTTGATTCTTTCATATAATTTACTGAACCTTAGCTCCTAAAACTTAAAACACACATTTTATTTCCTTTAGCTTTGATTTATTAATATTTTCTGTTGATTGAATCCATACCAATTTTATACAAAAGTGAATCCCATAAGACATGAGAATTTGGAAACCAATTTATAATGGTCATGAAAATATATGCTTATATTAGAAGGAACAAGCATAGTAACTAAAGGTTAGTGGGTTAACTCCTTCCAGGCTGACGGAATGGTTGCTGCAATCTTCTCAGCTTCAATGGCATCTCACCTCTGCGCTAGTGAGCTTAGAGCTGTGAGTTGTAACCTTCACGACTTCACCAGACTGTTGCAAGCTATGACCTTCACTGAGACGAGGATGGATGAGCACAGGGTACTGAGAGTAGAGGCAGCGAGCGACTAAGAATGCAAGAGGCAATTAGGAATTTTAATTTCTTAGCATATCAAAATCAAGCCATCATCAATGGAAAAATCATTCAGCATTTTTGTTTTTGTTTTTTTTTTCTGCAGAAATGGTTTAATTTTCAAACTCGGCTAACTCGGTTAGACTCGTTATTTTACTGAGTTTATATGAGTCAGTGGTGAGTTTGACCGAGTTAGCATTGATTCCGATTTTACTTGTGATTTAACACAAAAATGTTACATAGGATCATAAAATCAGCGATTCTATCAAGTTAAATCACAATTTTGACAACATTGGGATAAACCATAAACCTTGTGTTCAGAATTAATACGTTAAAATCCTTGTAAACTATGATATAGTGAAAATCTTTTTAGTTTAAAGGGGACTGAATGTAGGACAAAGGAGTTCAAACCAGGTTAACCTTACTTGTGTGAATATTCTTCTTCCTTTCTCTATTGATTTTCACCCAAAATATCTTTCAGGTAATGGAATTTAAATTTGTAGGTACAAAAACCTACACTGTGTTTGTATTCAAACTTATTACTTTTAGGATCTAAAAGATCTTTTAAGGTTTAAACTTAAGGATTATATTTTTCTAGTAAATTTCTTATGTTTTTTTCTTTTTAACTATTTCTTTATAAGTTTTTTAGTCAAAGTGTTTCAAGAACTTAAAGTTGATTTTTAGGCATTGGATTCTTCCATTAGTCTTTTTCATTTTTCTAAAATTCTAATAGCTACTTGTTTCCTTCAACCACTTGAATGCAATATTAAAAATCAATTTTATTTATGCAAATTCTAGTTATAAATTGTTTTTAACTTACCAAGCATTTATTCACCTTTTAATGTGCATTATCAATTGGTATTAGAGCTAGGTTTCGTTTGATATATGTGCTTAACCACATAGAGAAATGATTAAGTCTTTGTATTGTAGAAAATATCATATGGAAAGAAACTACTGGCTTTAAAAAATGGTTGGAGATCTTAAGGCTCTTCAAAAACCTATGTAACAACGGAGCAAGTGAAGAAGATTCTAAAAAGCCTCCCTCAAGCTTGGCAATCAAAGAACATATCTTAAAAATACAAGAACTTGAAGGGAAAATAAAGAGTCTAGCATTCAAGGCAACAAGAAGTGTACATGTTAGTCTTAAAACGAAAAGTGACATAATGTTAAGTAGAAATAAAGTCATAAAAGAACTTGGGAGTAATGATAATGATTATGTCAAACTTGTGATGAAAAATCCAACTTTGCTTCATGGCAAGAGAAGAGGGAATTGAGGTTTGTCCTAACCCTTTTTATCTGATAGTCGATCATATTATTAATTGTAAGATATTTTCAATGAACTAATAGTTTTCAAAAATTGTTTACAAAGATATAATGAACTTGGTAAAGTTTTAAAAAAAAAAACTTGAAGGATGTTTGCATATTTTTTTTGTTTCGAAATAGGTTTGAACAAGGATATGAAGGTAATTGGAAAATTGATTTCGATAGTTGAGACCCTTCATGCCTTAGTGATTCTAGAGCTAGAAGAAGGAAATAATTTTTTTCAAAAGCAACAAGTTACATATTTTGTATCAAGAGCTTAAAGAAGAAAATAAATTTTTAAAGTAACAAGTTGCATATTTTAAATAAGATTTGAAAGTTATTTTGAGCAAAACCAATTTGGTTTTTCAAATAAATCAATTTTAACAAGAATATAGTTTTAAAGGAATTAAAAACAGTTCACCTTTTTGAGAAATTATTTTGATAGAACAAAAATGAAGTTGTATCATTTAAGTGTGCTTTAAAGAAAATTATGCATACTAGTTTTAGAAATTGTATGGATACCTTAAGGTGCTTAGGTACCTAAGGTAGAAGAAGTTAACCTTAGAGGATCAAAGAAATCTTGGGTACTAAAATTTTTATGATCCTTACATGTAGGAATATGCCAAATATTCAATTTCAAGAAAACTCAATATGAAGAACATGTCACATTTAAGACAAAATCAATATGCTTACTATTTTGGATAATGACAAACTCTCAAGTGTAACAAGGAGATGCGAAAGTCTACTATATTTAATTTGAAAATCAAGTGTTAGACATCTTCATAAAGTCTAGTCATAAAGAGAGGTACATTACACTACGAAAAGATATTGGTATGACAATCAAACCTTATGGCTATCTCTAAAATATACAATGTTTGAACGATTTCACATGATATTAGTTTTCAGGGAACTAAAAAAAGGGTTTTGGCACCTAAAGCATAATTCTATATCTATGATAATTGGCTGTCTTATTTACTCTTTTTTATTGTCTAATATTACATTATTTAAAATCTCATTAGTTTAGTCTTAATATACATGTGTATCAATTTCGTGTTTTTAGGTAACTGTAAGCAATTTTTAGGCACTTAAATTTCACTATTATATATATGTGATGTCTAAATACTTAATTATGACTTTACCATTAATCGTTAATTATGACATTATATCTATTTTAATCATATTAATGTTTGATCTTCTAGTTGACTAAAAGTAAGCTTCAAGCATCTCAATCTTAACTTTATATGTGATAATTGGTTGTCTAACTTGTTTTTTAGGATTGTTTGATACTGTATGACTTAAAACTTGTTAATTTAGTCTAAGCATACATCTTTATAGTTTGTATAATTTATGTGCTTTCCAATTACTGAAAGCGAGTTACAAGCACCAGTGTCTTAATTTTATATATAAGATGATTTACTTTGTTAACATGATTTCAAATTATTTTAATGCTTATCTGTGATTGAAATCATATTTCTTTTTAACATTTGTGACATTTTTATATGTGTTAGTTGTTTGTCTAAAAGTAAGTTTTAGTATATTAAAACCTAAGGCCTTACTAGTCAATAAGAGAAGGATACTAAAACTTTATGCTTAAACTCTAAAAACAAGGAAGTTTGGTCAAAAGTTGAGAAGTGAGAAAAATCTATGACAACTAGAGATTATTGGAAAATGGTGTTAGGTCGCTTGTGAAAAGAAAAATTATACTTTTGAGGTATAAAGACTTAAAAAACATTATAGGAAGATACAAGTGGGTGAACCAAACATTTTCTAAGAAAGGTTAACTCAGTGCAATAGCACTACCTTTCAACTAATGAATTCTTTGTTGTATGATTGAAATATACATTCTACTAAGAAATAAGTCCTTTAAAGTGCTCAACCAAAGGAAACATTACTATAGTTCCACCTTAACAGGGATGACCTAATGAATACTGAGATATATGAAAAGTAGCAGTAACAAGGATTTCATAACTAATTTATCTTATAGTATATTGCTTATAAAATCTTAAAGGCCAAGGAATTGGGTCTATCACATTCACCTTATAAAATGTCATTATAACCCATAATGTCATTGTTTTTGGCTTCATGAAACACAAAGGGGTTAATGGTGTATGGACAATGTTAGTTTAATCCTCTTATGCAAAGAATTGATAACTTTACAAACTTAAATGCCTGATAATAAGTTGCAGGGCTCAAAAACCAAGACTCAAGCCCTTAAAAGTGTGAGTCAGCAGTTCCTTATCTAGCACTAATGACCTGAATAAACATGCATTCAAATTGTGGAACTATATGCCAAATTCATGTACAACTATGCTAGAGTTAAAGAATGTCATTCTTTAAATGGAAAATGACCAAGCTACAACCTAGGAAAGTGTTGCTAATTTGTCATAGCGTGTGGTTGAGCTCAATAGAAAGTATCTAGCTAATAAACCACATGAATATCTCTTAAAAGAGATTATTAACTTGAAGAAGGTCTTGAATGTCAAAGCTATACAAGTGATGAATAAAGCAACCAACATTAAGAACCAAGTTGTAGCCACTATATCATCACTCAACAAGGAAGTCAACTTGTTCAATGCTTCAATACAGGACATCTATAAAGCTTTTATGCCACAAGGTAGGCATTGAGGAAACTAACTCTATAAGTTGTCTTGTTATGGTATTTATTAGCATTTTAAAATTCTTTTATGACATGACAATTTTTACTTTAGCATCATGCTTAAGCATTATAATTATTGTTAGACTTTAGATTAGTTTGCTCTAATTTATGTTGCATATGCTATTTAGTTCTTAGCCTTTTGAATGCATGCTTTTGTTGACAAATTGGTAGAGAAATTTATCAGAGCATATGTGACCTCCAAAGTATAATATATGCTTTTGCTAATATATTGCTTTGATATACTAGTTCAGTTTACTCTGATTTAATTCTAACTGAATACGTTTATTGAGCCTAATTTTTCACACATTGAAACATTTTATCATTCATTATAGGGGAGTTTTTACATTTGACAATCTCTACTTTGAGATTTGTCATCATCAAAAGATTTTTTCCCCCAAGGTTTCAAACTTTAATGATATGCCAATATGTTTTTACCATGTATTTTAATGGAAGTATTCTATATGGCAAAACTTGTTTGATAAATTATGGCATGTTGAAATTTTGATTTTAACAAAAATTGTGTTGATAACAAATTCTTGAATTTTCTATTAAAAATTATTTGTTAAAAATTATTTCAATCAAAATTTTCATAAAAAAATAATTTGGATGTTTTATTTTTTATTGAATATTTTGGTTGACTAAATCTTGATTCCTTTAAGTTAAATTTTAAGAAAAAGCATAATTCTTGAATTGGAACATTATGACTAAGCTATATGCATCTTATTTCTACAACATCAATGTCATGGTCATGCATTTAAACACATTTGGAAAATATTTGTCATCATATACTTATGCTTTATACATTACTATCTTTGGTTGTTGAAAGTACTTGATAAGCTTGTATGTCATATTTGACAAATTTGTATATTTATCCATGTGTCTTCTTTATTAAGCTAATTGTTGGGATATCACTTCCTTTTGATTTTAAAGAAAAGAGAATAATGAAGTGAAGAAGCAATTCTTAAAGAAAAAGAAAAGAAAGAACATCATGCAATTCTTGAGGGGGAGCTTCATGACATTGTTATACTTAACTCTAATTTGTATTTACTATAATATATATGTTTTTGTTATTTCTTGCAAATGGTTAGTTGCATTTACAAGAGAAGCTTTAATTGAATACATGCAAGGAAGAAATGGAAACTCTCATTATCGTGGATAAAGGAGTGCCCTACTACTAAAAAAAGGGCACTCTCCGATGGTTTTATTGTCAATTCTTAGCAATCAAAGTTGTCAAAAATTGACTATGTCGGCAGTCAAATGACTACTGTCTTTACATGTGTCGTGATTCAATTCCTAGTGTTTTAGTTTGATTGTAGGAATAACCACCACCTTTTGTTGCTCAGGGGTCAGGATACATTTTATGATAGTTGGCTGACCGCCAGGAAATAACTTAACAGTTAATTACCTATTGGTAAAACTGTCGCTATGTCAAAAATAGGAAAATAATTTGTTGGCCTCTAATTTCTACTCTTGGTAAATCTGATTAGATGATGAAAACATATAAATGTAGTGCTACAAAATAAACCATGAATACTTAAATCATTTAGTATATATAATATTTTCATAAAAGGTGCAACACATGCATATTTACATAAAAACTAAAAAGTACAATATTTTCATCATACTAAATTTATTAGTAACTACGTGCAACTACAAATTGATCCCTAACTATACAAGGCATGGCAAGATGAAAATGATGAACGCAGATCATGAGTAACTTCCTAAAAGAAAACCAAACATTAAGTGAGGTAAACAAATACACTAGTTATGCTTGAATTGAAAGTATATTTCAACATTCATTAATATGTTTGCATAACCAAAAGAGGAAAGATTAAAATATTAAAAGGATGACTATTTCTAGATAGCCTAGTGCATCAATCTAAAAGCATGGTCAAAGAAAAGTGTACTATTTTACCCCAAGCAAGTAAAGAGATGCACAATCAACACACATGAATATGTAAATCTAGTCAAAAAAATAAAATACTATTAAGCTTGCTATAAATTCACTTTAAAGTATCCTAGACAAAAAAGAAGTCTACAAACAAGTGATTAGTTTAGTCTTAGAATTTATAATTGTTGACCTTATCTCTTTCCCAACTAGTTTTTTCCTGCAAGAGTCCACATGCACTGCTGGCACTCAGTGTGTAAGAAAGACTCCATATTCATTGTTAAACAAATAATGATCAAGTAGTATAAAGTCAACATCAATGCATTACAATGAAGAAAACATAATGCCAGTTCCTATTAATCAAATGAACAAGCAAGTAGACCTAATTATAAACTTGATTAACTGTATGTTAAAAATCTAGAATAAAAGTCACTATATTATCTTGAAAGATTCAATACATCTACATACAACTTTAATAACTTAGGAGATTCATCCTTAAGTTAATTAACAAATAACAAATGTTTCATGGAACATTTATTTAAATAGGAAAGGTACTATTGCTAACTACCACACAAAAGCCCGAGGATTGTTTTTTGTTTTTTTTCTTAAAACACAAAGTAAGATATATGAGGCATTTAGCAAGCATCAGTGAGCCCCAATCCATGTTGGTAACAAAATTCCATCACCACCTCAATTTTAGTTTTAGATGTTGGCATACTATAAGGATGCTTGGTAAATGCTTTATAAAGTGTTTCATTAGACCAACCTTACCTTTCATATAATTTGACATTTGTCTCCCATAGGGATTTGCTAACTATTTCTTTCACATATAATGCTTCTTGACAAATGATTTTGAAGGATAAAATCCCATAACATACAATGACCTTTAATTTCATGAGATAGATTAAAACTAATAATTAACACCAACTCTATATACATATAAATAACTTTAGAAACATGAAAGTGTGTTTTACAACTTCTTTTACTCCTTTTTATCAACCCTAAACAATTGCTTTAACCAACTAATAAACTAACTAATTCACTATCTGTATCATGGAATAAATTGTTTAAGTAAACCTTTCTAAGATTAATAGCAAAAGCCACATCTTCTTCTACTAATTGTATAATAGACTTGCCTATCTCCTTGCCATTCTGCACCCAAAGCCTTTACTCAATTGCAAGTTTTAAATTTATGTTTTCATTTGTTCTCCATAATGTCTCCAAAATAATAAGTTATATCTTGGAACTTGGAAGAAAAAAAATAAAAATTTCAATTATATATTGATTAAACTTAAAGTCCTATGTTTCCAATTTTTAATGTTCAAACTAAACTAACTTTGGTAATGTTAATATCTAGATTAAGAGCATGCAAAAGGAGCTTAGCAATCAGTAAAATAAAATCTTCAATGGTAGGCAAATATATTCAAGGAGATGGAAGTTAGAACTAGATTGGACTGGACTTTCTCCTAAACTATGAACTAGTGTTAAGGCCAAGAGAGGTAGACAAAAACGAGTGATTAATAAGGGTAGAAATACCTAGGATTTTCATAGAGAGCCATATCAAATTTTGGGAATTTAGGATATCTTGCTTACCTAAATAAACCTTTTAGTAATTATAGTCACTTGCTTTGAAATAGTCACTTACCTAGCCCTCATTTCCAATTCTAGCTTTTGCTTCTAAGAATATCACAAAAGATTAAACCAAAATGCAATGGAGCATTTTGGTCAAAATATGAATAATTTTAATTCACTTTTTGTTATAAATAAGGTCAAGTGAAGGATATATTTTAATCTAAAAAAGGAAAGCATAAATTACAATATACTGTATTTAGTTTCATAAAGTATAACTTAAATGCATACATTCATTATATAAACTAGATTGTAGCAAAAAGTGAATATGAATAGTATGCTACTTCTTTTATATAGCTTTAGCAAATTAAAGCTTTCCTTCATTTGAAGACTTTAGTAAATACTATTCCACTCTTTTTTGTTTTTATTTTTTATTTTTGCATGGAGGAACAAATACAAATTTTTCTTTTCTAAAGGAACCTAATATTCCCTACCTGGCCTTATGGTTTAATGTTATCAAATCAATGACTTAAACCATGTAGTAAAAGGCTTAATCCATTTGTAAATGTTATTTTTAAATTAAAACAAGAAATACAAATAGTAGGTTCAAGTGATAGTACTAGTCCTTTCATTATACCTTTGTTTCTCATTCATATAGTTGTAAATATGATTCAAGAGTCCAATTGATCATTCAAATAATTTTTTTGATATAAAGAGACATTTTTCCTTCCAATATCCAGAGAATGAAAATATGGCAAAGAAACTTAGTAAAAGTTAATATCCAAGAAATGTAGATATGTATATCAATTACATGTAGAGCTAATCAATTATAAGGTCTTACTAATTACAATTGGTCTCCTTTATATGTAAAGCTAAACTAAATAAAGAGCTAAGATTTAATCTTAATTGCACAAAGGCATATACACCACTACCACTCTTCTTCCTTAGTTTTAATTCTCTATCCAAATACAGTATTTAAGTAGCTAAGAGTAAGATAAATATATTTATAAAGAATTTTGCAAAAATTAGATACATGAGTAGAAAAATCTACTACTAATGAAAGTTGTATTCATAGCATGCCATCGCACCTATAGAGTTTATCATTTTTAAATCTTCAGTTTTTAAGTAGTCATATGGATTAAGCCTTTAAAGTAGGAGTAAGATATCATTTTTAAATGAAATTTGCTACAACACTTTGGTTCTGTTAGCTTATGTGTTTATGAAAAGTGGAAAAATATTTGCTGGAATTCACATATCTTTAGACAACTTTAGCAAAATGATATACTATACTATCATGTAACAAAAAATTATGAGGAAGAATAGAATTAAAAAATAAAACAAGGTAAGCTACTAGTCTAAGGGTTTCTATTTAATATAGAGAAAGAAAATAATAGGAAAGAAGATGGGTAGAACAATAAAACATCAACATAGAAACACTAGTTACTCAAGAACCTGTAGAAAATTATAAGTTGAAGATTAACTTTAGAAAACAAAAAACGATAGGGAGTAAAAGCTACTAAACTATAAAACTTAAAAACAAATAGTAAAAAAGATTATGTAATTCATATATAAATATATTATATTCTTCATTTTGAACATTAAACTTGCATTCTCAACAATTCATTGTGAAGCTTAATTAAATAACATAGATACAGAGCTTTTGATATTAGTATAAATCTAAAGCCATTCTACAACTAAAACAATTTTCCTTAAACTTAAATTTAACATAATGTCATAACCTAGCAAATGATTTGAATGGGAAGCATAAAATGCAAACCAAAAAACCATGAAGGAAAGGAGATTTAGCACTAATAATTTCGATGACCTACAACCTACCAAAGATTGCTCGTAAAAAATTACAAAGCATCCTTAAAAAATGAACAGAAGCGAAGAAGCATAGGGGTAATTTAACATAACTTTAATTACTCAGTTAAAAATCTACCGCAAAATGAAACAAGAACCTCTGGTAATTAAAGCATTTACTTATGGCTGTAGTGGACTCTCATCAACGCCTTTAATTTTGAATACTTATATGCATGATGATTGGCCATCAGGATAATGCACCTTCTTAGTAGTGCCCTTTACTCTAATATAAGGGAAGAATATTTATATGCTTGATGATAGAATGTGCACACCTCCTATGGTGTTAATATGTTTGAATACACATATGACATACTAGGCATATGTTGAACTCACAAGTTTCAGGCACTGATTTCCTACTTATCTCACTGATACTTGAAATGAGTTGCTTCTAATAGTTATTAGGTCCCTAAGAATTGATAAATATATCTTTCTAATATGTTTTCAACTTTATTCATATTTTAAACAAGAAAAATGAGGGAATAATGATGGAATTAGTTGTCAATTCTCTCAAACAATTGTTCCTTACTCATATAGTCAATGAGAGTTACTTTATAAAATGGTTGTGAAATTTCGCAATTACACTAGGTGAAAATATAAGTTATAATGCATATGTCATGATATGTTTTTATTGCTATTGAAAGCCTCATGTTTCAATTAGTATTAAGCAAATTGCTTTCAGGTAATTGAAAGTTATATTCAATTACATAGAATTTGTGTTAGGCACTTAAAACATGACTCTATCATATCATATGTGATCTTGTCATGGAAGATAATTTTTTTAAAGTATTTGGATATCTTTTTCACTTTTAATTATTTACCATTATTTACAAGAGTTTATCCACTTCTTTAGTGATATTAAAAGAGTATTTGAGAACACGTTATCTAATAGCTTTGCATGATAATGATCATAAATCACATTCAATATTTTCCAAGAAGAGCAAGAAAGTTGAACCACCTTTTTGTTGATGTCAAAAAGGGGGGAGAAATATTTCTTGTGAACACCCTATCCAAAGTGTAAAACAGAAAAAAAAACACAATAAAAAATGAAAACAAAAAAATTATTAAGATTAAAAAAATATAGTTAATAAAAAATTAAAAGATGAATGAAAATAAAATTAGGAAATAAAATGAGAAAAAGGGAATTAATCAATTGGTAAAATGGAAATTAACAAAAGATCAAAGGTTAAGGAAGTGAGAATACCAAAAGAGGAATAAAAGAAAGTAGAATACCCAAAAAAAGAACAAAACAAAGAGAGAAAGCTAAAAATGACAATAAAGGGAAAAAGAAAACAAAACCATACATAATAAAATGCAAATAAAGAAAACGCATATTATAGCTTCAGAAAAATACTAGTGTAGGAATGAAACATGCCAAAGAAAGATAAACAAGAAGCATTGAGCTTAAAATAGAAGTTGTGAGTTTGGCCCTTGTTCCTTAGTTACACGTAGGTAAGAGATAAGAAGATAGGTAGAGAAATTTAAAAAGGAAAAAGGAAAAGTTTGCAAAGTGCAGCCTGTATTGTAGCATCAACATACGTGGGAGTGGTAGGAATAGAGCAAGTAGGCCTATGCATCTATTGCTCCTTATCTGACCTTTACTCAAGTTAGGAGAAAAGAAGGATAAGTAGAATAGTGTTTGCATGAGCTTGAAAAGGAGAAGAAGAAAGAGAGCTATTGGGGATGAAGGAAAGCTTGACTAGGGAGTAAAGTGCTCAAAAAATTAGATGAAAATGGTGCAGATTAGATAATCTCTTCCTTTATCTTCACTTCACTAAATAAAACAACAGGGAGAAAGAAAGAAATGAAGAATCACCAAGCCAAGAAGGAAGCATGAAGCTTTGTTGTTTTCAAGTAGAAGAAGCAGAATGAAAGGCCATGAAGGAGTAAGGGAGATGGTGAAGAAAAAAGAACGACAAAAGAAAAGGAAAAGAAGCGAAAAAACAAAGAATGGGTTATGAATTTGCATCTAGTTCTGGTGAGTGAATATAAAGCAATGTTAGTGAAAAGATAAAGGAACGAAGACATGAATGGGTAAGTAAGGAAGGAAGGATAAAGAAAAAACATGAAGAGGAAGAAAAAGAGATAAGAATGAAGAACTAAGGCTGAAGGGTGGAGAAAAGTCAAGGGAAAGAAGGAAAATAAGATACTAGAAAAAGAAGGAAAGAGCTCAAAATAAAGGTGAGAAAAACAAGATTAGAAGACACCATAATCAATTACATGTAGCTCTATTTTGGAATGAGTGAATAGGCAATGAAGATAAAGAACTAAAGAGAAAAAGAGAGGGGGAGAGCAAAAAAAGAAAGGTTAAATGGATGGAAAGACATAATGTTAAGATGAGGAGAAAGCTTAAAGATACATTGCTTGCTCTTACTCAATATTTGCAAATAAAGGTTACATAATATTTGAGACAAAGAATTATTATGGTTGGGATTTCTAGTGGTAAGGTCTTTAGGATAAGTGTGAATATCTATAAATTTTGATTTGGTTTTTGTTCAATTATTTCGGGTCATGGTTCATCCATTGTTATAAAGTTAATTAGCTTAATGGGTTATTTTAGGTTTAAAATTTTAGCATGTCATGTTATTTACTTATGTTTAAATGCTAGTAAAATCCTAGATGTTTAGCTCTATGTTTGAAATTATGCGTCCAACTTGCCTTCATTTGATTTTAAGATGATATTTGTTATTGCCCCCATCTTAAAGTCTTTTATATGTATTTGAAGGAATATGTGTTTTGTTTGGTATTTTTTGGACTTTACTTTCATGATATTTTTTCTCTACCTAGTTTTTGGGGTTGATTTTCCAATATACTAACGCTTTCCATGGTAATAGATTTTTACTTCTATTTAGTTTGACCATTGTATTGGTTTTGAGCGGGATTTCAGCCAATTATAATCCTCATTGAATTTTTAATTTATTTCCTTGATTGGTTGAATCATAAGCTATATATATTATTGCTCTATGCTAGTTTATTCACTTTTATTGCTTTTACTTCTCTTTTACATGTAATTTTGTAAATAATATTGGACTTACAACAAGGATGAATTAATATAAACACACACTTGCAAAAAATGTGAATGCTTGTAATATATTTTTTTTAATTTTTAAACTTCTTTCATTTTCATTTTGATTTTATTTTTATAGTTATTGTGTGAGACCTTATATCACCTTAGGCACTTATAGAATTGATTGGTATGGTTAAGTGGGAAATTTAGTCTCTGCAAGTTTTATGTTGGTCATGTGTCGCTTATAAAATTCATGTTTGACGACTCACTCCCAATTAAGATTTCTTAAATTATACAATAATCTTTATCCTGATTCATTTTTTCTCTATTCATTCCAATTACAAAATTTTAAAAAATTATTTTCCATGCTTGCCATGTGGGACCTTTTGTCTCCTAAGGCACTTGAGAATTAAGCGGTCATGTAAGATCTTTAGTTTAAACTCCTTAGGCTTTGAAAGTTAATACATATTTTTTTAATAATAAACAAAAAAATAAGTGATGAAAAAATAAAAACAATTTTAATTTGCAAAAATGGTTTTTGGAGCCTTTTTATTTCTTTTATTTATTTTTTTAGAGTCACGTGTAAGATCTTTAGTTTTTTAAGGCTTTGAAAGTAAGTATATAATTTTTCTTATAACAAATAAATAAATAAAAATAATTTCAATTAAAAAATGATTTCTTTCAGCCTTTTATTTATTTATTTAGTTATTTCAAGTATCGTGTGAGATCATTAGTCTTCTGAAGCATTTTAAAGTAGATCGGTGGAAGCGATGTAAGATTTTTAATCTCTTTAAACTTTGAAAGTTAACATATAATTTTAAAAATTACACAACCAAATAATTTCTAATTCGGAAAAATATACTGTTTTTGCTTGCTCTTTGTAGAAAAAACATCTCAAAATACTGCTCTTTAATAATTTCATTACTTTGGAAAAAGAATTTGAATATTAAAAAAGTTCAAAACACATAAATTCAAAAAAAAATCCCACAAAATCCTTTTCATCAGTAATTTTTTTCTCTCTCAAAATTACATAAAAATTATATTTTTCAAAGTAAAGGAAAAAAAAATTTAAAAGTCCTAAAAATAACCTTTTATAATTTCATTTCTCTTTCAAAATCAACATTGAAAGTTCTAATTTTTTTAAAAAAATGAAAAAACATAACTTTAAAAAATCCCAAAAAATCCTTTTCGTTGGTAATTTTGTTCCTCTTTCAAAATTAAAATAAAAAGCCTAATTTTAAAAAACATTAAAAAGGAAGAAATTGAAAAGAGCTGGAGGGTGAAATTAAGTAGCTTTCATAATTAAACTCACCAACCAAATGTCTAGCTTGTTTTGTTTACAAAAATCAAATTGATTTCTACTATCATGTTTTGACAAAAATTAAAAGACAACAATCATATGCCAAACATTTCTTTTTCAGACCATGTGGACTTTGATCCCTATCACTAGATACATTGGCCATTGGCTCTCATCTTAGGTTAAGTTCGCCACTTGTAAATATCCATTCTCATGTATCTTCTTTTAATTAATTTATTTTCCACTTTCAAGTTCCAATCTTGTTAATTTCACTTGACTAGTTTAATGTAAATGTATCATAGACGGGTGTTGTGGAGGTGTCTAACACCTTTCCCACACTCAAATAGACTCTGGAATCAATCTCTATTTTCATAGCCACTTTTCTGGTTTCTTTTCTTTTAAAAATGGTCTCAAAAGTTTTCCGTTAAAAATTTTACTGACAACTCTTAGATCAATAAGTTTTTTAACAATTTTGGAAGTTAATTTGTTTCTCTTCTCTATTTGCACCATCAACATCACCCTTGTCTCTTTGACAAGTTGTTAGGTGTGACATTTCTGGTATAAAATTATTTTTGACGTGCTTAAAGCAATTTTCAAGTTGTTAGGTGTGACATGGTCTAAATGTGCATATTTTCAGAAGGAACATTCTATTGAAGACACTTCAGTGTACACAATTAAATGGAGTACTCAAAGCTTAAATCTTGAGAATTTTTGTATGCTACTCCTTATTTTTAACACTTAATGCTTTGAAAAGAAGTTTTGTACTTAATAGTTTTTTCATCATAGAAAAAGGAGAGATTGTTGACCTTAAGGTTTAACTATGATATTAATTTATTATGATGATAAAAAAACTCTAAAGTTTAATGGACTCTTAAGCCAAATTTGTTGTTCTTGGCCCAAACTAATTATGATGATATGCCATGTTACTTAGCCTAACTCATTTCCTTTGTCAAGCCTAAACATGTAGACAAGTCCATACCATAAAAGGACAAAAAGAGATAACATAAGTCAACCATGGCATAAAGTTGAAATATGAAAAGTCTTCTTTGATAGCAGAAAAGCAAAGGCATCTTTACGAAAAAAGAAAAATAGAAAACAGTGGTAGTAAAACAAAAGTAATGAGTTAGCATAAGGAACAATGTGCATAAGACAAAATCCATTGAAAAGGAAGCTTCGATATTTGTTCCCCATTGCAAAACTTGTTTATTCTCCTTTTTCTCCTTTTTCCTAAAGCTTAACATTTAAAATTTAACAGGAATGTGCAAAAGTTGTCCAACACTACAAGGCTTTCATGCAAGCAAGAAATATATAATGGGATGTCAGAGAATTCCCAAGCAATCAAAAGAATAATATATAAGTAAATAAATAATAATTCACCTTTTTTTAATTATTAATCAAATGATTTTCAATTAATACTTTATGGCTTGTGCGGATCGCGGTCATTATCATATTAGTTTGGGTTGGCACAAAGAAACGGTGAAAAATTAGCACATGTGATGAAATCATGTAGGGTAGTGTAATTAGCAAAACGTTCAGGGTGTTTTTGCAAAATGGATAAGATGAAGAAAAATCTTGGATGCTGCATCTACATGATGGGAATTGGTTTATGTCTATGTATCTATTTACTTATATATTCTTCTTCTTGCTTAACTTTACTTAACGTAACTCCATCCCACATATAACACTTTTATTTTAAGTCATGAAATTTTGGATTTTTTTCACCTCTTCCACAAAAAGTGGTGCCACCTGTTGTTTTTACCTTGATGTTAACAACATAAGTCACAACTTGGTCAACCATTATGTAGTAGGTAGTAATGATGTTATGCATGTTCACATTCCGTAAATGTATTTTTATAGTATCCTTCCACGTAAGAAAACAACTTTGTGCTAGGAGTTACACAAACTCAATTGGCAATATATTGGGTTGGGTTGAAAAAAAGTTTCCTGTGCCCTTGAAATAGAAAGACATAACAAATGCATTAGAATACTCGATTATCTTGATGATGCATTAATGCTTTAGAATGCAGTGAATATTACTATGACACTACGTAATATGCAAAGAGACTAAATAACATAGTGTTACTCAACATAGTGCTTTTATGGATACGTGTTAGGAGGCCCAGGAATTGCATTAGGAAGCCCAAAGTCACATCTACATAAATTTACTCTTGTTTGTTTATAGGTTTGAATCATTCTCTAACCTTGTTTTTCATCATAAAATCATGTTAGGTAAAAAGTGAAAATTTCTTGCTTCTATGTTGGCATTAGAACCACTCATCACAATTCCATCTTCTTTCTTAATTTCTACCTCTGACTTATTTTCTCCATGATAATTCTTATCTTCCATTCACGAGTAGCATCAACGACTCCTGGTATCTTCTCAAAAGCATAGAAAAGAACCTTTTTGCTGAAAATGACCACTGAAGAACCTAACATTTAACCTCTCTGCTAGATTTCAATTCTACTGTCTTGAAGTGAGTGAATAATCCCTTTCGATGCTCTATGTTTCAAAAGGTGATTACAAATAAATTATTTCACATGACCTAATAAATTATTTAATGATAACAGATCCATTTAAATAAAATGTTTTCAAAGGTTTATCTTAAATATACTTTAATTTTTTTAACCCATAATACTCCCTAAAAATAGGATGTTGGCTAGATCTTTCCTCACTTTTATCTAATGTTTATCATGGCCTAACTTGATCTAAGCCCAAACTATTTCTTACTACATGAGGACAAAGTGAAGAACAAAATAGAATAGGTTCTAAGAAGAAAAACCTTGCAGAAACACTAGACTCACTTTCAGTTAAAGCAAAAAGGCAATTGAAAAAGCAAAAGTAAAAGTGTTAAAAGAATAGCTTATATAGTATGAAGCAAACATCCTCATTTACTTGGAAGGCTAACACTTTTTGAGATAAAGACAAATGAAACAAAAAAGAAAAGGAAGATCAAATATGAAGAACATTAGAACTACTAAAAGAGAAGCTCAACACAAAAAGCATCTTTATAATTTCTCTTGGACAAAGCAACGAAATAAAAAAGGAACAAGATATCTTGGGAAAGAAAGAGTTTGACTTCTAAAAAATGTTCCTATCATATATGGCACTTTATCTTTAGAGCTAAAACATCACTTCTATTAGAGAGATGCCTACAACAATCACATAAAACCACCATAATAGATCTAAAAAGCTGATGGATCTATCTCTCTTTATCAATATTGAACATTCCTCAAACATTAAAGAGCCAATCTGTTCAAAATGTAACATTCATCATATTAGCTCTATAAATGAAAAGTTCACAAAAGATAATAGAGGTATGCAATCGTAAAGAAAATAGTCTGAAAGCTATAAGAAAATCATTCTCTCATGCTCAGTTTCAAGTCCTAAAGTTTAGCTTTCAAGAGCTTGAGTTCTTAGACCTTAATTGTATCCTCTTTACTAAGGGTATCCCAAATATTATATCTTCATTAACTCTTTCCTAAGTAAAAGTTAGTTAGAGGTAAGTTGAGTGAAAACACAAGTGAATTAGTTTGAGGTTATCTCAAAGATTGTATTAAGGGTGAACAATTTAAAACTTATCATTGTAAAAGTTTAAGGTTATCCATATTAAAACCCTATCATAGTGAAAATCTTTTCTAGATTGAAAGGGACAAAATATAAGACTGAGAGTGTCTAAACTTGTATCAATCATATATGCCTTTTCCTCTTTAGAGTTTTTTAAAAATATTTTTCCATACGTTAGATTTTTTTAAGTTGCTGAAAATATATTTTAAGCACCTGAACTTAATTTTTCAGTCATTGAATTACTTCACTTAAGATAAAGTTTCTCATTTCAGACACTTGAACAGTATTTTTGAAAACATTTTAATATTTAAAATTTGAGAAAAGAAATTAATAATTTACATCTTAAACATTTATTCACCCCCTTTAAGTGCACTATCAACTGGTATTAAAGCTCCAGTCTCTACTAACTAGTGCTTAACCACACAAAGAAAAGATTCATTTATTTGTTGTTACAAGAAGAATGATGAACAATCAACTTGAAGGAGCCTATTTTTGTTAAAGGTCACTCCACTACTAGACCTCCTTAATTCAATAGGAGTCAATATACACACTTGAAGGCTTGAATGAAAATCTTCATTCAAGTAATTGACTATTCAATATGAGATGTAATCATGAAAGACCTAAAATATTTCATGATTAATAATGTGATGCCTAAACCTAGAAAAGACTAGACATAAGAAGATATCAAGTTGGTCCAAGTAAATACATGAGCAATCAACATCTTTTACTATGCTGTCAATAGGAAAGATTACAACAAAATCTCTAGTTGCAAAATTGCCAAAGGAAATATGGAACAAACTAGAAGTGACACACGAAGGAACGAGTAAAGCAAAGGAGACTAAAATCAACATGTTAGTTCATGAGTTTGAACTATCTCAAATCAAATAAAATGATGGAAATGAAGAAATATTCACAGGATTGTAAAATATGGTCAGTGACTTAGAGGGGTTTGGGAAAGTTTACAATGACTTTGAACAAGTCATGAAGATTTTGAAAAGTATACCAAAGTCTAATCCAAGTTAGACACCATTGAAAGTAGAAATGTTCGTGACATGTCAAACGATGAATTGAAAGGCAACCTCATTGCGTATGAGAGAACCTATCCTAAGTGGCATGAGCTACTAGACAAATAGAAAAGGATTGTATTGAAGGCTGCTTTACCATGGTAATAGGCTTAAAAGAGGACTACAAATGATTAAGGACATCACACTTCTAATAGGGCCAATTACAAGGTTGCAGGCTAAAAGATGCAAATATAACTTGCAAAGTTTTGTGGGTCGTTTGGTGAACAAGTACTTTTGCGGACCTTATTTCAAGCTACAAGAATTAAAGAAGCGACTAGCCTTGTTTAGTTATGCTAGACGTGTGGGCCTCATTTAAAAACCTAAATTTTTTTTTAACTTTATTTCATATTTGACTTTGTAATTTTTCTAGACTTCCAAGTAGTTTCCTTATTTCTTCTTTACTTAGACATCAAATAGTATATTTATTTGATATTTTCTTAGGCATTAGGTAGTTATCTAATTTGTTATTTCCTTAGCAATTGAGAAATTTACTTGTTTGTTAATTTCCATAAGCATTAATTTAGTTGTCGTACTTGTTCTTTACTTAGGCACTATGTTAATGATAAGCTATAAAAACTACTCTATGGCATTGTAAGACTTAGATAATTTTGTGTGATTGAATGATATTAATTTTTCTCTATTTCTTTGCAAGTAAGGCACTTTAATGTTCCTTGTTGCATCAAGAATTTGATATCTTACCAAAGTAACTATTTACTTTATGGCAATGTCGATTCTTATCCTTTCAAGCCTTATTATTTGTGTTTCAAAAAATGAGTTTCTTAAGTGTTCAGTAGGATGAGAGTTTAGATTCGGTTGTTGCTTGAACCAAGTTTATGTTAGCATTTCAGTCACCTTAGGCTGGGGTTTCATATCTCCAACTCTGCAGATCATCTAGATAACAATGATGCTCTTAGCAAAATTGATCTACAAGAATTAGTTTACATTTCAAATAAATTAGAAAAGTATTTTATAAGAAAAGGTTAATAATCCAAATATAAAAACTCGTATAAGAACAAGCCTAAGAAGGATGAATAAGGCAAAAATGTTGTAACATGCTATGAATGTGGATAGGCTGGCCATGGTAAGACTGAATGTCCCTACATAAAGAAAAAGCAAAACAAGAGGCATATAAAAAGAAAGGCTTTGGCTGCATGGAGTAATGATGATGGAGATGATGAAGAAGAAATTGAACAGGAGATAGCAAATTTATGTTTCATAGTTATAGAAGAGGTAAAAACTTAACCTATCAAAGATGATTTACAAGAAACCTTTGATGAACTCTTAACCAATTTTTGCAAATTACTCTCAAAATATGAAGAAATCACATAACTAAAAATTAAAATTTTGAGAACAAAGAAATAATTTGTAAATTCAATTAAACACAATAAAAAAGGAAAATAAAGCATTGACACATTTACTCTAATAATAACCAAGGCAAAAATTAAGAAGTTTCAGACATTAGAAAATTGAAATCAAGTGTTGAAACATAAAAATAAGGCATTTGAAAATCAAATAGAAACTTTAACTAAAGATTTAGCAAAAATAGTCAAATGAGAAAATATCTAGATATGCTTCTAGAAGACAAAAATGCATGTTTAATAAAACTAGCATAGAATATAACAAACATGGAAACACTAAGTCTTATGAGAACTTTTTCATCAGGGAGTCAAAATATACTTCCATATGCTATTAATGTTGTAAGTATGGTCATGCATGTTATAACTTTTTAAAATTGAAGCAAAATAAGTGGGTTCCAAAAGGTTCAATCACTGATAAGGTAACCAATGTTCATGGACCCAAAAAGATTTAGGTACCTAAAATCAGATAAAATCTTATAGGTATATTATAAAGGTAAATGGTACCTAGACGGTGGTTGGTCAAGGCACATGACCTAGGTCTCATTAAAATTCATTTCCCTTAACGACAATGAAGGAGAAAAGTGACATTTAGTAACAATAAAAAGGGTAAAATTGCTAGTATTAGAAAGGTAAGTCTTTCATCAAACTATTGTATAGATAGTTTACTTAGCATAACTTACCTAACATTACTCAACTTTGTAATAAAAGGTACAAAGTTACTTTTGAATCTGGTCGATGCACTAATGCAAAAAATGACAATGCACTTTTTGTAGGGCAAAGACAAAAGAATATTTACATACTAAATCCAAAGAACTACAAGAAAAGAAAATATCTTGTTTTTCCTTTATACGCAATGATCCATGGGCTTAGTATAAGAAACTTGGACATGTTAGCATGCTTCTCATCTCAAAACAATTAAAAAGGGATCTTGTAAAAGGACTCCCTAAAGTTAATTTTAAAAAGGATGCGACGCATGTAACCTAGGTAAACATACCAAGTCCTCATATAAAGCTAAAGATGATGTTTCAACTTTTAAACCCTTAGAACAATTGCACATATACTTTTTTGGCCCAATACAAACTAAAATTTTTTGTGGTAAAAGTAATGCATTTGTCATTATAAATGACTTCTCAAGATTCACTTGGGTAATCTTTATAGCTCATAATGATAAAGTTTTTAAGTATTTTGAAATGTTTTACAAAAGAATCCAATTAGAAGATGGTTATCCCATTTTAAGCATTAGAAGTGATCAAGGAGAAGAATTTGAAAGTGAACTATTTGAAAACTTTTACAATGAACATGGTTTTACATATAATTTTTCAGCTCTAGGAACTCCATAACAAAATGGATTGTTGAAAGGAAAAATAAAACTTTACAAGATACTGCAAGAACAATGTTAATTGAAAATAATCTTCTTAAGTATTTTTGGGTTGAAGCTATTCACTACTACAAAAATGTAAAATAAAGACTGAAATTTTACACTAAAATATAGTCGTATTAAATAGAGACAGAAATAGACATGAATTTTAATATGATACTTAAAATTGGGTATTATTGGCATTTGAAGTCGATTACATCCGTCTCAAATTTTAGTGGTATCTAATTCTTTATCAAACCATCAATTTTATAAGTTAAGTATATTTTAAAAAAAATCAGATATGGATTCTATTGGTGTCAAAATTTTTATGTTGATATTAGACATTGATTTAGTCAGTGTCTAATAACAATAATGATATTAAACATGGACTAATTTCACATCAAAATTTAATGCCTTATGCGCATGCCTTTTTAATCCACAAAAACCCCGCCTTCGTATATTGTACATTTCCTTTTTTTTCTTTCTCTCCTCGCGAAAAATCTTAAATTCCCTTATTGAGCTAGAATGATCACTGAAACGTAGAGAGAGAAATAAATAATCAAGAAATATTTAGCCATACTTGAAGCCAGAAAGATCTTTCATTTTCATTTGCAACTTCACCATTGTCACCATTCGACTAAACCTTAATACCATAATGGTATGCTAGTTATGCTCATGGATTTCATTCTCTCTTTCTTGAAATGCTTTTGAATTTGTAACATGTTGATATCCATTTAGGACACACTTATGTTGGTGCCTCTGTGGCTTGAGCCACTGCTAAAGACATCATTCTTCAGTGTTTGTTACTTTCCTGGTGACGTCTCTATAAGTAAGTGTAATATGTTTTACCTCAATTGTAATTGCGATGCATTTTGCTTTATTGTTCTTTATCAAAACATAACGAACATCAAGTCATTCAGGTAAACTCCTTATTCTCATTAATTTCACTATGTTTCTTGCAAATAATTATGATTCCACTAGGTAATTTGTGATTGATTTGGTCTATTATTATTATTATTTTAGTTCATATGATTATCAACTTATCCATCATTCATAACCCAATCATCCTCTTCATATGGCTATAACACCCACCACCCATATATATCATCACCTACGTTTGAAAACTCATCACCATCTTAATTACAATCCCACCATTGTTCATATCTTGATTATCTAGCATATAAACATATTTGTATAATATAATTAGTGTAATTTTTAAGCATCTATTGTCAAATTAATTAATACATTAATAAGTAAATAATGTACCTAAAAATAATAATAAAGAGAAGATATTTTAATTAAATATACTTAGTCCAAGTTGTAATGGCCTTAATTTAAAAAAACCAATTGATTTTGCAGTTAATTTGTGTGAGTTAGATAGAATGGACTCAAGAGTTGTGCTAGCCAGAGTGTTAATAGATAAGTTAATCATCATGGTAACATATAATATATTATAGAAAAGATGGTCTTTATGGCTCACACTCAGCAGGTCTGTCTTCAAAAGGTTTTGTAACTGTTTTTGCTATAAGATTCAATGTCACATGCTAAATTCATCACTCCAACTTAATTAAGTTGATTTTGTATTGTTTTGGAATATTAAGGCTTAGTCCATGGAGTAGTTAGTGTTCAATTGTAGCATGTGTATTAGGAACAATAAGAATTAAACATGTTAAGTATCGATGCACTTTCCTTTTTAGCTTCCATTTTCCTGGTTTTAGGAAGAGGGAAGCATCAGACATGCATCAAATATCCTTACTCCTTAATATATAAGACAACAGGGTCCATACTTACTCATATAGTTTTAGTAATAACATCTTAAATGACAAAATATGCATCATATAATTTAGATGAATTTATAGCTCCCCCTAAATCTAATAATTTTGTACAATTTAAGTATGGGGGTAATCATTTTCTGGTTTAGCAGTGCCTTAATACTCTTGGTAACAACTTTTCCTTGTATGAGTCTTATGTTAGATCATGTGAACGAAATCATCAAAGCAATCCTCCAAGCTCCTCAATGGTTCATCAGGATAGAGAGTGCTAATTGCATCAGTGGTGAAGTTAATTTGACAGCCTTTGATGAAAATGTCATGGGTGAAGGATGCTACAATACTACTTGATATGCAATTTTCTGCAAATGTACACATAAAAAATATTAAAATAATCCTTAAATAAGAAATGGCAATGATATTTGGTACATTCTTGATCCTCAAATATCTTCATCATGATATTTGACAATGATATATGGTACACTGGGATATTAGCTTTTCATTCATCAGATCATTCAA
Source organism: Delonix regia (assembly GCA_037074485.1). Classification (NCBI taxonomy): domain Eukaryota; kingdom Viridiplantae; phylum Streptophyta; class Magnoliopsida; order Fabales; family Fabaceae; genus Delonix; species Delonix regia. Next base: position 37,982,514 of record CM073451.1, read on the forward strand.
AGAGTTAGATTTTTATTTTTATTTTAATCTCTCATATTTCCTCCCATTATTAAATTCTTAACTGACTTGACCATGAGAGTGTTGGCTGTTCTTGTGGCCTATCTTGCTAATATGCAAACCAAGTTGCAATACTTCCACTCATTTTGAAATTCATTCTATAAGTAAGTTCTGTTTATTCCATTCTTTATTCTTTATTTTATAAGTAAGTTGCAGATACTAAGCTTCTTGTTCTTAATTTTTAACTTTAGTGATATTAGCTACTTAGAATTTGTAATATGAGACACTAATAGGATAATCATGAGTAATTGCTTCATTTTATTTGATGGAACTGACAGGTTTTTGGTCAAGAGTCCTTAGGCATGCTATATCTTTTTACTCTTGTGTTTTAGCAATGAAATTGTGCGATAATTAATTGTTCTTGCTGTATATTGTCTCCTATGATTTCCCTCCTGTTAACATGTATTATTTGCTTATCATGCCACCTATTGCTTAGTCTCTATAATAGTCATAACATAATCCTTCTTTGTGACTCAACTTTCTTATGCCACCTCACTAGTTCCCCATGTTTCCTAACCATTTCTTTGTTCTAGAATTTTAGTATGGGATAATTGGTTATTCCTAATATGTTCAAAGTGATTCAAAACTCCCTTGTATAGGTGTCACCATATAGCTAGAGTTTGTATGTATATTTATGACTCATATTTATTTATATTCTTTTATGTTACTTAATGTTCCACTTTAGTGTAAAGCCCCTTCTTATGTACTTATTCTTCTTTTAATTCATGTGGATTCTTCCAAATAATCTTCATGGTACTCAAATCTACATTCTAATAAAACCATTCATTAATGTTATGAAATATCCTTTAAAACATTCATTTAACTTCTTAAATATATATATATATATATATATCATAGATATTATTTTAAGGTTATTATTCCTGTTTAAAATTTTTTCTGATAGAGGGCTTAAGACTCAAATCATGTCACTTACCCTCATTAGTTTATTTCTTTTAGATCCTTCCTAAAAATTCCTATTAGGGGAACTTTAGGGATATTACAGTTTAAAGACAAAATAATTCATCTTAAAAAATAAAGCCAAAATTTTCCCCTGCTTTATCTTTTCCATATTGAATTAAGTATGGATAGATTAATATGAGTTTAGAATTTCTTTTTTAAAAAATTAATTCTTAGACATATCTGTGGGCAATATCTAATTAAGGCCACCTAACTCACTTTCATCTTTTAACTTCAAACTTAAAACTTCAAAAACTCCATAGTTAACATTAACAATATCTAGTCAAGGCTATTATTAATGACGACGACTTACCCTCTCTATTATTCAAAGCTGACTAATCCTACTTCTCTTGTTTTCATTCCTTTCCCTTTTTAAAGTATGATAGTTTAGTGTAAATATGCCTAAGACTTCAAGTATGCTGCTTTGGGAATTAAAGGTCATATATATCTGTTTTATTTTTCCATTATTATCAATTTTATTTCTTTATAATATGTATTATAGTATTATAACCAAAGCTTTTGTTATTATCATATATGTCTAAGATTTAAGGACTGTAATCACCTAGTTCCCATTTTTGCTATAATAAAGCATTTGTTTTTATATATACAAGCTGTCAATTTATTGTTTTATATATTATGATGTTTCCAATGCAGTTGATTTAGGTATGGTTGAAATGGCATATTGGTGTTGTAATTCAAAAAAATATATTTTGATTCAATGAATCAACATTAAACAAAACTTGGTGAAATCATGGTTAAAAGCATTCCCCTAAACCCTCTCTTCCCCTTATGAAAACTATTTTGAAAAGGAGGGGTCTACTTAACTCCTGAGATATCAACCAAGAAATCTCCCATTTAGCTATGTACAAGGACTTTGAGCAAGCGCATAGAATGAAAGAGGGAAAAAAAATAGTCCTTACAAATCATTTTGGTTCTCTGATTCCACGGGGTCCTCTTAATGATTAGGGCTTACACATTCAGTGAGTATAATTAATTAAGTAGCATCGATAACCTTAATTTTACTTATAATGTGTTTATTGTTTTATAGATTAAAAAAGAAATACTATGAATGTAAATGAAAAATTAGGGAGATTTAAATTGGGTGGCATTGATCCTCTAAAATAAAGTAAAAATTGGAAGGAAGTCAACAAATAAAAATTTTGAAGGTCCTATTTCTATTGGTTCATATTCATTATCTTTGCTGAATTTTAATTTTGTTTTAATTTAGAAGAAGTGAAATTTGAAACTTATACACAACATTCACACACATGTTAGCTAGTTATAAAAAAAATTTAGTTAGCATTTAATTTTGTTTAATTTATTAGGACTGTGGTGTGGCATATTTCCTTTTAAAATATTCTTATTAGTTACATTACAGATCTTTAGTTTGTCGTTTATAATATTTTGTATAGTTTTGCATTCATTTGATTAAAAAAAGAGAATTTTTTTCTACGGAGTGTCCTGTTTCATTGTTTAGCATATTTTTAGTACTTTATATGAACTTTCTAATGGCTAAAGCTAAGGATGTGTGTACGTTAGTGTCATGCAACCTAACAACCCTCCATTCTTCTATGTTTATAGTTGTATGAAATGGCTATATCAAAGTCTAGGCCTCTAGAAAGCCTGAAATTGGCACAAACAATATTGTTAAATGAATATAAAAGGTGGAAGGGGGAGATGTAGTTAGTAGAAAACTTGAAAATGGCATTCATTGAACTTCTCATAGATACTAGTTCTTTATTTATGAACTTTTGTATTGTCCTATTGATAACACTTTGGTGGTATTATTATTGACTTTGTATTTCACTACTTGATATTTATATGATATGTTTAGAAATTTTGATTTATGTTATTATTAGTTTTATTGTTGAATTTATATTACACTACTTGTTACTTATATGATATGTTTAGAAATTTTAATTTATTTTATTATTAATGTTGTTTATGGGTTGAAATCTATATAAGATAAAACTAAAAGGGACTACCAAGTTAGAATTGGAAATTAGAAACAAATTAGACACAGAATCAGAGATGGAAAGAGAACAATTCAATTGTCAATATGAGATGTTAGAAATGGAATCAAAGATGGAATGATAAAATTTGATTATTAATATGAGATGGAATGAATTTCATATCTATTTGTTAGACATAGAACCAGATATAGAAGTATTTAATTCAACATTTTATTTAAGACAAAATGAGTTTTGTATCTATTTATTAAACATGGAATTAGATACAAAAATAATCAATTCAACTTTTTATATGAGATAGAAATGATTTTTTACATAACACTTAGACATGAAATCAGAGATAGAATAATTATGTCCCTGCATAATAAATCAAATCTTGGATACGACTTTGGTTGCTATATTGAGACGGAAATTTTAACAATAAGACATGGAATATTTCCGTGTCAATTCTAAGATGAATTTCATAATTTCGTGCCTAAACATTTAGAGACAAAGGTTTATGATACAAAATTTTATCCATATCTAATTCCATCTCAAATGGATTTAGACACGGATTTCATCTAATTTAGAGACAAATTTTGTCCATCTCAATTTTGTTCTTTTCTAGTAGTGATTAGCACTGCATGTTATATTTTGATAGATCTTTTATTAGGCTTATACTTAAAAGAACAGCATATGAGTTATGGAAAGGAAATAAACCTGATGTAAGTTACTTTGATGTTTTTAGTTGCAAGTGTAACAACCTTCTTACAAAGTATAAAATTTATTATAAATTTCAGTTAATATTACTATGAAGCAAGAATTATGAAAGATGCATTAGAATATATAAAATACAATAGTATAATTATAGATAATAAATGTTTGTACATTTATTAGTTCATACATTCATAAAGATAATTTAACAAAACTGGGAGAAGGGGTATTTGGCCTATATCTATATCTATATCTATATTTGTCGAAATTAGGCCTAATATTAGGGACTTATTCAGGACTTGAAAAACTAGTAAGATTCATGCACTCTTATGACACGAATGAAAGAGGTATGATGCGTAAGGCCAAATCACATCTTGCAAAGACGATCTTAATAACAAGCGCTTCCTAATTGGTGGGACAAATACTCATTTTGCACAGACTTTAAGAGAAATTTGGTAATTTGTCATCTAAAAACATCATTAATAAAGTGGTGAGAAATGCTTTCTCAGTAACATGAAAAAGTATATATGATACTTGAAATATCCATAAAATATAATATGACTATAAATTATGATCTTTATGAAATATGTGTAGATGTCAAATACATAACATACAAATATTCATTTACAAACATATGGCAAATAGAGGTAAACAATGTCCTCAACCATTAGGCATTGGGAAGTCATATCTAGGTTATTGAGTCTCATGAAGCCCAACATATGACTGTCATGCCCTGGCAATCGAGTCTCACAAATCCCAACATATGACACTTGATCGGCAAGCGTGACCCCACCTTTAGCTAAGGCTCCCTCATCGGGTACCCAAGACAAAGTTAGGTAATATAATCTTTATCTTATTATGTCTCCCAAGCCATCATATAGTTAAGATTGAATTAGTTTGAGAGAGAATTATCAAGATTTCTTTTGTAATCCTCTGAGCATTGATGTTCTTATGACAGTTAAAAATCCTTTTAGTATTAATTAAATTCAAGATGTTCCCAGCAAGGATACATTCTTGTCCTTTCCTAAATTCATACGACCATTTAGGCGGCATAGCCTGCCATTAATCTTAGAATCCAAGTTGTGACCCTAGAAGTGTAATAACACCATTTAGGTGGTATAAGTTGTCATAAGTAACAACATTAATGGGGTAAAATGCCTTGCTAAGGAACTTATAGGGTTCACAATATATATTAAGGTGGCATATCCAGCCATTATCAAATGGAATTTTAAACTATCAATAAGTACATAATGTACAAGACTAGTTTATTCTCACAAAAAGTTGTTCTCTTTTCAAACAATTATATTATCACCCTATCATACAAAGTTAAAATGCACAACAACATAGGCAATTATAGTGCATGAATAACAAAATATTCATATAAGAATATATAATGTACAACAAAATTCATACATCAAAATTCTTATCTTAAAGTTGTTATGGCTTATATATTATTTCCCCAGATATTTCAAAATATTTATCTATCCTTAGCCTTCTCTAATTTAACCCTTTTTAAACCTTAAATGAGCTCATGATAACAAAATTTCAAGATAAATGACCCTAGGTTAAAAAGGATTACCATGAAGACCATTTAAGAAGAAGAAGGAAAATAGAATAAGAAAAACTAGAATATGTTAAATCACATTACCTAGATACACTCTCATTTCTTGCAATTCTTCTAAAATTGATCCTTTCTTTCTTGTTTCCTTCCTTCTTTCTAAGAGGAGTGTGGATATGTGAGAGTGAGTGAAATGGGTATGAGAGGAATGAAGGGAACGGTGTGAAGAGAAGGGATAGGGCGTAGGGTATTTAAAAAGAAATCAACGGTTAGGATTTAACCACATATTTTTAATCTAACGGTTGTGATTCAATCTCAAATCATAATTATCTAAGATATAATTATGGTATGGGCCCCACGGATATCTAATATTTTATTATGGTGTGGGCCCCACATGTTAAGGTAATGTCACATGTCCTTCCTTGTGAATTTACCATTTTACCCTTAGTATTGTTTTTAAATTACCATTTTGCTCGTATACCTTAAAACTAAGATGTAGTTTGTTTTCTTTAAATAATTCAACTAGACATATTTATTTTTGTTTAATTCTTTTTGATTTTCCCTAAATAATTTAGCTTATATTAAAAATTACTAATTTAGGGATGTTACAACTAAGGTTGTCAAACTCACGATTCTAGGTAAACTCGTAAGGGGAAGGTTGACTCGTAACGTAAAATTGTAAGAGTTTACAATAATGACTATTAAACATAATTATAACATATAAATACATAAAATTTCATACATAAATATTCATTTCATGGTCCATATTCTACATTTTATACTTTTCATTCAAGTCAACATATAAATTTCAATAAGCTTCATAATATATTATTTATAATAAAAATAATACTCATTTAACATAACTAAGTCTCAAGTAAAAACAATAAATAAGTTCACATTAGCTAAAGAGAAATCCTAATTTCCTAACCATTATAAAAATGAAATAAAGAAAATATAAATTGATCTTTATCACAAATTAGTTAAAGAGAAATCATAATTTCCTAACCATATATGCATCAAATTTCAGCAATTTGAGTTAACAATATATAGATTCTTCATTATTTTTGGGTAACCATAATAAATAATTAATCTTTAAATTTTTTGCTATGTTAAAAATTGATTGGTTTAAATTGAGACCCCAAAATCATTAAGTATTCAATATATCAAGTCAATCTAATCATAGCTTAAAAAAAATTATGAAGTCAAGCATTACATCTTGTAGTAATTATATAACATTTTGCATGTAGACAACAGGAACAACTTTATGGTTGAGTGGTATGGAGTGATGGGACCAAGCCAAGGGATGTGGGTTCTAGCCTCCATAAAGCATGTAAACGATTTGAGCTAACTTACCCAACTCAGACTTGACTCGTCGATTTGAATCAAGTCTAAGTGAGTGAGTGAGTGAGCGAGTTAACTAGATTTGCCTAACTCATAACGTAAACTTGATGACTCACGAGTTTGATAACACTGGTTACAACAAATGCTTGATTCACATTAATGGAAAATATAACTTAAGTAAATTTGATGCTAGAAGTGATGATGACATAATTCTTGGCTATTTGACAATTAGCAAAGCCTATAGGGTTTATAATAAAAGAATCTTAGTGGTAGAAGAATCCATGCATGTTTTTTTTATGAATCTAACTTTACTTTAAGAAATGGGGCATGAAGTGATAAGATATACATGATAAAAAATTTGAATCTCAGTAACTTCCTAAAATAATAATCACAAGCGCTGATTTGATGAAAGAAAAGGAACAAATTGATAATGTAATTAATGACCTGAACGATGAACCCTTGCACCTGAATAATATATCCAGTGACCAAAATCAAAATTCCAAGTATACGAATAAAACACAATCTAATATAAGACTAGTTAGAGAATGGAAACACTCAAGCTCATACCCTGTGCAATATATACTCGGAAATCCAAATGATGGCTTAAGAACTAAATCATCTTTCAAGCAAGCAAACAATCTTACTCTCATATCTTAAATTGAACTAAGTAATATTGGTAAGGCTCTCAAGGATAAAAGCTAGATACAAGCAATGTAAGAATAGCTTAATTAATTTAAAAGAAACCAAGTTTAAGAGCTTATTGAAAAACCAAAGTAAGCATCCGCCATTGGAACAAAATGGGTATTTCATAATATGTTAAATGAGTAAGGTAATGTAATAAGAAACAATGCTAGACTTGTGGCCAAAGGTTTCATACAAGAAGGTATTAATTTTAAAGAAATTTTTGCTCCTATTGCTCAACTAGAATTAATTCAAATGTTACTTGCTTATGCCATATTTATGAATTTTAAATCATATTAAATGCATGTCAAAAGTGCATGTCTAAATGGCTATATTAATGAAGAAGTGTATGTAAAACAATCTATGGGTTTTCAAGATAAGAAACTACCTAATCATGTTTTTAAACTTACTAAGACATTATATAGGTTAAAAGAACCCCTAGAACTTGGTATACAAGGTTGAGTAGTTTTCTCATTGACAACACATTCATAAAAAGGAAAGTTAATACTACACTCTATGTTATTAAAATTAATAAATATGCATTACTAGTTCAAGTGTATATTGATGACATTGTATTTAGAAGTACTAATGAAAATATGTGCAGGAATTCTCAAAGTTAATGTAGAGAGAATTTGAAATGAGCATGATAGGAGAACTAAACTTCTTTCTTGGACTATAAATTAAGCAAACAAAAAATGACAACTTTATATGCCAAATCATGTATACCAAAGAACTACTTAACAAATTTGAATTTAAAGATGCTAAACCCATGGGAACTCCTATGAGTTTGGCTACTTCCTTAGACAAGAATGAAAAGAGAAAGGATTTTGATCAATAACGATATTAAGGTATGATCATATCCCTACTCTATCTTACAACAAGGAGGGCTGACATAATTTATAGTGTATGTGTATGTGTTTGATTTCAAGCTAACCCTAAGGAATCTCAATTTGTTACATTAAAGGGAATTTTTATATATATGGTTAGCACAAAGGAATATGGATTGTGGTATTTAAAATCTAATAATTTCAATCCAGTAGGCTATGTAGATTTTGACTTTACAGGTGACAAACTTGAAAAAGAAGTATCAGTGGTGCCTGTCATTTTTTAAGAAAAGCCTTAATTTCATGGTTGAGTAAAAAGCAAGGATTTTTTGCCTTATCAACTACAAAAACTAAATAAATGGTAGTAGGAAGTTGTTGTACACAACTTCTGTTGATGAAACAACAACTAGAAGGCCATTCTTTAAACTATCATCAAATTTTAATCTACTATGATAACACCAATGTAATTTTCCTAAGCAAAAATCTAGTGTATCATTTAAAAACTAAATGTATTGACATATAACATCATTTCATAAGAGATCATATACAACAAAAAGATATTGAAGTTCATTACAACAAAACTGAGAATCAAGTTGCAGACATATTCATAAAACCTCCTCATGAACATAGGTATATCATTATCAAAATGGAAATCAATATGATCGAAAAACCCTCAAATCTTTACCCAACTAGTAAGATCTTAAGTACCTGAATTCGGTATTTAAACACCTAAATAATGTTTGCTTGCATGATTATGTCAAGTACATGAAGTACATGAAAAATGACTTTTGGTACTTGAATTTGTTTTCTATGATATGCTTGCTTCAATTACTTGAACATTGTATTTAGACACCTAAAGAATGCATGATTACTTCTTGTGTGATTGATTGCTAGGCCCTTCAGATTAAAACTTAGGCACCTAAATACATGCATTTGAATTTTATTTGTTATGTGAATGGTTTAGTGACTAAAATTGAAAAATCAGTTGCTTAAACTCTAAGGCAATGATGTCAGTTAAAAAAAAGTTAGTGTGACATATGTTAGTAATAGACTATCAACAAAGTCAAATTTTCCCTCAAAAAGCCATATTTAATGCAACAGTTATCTTTTCTCTTTTAACTGCCATATGGCATTATATCTTCATAAAACCTTCCACCTTCCTAACATTCTCTCTTACTACATAATTAATCATCTTTCTTTTTATTCTCATTTGAACCTTCTCAATAACCCTCTACTCAAAGTGCATTTTCCAACTTTGTGAAACCATGTAAACTAAAAGCCAAACCCAAGGAAAGGGAACAAATAAGGAATGTGTTCCACTTATGAGGAAGTACAATCAAAGAAAATGAAGAAAAACTAAGGAAGACACCTATTAACTAAATCAGCTACCAACAACTAACACTCAACCCACTTCTATGAAGGATATTGTTAAAATTTCTGCAAAAATAACTCATACTTTCTCCCTAAACCATTACCAGTCAAAGAAGAGTAGCAACATAAGTTTACCATTCTTGATGATATTCTTAAGGAGGAAGTGTTAGAGCATAACTAAATCTCTTTTAACCTACAAGGAATGTTAGAAGAAACTTATAAAGAGCTTAAGCCTACCACTTCTATTCTTAAGGAAATGGAGGTTATAGAAGAAGTATCAAAAGATGATCAAGTCACAAAAAAGGATAATGAGGGATCAAAAGAAACTCATGGCACTAAAAAGACAAGTGAGGCATTTAGAGTTACGAAAGAGGTGAATGAAGTATCAAAGAAAGCTTAGACACCAAAAGAGATGGCAAATCACCTAAGTCAATAACACAAAAGTCTGCTTTTTGTTTTCCAACTACCCTTTTGTTTGATTCTGAAGAACTAAGGAAGAGCTTAACAGAAAGCTTACTAGAGCCAAGAAGTGAAAGAACATATTAGACAAAAGGATGAGTTAAAAGATAAGATACATGTGCTCATTGTCACTAGCTAATGAAGATGAGGAAGAATGTTTTGATGCTATAAAGTTATGGTCAAGGATTAAGAAGTAAAAATATAAAGACTTGTTTGTACACAAAAGGATTGTACAAGGATGAATAATATACTTCAAGAAGCTGGAACAACTAAATTGTGGCTCACTGAAAGGAGATATTGATGCTGTTAGATGGACCCCCTTTTTTACCATTAGGGAGCATGTATGTATGGACCTGGCAAGGAAATTCTACACCAATCTAAGGCTAATGACATATGGGATATCCATTGAGTCTCTAATTTGAGGTAAAAGGATTATCATTCTAGATAAGGACATAAATGTTGGTATAGGCATGACGTTTGGAGGAAAAGACCTTTATTTCAAGACTGCTTGGCCTGCTAAGTTTGCAGTTTACTATGAAGAGGTAAAGAATATCATAGTGGAAGCACCCAACCTACTGAAGAAGGGGTAACTTAGTACCATAACATTACCATTCCATGACTAAGTATTGGTTCACTTGACATCCACGTACACCTTTTTAAGATTTCACTCATAAGAAGTTATTAATAGAAAGGAGACATTTTTGCTATATTATCTGACAACTAGTATTCACATTAATCTACCTCACTAGATTATAGAATACATGGTTGGAAGTAGCTAGAGCATGGATTTTCAAGCCTCTCTTCTTTAAAGATGCTACTTATAAAATTATTCAAACATAAAAGGTAGATCTTTCAAACATACCCTATAGAATAGTGACAACTACATACAATGCTACCATTTTGCTTCTATAAAGTTCAAATTCAAAAAGAAAGTTTGGGTTTCTAATTCCACCATCTTAAGTGCCTAAAGCCAGCGCTTAAGCACCTCAAGATGGAAGTTCACCTCCTTTTGAACCTAAGCACCACACTCCAACACCTAACTTAGAAACTCAGGTTTGCGATGTTGATTAAATTGCAACTAATATTGTAAGCCTTGAAGCCTCTATTTTAGCACATGTCCTCGATCTAATCATGTTTGACCTTCTAAGGCCTAAAGTTACAGCTCTAGTACCTAAACCTCCTACTACTGACACTACTATTCCTCCACCTACTATTCTTGAACCTTAGACTCAGACACCTGAACCTTATATTTTACCATCCGTATTTCAGGTCCTTTATCTTTCAACCTTGAGCCCTGATTTGGTTCTATAAAGACCCATTGCAGTAACTTCAGAAAGTGTTCTTATGCTTTCCTAGGCTGTAATATTAGATTAAATTATGAACTCCTCAATCTTCTTCATACTAAGGTGGACAAGCTTCAAGGAAAGGTGAATAAGATTAAAGGTGACCTAAACCTATTTAATGGCAAGTTTGATCCTTATGGGCCATTAGCAGCTTAGCTTGAGAGATAGTTGATTTAAATAAGCCTCCTAAACTAAGGCCACTATGGTCCTTACTGGTGTTATTGAGATTAACTTAAGGGTCACAACCACAATGAACTCCCTAGTTCAAGAAGTCGCTCGCCTAAGTCATGTCGTGCAACTTGGATTAGCCATTGGATAGCCAAGACATCATTCACTTATCTTGCTGACAGAGCCAGTAATGGCCCACCATTTGTTTATTTAATCATACTTTATGACTTGTTAGTTGCTTTCACTTTGATTGCTTAGTTTCTACCTCTGTTTAAATATATTTTCATTTTATGATAGTTGTTTTATGGTTCTTGTTAATCAAACTGCATATGTTTTTCTTTCATTATTGACTATTTGTAGTATATTATGTAGTTTCTTTTATATTATGCTACTATTAATGTTATATCCATTGTTGTGTTATTTATTCTCTTTCTAGAGTTCCTTTTACTTAAACTCATTTTTTCTTACCCTTTTGATGATGTCAAACAGGGGGGAAAAAATCTGATCCAATAAAGAATTCAGTCCTTAAATAACTTTTTCATGGTTAAAGTACCATAGAGAAATTCCAAGGCCCTTATAGGTATTTTTCAATACTAAAGCAATAAGGTCCATATATTATATTTTCCAACACTAAAATTTTCAAAGCTAATCTTAAATTGTTAAACTTTGGGTCTTGCTCTTAACTAAAAATTAAATAGTTTTATCATCATTAAAACGGGGAGATTCTTAGCCCAATGGTTTCATATGACCCAATAAATTGTTTGATGATAACAAACATATTTAAATCAAATGTTTGCCTAAGTTTATCTTAAATATACTCTATTTTTTTAAACCCAAGACAAGATGTTAGTCATATCTCTCCTTACTCTTATCTAATCTTTTTCATGGCCTAATTTACTCTAAGCCCAAACTATTTCTCATCACATGAGGACAAAGCAAAGAATGAAATAAAAAAGGCTATGAAAAAGAACAATATTGCAAAAGCAGTAGACTTACTTTCGACTGAAGCAAAAAGGCAATAAAAAAGCAGTAGTAAAAGTGTCAATAGTACGAAGCAAACATCCTCCTCTGCTCAAAAGTCCAACACTATGAGGTAAAGACAAATGAAATAAAAGGAAGTGAACAACTAAAGATGAACATTAGAAATACTAAAAGAAAAGCCCAACATAAAAAAAACATCTTTATCATTTCTCTCAAACAAAGCAATGAAATAAAAAGGAAGAAGACATCTTAGGAAGGAAAGAGTTTGACTTCTGAAAAATGTTCCTCTCCTATTTGGCACTTTATCTTCAAAGCTAAAACATCTATTCTGTTGAAGAGATGCCTATAATAGACACATGAAGCCACCATGACAAACCTAAAAGTTAATGGCTCTCTCATTCTCTCTAGCAGTGCCCAAACATACCTCTAGCATTAAAGAGCCAATTTGTTAAAAATGCAACAATCATCAAATTAGTTCTATAAAAGGAAGGTTCTCAGAAGATAACATAGGAAAGCAATTGTAAGGAAAATTAGTTTGAGAGCTATCTGAAAAACCATTCTCTTATACCCAATTTTAGGTCCCTAAGTTTAGCTTTCAAGAGCCTGAGTTCTTTAAGCTTAATTGTATCCCCCTTTTGTAGGGGTATTCTAAAAACCACATCCTTCTTAAATCTATCCTAAGTTAATGTCAATTAGGGGTAAGCTAAAGGAAAACCCAAGTAAATTAGTTTAAGGTTATCTTAAACTTTATGTTGAGGGTGAACACTTTAAAACTCATCATTGTAATACTTTGGGGTTATCCTGATTAAAACCTATCATAATGAAAATCTTTTCTAGATTGAAAGGGACTGAACATAGGACTAACATTATTTGAACCAGTATAAATCGTTCGTGCCTTGTTTTCTTTGTAGAGTTTTTCAAAATATTTTTCAATACCTAATATTTTCTTTAAGTCACTGAATCATATTTCATCACCTAAAGTTAATTTTTTAGTCACTGAGTTGTTTCACTCGAGATTAAATTTCTAACACCTATGTTATCACTTCAAGCACTTGAACAATGTCTTTAAAAACAATCTTAATATTTAAAAATTTGAGAAAAGAAATACAATCATTTTCATCTTAAGCACCTATCCTGAATCATCATGAATCACCATCTTTGCAATTTGTCACATATAGTTTGGATATTAGATAAGGTCCAAGGAATAATTTGGATTATTGCAATAACTTTCATAAAACACTATATAAAATTAATTTCCTTAAACCCCATAATACTTATTTAGTATTTCTACTTCTTGTTCATTCTCTCAGGCAAGTTAACCAACTAGGTTTTTTTATCATCAACAATGGGTGATAGTTTATTTGGGTACCCTTACAGATGCTTCTTTTGAAGCCCTCCAGTTTTTTGTTTAGATCAACGGCTCTCATAGACTGGCTTGAATCCCTTTTTACCCATATCTTCAAAATCGTTGTTTTAAGTACCATTCATCATCTTACACTCTCCATTTGGATTTTACAACTTAGAATCTTGATGGGGTTGGTGTGGATTCAGCAAGTTACTTGCTTATTAGATACATGTACCAATTCCTTTCAAATTCAACAACCCTTGTTTCCTGTCAGTTAGCGTATTTAATGTGTTAGTGCCAATGAATGTATAACTCACATAATACCAATAATGAGATGGACTGGAATTCGTTCAAATAGAAAGATGTGGATGTTATGGTTTTAAGCGGAGGCCACTAGCGGAACTATGAGAAAACCATAAGTGAGTATTTTAATTCCTTGAACTTATCCCATTAATTGAGTTTGCTTCATTTAATGACTTTCATATATGGCCTATATTTGTTTGCTCCGATGTTGTTATTTCCAAGAAGGTTTGGAAATTAAGTAGGATATGAAAGTAGAAAAGGCATATAAAAGGTCTATCCAAACTGTGTTGAATTGGATAAAAGAAGAAGTAGATCCTAGCAAGACCCATCTTTTCTTCCAAAGTTTTGACCCTATGCATTTCAAGTTTGTTGATAGTTCAAATAACTTTCTACTAGCACTTAAGATTTTGGTTTTCTCGGTATCTCCACTATTGTGCAGTTAAAGGGAGTAATAGCTGGGTTATTTGTATTGCCTAACATGCTCTTTCCCAACCTTGAAATTGACTATAGATTAGTTAACTATAAACTTAATTTTTTGCCGATATTGAGTAAGAGAAAGTTTAATAGATTAGTTGGGTTACTTGTATTGACTAACGTGCTCTTTCTGATGTCCTTTGCTCATATTGTACTCAAAAATAATTACAAGGCATGGTTAACATTATATAGATGGAATGTGTGTTAGTATATCTTCACTTGATAAATTAATCAAACATGAATTAATTCTATTTTGTGTGTTGTGAAGAAATGGCTTTTAGAATGAGAGAATAGAGAATGAAACTTGGGGTGAATGGTTAGGGAAAGAAGCAAATCTTAAGGAAGGAACAAATCCTAGTGTTCCATGCACTAGATATGGAAGAAAAAAACACAATGGTACTATTTCACGTCAATCATCACCGCAGCAATGGGGATGTTCACGAATGCATATGATGTATATTAAGCTGAAGAATTCACTAATTGCAGAGTAAATTTGGATATTATAATATATAATAGGGATACATTATCTTCGGTTAGTATGTGTCAAATGCCAATAGTTAATTAGCTTGTATAGTTTTCCTGCAAATATAATTTCTTGTGCCTTGTTGCTTTCCCCAAGTTAACGACAAGAAATATGTTGGGTTTATAATGATTTCTTCTTGCTTTTTGTGTATCCACTTGAAGATTAAACTAAAAGGTGACTCGAAATAAACAATTTATTTTTTATTTCCTATGTGACTTTAGAGGTGTTCTCGTCAATTTTGACTTGTAGTCGGAGCCTTGTAATGTGCTAGCTTAGTGAAAATAAAGAGAAAAAGTATTGGATTATTAAGGAAGGAACAGTAACGAAAGGACATTCCCTATTTGGTACAAGGGAAAGAGGTTCTCTGGAAACAGAAAAAGAAAAAGAAACAAATATTAGTGTATTTAGTGTATTGGCATCTTCTCTCCATTGGAATGAGGATTTTATCATTTTGATAGAAAAATTTTTCCATAAAAGGGTGGAAGGAATGGGACTGATTCTATTGGAAAGTACTATAGATGACTAAATTGCCCCATAAGCCATATCCTTACCCATAATAATAATAATAATAATGACAATAATAATTATTATTATCATTTTTTTTAATTTAAGTTAGTTTGGTCTTTTTCTTCTTCCTTCCTCTCTATTATTTCCTTCTTTTTCATTGCATACTAAATATACTTTTTTTTATTTCATTCTCATCTTCTCCATGTTGAGCCATGCCACATATAAAGTACATTGTTTATTTATTCTGTTTTTCCCTCTTTTACCTTAAGTTGTATAAGTCATGAGCAAACTGAAAAAAGGAATAGATTTATTTTTGTTGCAATTTTCCGTAAAGCTTGTATAATGAATAAAAAAAAACAAATATGCAGTTCATAATATATATATATATATATATATATATACATATATATACATACATACATATATATATATATATATATATATATAAAGCATAACGTGACTCGTGAATTGACCAAACCAATACAGTGATAATATAGTGTAGCAAATATTTTTGTTTGTAAATTTTGTTTAACATTTACTTAAATACTTTACAGCTCTATATGTGTTAATATTATATATTTAATTATTTATCATAATTTATTTTAATTTAAATTGTGTTAATTTTAAGACATACATTTCATTTAAAGAGCTATTTATTTTTATTTTAAAAGTAGTATCCAAATTTAAAAAATTATATATGGTAGTATTTATATCTTTGTTAAATTAAACTTAAAAATAAATGCAATTAAGTAATAAAGATAAATTAATTAAATTAATATAAATCTCTATTATTTTTGGTAATTATACATTCAAAATGATTTTAAAAAACAATATCAAAATGTTATCAATTCGTTTAAAAAAAATTTTAAATATAAATTAAAATAATCTAAAATCACATTTAATTAAAATTAATTTAAAAAATTATATTTATTCACCGCCAATCCGTATACACACTAAAAGGCGGAGACATTGGTGAAGGATTAAAATGTTAATCACGTACTTGCGGAGGATAGGCCTTTCGTACGACGGAACCGTTATAGTGTATAGTTACTTCCGTAATTTCACGTGGACTCGGGAGGGCCACTCATAGGATGGTTCTGTATTAGAATTCTCGTCCTTATATACGTATTGCATTTGTTGTAAGAAGGTTCTGTTTAAAATGTCTAAAAACGATGTTTATAGAATGCATGACCCTCTAAGCTTTAATCTTCGAATTTATTAATAATGCACATTGAAGTTATCCATAAAAAATATATGATTCCTATAAATTAGTTCTTCCATCAATTGTTCCATAGTTATCTATATCTCACTGTTTATATTATTTTTCAAAAGCATAAGTTTTCTTTGGACACAACTCATAATTTTATATTAATTAAAACAGGAGAATGATGAATATATATTTTAAAATTCCAAATTCTGATTTTTTTTAGATATAAGCTAAGGGATTAGAACTATATAAACACATTTTAAAACTGTTACGTTTCACTTTCATTTGTTTATAAGCAAACAATAAGACAGTTGACAGAGGATAAACTTTTGCAATAAGTTAGATATTATTTGGGAAAAAATTACCTGTTTACTTCGAAAAGAATTCGAATTTGTTACTACCTAGTGGCTAATCTGCTTTTATGTTTTCTTGTCTTTTGCTTGACCTTTATATTTATTATTGTATTGACAGAATATATTGTTAACAATATTAGAAATTTGGGGTGATGATTTTGTAAAAATGTGACGTTTCATATATAGCTTCTTTTAAGCCTTTGGTAATTTTCTTGCTCTACGACCTTTGTTATATAACTTAAGTTGACGTCTTTCGGGAGTTAGGTAAAGCCAAGTAATATGTATTTAGATAATAAAACTATCTAAGAATCTTTTTAAGAAATATTTTTGGTGGGATTTTCAGCTAAATATGACATGACAAAATATTTTTCTGTCAGAATACTCTTCTGACAAAAGTATTGCACTCATAGGCTTAAAATTATATATATATATATATATATATATATATTATAATTTTGTAGTGATTCACTTGACCTAGGACGAATCACTTAAATTTTTTTTAATTATTATGAGAAAAACTCTTGAGTGTATATATATATAGTTAATTAACATATATAATATTATGCAATTAAATAAAAATATAATTATATTAATTTTTAATTTTATTATTATTTATTTTATTATTTAAATTTTATTTTTATATATTCTTTTAAATATTTAAATATATGTGTCAAGCATATACATCATTTAAATAATTAATATTACAAAATTTTAAATTTCATTTATTTATTTTTATTTTGATGATTGAATAAATAAAATAAAAAATGAGTACAGATTAAATTTTTAGTAGATTATGTATATGTATTTCTAATAATAATAATAATAACAACAACAATGATTATTATTATTATTATTATTATATGTGGGATCAAAAATTTAAATTTGAAAATTTATGTGATAGCTATTTTATTTAGATATTTTTATTTGTGAACGAAATTATTGATGATTATCAAGATATCTCTTTCGTTGAATTATAATAATCATACTTTTAAATATATAATTTTATAGTTCTTTAAATATATATGATAATCAAATTAGTGTGCAATTGTTTTGTGTAAATATTGATGAGTTATATTATAATTTTGATAGATTACGTTAATATATAATTAATTAATATATATAACATTATTAAATTATATTTATATTATATTATTTAATTAAAAACATAATTATATGAGTCTTTTTGTTTTATTAATATTTATTTTATTATTTAAATATAAAATCATAAATATTGTTGTCAAAACATTTGAATATATGTTTTCAAAATATTTTAGAATTACAAATACAATATATTTCTTTTTCAAAATATCTTAATTAATAGACTACATACAATTTTAAAATGTGAAATTTAAAATTTTATAATATTAATTGTTTAAGTGACGTATATGCTTGACACATATATTTAAATATTTAAATCCAATATATAAAATAAAATTTAAATAATAAAATTAAAAATTAATGTAATTATATCTTTTATATAATTTGATAATATTATATATTAATTAATTATATATATAAATTATATATATATACACACACATAAAAGTGCCTCACCTCTATGTGTGTGTCAGGATTTGAGGACGAATCACTAAAAAAATTATAAAAAAAAAAAAATTAGTACAACTTTAAATATATGAGTGCAATTCTTTTGTTAAAAGAGTATTTTGAAAAAAAATATTTTGTCAAGTATAAGTTGAGACCCATTAATCGCTCCCAACATTCTAACTTTAAATACAAAGCATTTTTACAAATTATGAGACACCATAAAACACTTTGCCATCCTAATTTGTATTTAATCCAACTCGAGCTATAAGTATTACTTTTTAATTACAATTATGATTAAATTTTTAATTTTAAAAAGCCTTGCCTTCCCAAAACGAAAGGTGCGACCCGCTGGGTGTAACCCCACCCGCCCGAGTGACCGCGTGACCTAGACGATCACACTCGGCTCTTGATAATTCTAGAAGGGTCCATCTGACAAAACCCCATTCCTTTTCTTAGGGTTTTATCTTCATTTCTTTAGTATTAGTTCCTCCACTCACAAATCAGAATATACCCAGTTCACTTCCGATTAAGGTATCATCTGGTTCTACTCTCTCTTGTGGGAAAGCTTTCTGCTCTCTTCGTTCGTATGCTTGCTTCTGGGGAAAATTTAGAAAATCAGCTCCAATGTTTACGTGGGCACTTTATATAATTAATTCTGCTGCGTGTTCTCTTCTTCTTACCACTTGTCTGTTTGTTCCCTTCAATTAAATCGAGAATGGTAGTGTAATTTGTGTGTTTTCTACTGATTCTGTGGGCAGCTAGACAGTAGGCACTCCAATGGCGACAGCTCAGCTCACAGCATCATCACTTTCTACTGTGAATTTGTCATCGTTTGAAGGTCTTCGACGTTCAACGGTTCAATTTTCTTCTGTCGGACATTTAAGAATAGGTGGCCTTACTCAAAGGTCGTACAGGAGTTTGGTCGTCAAAGCTGCAACTGTTGTAGCCCCTAAGGTATATTGCTGTCACCCTCAATTTCATCCTTTTATGAACTTTGAAAAAGAATAAAAGAAACAAAAATGATTTGAGAAGTATGGCCACGGTTTCAGTTTTCTGTTTCTAATCGTTAATGTTCTATCTTGCGTGATGCACTGACCCTTTATAGTTCGCCCTTGTTACGACATTGCCACAATTATACACAGACGGGGCGGGTTACATCATACAATGTGAGCAAACAGAAAGAGTCTAATGTTAGCAAAATTCTTGGGGTCATACAAGTAAACAACGTTTGTGCTTTGCTAAGGTTTAACATTTATTATGAGACTGTCCTGGCTAACAGTTGTTGAAAGACTGTCGGGATTCAGCTTATTAATTACTTAACGCATGATGGGGCTGCCTGTTTGGTTATATGTTCGATATACCCTACTGAGAAACACGTTTCATGCTTTTAAACTACATCAAATTCTACTAGCTGTATCTGTTTTCTTTTATACAACTCCAGATCATTCAATTGCGAGTGAACTCAGCAGAAAATGTAACTTGAATGCTTCTCTACTGGGTCCGTGTTCAATATTGTATCATATTAGATTGCCTTTATAACTGAACCTACCTGCCATGTATGGATAATGTAATATTCGATTTTCTTATGTGCATTATTCCCAAAAAAAATTTCTCCCTGATTTAGTGCTACATGTGGTTGACTTGTAATTACACTGTGCAGTACACCTCTATTAAGCCTTTAGGTGACAGAGTGTTGGTAAAAATTAAGGACGCAGAAGAGAAGACTGAGGGTGGGATCTTACTTCCTGCGACTGCTCAAACAAAGCCTCAGGGGGGTGAGGTGGTTGCCATTGGAGAGGGAAAGACAGTTGGGAAGAGCAAAGTGGAAATTGCTGTGAAGGTCGTATTGCTATAACAATGATTTTTCTTGTTGTGTTGTGTGTAAGGTTGTTTTTATATAATTCTAACCGAAGCCATTCATTTATACTACAGACAGGTGCACAAGTTGTGTATTCAAAGTATGCAGGGACTGAGGTGGATTTCAGTGGTTCAAAGCATCTCATACTTAAGGTTGATGACATTGTTGGTATCCTTGAAACAGATGATGTCAAGGATCTTAAACCTTTAAATGATAGAGTCTTAATCAAGGTATGTTCCCGTTCAGAGCTTTCCATAATCCATATATTGTCCTCGGATGTTAATTGAAGAATTACATTGGATCATCTTTTATCCTTCTAGAAAATGTTATTGTCCTCGAGGTTCCATAATTTCTGTTAAGCAGATATCCCTATCTGTCGTATAGGTGTTGCCTTTTAAAGATACTCATTTCTGCTGTATTTTTAATATCTGCGATTGTGGCTATGTTATATATTAACTTACTTTTGATACAGGTTGCTGAGGTTGAGGAGAAAACTGCAGGGGGTTTGTTGCTGACAGAAGCAGCAAAAGAGAAACCATCGATCGGAACGGTATACTTCCTTTCTAGAAAAGATAGTACTTTTAGTTATCACAAACTCTGGAAAATTGCTTGTGGATAATTAAGACTCGAATGTTTTGGTATCTTGCTGTTTTAGTTTGTGGAGGTAGGCCATAATATGTGTTCTGCTTTGGATTTCACAGGTAATAGCAGTTGGACCAGGGCCTCTGGATGAGGAAGGCAACAGAAAGCCGTTGTCCATTAGCCCCGGGGACACTGTTTTGTACTCCAAATACGCGGGGAATGACTTCAAGGGCAAAGATGGTTCTGACTACATTGCCTTGAGGGCCTCAGATGTCATGGCTGTACTTACCTAGTGTTGTTTTCCTGCTTTTTAATTTAAAATTTTTTTTGTATGTGTTGAGGAAAGTGGATTTTTGTTTCTAATGACATTTGAAATATAGTTGATTGCAAGCTTGCAGCTTCTTGTTTTTAGAAGACATCTCTAGTTACCTTCTTTTACATTTTGTGTTTCAAATACAGTCAATTGTGCCGAGATTACCTCAGAGCTCAGATGTTGTCGGGATGGTACGGGTCCGAGTAAGGCATTGAAACTCGTAAATTCCATCTTCTTCTCTGAATTAAAAATGAAACTTTTAACTAACGTTGAGCTCCGCATGATGTCCTTTGGATCTAATCCTATTATTTAGGTCAGAAAGACCGTGGGGTGAACCCTTTGCATGACCGATAAACTATAAATATGGGACAATTCAATTTTAATAGTCAGGTAATGTCAGGTGAATTAAAAGAATTGAGACAAATTAGAAAGTTCATATTAAAAGCGAGATTATCTGGCATATATTAATAAAGTAGGCTCATTTCTAAGTCATGTCGCTGTGCAGGAAATGGTACATGTATCTTATCTTACGGTTTGATAAAATTACATGCAGTTTTTCTTATTTTTAATATTAAACTACATATTTGCTTTACTATCATATCACATAAATTGTTTCGATATTTGAATATAATAGAGTCGAAGTGAAAGATTGACATTGTACCCGGGGACAAATTGATAAAATTTAAGCATAGTTGAATCATAAACTAAAATTTATATAATATTAAGATCTATATTATGAATAGCGATAGCTTTTAAATATAAATAACTCACGTGTTTATCAAAGGAGCATATTAGGAATGGAAAAAGGTTCTCAAATTTGAGGATTTTCATGGAGACTATCTTATTTAGGGATTTATGTTTGAGGAATTCTTTGCCGTAGAAATGGGAATGGGTGAAAATTCTCTTCCGAGAAAGTTTGGGAATGGAGATGATACTCCTGCCTCCTGATATCCTTGTCTTAACCAATTCTATATATATATATATATATATATATATATATATATATACTAGTTTTTATAATTTTACTTATTTTACTCGTTACTTTTATTTAAAATGATTAAAAAAATTTCTATTTAACTTGAGTAATTTCACTCATTACAAATTTAACCTTCCCCTTCTTCAAGACTTTGAACGACATAGTAAAATGATTTTCATAGATCACATTATAATAGAGGATGGAAAGTGAATATTAGAAAAAAAAATGATGTTAATTATTTATAAATTAAGCTTAAGGATAAATTTAGAAATTAGAGTTATTTAAATGGTTTTATTTTAAATTTAATTATCAAGTGTTATCTATTGTAACTTATAAAATTTGTTATAAAACTTATCATTTGAATATTTGTAGTTTTATGAATATAATAAATACATGTTAGATAACATAAATAAGGAGTCTGAATTTCAAATTTAAATTTTAAATATATATATATATATATATGTATGTATGTATTGATTTTTTTTTTCAAATTTTATAAAAAAAGTTTCAAAATCCTTGTTAGGATCTTAGGGATCTGTATTCTCGTGAAAAATAGGGATGAGAAAAAATATCCCAAAATAAAGAATGAAAATAGAAATGAAAAATATAATTGATGAAGGGAATGGGAGGGTGCAAAATTGCCATCCCTAAATAATACATATTTTACCCTCTTAAATTATGATATAATAATTTTAATACATCTGCTTTAAAATATAATAAATACTTTTTTATTTCAGAAAACAGATGTTAAATGAGATTAAGAATTAACATCTACTTTTTCTTCATATACCATATACATATATATATATATATATATATATATACACACACACACACACACAATTTGTAACTAGGTCTTATTTCAAGAGCAAAATATTTTTTTTCTCGTGATAAAAGAAAATTTAAGTCAAATTACGTTCATATTTGGGTACAAAGAATTAATTTTTTCTTTAAATTAAAATTTATCTTAATTAAAAGGGTGATTATTATATCATCACAACAACAAATAAAAGAGCCAAATGTCATATGTTTTTGGGGCTGCTTTAATGTTTCTTAATGACATAAACATGGAAGTTTCTATAATGAAAAAGAAAAACTATAATTTCGTGTTTAAGATCAGTTATGTAAGTTAACACTCATAATCTAAAACTATAATATGGTATCCCATCTCATTAATCATGATCTTAAATCATGGAGAACTGACGTAATTGACACAGTCATGATGCCTTGTTGAAGCTGCCCGGATTAGACTAATTCTTATCCCATGGTGATTAAACAACTTAATCCGGCACTGGGAGAGACATTGTGAGTAATTAGATATCTGCATCTCATTTTGCATCTTGTTCAACAATTGGAAGGCCACAACACTGCACCTTCCTCTCATTGAAATATTCACTGGAAAAAATCTAAAAGCTGCCCATTCCTCCCAAAACTCAACTATTCTTCTGGAGACCCTGTCATAGTACTCATGCTACGAAGAGCGACTATGAAACCTTGGGTTTTTCAGAATGATGGTTCTACGGTGATGCAAGCCTTTACTGCGTTAAGAGGCTCGTCCCTCTTGGATGACAGTGTACACGACTGTATGGATCTTTTCACAATCATTAGAAGCGTTGTCCATCCATCATGTTTAAAATGATTATATTGCTGTAGCCCGACATATGGCAGATAGCTTGAGTATCTCATGCCGATGAACTTCATTTTCATTCAATAATATAATGTTTTTGTGAGATATCATTTCTGCATACAGAAAGGCAACTGCAAACCGAAAAACACTACCCAAAAGATAAAATAGGGCCTAAAAAGAACAGCTTTTCTTCGTCCAAAATGGGCTTCTCCATAATTGACGTCAAGGAAATAGAGAGGCGCCCTATAAAGAAGTTAGAATTTTCAACCATTGTCAATTGTCCGAGTCATCACTATAGTTACAACATTTTTACATTCTCCACTTTTACCACATGATTTACAGAGGCGTAAGGTGTAAACAAAAAAATAATTTCATATCAGAACCATCGATTATACACCAGTTGGCCGCCTATACTGCTGCCTCTAGCCAAAAAAGAAAAATATTCCTAACACAGCAGCCACAAGAAAAGCAGATTCTAAGGCAGGGTCTGTAATAACAATAAACAATAATAGAATCTGCTACTGCTACATCTAAGATTCTAAATTTCTCACCATTAAAATCCATGCAGAGAACAATCTTCTAAAATACCTAATCAGCTGCATCACTTGGAATGATCATAGGTCCTTGCATTTGTGATAGAGGTAAGGCACCCAACCAGAACTTTAAAGGACAAAGTTGGTCCTTTATCTTTCAAAATATACAAGTAGACTGCTCCAAAGTGTCAAGATTTGACATCCTCATCGGTTAAATGAGGCAGCAGAGTTATCATCGTATTGTCCCCTCCATGCATTACCACTATCAGTCCCACTACAAGCTTGGTTGGATATTGGAACATTACCTAAATCCCCATCTAAGCTCATTTGCTGCACTTCAGCAGATGAGAGTATCTTTATGCTCTGGACACAGCTTACAAATTCTCTGCAAAGAATCATGAGTTGAACAGTTGCGTAAACAAACCAGAAGGGCTGAAAAGGTAGGCATGTATAAGCTAGGAGGAATTAACAACTTACTCCCAAGGGTCATCACCAACAAGAAGAATGTCATTTTCATGATCCACATATACTAGTTTCCAGTCAGTCCTCTGAGGATCTTCTAGTTGCCCTTCAATCCCAAACATCCGAGCCAAGTCATGCCGGAGTTCATCATATCCCTTGTAACGAGTGACATCAATGCATCTTCCAACAGAGCCACGTTTCTGAACCTGCAGATATTTTTAAAGCAGCATAAAACTTTTAAATGTACCACCCAAGGTACATTAAATCACAACATAAGTTCTAGATAGTGATTTCAAGTAGTGCTACAAGAACGATGAAGCCCAAGCTGAAGCTGACTATGTTTTTGATTCGCACCATAAAGGAAAAGAAACCAACTATGGTGAAAATGTTTGTAGACTAAACTTGTTTAAGGAACAAATTTATGACATGCATGGATGATAAACATTTAATAAAACAGCAAATGAGTACGGATGATAAACATTTTATTTTAAAAGATTAGAAAGAGATTGAGACAATAAAATAAAATAAAAAGGAGAAACGACATTTGCTTAGCCGTGAAACCATAAGTAAATATGTGGAAATTAGATTTGATGTTGTAATTTTAGCAATTGGCTTATTAAACTCTAAAGAACAGAAAAAATCTCCATGAAGCTTAATGTGCACCCTCCTTGAACTGCATGATATCCCTACTTATATGGATTTCAATAATAATTGACGCACCCAATGAATGTAGCAAATGCGCTAATAGAACAGATCTACATTTGTCAAAAATGACAAACCTTAGTATATGTTCGCATTCGTTGAGTCTGGTTAGTCCACAAGCTATTATTCAAAACTCCAGTTTCATTGATGGCAACATCACTTGAGCAACCAGGCTTAAAGGGCATGCTTGGCACACCGAATGACTGTGAGCTGATGGCAGCAGTTGACAGCTCAGTTTCAATGTCTCTTGGAGCACCACCATAATTAGAGAGCAAATTTTGAAGATCTTTTTGAGAGTCATACCCTCTAGAGAGCAAAGTATCAGGCGTTAGTCCATCAAGATTAGAGGCAAATGGTAGATTGTTCCTAGGATGCGATTGGACATCCCCATCCATGCAAAAGTTAGGAAGGGGGAAGTTTGGCTGCACGCTGCAAGGATCAAGACAGTAAGATGTTCCAGAAGAAGAAGCTTCCAGCTGATCAATTATTGTCCCTTTATACTTCAGCTGGTCAGGGCCTTTTACACCTGGCAACTCATGTTTGATTTGGATGTCAGACTTGCCCTGAAGCTCCTGTACCAGATTAGTAGAGGGCTCAACAACCAAGGTCCCCCCTAATGTGGCTGGCACTTGTTGATTTCTCTTCAGGAGGTTTGGTGTAGATACCTGGCAGTTATTAGTTGATGGTGAGGTTGAACACGAAGGGGCATCTCCATCTGTAAGGCTAGAAGGAGCTCTGGTAGTTGTAAGTAGGTTTTGTGTATTCTGGGGTTGGTTCAAAGGAAGCTGTTGTGATTGCATCAGAGGTGAAGAAAAACCGTTACTGTTCAGAAGCTTCTCTGCAGATAATGCATTGTTGCTAACCTGTTGAGACTGATGCTGAGATAGAGGCAATTGTGGTAGCTGCGGGTTTTGTTGGTGAGCTTGCTGTTGCTGTAGCAGCTGAGGTTGCAAAAGTGAACTAGCTGGAGAAAGAAGTTGCTGTTGTTGTTGTTGTTGTTGCTGCTGCTGCTGCTGTTGCTGCAATTTTTGTAGCAACTGTAACTGCAGTTGTTGCTCGGAGAGGTTTTGTTGTGGCACCACTTGTGGTTGTTGTGGTGCCCTCTGTGACAGGCTTTGTTGCAATAATTGCAATGAGGAATGTTGCTGCTGCCTCTGTAAGAGACAAGCTTGCTGGTCTATCTGTTGCTGAAATTGTGAATCTTGTGGTAAGGTTGTGAGCGGGAATGTATTTTTATTAGCCAATTGAATGCTTTGCTGGAGTGGGATACCGCCTGAGAGTAATTGCTGTTGCTGAAGCTGGGGGTAGGTTACTGGTTGCTGCACGCTCTGATTTGGAATGTGGCTAGAACCAATAGCCCCATTATTTATAATGGCCTGTTGACATGACTGTTGCTGTTGCTGCTGCTGCTGTGGTTGTTGTGCTCGCTGTTGATGCAATTGAGGCTGTTGTTGCTGCTGATGTGACAGATTTTGTGCTTCAGGGAGCTGCTGTTGCTGCCTCTGCTGCTGGAGGTGGTTTCCAGGTGTTTGTAACAATGATTGTAGCTGCTGCTGTTGCTGCTGAGGCCATGATGCTGGGGCCTGTTGCAATTGGTTGACTTGGCTTGGTAAATTTGGTTTGTTAAATTGAAGATTTGGTGCAGAGAGGACAGGGGCTTGAAAGCTCAATAATTTGGATGGATCATCAGTGCTGAGGTTATTATGAAGGGAATTGGATGAAAGCATGGATGGGAAAATTCCTGATGGGGTAGCAGAAAACTGATTATTCTGTTGCATGCTCATCCACTGAACTAGACTCAAACCAGGAAACATTGAACTTGAGGCATCCTTCATGCCAAAGTCATCTCCAAGCCACGGCATAGCTCTCTTGAAAGCATTTTCCATGTCAAACTCATCATCTGCAAAAGAAACCAAAGATATGATTGGCACTTATTAATATATACAAAATCTGAAGTGATGACCTTCAAAAGAGAGAGGAATGCCATGGAGGTTTTCTGATTGCTACTTTTCAGTGCAGGAAAAGCAACTGGATGACAATATACTTTTGATATAGGAAAAACTATATCATTTTTCTAAGAGGAAATTACTGATGAAACAGGAGTTAAGGACCAGAACTGCAAATATCAGAAGTGTAGAACTGCTATAATTTTATTTGCAAAAGAGTAAAAGAAAAAGTATAGCCAAGTAAATCCACACGAAGTCAAATTGTACCAATTCTTTTCTAAGAGAGTTAGCTCTGTTACAGATAATGAATTATTGAATCTACAACTTGAATTCCATATCATGCAGCTTCTTGACCTAATCACATATCTATGACTCACGAGACTAGAACCAAATTCATTTGTTTCATCACAGTACACCTGGATACTGAATTATAGATATACAACAGAGGCCAATATAAAATTCTTCATTAGAAGTTGCTCTACATGGACTGTGGGGGGTTTCTACCTGGCATTCCTGGTTGCTTTGGGAACTTGGGCCTGAAAAAAGGAGGTGGGCAAATGTAGAAAGGAGTCACTACGGGTTCAATGTCCCAAATTGAAACTCTGCTTGGCCGCTCGCCAGCTGTTGATTCATCCCATCCAACCTATCAACATTAAAAAAATTGACTGCCTTATAAGCTAAATTGCTAAAACTGAGGTTCAGTATCCAGCAAAGAAAGTAATGTAGGGGACAGAAACAAAGGACCAAGCACATTTAGATCATAGAACATTGAACTTCAATGCAAGTAATAAGATACACTACTTACGACTTAGGAAATGAAGAACATTTAAGTAATCATTAAGCAATTTTGAAACTAAAAGCAGCAGAAAATTATTCAAGTTACCAATTCCACACAACAGGAAATAGTGTAAAACTACATTAATTCTATTGTACATTTTATTTATTGAACTTATAGAACATAAATGTTTTAATAATACCTGGAGATTGCGCCACTGTGAATTTTTCCAGCGCACAGGGTCCAAGTCACTGATCCCTGTGATTGTACCCATGTGTCTGCGAACTCCTGACTCCTCAGTCTCAAACATCATTCTAAACCTCATTCCCAGAG
The DNA here is from genome assembly GCA_037074485.1 of Delonix regia. Classification (NCBI taxonomy): domain Eukaryota; kingdom Viridiplantae; phylum Streptophyta; class Magnoliopsida; order Fabales; family Fabaceae; genus Delonix; species Delonix regia. Next base: position 38,011,281 of record CM073451.1, read on the forward strand.
AAACTTGGGTGTACATGGCTTTATTATACTTAGCCAATGGAATAACAAATTCAGAGGGGCTAGCCCTGTTAAATTAACGCAGACTATAAGAGGCTGTCACAAATATTCAAAGGATGTCATCTCATGTTATGATAGTTAATATGATGATGTAGTACCTTGGATTGTAAAATATGGTAAATGGGCTGTTATTTGCAGCAGCGTGAGCTGCAGCAGCAAGAATGCCTATATGCATGCTGTCACTGGATATGACTGATGAAGAGAGAGCAGGCTGCTGTCTATTAGCACGCCTTATACCTAAAAGAAGTTGCTGTTTTTCATCTCTAGAAAAGACAAAAAGTATGGCTCAGCAACAGAGGGGCAACATATTCCTGAAATCTCCACAGTATAAATTTATTTCTTACCGAATGAAAAGAACAGAATCTCCAGCAAATAGTCTTTTTGTGCTCACAAAGACACTCCAACCAGTAGTCAGCAGATGCCTCTTCGGTTGTCCTGCAATTAATGTGTTAAGTATAAACAATTTAAGCATTTAACTATGCAAAACATCAATTACAGATCTTTCACAAACCTAATTTGGTTGAAGCACTCATGACTAATTCCAAGATTAAGGAGTATTATCAATATCTTCAGAAATTTAGTTCATGACATGTTTTGATCCAACCAAAATAAGGTAGCGTGACTGAATATAATTTATGCCATTGTTGTCTAGAAAATTTTTTATCTTGATTATGCATAGGTGACTACCAATGACAATTTATTGAAGGAAAATGGCAATGCAGAAAATGTAAAAGTGAAAATACCGCGATAAATATGTCTGAATGTCCATGTATTGTCATGTAAATCTTTGGCGACAATCTCCTGAGCGGGAGGTTGGATTGAAAAATCCTATTAGAAGCATTGTGGTCAGTGTAGAAGGAAAACCCAAATGAGGACTACATAAAATTCTTCTGGATCTTGCCACAACAAATCAGAAAGTTGTACACACCAGAGGTGGAAATATTTTCTCTGCTGCTCTACGGGGTACAGAAAATCCACCATGTGTGCTTGTGTCACTAGCTGTCAGGGTTTTGCAGAAGAACTCAGCAGGTTGTCGGCTTTGCTTCAGACCCATGTCTGATGCCAGTATTGCTTCCTTGTCATACTGTAGAACAAACATTCAACAATCTTTGATTATGTTCCAAATGGTTCGTTAGGGTAAGAAAAGGCGGGGAAAGGACACAGATACACATCAATAAATTATCAGATAATCAGATTGGACAGCTGACCTACTTTGTTTACAGGTTGAAGGGTCATCTGTGCATAGACCTCATCAGTTTCCAGATCAGCCTGATCCAACACATCAAAGAACATCAATATATATTCCATTTTAGAAAATTATATAGGCTATTATGTCAAAGGATTCAGAAACTAATGTTGTAGCACTTATATTGCTTTACACCAGGCTGGCCGATACACTCAGCTTAGAAAAGTTTACATTAATGATATTAGGAATTCAGGATACTGCAAATCCATGATGTGGCTACGGACAACAAATACATAATATCATGGAGATATGTTTCATTCAGAAATGTCAGCTTTGTTCTTCCAAAACCACATATCCAGATAACCATGGATGATCCAAAAAAGTCAGAGAGAAGTTGACAAGTTAGCGTGTACTCAAGGAAAATATATCTCAGTATAGAAATTAGTATATATATATATATATTCTCCTGCTATAAAATTATAATAAGATTTCTTCACAAGGTTTTAAATATAGCAGAACAGTGAAAGACCACACACATGCAGTGCAACATTGTGAAGCATGCAAATCAACTTGGACGGAAGGTTAGGGTAGCTAGGTATGAAATCAGCCTCCTTTTGCATGGATGCCGCAACCTGAAAATTATAGTGTGCAAAATAAACTCCATTAGATTCAGACACCAACATGAAGAATAAACACACACTAAAATCAAGACATAAGAAACATACTTGCTCACTGTGTCCTTGAGGGAAGTAAATGACAAGACTTCCAACAGGAGGTAAAGAAACCAAGGGTCCAGCACATGCATGCCATAACTCTGAGTTGATTGTCTTTCTTTCTCCTGTTGCCAAAACAGATGTGCTGTTACTCCATTCAATAGAAGAAGAGAAATAAAACAAATTAATAATAGTCAACTTTATATTCAACCTTTTTCTAACAGCTATACTATGACTATAACGGTAGAAATGAATAAGAGACTCCAATCACATTATAAAAGACAAGAGAAACAACATGCTTTTGGATTTCAAGAAACCAGTAAACTTTCCATAAGGCATTGGCTTAGAAGCTTTATTCTGAGTGGAACCAATCAAAACTTATTTCAAAGGCATTTATTACAGTATTAAAAAGTGCAGAAATAATGCTCAAGAGTCAGGATCCTCAGCTGGAAAAATAGATTGTTCTTCGGAGTTTGGAGCATAATACCAGTGTTAAGTACTTAAAAACTCAACAACCTAAAACATCAGCATCTTGCAACAGAAAATATAAATTCTATTTTCTGGCCCTCAAGATGACAGAAAGACAGAATAATTATTGCGAGGGGCATAGTTCAAGCCCATGATTATTAACAGCGCAAAGTCTAGAAGGAGACATAGTTTCTGAGAACATGCTGCAGAGCTTCAAAAGGTTAAATAGAAAATTCCTTAACAGGCTATGTCTCACAGGAGAGTAACTTAAAATAACCTGCTAAGACATGTATTGCCAAAAAAAGAAAAAAACCTATTGCCAGAATCAAAAGACGCCACTTTTACATATTTTCCTGTTTTCTTGATCTTATCATCTCTAGATTCGTTATCAATAATAATTTTACTCTAGCTGGTTGTACATGGAAAATGGAGTCAATCATGATGCAACTATTAACTACGACCTCAATTACGGAGATCAAAATATCTGATATAAACTACATACAAATATATTTGTTACTCATTATTTTCCTTCTGGCATATGATTTGCTGAAGAAGAGCAGCCATGGGACTACCTCGGCATCAAGTACAGAGGAGATAAAAGACAAGAAGATTAGATGACCTCCTTTTCCCAAAATGGTACAAAATGGATAACTGAACAACCCATTTTTCCAGCTAAACTAAAACCAGCTTTGCTCATCTTAACATCAAAATAAACTTCCAGAAGCAACAACTGACCCATATTTCTACAACTATTGCTACAAGTAAAAGTGCAGGTTTTAAGAAGCTTGTAAATCATTCAAAACAGAATCCATTGAAGACACATTCGAACTAAAGAGTTTTGGGCTAATTCAAAGAAGTACAAAACTTAAGAAAAGAAAGAAGAAAAGAAACAAGCAACATATTAAAGAGAAAATCATAAACCGCCGTAACATGTTCATTCAGTTCAGTAAAAATATCAAAAGGAAAATACTATCCGCTAAATTAATCAAGAAAATTAACCAAAAAATAATCACCCGCTCTCATTCCCCTTTCCTGAGACTCTGTTACCACTTATCAGAAGTTTAATTTCCCAACTATCGCATGTAGAACAGCTAACTATTTCTTGGACACGAACTATCACAAAATTGTGATAATTACTGGATCTTCAATGCAATAAAACTAATCCAGAAAGAAAAAATCAACATTTCCTTGAAAGCAATCATCCTGGGTCACTGAGGATGGTTTGCGCTTGACGAATTAGAACAATATATTCAGCGAGAGGAAAACTGAAAACCAAAGACAATGAGCCATGAGAAAACACACCTTCGCCAGAATTAGGCAAGTAACCATTTGGTAAAGCCTTCATGATGACCCGTAAATATGATGACCCCAAATAAATTCAACACTTGGCCTTCTTTAGCACGATTTAACCTTGCTTCCCAAGTTCTTCACAGAAAGAAAATTCTCCAAAAACTTCCACCAAGATGAAGAATCCCCTTTAGTGTCAGCTACGAAGTTGTCCAATATCATCGGATACAATCAACAAAAACCTGACCCTTTTCCCAGAAATGCATAAAGAAGTCGAAATGAAACTCAACACAAACCCTCCTCTTTCAGCAGTAGTAATCCTGATTAGAAGAAAATTCTAAAGGAATGGAATTCTTCTGCTTGAATCAAAACGCCAAAACCAGAACTTTACCGCTGAAACATCGGCATCAACGAAGCAGGTAAAAGCAAGTAAAAACTGTTGTTGGTGCCCAACAAGCCAAAATCTCACAGAACCGCTTCAATAGCTCTCCAATTGACTAAAAACAGGGGGGGGGGGGGGGAGAACGAAACCCAGTTCAATAATTAGCACCCAAATGAAAATATGATGCAGAGAATCAACCTCCGGCCACCATTTCCATTGCCGTCAGTGGATAAGCAGTAGGAGAGACCAGAAGTAACCAGAATGGAAAAAACAGGAAATGGGTAGTTAGTTCTTTTTCCGAGGACTAAGGTAGCAGAATACTGTCGCCGGGATCAAAGTTGTGAGAAACTGACTTGTCGCCGGGAAACCAGAGGCTGAACAAAAGCAAGACAGCTTTTTTCTTTATGTGAACAAGCCGACATCAAATATAGACCCGAAGCAATCAATCAGACAGGCATGGTTAAAGGAACTCATTAAAGAAGTAGTGTAGTCAAAAAAAAAAAAAAAGCAGAAGCTGATTACTAATGTTGTTTATTTAATTACATGACATAATGGTCTTTCATTAGATAAAATTCCCCGTGATTATAAACTTGGGCCCCAATTTCACCTCAGATTCCACTGAAACATTTCGTGCTGCTTTTTAATGGTAGTGTGAAGTTGTGAATTCTAAAATGTGAAATGAAAAAAAAAAAAGTTTGTGACCTGGTGTTAGGAGAGGTTGGCGTTATAGTTGTGGATGCCAGTGACAAGGGGCCGTTGGATGATACAATTTACCTTTTATGGTAACAAGGTTTTTTGGAGATCTGGTACATTAACTTGGTACAGGTAAAGATTAACAATAAATTTTTATTATACTTGGGCACCCACTAGTGATGTTTAATTTTTTATTATTTTATTATTTTGTATCGCCTTGTTTTTGGGGATTCTTCTTGGATGTTTGGACCCACATAAACAAAAAAGGCATACTTGAAAGATGATTTTAATGATTCTCTAGGCCCAAACATCTCCAAAAGTTGTATTATGTTAATGAAATGCTTTTGATAATAACTATAATTACTACTCTAATTAATTCATGGAATTATATTTTTCTCTTCGTAATTTTGTATTCAAAAGTAGATCAATTATTTTTCTTTCATGAATGAAGAGATCCTGTATTAGTATACTACTACGCTCAATCCCCAACAAAAAAGGTTTGAAGTAGTATTTGATTCTTGACCTGTTAAAAAAGTATCCCAAAAGAAAAAGAAAGGAGAATTTTTATATACACGCTAGGACGGCCACTAGCCGCAAAAGCAGGAGATCTTCACATGTCAAAGTAGTTTGATATGTACTTGTTTTTTCTTAATATCAATCCAACTATTAATTTCTGTCCAACTTCTTGAAATTCCAAGTTTGAGTAAACTTACTTATTATATAAATAAATTTATTGAATTTAAGCTAGTATAATTAACCAATTGGTCTTTGAAATTTGTTAATCGCAAGAATAGAATACCTGTTATCAGTGAAAGCTTCGTAACTTTTCAGAACATGCGTATTCACGCATACAAAAGTACATTTTCTTGTTTGTTTGATTTACATGTACACATTGAGAGTGAGAAAATGGGTGCCTTAGGAAGAAACCCATATATATTATATCTCCCCAGCACATGGGGTCAAAATTTTGAGACATATTCTTTATATTTATTAATATAAAACTCAATTCGTTTGACAAAAATTCAAGTTTGCCCATAATCGTTTGTTTATTGAGATTATATTCGAGTTTAAATCTAATTTACTTAATTTATTTAAAATCAACAAATTTCTACAGACTATAATGTTTCACAAAAATCCTTGCTACATAATACTTTTTATTTGCTCTCAATCCACTATATTACGAAGGATATTGAAGAAAAGTTGAAATAGAGAGAAGAAATATAAATGGAGTTTCTAAATTAGAAAAATGGTATATGATTTCATTGATTCACTTATGAAGATCTAACAAATTTGCGTGTAATTGATTTAGCTTGTTAATTGACTGTATGGTTAAAGTTTAATCCCATTACAAATATTATTTTGAGAAATTAAGACACTTTATCCCTTTTATGAAATTTGTTATCTTTGAAAAAAAATCATAAATAAATTTGGACCACTTCATTCAGGCTGAGCGTCTAGCTAAGCCTTAAATCAATTATGGTCCTAAATTATGATCTTAAAAAATAATTGTCTCCTATAATTTATTGTATTGATGAGAAATTTTCTCTACTTACTTTATGTGACTATAGACGTAGGTTCTATTTCAAGAGTCCTAGTGCCGAAATTATTTAATACTTTATTTAAGAAGCTATATGAATTCCACATCAATTAATATTTATTCAATAAAAATATAAAAATTATCATAAGTTTCTAAAATCTTGCTTCAACATGGAATTAAAGGCATATCTGATTTAGATTATATTGATTAACGGTTACGTAAAATTTTATTTTGATTGGATAAAAAAATCATTTTATTTGGTTACGGATTTTTTAAGATCGAATTGAGAAATTTTACTTTTCAAAGATAAAATTATTTATTAAATTATTAATTTAGTATAAAATAATACTTCATACAATTTGGAGAAATCTAGCTAGGATAGAATTTGACCAATCTGTAACATTGTCACTGTCGAAAACCAAATAATCCAGAGACCCACAAATCAAGAAAGATATTTGCAATTATGCAACAGTTATGTAGTCAAAAATCACGAGAAATGCTTATGGCGATCGACTAATTGTATCGCAATGGAAGTTAAAAATGACACCTTTATGGAAAAGCTACATTTTTCAAGAAATTAAATTTGTTCATTGATAAATCTTTTTTAAAACCTTTTATCTAATTTCTTTTCTTCTTCTTTTTCATAAAAGTGATATAGTTGGCATGCGAAGTTGAATGAAGCTGTCTTATTTAACTTTGTCTATTTACGATAATTATATATATGATGTCAGTTTTGATGAATTATAGAAGTAGTATTTGTTTACAAAACCTAAATTATTGAGGGTGCTGCTTCAGACTCAGACCCCTTTCCCATCACGTCCGACTCCATTATCTTGACCTAATGTCCTGTTTCACGACTGATAATTGTATAGTATTTAATATTTTAATAATATTATTCATTTTTTTATTTTTTATTTTACTTATTATTATATCTTAATTCATAAATATTTTTATTAAAATTTAAACTTGAGACCACTCCAACGAGTATAAAGAATCTTAACACCAAACTATACAAGACTATTTCTGTTATACTTTATGTTTTAATACAGTTGATATATTCTTCTTTTGTAATTAATATCACCATCAACTAAACAATATTGGTATATTTAGCATGTTATAAATTATCTTTTTTCGGTAAATAGCAACTAATCACATTGAGAAGTGTATTATTTCAGTTAAGAATAAGATGTACAAAAAAAAATTACGGTAATTTTCATAAAAACTGATTAGACAAAAAATTATTTGACTTTCTTGGTACATATATATATATATATATATATATATATAGAATATTTTATCCTATTTTTATTTAATGATATTAGTATTTTAGATAAGACATAATATTTTTTAAATAATTATTTAATGGTTCTACTAATATATTACTAATAAAATTACAAATTTATCCCAAAATTTAACACTAACTGAACTTTCTGTACTATTATATTAAAAATAACATTACAATGTTTTTTGTTTATACAAAATTTATTTTATATTAATACTAAATAAATAGTGGGAAATTTTTTTACAATAATTTAGTCAAAAATTTTAAAAATACCAAGCACAATTTTCTCATGTAAAAAATGAAACCTACCTCCCGCCTTTTTTCCTTTTTGCATAGTTGTAACTTTCCACCGTTTCTCTTTTTCACTAAAGACTTAAAGAAAAGAAAAAAGAAAAAAAAGCTAGACATGTCATATTACACGTTTTAAAATATGTTCTTAGATTAATGAAAATTTTAGTCATAAAATGAATACGGTCCATTTTATTTTTTTAGCAAAATTACACTATCTTTTTTCTCCCATGGGATGTTTGACTGGACTACTTGATATTCTTTTTAAGTTCACAAATTGCATTTGGTTTTTTTATTTGGATATATATTACAAAATTGGTTCTCAATTTACTTTTTGTTAAAAGATTTAACTTTTTGCACAATGAAATAGTGATTTTATTTTTAATGTGACAATAAAAACAACTTGCTGTTAAGTTCTGTTATAAAATTATAGTTTTATTTTTAATGGAACAACGAAAACCAATGAAATAACTTTATTTTTGAAAGAAAAAAACATTTGTGTGAAAAATTAATTGATAGAAAATAGACTAAAAGAACAATTTAGTGTAATTTTTAAGACAAAATAAGTATTAAAAATCATTTAAACAAAATTTTTAGAAAAAGTCATGTAATTACGCTTATATTTATTCATTATTATTTAATTATGACATAGGGTTGAGATAATCCCATATCTTACGTTATGTTCCATTTTTGTTTTGTTTTGTCGTTGGCTTTAATTTTCTTTGCTTGCATGTGATAGGAAGTGACGACAAAAATTAAATTGTTAAGGGGTCTTCTTTCTCAATCTACTTCAATTTAGCAAGCCTTTTTCGTTTCAAAAATTTGCTATTATTATTATATTTAAATATCAAGCATATTTTATTATCTTATTAATTAAATTATTAATTCTTTTTGAATCAGAAATACAATAAATAAAGTTTTTCCTCAATTAATGTCATTATAAATGGAATCATTATACTTTTTATTATATTTAAACAATCCATATAATTACAGTAAATATTTCAAAGAAAATGGGATGAAAATAGAAAAAAGAAAAAAAGAAAAAAGGTACATGTGCGAGGAGAAAAGACGGGGTGGGACGCAGCTTTTGTCGGAGCAACCAACTCCTACAGCTCTGTGGCCTTCTTCTCTTATCTGTACGGACACTTCCTTTTCCCCTTTATATAATTTCTCTGCTCTCACGGTTTTTTTTTTTTTTTAAATAAAAATCAATCTTAAATCATGAACTGTATTATGAATTCTGTTCACTACATAATTATGTGGGGTAGGTGCGCGTAATTTTAATTAATTAAACAATTTTTTAGGGTTGGGATGAGTGATCCACTATTGTACCATTTAAGTCATTATTTCTTAGAAGAAAATTTTGACATGTTTGTGTACTGAATTCATACTATTATAAGATTAATTTACGTATTAGGTATTATAATCAAAGAGTAATTAAGGTTAAGTTGGAATATCATCTACCCTCACACCCATTCTTTATATATATATATATAATGAATATGTTCTTCAATCTTATCAATTATATATAGATTTATCGGCTATATACCATGGTTTGTTCATTATAATCAATATGAATACCGACACACGATATCATAGAATAACCTATAGATTCCAATGCAATATTGTTGGATAAGCAAGAATCAGATTCTGTTTTCAATATTATCAGATGTTACTTTATCTTGTTAGGGGTTGAATTTGGGTATAGCTGGTACAAATAGAATGACGACCAACCATAAGAATCTAGACCACCCCAACCCTAATACCATAATAATATTCCCAAAAAAATAAGAAAAAAGTATTGAAATGGGGAGAAAAATATAAAGCAAAAAGAGGAGGCAAATCTTATAATTATCTCTATTATCCTTTCAGCACCGACTCTTCCATATTCATGAACTTAGAGTTCTCTAGTATTTGAACTGAAGAATATGCACTATCATATCCGATCAATACATTGTCTTTCGTATCTGTGGTTATTTAAAAGCTCCCATCTTTTTCCATCCAGGTCTTCATGTGAAATATAAGTAATTAATCCTATTTTAAATTTATTTTATTTTATATATGACATATGATCTTACGAATATGTGTTTACATATAAGTAAGTATTACTTTCATAAAAGAAAGTTTATGTTAATTAAATTAACCGACATTTTCAAGAGTAATTTAATATTATACAAGTGATTAGTTCGGTTAATAAGGAAAATGACCTCAAACTAACATAAAAATTTATATACATTTTTTTGGTATTTTTGTTATGCAATTCTTGGATTAAAACATAATATTTTAATATTATCACAAAACATGTATAATTATTTATTGCAAATAATTGTATATTTTTAATTAAATTATATGTTTTTTATATTATTATTATTATTAGTTAATCATAATCATTTGTTAATTAGTAAACGTCTGTACATACATAAATATAATATAATATAAATAGGTATACAAAATAAGGAAATGTAACATAATTTATATAATACACATAGCATATTAACGACGTTAAGATCTGATGCATAATCGCAAATGACACCGAATATATATCGCTGAAAAGCAGAAAGAATATTAACAAAGAAGATGCCGTGAAAGAAACCAAGTAAAAAAAAGACAAGAGACACAACAAATCCTTGGCCAAAAGAATTTGATCTTGCGTCTCATCTCATGCTTGCTCCCTATTTTGCCATGTTGGATGAACCACTTTTTTCTTGTAGGCACTTAAACCCAAACATTTATAATCCGAATGAGAAAGAAGAGTGTCTGCCATTACTGAATTCACCTCCACATGCGACCATCGTTTGTGAATCCTGACGAAGAGCAAGATCCTTCATGACATATATATATATATTCGATTTCAGCCATGGTTATGTAATGCTTAGCTACCCAACAGAGTAAGCAATTTCAAACTCGACGAGTTAGCTTAGTGATGGGCATGTGCCGCGTAAGTGGTGAATTAATATTTGAAGCACGCAGAAAATTGATTTGTGACAACATCTGCTCCTGGAATAAAGAATATTAAGACTTGTAATGAAGCCTAATTTTGAGAATTAATTAGAAAATGGAGGGAAACAGAATGATATATTCTATAATATATCGAAATTCCGTTGCCTTTGCCAGTCGGCACGCCGATGGAATCATGATCCATGCATGTTAGGTACATATGAGTGTGCCCTTAGTGCCCACAAAAAATCACCAAAATGACAACAAGAAAGTGAATCGAAAGTGCTTAAGTTGGGTAGTTAATTAATTGCTTTTTTTTTCCCGTGTTTTGCATCATTAAGTGTCTTTCTTTAACTTTTGTTTGCGAAGGGGAATGTTATTGATTATGGTAATCATGGGATAATTCCCCACTAAACAAAGTTTGATCTTCAAGTTTTTCATAAGCGAGAAAGTTTGATTGCATGAGATGTCTCAGTATTGCTATAGACAATGACATGACTTGAATATCTCTTTGATGGATCCACTCATAATCCCACCGTTAAGCACGAGCCTTTTATTGTCCCCACTCTGCTGAATTTACAATTTATCAAACAAAAGAGAGAGAGAGAGAGAGTACTGTAATATGGTGGGGTTTCAACTATTTATGGTTTTTGTATTCTTTCTTTGATGATTAGGTGACAATACATAGTGATGCTTGCTGGTTTTTCTAGACACCAGCCTGTAATATTATATTAATTATCTGACTAATAGCTTGAAACAATGAAAATTGATCAGTGACAGAAAAGTTTCGAATAGGTGTAGAAAGGTCTAGTGAAGGAAGGGACTAGAGATTCTTGCATTAGAGATGACAATCATCGTCAGTCAAATCGAATTCAAACTCAATAAATTTCTTTGTTCAATAAGGTTGAGATATAATACGTTTGGTACAATGTGATTTTCATCATAGCATCTTAAATATTAAGAGACATCTAAAATATTTATAATGTTTAATATATTAATATCTAAAATATCTAGTATGATATGAAATATTATTTTTTTAATAGTGTCTTAAGCTGCCAATATCAATCTTACATGCTTAAAGTTTTAATTTTGTTAAAATTTGTAAAATATCAACTGTATGCCAGTTAATTTCTATATCGACTTCAATTATAATCATATGAAAGATAATCAAAATCTTAATTACTATATTACTTTAGTATCTTATACTATGATCTCTAAAAAATATAACTTAAATAACAGTGTATCAATTTAATTTAAAATCAAGTTTGTTTCATATGTTTGTAGATTTATATATTCTTGTAACGTGATTTTAAAGGAGAGTTCATCTTAAAATTAAGACTATGGCCTGTTAACCCAAAAGAAACAAAAATCACTCGATTTATTTATTTATTATTTCATGTCTTTATGATTACTTGTAAAGACATAACAATGTATTCGCTCAATAACTATCAGACTATATGCATGCCCTTTTTTTGAAATATAAAAAATAAATTGCAACAAATGAGTTAAGAGAGTACTTCCTCAATTCCTAAACGCTAATTAACATGAAAGATTAAAGAATCATAAAATTTAGAAATTGACCAATATATGACACGAGAGAGAGAGAGAGAGAGAGAGAGATGTTGAAGATAGAGCCACAAGGGTCAGCATCCAGGTGAATCAACGATATCTGGAATGGAGGACCCAGCTGAAGGTGCTTTGGTATTATCCACTTAGGAAATAGTAGTCACAATATTTCACAAAAAGTGGGCTCCAATCTCAGTATACCAACTTTAATGGCGCATTGGCTCCATTAAAAAGGTGGGGTTCAGTCCATCAATCAACCTCCCTTCCCCCCCTCTCCTCCAACTTGAAGATTAAGACTCGTGGATGGATTTGGATGTGATTCAAATCTTGTGCAAGCTATTCCTTTGGACTTCTGTGTTGTTGCAATGTCACCCTCCACCTGTCATTCCTATTTTTAAAAATAGACACCTTTTCTTGCGTATACAACCAATGTCTTTCCTTTTCCTTTTCTTTAAAAAAAATGTTTTGCGTGTTTTGCTTTACTCAAATTCAACAGGAACCATACAGAAAGAACATTTTTCAATAAAGCTACGATTGGACTACATGACTAGGAGTTTACAAGTATGTATGGAAACTTCATAGGCACTGAAGTTCTTGCCTTTTCTTCTTAAGTTCTTTGTTTTGGTGGTAATTATATAAATTACGCATACTATTAGTTACTCATATACATATCAGAAAGTTTCATTTTGTCTACCTACCTTTTCTTACCTTTCTCTAACTTTATACTTAAGAAGCATCAATTAATAAAAATATAAGTATTGAATATGACAAGATATACAATATGTGATATGAACAATTTTTATAAATATTTTAGAACATGGGTATATAATTATGTGTATATATATACTATAAAACAAGTGGAGTGTGACCTCTGGCCAAACGAGAAAAGAAAGAGGAAGAAATTTTTATAATAAGCGAAAGCAAATAAAGATGATAAACAGAAAATTTTAAGTATTTGATGAAATCTTAGGATAATAAGACTATAGATAAAACGATTCTAAAAAGATAGGTAAGAATTCTATAATATTATAATGTATCCCATAAAAAACTTTCCACACATATATACAAATATGTCATAGGCATATCGTATTAAATATTAAATATGTATTTAATACAAGTTACCTCTTCTTCAAGTATATCCATAAGAGATGTGACAATGAAAGTGACTCGTAGAAAATCTCTCTGGGTTTTTTAATTGATAACACTGCAGCTTTGTTTTGTGACCATTTTTTTGAGTATTTCCCTTTGTTGTAAGAAGTGAATAGTGTTCTCTGAGTACATAATTGCCGTCCGCTGTTTCTAAAGGGACTCCTCTTCTCTCATTATTCAATGAAGCTACTTTTCTCGGTTAAAAATTAATATACATATATAAATTCGAAGGACCAATGACAAGGAAGAAGACTAGGTATTGTCCAATGTTCATAAATTGTTTACAATAACAGCAATCGGTGTCGTGGACATTCATCTGTATATGAACCAGTGAGTGAAATCCTTAACCTCTTGTGCAACAAAAACATATATATTCCACCCAGCAGAACATGGCCATTGGAACATGACAATGCCTATTTTGACCAAACAATACAAGAAACTGTGTCATAAATTTATATTTAATGGCCATCTACAATCATGCAAGTTCCCATAAATGTACAGTGAACTTGGAGTACAAATCCACCCATGGAGCCCTCTCAAGCAAGCAAGGAGCAAGATTCACGGCACAGATAACTGTTTCTGCCCTATGTGTTCTGTAGATATAAACATAAATATTGTGATAGAAGAAAGCTTATTAAAAAAATTCATAGACTATTTTATAGTATATATATATATATATATATATATATATTAAAAAATAAATAATTTCTGGCCTTAGAAGGACGTAACATGTCCTCTATTTCTGTCCCCTATATCTGACACACCCCCACGTTTCCCTTCTTTAAAATTCTCAACAGCCACACATACAACTGAGCAGTTTTCATCTAAAACAATAGGAAGTTGACAGAAGCAAATAAAAAAGAAAGAGAAAATGATCATTGTAACACCGACAATGACACTGGGCTAATATATATGCAGAAGAATAATGCAGCTTCTTTTCTTTACTTATAGCCTCCACTCGGCAATAAACTAATGGCATGATATTATTGATTGAGATTCACTTATATGGTTATGATAATTGCTGAGTTTTTAATGTCACGTACCTCCAATTTAATTTTCTCTGGAATATTTGAATTATTGCACGCCTTTTCCTGACATGTGTCAGGCCACCAATTTTATCACCATTAATTGATATCTTTCTTTAATTAGGCATATGCCTAGTTTTCTACTGCTTTCATAACTATACCAACTCTTCTTCCCTTTGAACTAAAAAACTTCCAGTTGCACTCCAGTCCTCTGTTCTACCAGGTTCCACGCAGGTTCCTTAGAAAGCTGTAATGTCCTTTCTATCCTCTACCACCAAAAATAGATATTACAAATTATAATGTAGATTAATTCTTATATATATATATATATATATATATGTTGGAATAATTTTAAAATTTTATGGATTAGCATTAATTATTTTATTTGATTAGTACCTAATTAGGCAATCAATGTTACAATTTATAAACTGAGAATGGACTGAGTTTTATTTTAATATGTGTGTGGATAATCGGTGATGGGTTCGATTATCCACAAGCCCACAAAAGGCAGAAACCCAACCCACAGCCCGAGAGCATTAGTAATCATCCCGTCAGATTACTAATCCAAGATTGCTATCCAGAGAGAGAGATTTTATGGGCTTAATTTAAATTTAAAATTGTTTCAAAGATTCTGGAGGATTTTACTGAATAATATTAATTAATTATATTGGTTAAATAAAGTCCTATAAATAACAGAATGAAGCCCTAGTTTTGACAACTGACACAAAATAAATTTACAACTCTCTCTCTGCCGTCAAGACTCTCTGTAAAGCACTCTGGGGTATTGTGGGTTGAACTGATCGGACTCAACCAACATTCAAAGCAACGATGTCGTCTCCATCAGGTCAGATAGTTGAATATATTCTCCCACATTATATTGTTGAATTACAATTTTGATTCCGCTGAAATCCAGTTCTGCTTTCAAATGGTATCAGAGCCAGGTTGTCTGATTATAAAATTTATGATATTTTTCTCATCAGACAAAACGTTAATTTACTGGATTATGAACCTGTCAGTGCGCAGAAACATTACTGCATTTGTCCAAATTTTGGGTTAATAATTATCAAACAAAAAAAAAATATTTTTTTTCGACGTATTGTTCTGTACAACCATCGGATTCGCTGACTCAGGCACCGGTGTGATTTTTCATCGGTTGCCGGCAAAAAACTCGACTTCACCACTATGCTCATTGTCGTCGCCGGCGAGTTCTGACCGTGAAAACACACCGACCGTGACTCGCGATCAAGCCGAGGTTCCAATCAACCAAAACCCCATTTTTTCGAAAAACTTGGGTCAGATTCGTTCGTTATACACACCGGAATCTGGTAGATCGCTGAACGACGAACAAAAGGGCCAATTTTGAAGCCCTAAAACCAAGAAATCCGACGAGTCTGTGATGGGTACCCGTCGGATCTCTGGCGGGTCAAAACGACCCGCCAGAGGTTGAAGAAGAAGGCCCACGCGCTCCTCTGGCGCGTGTTGGCGCGTGTGCCCACACCATCAATCGGGTCAACTCCAAAATTTTGGATTCGCCTCTACTCGCCCCGATTTAAATTATGGTGAATTTTGTGGAATTTTTTGAGCCCTGTAAATAGGAGTTTTGAAATTTTACAAAATTAAAAGGCTCAAAAATAATATTTAAATAAGGTATTTCGATCCGAGAAAATTTGTACCTAGAATAGATATAATATGGGACCATGTGTTAAAATCACTCTCCCTGATTATGTGCAATTAAATCATAACTGATATTTTATATTAATTATTATGTTTTATTCCTATTTAAGTGTGTACCTGGACTGGGAATAAACTATTGATGAAATCTATTCTAATTTTTGGATCACATACATATAATGGTTGCGTGTTCGCCTATCGTGGGCCCAATCATGGTGTTATGTCTGATTATGAATAAATTTCTTACAATTCTGGATAGTTTAGTTGGCCTCATCAGGGAAGAGTGTGAAAATTACAATGAGCCCATAAGAGAGTATATATATATATATATATATATATACATTAATATATGTTATATTGATGATGGATATACCCCATCGGTGTGACGTTATCAATATATATTCATAAGAAATTCATTCATTCACGAATTGTTGGCAGCATCCCATTCTAATGTCTTCATTGTTTCTTATATCCTATCAATGTGGGAATGATGGGTACATTTTGTTATTTCCTTTTATGGCTAAATCAATAGGGCATATAAATTTTCTTTTCATAATCTATTATAATCCGAGACTTTAAATAGGATTATAAACCACATCTTGATAATACAGTTGCATAAGCTGATTTTTTGTAAAGGAAATCTTGTTTTATGATTATGTTTCCGGGACATAATTAATATTTCCTTGTTTTGCTTTATCAGCTTCTGTGTTTCAGCAACTGTCTGTGGTGAAAACTCTGAACGGGACGAACTATGATGACTGGTATGAGTCCCTTAATATGTACCTGATAATCTCCAAGGAGGATTTGGCCATAAGAGATCCAAAACCAGCAGATCTCACTGCTGGGTCTAGTGCTGCTGATAGAACTTATCACAAGCAGTGGTACGATTCCAACAGGATCTGTTTGACGGTCATAAAATACACTATAGAGAAGACTATCAGACAGAGTATTCCTGAGAAAGACACCGCTGTGGAATACCTTAAAGCTGTGGGTGAAAAGTTCAAGAAGTTCGATAAGACGCAAAAGGCGTATTATCTTTCATTATTAGATAACACTCATTATGATGGAGCGTCTGGTGTACGTGAGCACATGATGAAGCTGGTGAATTATTTCAACAAGCTGAAATCTTTAAATGTGGACCTGGGCGAAAGTTATCTAGTCTATAAAGTCTTACAGTCCCTTCTAGCAGAATACGGGGTCCTCAGAACCACATATAACTCATAGGAAGCTGAGTGGACCATCGATCAGATGATGTCTATTGTAACTCAAGAGGAGGAGTCGCTAAAGAAATCAAATTCACGTGGTCATTCAGTGAACTATGTCTCCCATGCTTCATCAAGTAAGACTGGAAATGAGAAATTTAAGGGAAAGAAATCTGAGAGCAAGCCTAGTGGGAAAAGGTTCTTTGAGATCAAGAAAAACAATAAGAAGAACAAGGGTCAGAAGAACAGATTTAAGGGTAATTGTAATTACTGTAAAAAGCCTGGCCATAAAATCTCAGATTACCTTAAACTGAAACACAAGCGTGAAAATGAAGGTATCTTTCCTGAAACTGCCCCCTTAGCTTTAGTTTGTCTTGAATCCAATAACTTTGAAACCTCTATGGATACTTGGTGGTTGGATTCTGGTGCAACTGTTCACGTAACTAATTCCTTGCAGGGGCTCAAAGACAGGAGGAGCCCAAATGAGAGAGAAAAGACCATTCTAGGAGTGGAAGGAAGTTCAGCTGCAGTGGATTGCGTAGGAACTGTAGTTTTGAACTTGTACTCTGGACATACTTTAACTTTAAATAACGTTGTCTGTGTGCCTTCTTCAAGGAGGAATCTAGTTTCAAGTTCTGTATTAGACAAAGATGGATATTCATTTTGGCAAGGAAATGGCAGAATTGACATTTATTTTAATTCTATCATTGTTGGAACTGCCAGATTACTGAATGGCCTATATTGCTTGAATGCAAATGTCTGTTCAGATTCTACTCCTATGGCATCAATTAATACTGTCATAAGACATAAACGTCGAAGAATTGATGAGAACTCTTCCATGTTGTGGCATCGGCGTTTGGGCCATATCTCAAAAGAGAGATTGGAGAGAATGGTTAGACAAGGCATTTTACATGACTTAAATTTTTCTGATTTTGAATCTTGTATTGACTGCATTAAGGGAAAACTTCCCGCTAAAGCTAGGAAGAAAGGGGCTAATAGGTCTGAATCTATTTTGGAATTGATTCACACAGATATAAGTGGACTAATTACTCCATATGCTATGGGCAATTACAAATATTTCATAACCTTCATAGACGACTATTCCAGATTTGGCTGGGTTGATCTGTTGCATGAAAAATCTGACTCGCTAGATGCCTTTAAAGCATTTAAGGCTGTCGTTGAATTAAAGTCTGGCAAAGTAATCAAGAGTGTAAGATCAGACAGAGGTGGAGAATATTATGGCAGATATACTGAAACCGGGAGAAACCCTGGTCCGTTTGCTTTATTCTTACAGGAACAAGGGATTGAAGCTCAGTATACTATGCCTGGCACTCCACAACAAAATGGAGTTGCTGAGAGGCGTAATCGCACCTTGATGGACATGGTCAGAAGCATGATCAGTCACTCTTCATTACCAGAATTTCTGTGGGGTGATGCCCTTAAGACAGCAGCCTATGTCCTGAATCAAGTTCCAAGTAAATCTGTTGAAAAGACACCGTATGAGCTTTTCACCAGTAAGAAGCCTAGTCTGAGGCATTTTCGCGTGTGGGGTTGTAAAGCAGAAGTGAGACCCTATAATCCACAGCTCAAGAAACTTGATTCTAGAACTATTAGTGGATTTTTTATTGGGTATTGTTCAGGATCCAGAGGATGCAGGTTTTATTGTCCCAGTCATACTACTAGGGTCATTGAGTCTGACAGGGCCTTCTACTTTAAGGATGATTTAGATAGTGGGAGTGGTGTCCCTAGAGTAATTAACCTGCATAGTGTGGATAACATCCTGCCTATGCCATCATCGTCATCTCAATCAGTAGAACATGATATTGGAGATGACATCCTTGTTGAAAATCCAATTAATCCTATTGTAGAAGCTCCTGTAACTGATGTAGGAGAGCCAGCTCTTAATTTGAGGCGATCACAAAGGATTTGTAGACCTGCAATTTCAGATGACTATATAGTGTACTTGCAGGAGTTCGAGTCAGACACTATTGATGGCTCAGATCCAATTTCTTATGGCGAGGCTATAACAGGATCTCATTCATCTGAATGGTTGGAGGCTATGAATGATGAGATGTCCTCTATGTCTCTCAATCATGTATGGGAATTAACTGAGTTACCGGATGGTTGTAAACCCGTTGGTCGTAAATGGGTCTTTAAAACCAAGAGAGGGGCCAATGGTGAAGTTGAAAGATTCAAAGCCAGGCTTGTAGCTAAAGGCTATAATCAGAAGGAAGGGATCGATTATACCGAAACATTCTCATCCGTATCTACTAAAGATGCCTTTAGAGTCGTAATGGCTCTTGTTGCGCAATTGAATCTTGAACTTCACCAGATGGACGTCAAAACTGCGTTCTTAAATGGTGATTTACTTGAGGACGTTTATATGACACAACCTGATGGATTCACTGAGGCAGGGAAAGAACACTTAGTGTGTAAGTTGAAAAGATCCATTTATGGACTTAAACAGGCCTCAAGACAGTGGTATTTAAAATTTGATCAAATAATCACCTCACTTGGTTTTACAGAGAACATTGCTGATCAATGTATCTACCAGAAATTTGATAAAGATAATTTCATGATACTCGTTCTGTATGTTGATGATATACTCCTGGCTAGCAACTCAGTAGCCATGTTGAATGAGGTTAAACACGTTTTGTCATGCCACTTTGACATGAAAGATCTTGGTGAAGCCTCTTTCGTCCTGGGAATTCAGATTCACCGTGATAGATCTTGTGGCACTCTTGGTTTATCTCAAGCAACCTATATAGAACGAGTACTGAAGAAATTCAACATGCATACTTGCGCTCCTTGTGCAGCACCTGTACAGAAAGGTGAAAAGTTATCTAGTTCATCCTGTCCCAATGATGACAATTCGAAAATTGAGATGAACAAAATTCCATATGCATCCGCTGTTGGCAGCCTCATGTATGCTCAGGTGTGCACACGTCCTGACATTGCTTTCGCTGTCAGTGTGCTTGGCAGATACCTGAGTAATCCTGGTCCTGATCATTGGAGGGCTGCAAAGAAAGTCATGAGGTACTTACAAGGTACAAAGCATCATATGCTTACTTTTAGAAGATCTGAGCCACTTGAAATTGTGGGTTATTCAGATTCCGATTATGCATCTTGTGTGGATGACCGAAAATCCACTTCTGGATACATCTTTATGATGTCTGGAGGAGCTGTATCGTGGAAAAGTTGCAAGCAATCAGTCACAGCTACCTCGACTATGGAAGCAGAATATATCGCTTGTTATGAGGCTACCCGCCAGGCCATATGGTTGAGGAAACTGATATCTGGCATGCATCTAGTTGATTCTATATCACGACCTCTAACCATATACTGCGATAGTTCGTCTGCTGTCAGCTTTTCTCAGAATCATAGGAACTCCAGTCGCACTAAACACTTTGATGTTAAGCTCCTATTCGTAAGAGAAAAGATTGCTGAATCTCAGACTCGTTTGGTTCATATTCCTGGTGAACACATGTTGGCGGATCCATTGACCAAAGGCTTGCCCGTAGGAGTCTTTAAGAATCATGTGACTCACATGGGCGTTGTTAAAAATTTTGATGTAGCCTTGGTTTAGTGGGAGTCTGGATTAAAATTCTTAAGGGATTTTTTGAATTGTTATTTGACAATTTTGAACGTTATTTTATGTTCCATTCAATTCAGTTGATGAAACTTATTTATGGAAATGTTGACATCACTTGAATCCCTATCGGTTTCAGTGATTTTGTGTATGGTTTCTCCACTGAATCTTGTATGGTTTATAAATATACATTCATCCATGTATCTATGTAAACATTATTGCGCCTGATTAACTATTCGTTTATTGATCCAATAATTTAATTAATGCTATCCAAGTGGGAGATTGTTGGAATAATTTTAAAATTTTATGGATTAGCATTAATTATTTTATTTGATTAGTACCTAATTAGGCAATCAATGTTACAATTTATAAACTGAGAATGGACTGGGTTTTATTTTAATATGTGTGTGGATAATCGGTAATGGGTTCGATTATCCACAAGCCCACAAAAGGCAGAAACCCAACCCACAGCCCGAGAGCATTAGTAATCATCCCGTCAGATTACTAATCCAAGATTGCTATCCAGAGAGAGAGATTTTATGGGCTTAATTTAAATTTAAAATTGTTTCAAAGATTCTGGAGGATTTTACTGAATAATATTAATTAATTATATTGGTTAAATAAAGTCCTATAAATAACAGAATGAAGCCCTAGTTTTGACAACTGACACAAAATAAATTTACAACTCTCTCTCTGCCGTCAAGACTCTCTGTAAAGCACTCTGGGGTATTGTGGGTTGAACTGATCGGACTCAACCAACATTCAAAGCAACGATGTCGTCTCCATCAGGTCAGATAGTTGAATATATTCTCCCACATTATATTGTTGAATTACAATTTTGATTCCGCTGAAATCCAGTTCTGCTTTCATATATATACACATACACACACACATATATTCTTTAGTGCATTCTTAAAAACGGTTGCACTGGGTTAATTATTATATGGGCACACGTAATGATATGTGTTTATGCTTATAATATATTAATCTAAAATAATTTGTTGTATATATATTTTAAATATCTTATTTTTTAAATGTATTATATTTTAGATGTTGCATATGAGTACATATATCTCCTTTTAAATTTATCAACTCACCTTCTTTACTTTCTTCATCTATCAATAATCTTCAAAAACATCAATTTATAAATTAAAAGAAAGGATAGAATTCGGGATTTGGGAGTTTTTGGAAAAACAAAATAAAAGGAATGTAAGGGTGAATTGATAAATTATCAAACTAGAACATTTTGAGTTGTTCAAAAAATAAAGAAAGGAAAGAATATATATTTATAAATTCAAAAATAAGGAATTTGAATTCATAAATAAAATAAAATATATATATATATATATATATATATATATAACAAATTGTTTTTGGTTGGCATTTAATAGCATGTCTTTATCATGTGTCTTTTTATTAGTGTAGCATAAGATAATTGTACTGGTAGGATAACTGTTAAAGATGTATAAAGAAAATCCACCATTAAAATTAACCTTTATTACAATATATGCACACTTTTATATAATAAAATTAACTTTTACATATTAATAGACAGAATTTTCTTAACAATATCCTCTTGATTGTATAATCTAAAAAGAGCCCATCAAGCATTATTAAAGAAAAAACTGCAACTTCTAAAGTGTCAATCATAATTGTCAAACTTGCGAGTTTATTATACGAATTTACGAGTTTACGATTGTATATAATGAAAACGAGTCAACTCGTTGTAAATTTGGATTTAGTACAAATTTGGATCAACTTGCGAGTTGACTTACTGAGTCAACCAAGTTTACGATTTTAACGTGTTAACTAGTTTGTAAAGTCAGCAACATAATAATTTTAACTCAAGATTAAATAAAATATAGATAAACTTCTTTTCTATGAAACATTTACAATTTATTTTATTATAAGTTTGAATATGCATAAAAATAAAATAAAATTACATTTAATATGTGCTTATTAAATAAAATAAAATAAAATTTATTTAATTAGTTATATTGAATAATTATTTATGTATAACCATATTAAAATATTTATGTTAAGTATTGCAAATTATGAAATATGAATAGTTTTTGTTTGATTAAGTATAATTTGAAATACATTTATATAATTTTTTAATGTATATAATATTTAAACTATAAAATTACATATTTTGATAATTATTTATTAATCAAGGCAAACTTTTACGAATTTATGTTACAAGTTTACTTATTTCTTATGAGTTTACTTAAACTTACAAGTTTAACAATATTTGTCAGTAGAATCATAGTTCCATATTAATAGTTTAATTGAACAATTAGAGGTTCCAAAATAATTCCCATATGGGTAATGGTATGAATATGATTATGATTGGAACAATTATCTTTGAAAATATATATTAAATATTACACAGAGGATTACTTACTTCTTTTTTCTTGTATAATGAAAAAAAAAAAAACTACCCCTTAATTATTTTTGTTTTAACAAGTTGATTCTATTATTGTTTATGACACATCACAAGGTTGACTATATATATAAATATATGGTTGTCAATGAGAAAATGTCGGCTTAGGTAGAATGTGGCATCAAACTATAATAATTTAAAGATACCACGATAATGTGTACTTGGCCACACTTCTTGTTCATAGCTTCACGTTCAGATGTTGCACAAAGCGATAGTATTATTAGAAAACGGGAGGCCAAACCCAAGTGATAATGAAATATGCTTCTTCATTGGTGCACCTTCCTTGTATTAGCTTTCACATTGACAACGATAACCACTCTTGGGACTATTATAGGGCTATAATAGTACAAACCATATATAGGAAACAACGAACATAGACCTAAATTATATTAGTGGACTTCTTGTTTTTTGTCGACATTAAAATAAGTTATTGTTCTGCCTCAAAACGTGAAGTAACTTTGAGTTTTTTAAAAAATATATCAAGTAATTAAGTCAATGGAAAATAATTTTGAGAGATGAGTCTTTTTCCATGTCCACGCATTTGTTTATTTTAATATTGTATCATTATAATGTCCGTCAAATGACAGTATTTGATACTGTTAAATAGCATTAATTTCTGTTTTGTTAATGACGTTAACTTAAAACCTTGTATTTCCAAATGAAAATTAGCCCTAAATCATAAGTAATTATGAGGAACATGATAAATCATTAGTCATATTGACTTTATTTAGGGATAATCCATTACAATCTTCAGGTTCACAAGATATTTAATTATGACAAGTGAATTTTTTTAAAAAATAAAAGAATAAAAAGTAGAGTATTAAATTGAAAAATTCATGTCATTTAAATGAAACAACTTTAGTAAATACCTGAAAAGATATACAAAGAAAAAGGACCCAAAAAATTATGTAGATTTGTCCGTATAAAAATGATAACAAAGTACAATGAATCACTAATATTATATTCTTATTGTCATTTATTTAAAGTGACAGTGAATAATCAATGATTACTTGTGCATGCCAAAGTAGTAATCATAAGAACTGTGTATCTTTCTCTACTCTAGATTCCACCTTGTTTGATGAATCATCAAGTTGATCAACGATTAAATAAGAAAATTCTAAAAATAAAAGAACAAAAAATAATGTAGGTCTTGCTACTCTAGGTGGTGTCTCCAGTCCCAAGAAAAATAAACAAGAATCAGATATGAGAAGGCAAAGTCACCATCAAAGAAGTGATGTGGGACACGAATGGAAAAGAAAGAATAAGAGAGGTTCGACAAGGAGGACGCCAAGTGGGCCGTGACGGGCCTACGATTCGGTCCAAGTAGTGGGCCCATTTCAGAACCCAACCGTGAGATAACAAGTCAGATGACGCGGACGTATGGATCCCTCAACCTTGTGCCTATGGTCCTGCCTTCGTCAAGGCGTTCGTTTTCACCCCATAGCTATAATCCGTATCCTCTGCATTTTATTTTGACCTTGCTTATACTTCATTAATTCAAATTAAAAAAAATTGAGATTCATAGTAAAACATATATTTTCATGAACCATATGTAAATGTTGATGATGAGTTTTGATTCTTTACTTTCTTTCCGAATCTTCTTTAGGTGCTCATATCGTCTCCATATAAATACTGTAAAATAATAATGTACGTGATAATATTACATTTTAAGATTCAACTTTAAAATTATCTTAAAATAAGTGAGTTTTTGTTATATTGATATTTTAATAATTTGCATAACGAATATCATAATATTTAAATAATGTAATAAATTAAAATTTAATAATTATATCAAAATGATTGATTGTTAAGAGTATGAGGTTTCCAAATACTTTAGTATTATAAAATAATATCAGCTCTAAACTTTCAAGCATTTTAAATGCAACTAAATATTTGAAGTATCACTATATTAAACACAAGCACTCAAGAAATCTGGAAAATTTTATAAATTGGGAGGAATATGACACAGAATACCTTGCATCTTCCAAAATCATGATACCTAATGAAGCCATTCTGGCTTCAACGGAGAAGAGTCATCAACAGATCATCAAAGGGCCATGAAAACCACTGCTCATATAGAATGCCTAATATGTGGGTCACATTTGATCAAATAAACTATAGAAGACAGAGATAGAGCCTGTTTTCAAACCGCAAAAGGAAATGGGATTCATTCAAAAAGAAAAGAGAAAAGGGATCGGGGTGGACCGGAAATTATAAATTATGAGATGAACGAACATGTTCAATTATGGCCAACAGAATCAGAAACTGGAACCACGTGCTAAAGGGAGACAATGAATTAGGGGGATCAGAAAGACAGAACTATAATGTCTGTGATCCAGAACTGAAGGAATTGAATAGAATAGAATAGGTATTGAACGAACAGCTTCAATATTATGGTAGTTAAGGTTCGTGACTCTATTGCCTTTTTCGTAACGTGGAAGAAATGGTTGAACTTGGGCCAATGTCATTTCCTTGCACGGCTCTGCAACTACTTGGTGGAGCAGAAACTGGTCTTTGAGATCCCATTTTGGCAATCCCTTTTACGAGCAGTGAATCCCACATGTTCAGCACACTTTAACTCTCATTTCATTTTCACTTAATAGATTAGAGGATTGACACGTCAACTGGTTTTCAGTCACTAGATTATGACTCTTTTTTCTTTTTTAATATATATTGGTATGACGGTACGTATTCTTGCATGATATTTCTAATAAATATGAACCTAGATCGATAATAACATGTAGTCTTCCAGTTGGCCTATTTTTTAGGGGTTTTCAAGTGCTTAATTTTGCATTTTTAGATAAAAAGAAAAACCAAACTGGTATTGGGCCTGTTGATTTTATTTTGTTCTTATGTGATAAGGACAGTTGTACAAATAATTTAAAAAAAAAAAGAGTTTTGAAAATTAAAAAATAAACTGTTTGAATGAAAATTCTATGTTTTTATCAATATTACAATAATGTCAATCAAAACTGTTATCTTGAGATATTCTCTTTGATTTCTCTTGACTATGAAAAATAAAAAATGAAAATATTTGAAAGTTGTTATCTAATTTCTCGTTATTTAGAACACAGTTTTGATTTTTAGATTTTCAGAACAATGGATGAAATTAACACTCAAATAATTCTTTAGTTTTTGTTGCTATATTTAGAAACAGAAAAACTATTTTTCACAATAGGATTCAAACAGCACAACAGCTCTAGTAATGCACTTGAAGACTAAGTCCATGACCGGCAACTAACCTTTTATTTATTTATTCTTTTTTGGCTACAACCCTCCTTTTTTAATTTATAATTAGATTTGATCCTTAGAATTTCATACTTTTTATACGTAGAAATCATCTGGACTTTATCTTTGGGCTCTTCAAAATATTGTCCGTAATCAAACTCGCAACTTTGCCCGCGATCAAATCGTTGTAATAGAACCAGAAGTAAGCCCAACCAACAAACCAACGTTCAGTCTCAAAACAAAGGGAGATACTTGGCAGCAAGTAACATCATGAACAGAGACCTTTCATAAGAATTACGTAGTATAAGATCCATTAATAGTATGACTCTCAGAAAATCCAAAAAGCCGGTCTAAACTTTTCATTTAAATAAGTAGAGTTAGAATTATAAATAATTTAGAACGCATTCAGTAGCAAATCTTCCAGTATACAAAAGTATAAATATAAGCATCTCCCACACAGTGCTATTTGGGAAATGCTGTATATAATTGAACATCATGAAGGCCTACATGCAATTGCATGTGTGATCAATGGCATCTGGGATTGGAATCCTCTGAAGTCAGAGAAAGACAGAACTGATTTTGAACTCGCATTCAGGAGCTAAGATCCACTGATTAGATGATGAAACGTATCTTTCTCCGAAATTTACAGTATAAATCTTCAAAAGATGCCTCCAATCAATAAGGTCAATATTCTGGCCTCACAAGATACATCCACATTCACCATGGTGTCATAATCAGTCACTTCAATAAACAAAATTCAGCCATCATATCTTCGGCTTATATAATTCACCACTTTCATGATCTGAATTACGTAATTTTTCTCCTTTTAGACAGCCCGCTTTGCTTCTGAAATCTCTTCCTCTTGGTTTGCTTCTGGTGATACTTTCCAACTAAGGAAGGTTGTTGTTTAAGTGCAAAGCTTTTTGCTACATGCCCCAAGTGAAGTTTCTTGATCATAAAAATCTTTTTCAATTCACCACGATGGGCTGTGTAGGCACGGACCCAAGAGCAAAATCCCCTCTTGGCAAGTTTATCCATTTTGGGCTGAGAAGGACAAGTTATCAGTTAAGGTGCACAATTGCAACTCAGAATTACTAGAATATTATTATTAAAAAACTGTGAAGCAAGTTTATATGCAATAAATCAGCCACTATAACTGAAAATAAACAGAAAAAGAAAATAAAATTCTAGTGGTAAAAAGAATCACATGCACAGATTCCCACTTGTAGTAGAAGATCAAATCTAGCCATAAACCCTAACATTATTCAACATTTGCAAATTTCAACCATCACATACTTAAAGTTCTACGATAAACATACTTATACAGCCTAATATTCCCCCTGTCCAAAGGATGAATGACAATTCAGCAGAAATACAAAATCCAGAGTTATTACATATCTAGCATGTTGTTGAATTAGACTGCCAATTTAAACAAGCTTCCTTGTTAAAATTTCCTTTCAATTTTAACCATATCAATAGGATTTTGTTATTAGTAATATATGCCCAAAACAAATTAAGAAAACCACAACTACCGTACAATTTTTTATGCAGAATTTGGTTCTCCCTGGTGTAAATAACTAAATGTATCTACCGTTTTCAATTTTGATTATTGGCAAACTATAAATCCTTTTTTAATTATGTACATGAACAAAAGCTACAATATATTTTAATAACACTAAGCCAGATCCAATAATAATGATTCCAGAGTACAAAACTCTGTTGCAGGTTTCTGAAATCAAAATAAGATTGGAGAAGTTAAACCTCGACTTTCAAAGAATTAGTCAATTAGATAAGATAGAGCAAGAACATAAAATCATATAAGAAAACTGAAAATGATCACCTTAGACATGATGAAGGATTCGAGTGCCTTCTGGAGACAAACTACCCAGGGATGTGACTCTATGGCAACAAACTTCTTGATGTGGTTCTTTTGACCATGAATTGGGAAACTATCCAACACTTTGAGGAGAGGATACTCTGTTAGTGATACGCCATGTTTTTCCAAGTCCTGTAAATAATCTATTTCAACAGGCTGCAAAAATAACAATGACTTGCCTCTTTCACCCAGCCGAGCAGTTCTACCAACTCTGCATCATGATTGATCAAAGATTAGGTAGTGTTAAGCAACTTGAAGTATACATTCTGCCTCTATGCTACTGGCTTTATTGGTCTGAGTTCCCTTGTTATTCTCTTGGAACAGTATAATCATCTGATAATGAAGATTTAAGTAGACGCAGCTTCCTAATCAACTAGATAAGATGTTGTAGTCAAATTTAAACCCCATACACACAATAGACAAGTCTAAATTTGATTATTTCATTCTCATATAAAATTTTTGGATCAAGCAAACATATAAAGTTGAACTGGTGCAAGCATATTTACAAAGACTACATGAACAACTACCAACCCTCCCCCCCTCCCCCCCCCCCAAAAAAAAAAAAAAAAAAAAAAAGAAAAAAGAAAAGCAGGATGGAAGAACATGAAAGAAGCTGAAATGGAATGATAACTACATACCTATGCACATATTCAGTAGCTTCCCCTGGAGAATCATATTGTATAATGCATCTAACTTTTGGAAAATCCAAGCCTCTAGCAGATACATCAGTGGAAAAGAGCAGAGCTGATTTCTCTGTTTTAAAAGTTTGAAAAGTTGTCCTCCGGTCCTCCTGATCCATGTTCCCATGCAGACGTAACATTTTGCATCCCAGAAACATCTGTCTATCATCTGCTTCTGATTGTGGATAAAATGAAAATTGGAATTCACTTAACAGTGAAAAGTGAAAGTCTACAGCATCGCATGTCGAAAAGAATACCACAATCTGTGAAATGAGTTAGTGAATAATAAAACCAATAGCAGCAAAAGCTTTGATAAACAATACAAAAGTAAAAATTTATAATTCCTTGTGCTGAATGTTAGTTCAGATAACCAAAATATTATGGTTCTTTGCGATTTGGTAATTAAAATATTGAAGTGCCAATTCCACAAGAGTTTCTGCCTTTACCCAGACAATATTACAGCAAATATATCACATGAATAACCAATGTTAATATAATATAATTGTTGCCAACATCATGCATTCAGATGAATTTGTATTGATCCAATTCCATAACATTAATTCCATACCAAGGATGTGAAGACCTTGTAAAAAATATAGAGAGGAAGTATGGGAGAAAAAGATTGCTGGAGATTAAGCCATACCTTTTGTGAAGCTTCCCTTTCAAAAAGAAACTTCAGAATGGAAAGAAGCACAGCAAGACGGGAGCCACAAGGTACTGCATGATAATCCAATAAGGACCTTAACATACTAAGGTTAACTTGGGAAATTCATTGTCACCAACTTCTGATCACAACATACCTTTAACATATCTCTGAATCAATTGTGTGGGGACTTTATAATCTACAACTGGCGAGCTCATTATTTTACTGGGATACTTCTCTTCATTGTCTTCACTGTCCTCATCAGATTCTGAAGAGCCAAGGCTTTCTATTGTTGAAATTGGTTCTGATCTTTTGCCATCAAGACCAATCATCACAGGATTCTCCAAACTAATTTTAGCAAGATGATTCACTTTTTCATTTAAAGTAGCTGATAAAAGCAAATTCTGTCTCAGAACTCCAGAGTGTCTTGAATCTGTATTCTCTTGGTTAGCATAACCTGATTTCCTAGTACCTAAATGATCTAGTATTTCCTTTATTTCTTTTCCAAATCCTAATTCCAGAATCCTGTCAAAAAAGCATGCATTATGCTAACTAAAGTATTGCAAACATAGAAAAAATTCTACAACCAGTATCAGATTTTTCTACTCTTGCTTTCATAGATTGAAAACCATACCGATCAGCTTCATCAAAGATTATCCAGCGCAAATTTGTGTACAAGAATGATGATGTATTCTTCAAGTGATCTAAAAGGCGCCCAGGAGTTGCTACAAGAATTGATATGCCTACGATAAGAAAGAAGGTCATAATGTTTGCTCAAGTTTGATACACATGCTTTGAACTTCATCTGAAACAAAGGACTCCTCAAACATGCTATTAGGATGAGGCTTTTCTATGATAGATAGATTTCCCATTTAACAAACTAAGACTCCAACCTTCTCCTTTCTTCAAAATTTTATTCCACCAATTTGTCAAGACATTTAACCTTTTTCCTGGTTTAGTTGCCCAATACACATATTTGTAAAAGAGACCAACAGAGAGAAAAAAAAAAAAGAAAAAAGAAAAAAGAAATTGTACACAAACAGACAATAAAATTTGGCATCTCATTATTGATTCCTTACTTTATTACTAACTCAGACCAGATTGATACTGCATTGTCAACATGTTACCGTCGAAAAATTGTACAAACTAGAAAGAAAATAAGTAAAGGGCGAAGTTCGAGGAGGGGTTGGTGATGAATGCATATAAGATTTACCTTTGCGTAGCCTGGCTTTTTCTTTTGATCTATTTTCACCACCCATTATATATCCAGGTACAATCCAGTGAAATCGGTGCAATAACTTTTGAAGAATTTCATAAACCTGCAAACATAGCTCCCGCGTTGGTACAAGAACCAACGCTGTTGCAATGAATCAATTAATTCTGTAGTTCATACGGGTTGAACTTTTGATGACTAGAATGACAATCGTGCTTCTTCGCACCACAAAAATGTAAAGTTGATAATTTACTTCACTTTCTTCATGGAAATAAAATGCAGACCAATAGAAAGAAAGGTCAGTGACAGAAGCATGTGAGATACAAAACAAAGTTCAAATTTTTCTTTTCATTTATGACACACTATTTATAGAAAGACTTAACATCTCCCTTCTCTAAAGCATTAACATACAGCCTATGGCCTTGACAACAAATACTTAACAAGACTAGTAACCGAATAAAAATTGATTGAGAAAAATAACACTAAATAAATTATTAATAAGTATTATTCTCAATATAATTCCTATATCTGAGGTACCATAACATGATTGAGAGTAATTGTCACGTAATCTAGCAACTTTACAAGAGAAGAAAGCTCGCAGATTTTAATGAAACGTGTATCTTATGAGCATCAAAAGTGCAATGCTGAATATATAAAATAAAAACAGGGTGGAACCAGCAATTATAAAATGGACCTATCTTTTAAAATTAAATAAAGAAAACACGCACCGCATGTTCCATCAGACCGCTGGATTCTATCATCATAATTCTGCAAATGATGAATAATTGGAGCCAAGTATGCAACAGTCTTCCCGGTGCCCGTAGCAGCATTAACGAGTCTACGACATATTATTAAAGAACACAAATTTACACTAAAAAATAAAATGCAAAGGGAAGAAAACATCCCAATAACCAGTTTGAAAAAGTGAAAGAACAGAAAATTCGAAGGGAAGGATACACATGTCGCCCTGAGAGAACAACAGGAATGGCCTGAGCTTGTACTAAGGTTGGAGCTTCAAAACCCATCCTTTCTATGAAAAAAAAATTCAAGAAAAATTTTCACCCAGCTAATCCAACTTATAGAAGGCAATTAAAAAAACAGTGATTCCAAAATATCAAGAAAAATATCAAAAGTTCGGCAAATTCCAAAACTAAAATTTGCGCTCACTTTTATACAAGTTTTCCTTGCAGAATTTTCCTCAATAGTGGCAGTAAAATCCAGAGAGCGCAGAGCAGAGAAAGAGGAATACCTCGGAGCTCGTCGCATAAAATAGGGTGGAGTCCTAGGCTTGAGAAAGAGCAAGAGGCAAAAATAGTGCCTTCTTTGCTTTCATCGTTCACAGCCTCCTTCTTCTTAACCTTCTTCTCCATCACTTCTTCACTGGGACTCTCGCTTCACCTCGGCTTTATATTTCTTCCCTCTTTGTTCTCTCCTACTCCCACTCTTCCACAATTCTCCAACTATACGCCCTCCTTCTGCCTCTGCTTCTTCCGCGCGGGTTACTCGTGAGCTTATTGGGCTGGATTATTATTTATAAAAAGCCCAAGAAAAATCCTATCAGGCTACTTTTGAATAAATTATTATTTTAGTCTCTAAATAATACTTATTTTATTAGTTTAGTTTTTTTAAAAATAATCACCATTAAATCGACCCAAAACTTTGGAAAACATCAATTATACTGTAAGTTTTGTTAACCTCGGCTAACATTTTTCTAGTATCTGCTCCAACATTTTTTAACATGGTAACGTAATTGACTAACATTGATGGATGTGTTGCTATTATCTTTATTTTCCATACCAGAACCCAAAATGTCATTAGTTTTTGTTGGCAAACATATATATTTAATGTCAAAATAACATTGTGAGCTCTTCTTTTATCTCCCCTCTCTTGAATAGCGTGCGAGTCTTTTCTCTGCTGAGAATCTTTTCCATTGCTTCTCATCTATGTTCTTTTTAGGGCCTTTCTCTAGGAACTCTTATCAAATTTTTTTTATATATATTTTAATATATTTTTTTAATTTAATATTAATAAATAGAATGATATTTTATTATCTCCAATTATTAAAGATTCTCCAATAATTGGAGCTAATCTAGGTTCTTTTTGAAGGAGTGTGATTTTCTTCTATTATAGTTGCGTTCATTTTTTTCTTTCTATTGTTCTTTATTTTGTTAGTAGTGTATTAGTCTGAGGCAGGCTGTGGGGTTTTTATGGAAATGGAAACAAAGAATTATGAGATGGATGATGCCCCGTCTATGAAATTGGAGTAGGATGAGCCGATTAAAGAAAATGAGGGGGGCTGAATGTTGATTGTGAAGCTTCTTATAAGTAAAAATGTAAATAAAGGGGCAATGAAGAGCTTGGTTGTGAAGAACTAGAACACCAAGGGCGAGGTGAAGATTATAGAGGTAACTTGAAATTGTTTCATCTTCAACTTTACTAATAGGAATGATCTTGATAGGATTTTAAGGGATTATCTATGGACTGTCTTAGGGTTTATTTTCATACCAAAGCTATGGAATCCTCTTTTAGAATTTCAAGAGGTTGATATGTTTCATCGTTATGGGGTTCAATTCCATGGAATTCTATAGCAAGGCATGACAAAAAAGAATGTTATTACCCTTGGGAGTAAGTTAGGGAGGGTTGTAGCGGTTGAGGATCCTAGAATTAGTAGTGGTGTCTTTATAAGCTTTTCGAGAGCCAAAATTGAGGTGGATTCTTCTAAACCTTTATTATGTGGTCTTTAGATTCCAGGCCCATAATGCAAAAGGGAAGGGTGAAGATTTACTATTAAAATTGACAAAATCAATGTTATAATTATGGGAGATTAGGGCATGATTCGATGACTAAGACTTTGATAGGGGTGTTGGAAGTAAGACAATGGATGATGGTAATGGTAATTCTAGCTTGGGTGTTGCGCCAATTAGAGCTTTAGCTTAGGTAGTATGGCTGGAAGGATCTTATGATTGTGGCGGACTAGGAAGCTCAACGTGTGTTAATAATACCTCGACAGAAGCATGGGAATGGGTGTTAATTGGAATGACATGAATGGTGAGAAGGGGAATTCTGTTAATAGCAATGATTAGGAAGATTTGTCAGTTGGTAATGTCCGAGTGATTCGAGTGATGGTCTTTACACGAAGGGAGCAATGAAATTGTTAGGTGGTGATGTTAATGTTTTGGTGGGTGAAAATAGTAATATTGTGTTGGGTTAGAATGGAAATGGGAGAACTAATTTGAAGAAAGAGATGAATGGGGAAGCCTAAAATGTTATTAGCCTGCAAGGGCTGAGTCCTCTTAGAATAGTAATGATGGGCCTAGAATAGTTGGAGTAAAGAAGCTTAAGTTGAAAATCCGAGATAGGCAGTTTTATATTATGGAATTATCAATAGAAGATGAAGAATCTTCTTCTTATGAAGAGATTGTTGTTGCTAACAATCTAAGGTATGAGGTAGAGTCGATGGGGATCTAAGTAAGATTAGCTTGAAGTAGGGTGTTGATTAGAAGTGGGAAATGTCAGATACTAAGAAGAATAAAGGTAGCTCTAGTAGCCTAAGTAGAAAGCTTGTTGTAAAGGGTGTGCAAGGGAAACGTAATTTATGAAGGAAGCAATTTAAGGAGAAGAAAGCAATAAATGTTGGTACAAAGGTATTTAGTGAAAATCCTCTTATTGAAATCCTTAGTTTGGTTAGTAATGTCAAAAAAGTAAAGATAAATTTGGTGGCTACTTTTTGACAATGAAGAAAAGATGGTAGCAATTTTGTTACCACTTTTTGACAAAAATAAAGTTAGTTGAAAATTGGTTGCCACTTTTGATAAAGTAAAAAATAATTTTGGTAACTTTTGACAAAGTGGAAGATAAGATTGATACCTTTTGACAAAGTAAAAAATAAAGTTGGCAACGTTTGACAAAGTGGAAGATAGATAAAGTTACCACCTTTTGATAAAGTTAAAGATAAGGTTGCTAAAATTTTTTGAAGAGAATGCTTATAAATATAGCCTTTCCCTTTGGGGTTTGGCATTGGAGTGTGAAGAGTTGTAAGAATAGTGAAATCTCTTTTGTTAAGAGAATGAGTAGTTATTCTTCCACCTGAGAGAGAGAGAGAATTGTGTGTTTTCTTGTTTTAGAGAGAGAGAGTTTGATTGTTCTTTCATCATATTCCAAAAAAGGTTGTACAATCTCTTAAGTTAGTAAAGGTATTTCCCATTCTTGTTCGTGATTTTTCCCTCATACAAAAGGTTTTCCACGTAAATATCTTGTGTCAATTGTTCTTTTCTTATTCTTTAATATTATTGTCTAGTGTCGTAATTCCAAACAATTAATAAGTTTAATTTTTTGAAAAAAGGGAAGGTTGAGAGGGATTTGGTCTTCTATGCTAAAAATCAACATGGATCTAATAGCTGGCCTAAAAAAGCCACCAAGGTGCCATATGTGCTCTAGTTTATAAACATCATGGTACGAGGGTTTCTCAATAGTTAGGCCTTTAAGGGCCTTATCTAAGAAGCATAAACCCTTATTGTTCTTATTTGTGAAACCAGGATGAGAACGAAGAAATTAGGAAAAATCAAAAAGAGGTTGTCTTACAAAGAAACTATGGATGTGGAGCCAATGGGTTTATCTAAGGGGATTAGTCAGTGGTGGATAGATGTCATGGGTATTGAAATTGTTTATTGCTATAAGAATGTTATAAACAAATTAGATAGTACTGAGGGTTTTATTTCTTTTATGTATAGTCTTCCAAGGGATCAAGATAAGGATGATTGGTGAGATGAACTTAGAAGTCTTAACCTCAAAATTTGCATCATTGGCTTGTTGTTGGTAACTTTAATGAGATTCTTTACAACTTTGAAAAAAAAAGAAGGTAGAATTCATAGCCAAGGAAGTTTTATAGGTTTTCATATGTTTATGAGAGATTGTAACCTAGTTGATTTAAGGTTTAAGGGGTATCTCTTCACTTGGTCAAATAAAAGGTTGGGCTACAATCACATTAAAGAATGCTTGGATAAAGCCATAAGTAATGTTTCTCAAAGGAAATTTTACTAAAAACTCAAGTTTTACATCTTGACCTAAATGGCTTTGATCATAGTCCAATACTAGACTTTTTTAGAATTTATGGATGGCTTTTCCATGAAGACTTATTGGTGAGAGAATTACAAAAGCCTAGTTATGCAAAACTAAAGGAATTAAGGTGTGTCTGGATTGTGATGTGATAATGAGTTTTAATAAGAACCTAGCTTGTATAAGAAGAGTTTTTACTAACTAGAGCATAAAAGAATTTCCCTATAACTTGAATGGTTTATTAAATAATCTCAGAAGATGTCAGGAAGGGGATTGGAATATGAAGAAGGCTATAAATCTAAATGTATTCTTGAGCTTATTAACAAGATATAGAGAAGAGAGGAAATTTTCTAAGCTCAAAGGCAGCGAGTTCAATGGGTTAAATGGAAAGATAAAAACACAGTTTTTTCGTGCTGCCACTGCTCAAAGAAGACTAAGAAATAAAGTTGTTTTTCTTAGAAAAAAGGATGAGAGTAGGTGGATAATCAAGAAGAGATTGTTGTTATGTTTGATGATTTTTTTGTTAATTTTTTCATACAGGATGGAGGTAGGGATTATCCTTACTTGCTTAATGTTGGAAGATTTGGAACTAGATTTTTAGAGATCTTGAAAATCAGCCATGATATCTTAAATATTGTGTTGATTAGTTTATTTTTTATTCTTTTGTTATTTTTTTGTTAAAGCTTAGATCATATATGATATAAATAAAATCCTTACATATTAGGGATATTTTGTTAGGATAAAATCTTAGTTTAAACTTTGTTTCAGCTATATATTCTGTACCCTAAGTTCTATAGGGTTACGACAAATTAAATAAAATAAATCTTCATGGTATCAGAGCTACCAAGTTAGGCCTTATGATATCCTTCAGCACTATCCTTGCAGCCTCTAGTAGTGATACACAGGGGAGCATGGCAGCACAATCAACCGACCATCCTAATCACACAAACAACCCTACTTCCACACATGGATCAACCAGTCCCAACCCTACTCCTGTTCTAATCACATCACACCGCTTGACTGGCCATAATTACCTTCAATGGTTAGCAAACGTGATGTTGTTCGTGAAAGGAAGAGGAAAAGCCAACTGCCTAACAAGAAAAGTAACACCACTTAAACCTACGGACACTCTTTACAAAACCTAGGAAACCGAAAATAGTCTAATTCAATCCTGTCTAATTAACTCCATGGCTCCTAACATTAGAGAAAACTTCCTCCTCTATCAGACAACTCATAAAGTTTGGGAGGCTACTAGAGAGCTATATTCAACTACTAAAAGTAAAAGTTGCTATCTTTGAGATTGAGGGGTTTCTCTATGATTTTTGCCAAGCAAACTATGATGTTACTCACTTCTTCAAGGTCCTACTATGCCATTGGCACCAACTAAACTAGTATGAAAATCATCAGTGGTCATGTGCGACTGATGCAACGTATTTCAAAAAACTCAAGGAGGCAAAAAGAGTCTACAAATTTCTTCTTGGATTAAATCCTAGGTTTGAGGAAATTCAAGGTCATATTCTTTCACTAGACCCCCTTCCATCTTTTAGGGAAGTTTTTTCAGCAGTAAAAAGAGAGGAAAGTTGCAAAAACCAGTAATCTTCCATCTAATGTTACTGACAACTTTGCCTTTGTAGCCAAAACCTCACAATCTGGAGAAAACAAACACATAAAATCGCATAGACCTTCGTGTGATCATTGTAATAAGGCTAGACCGGTAGCTAAGGGCTCTACACAAACTCCTGGAATTAACTATCAGGAGACATTTACTTTTGTTGCTAAACTTAACACCATAAAAGTTCTTCTCTCTATAGCTACTATCTTAGACTGGAAACTTCACTAGTTTGATGTGAAGAATGCCTTCTTAATATAAAAAGAACTATATATGGAAATTCCTCCAAGTATTGATGTGGAGAGAAACTATATATGGAAACTCTTTAAGTCTTTGTATGTACTTAAACAGTCTTCTAGAACATGGTTTGATAAGTTTCCCAATGTAATTAAAGGTTATGGGTACCTTCAAGGACAAACAGATCATACCCTATTTATGAAATACTCACTTGATGGAAAAATCTCTATACTAATTGTCTATGTTGATGATATTATAGTTGCATGGGACTTTAAGGAGGAAATTAAGAACTTAAATAGTGTCATGGCTAAGGAATTTGAAATCAAAATCCTTGGTGAGTTAAAATACTTCTTGGGGATGGAAATAGCTCGATCTAAGAAAGGAATTATGGTTTCCCACAAAGGAAATATAGCCTAGACCTATGAAAAGAAATAGGGATGTTAAGGTGTAAACCAACTGAAACACCTATGCAGACAAACTTCAAATTAAGATTCAAGGAAGATAACCTAATGGGAGAAACTAGAAGATATCAATGGTTGATTAGGAAACTTATATATCTTTCACATACCAGACCAGACATATCTTTCCCCATTATTGTGGTAAGCTAATACATGCATAATCCCACTAATGAATACATGAATCTTGTGTACAGGATACTCATATACCTAAAGAGAACAACAGGGAAATGGATTTCATTCATGAAAGGAAGTGACAAGAGTGTAAAAGTCTACGTAGATGTTGACTGGGCAGGATCCATTACAAATAGGAGATCAGTGGTGGCTTGGAGAATTAAGAAGCAACTAGTGGTGGCCAGGAGTAGTACAAAGGTAGAATACCGAGCACTCTCCCTTGGTATTTGTAAAGGCTTATGGTTAAAACATTTAGTTGAAGAGATCAGGGTACTTTTGACTATCCTATACATCTATAATGTGATAATATGGCCACAATCAGTATAGTTAACAATCCAATATATCACAATCGAACCAAACATGTGGAACTAGACAGAAATTTTATCAAAGAAAAAATAGACTCTAAGGTGTTTGAATTGGTCTACTTTCCATCACAACACCAGATTACAGACATTCTAATAAAGGCCCTACCATGGGTGAAGTTTGAAGATCTAAACAACAAGCTAGGAATGATAAATATTCATTCACCAGCTTGAGGGAGAGTGTTGGAAGATTTGGGACTAAA
Organism: Delonix regia; assembly: GCA_037074485.1. Classification (NCBI taxonomy): domain Eukaryota; kingdom Viridiplantae; phylum Streptophyta; class Magnoliopsida; order Fabales; family Fabaceae; genus Delonix; species Delonix regia. The sequence continues at coordinate 38,050,491 of CM073451.1, forward strand.
TTTTCAGAGATATTGAAGATTAGCCATGATATCTTAGATATTGTGTTGATTATTTTATTTTTTATGCTTTTGTTATTTTTCTGTTAAAGCTTACATCATATAAGATCTAAATAAAATCCCTACATATTAGGGATATTTTGTTAGGATAAAATCTAAGTTTAAAATTTGTTTCAGTTATGTATTTTGTACCCTAAGTTATATAGGGTTATGACAAATTAAATAAAATAAATCTTCACTTAGTTTTGTAGAGAAACTTGTTAGTAAAAAATATAATATTCCATTATCTAAGCCAATTTTTTTTTTATAAAGAGGTTAAAAAGGCTACTTTTTGTATCCTTTAAGGCACCTGGTCCTTATGGTTTCTCAGAAATTTTTTATTAAAAATCATGGGAGGTGGTGGGAAAAGAAGTATGTTGGCTAGTGAAGATTCCAAAAGTGGAAGTGACTAATCAATTCAATATATTTACACCCATAAGCCTTTATAATTTCTATTTTAAAGTCATCTCTAAGATTATTGCCTCTAGAATGAGTCATTTGAGTATTTTTGAAAATCAAAGAGCTTTTGTAAAAAGGAGGCTAATCTTTGATAACATTATTCTTGTTCATGAGGTCTTTAACTAACTAAAGCTGAAAAGAGGTGGGGATTTTAATATGGCTGTTAAAGTAAATATGAATAATACTTATGATAGAGTTGAGTGGAATTTTCTCAAAGATGTTTTGTTAAAGTTAAGCTTCATTGTTGCTTGGGTGATGAAAATTATGGAATGTACGTTCCCTGTTTCATTTAGCCTATGCTTAACAGAGAGGAAAATTGCTTTTTATTTTTTATTTTTTGCCCTAAAGAGGTTTAAGATAAAGAGATTCCTTTTATCCTTACCGTTTTATTATTGTAGCAGGTGTATTCTCCAGGATGATGTTAAAAAGCTTTAAGGAATATGTAATTAAGGGGATTAAAATGGCATGCTATTGTTCTATCGTTACTTACAGTTTTTTCACTAATGACTCAGTGTTATTCTTGAAAGCATTAGTGGATAATGTTGTGGAGTTGAATTATGACTAGATATTATGAAGCCTTGGGTTAGAGAATTAATTTTGATAAATTTAAGTTATTTTTCTCTAGAAATACCCCTTGGTGTATCAAGGAGGAACCATGTGCTTTGTTGAGAAATCCTTTGGAAGTCAATCTTGGCAAGTACTTAGGACTACCTATGGTTTAAGGGAGATTTAAGGTGGAATCGTTGGCTTTTATAAAGGATAAGATATTGAAAAAGGCAAATGGGTGGAAGCAAAATCTACTATCTCAAGGTGGAAGTGAAATTCTTATCAAGGTTATTGCTAATGTCATTCCCATGTTTCCTGTGTCAAGCTTCCTTTTTCTTAAGAAAGTTTGCCAAGATCCTAATAGGATTATCTATAACTTTTGGTAAAGCCAAGTGAAGGATGAAGGAAGAATTCATTAGGTGGCTTGGAGAACTTTATCTAGACCTAAAAGTCTTAGTGGTTTGGGTTTCAAAGATTTTCAAAACTTTAATCTTTCATTTTAGCAACATAAGCTTGGAGAGTTCTTAATAAGCCCAATGAATAATGGGTTAGAATTTTGACAGGCATTTATTTTCATGACTATAACTTCTTGTTTACAAGAAGATGAGGGAAAGCTTTTTGGGCTTAGTATAATTTGCTAGAAGGGACAAGACTACTCCTAAGATTTTGTTAATATTTTAATGTTCCTTTAGAGCTAAGAAACTGTAAAGTGGCAAACTTTATTACTAGGGGAGTGGAATCTCGATATGGTAGAAAATAGGTGTTAGGATTTTTAACTTTGGATTGAGTCACTGGTGTCTGAACAGGAAATTCTCCTTTGAACAGAGGGTCTTTACCCTTATTCCTGTTCTTTGGTCTCCCTATGGCTACATAAAGGTTGAATTCAAGAAAAATCACAACCTAAAACTACTTGGAAAGAGAGAGTGTTCTAATCTCAATGATTTTTGAAAATTCTAGCTTATTCTTTCTTATTGATTTTACCTCTTTATATAGAAGAGGTCATGCTTACAAGATAGGAAAGAAATAAGCAATAAAATTATTCTAAACATAAGCAAAATCATTCCTAATATAAGAAGTTAGCTATGATGATTTTATTCTGGAAGAGTTTCCTTATTCCAAACCAATCACTAGATTTAGCTCTTCGATGAGTGGCTTGCGCCTGGCATAAGTCTTGCCAATGAATGTGTCCATAACATTACTCCCCTTCTAGAAAAAGAGCTTGTCCGCAAGCTAGAAGTCTGGGGGTATGCTTGGCGAAAAGGCTTAATTGACTCCCATGTGGCATCTGTAATATTGTATCCTTGCCAGTAGACTAATACTTCCTAACTATCATAATTAAGTCGAGCACGAAGTGCTGCTATAGGATTAGGGGATACATGGTGTCACACCTGAAATGTGATCGCCCAACATGGCAACAAAGAATAAATTTTAATTTTCTCTTAAAAAACAAAAACCAAAATGTAGAAGTCACCACCAAAATTTTTAAGGATAAATTTTGGAAAACCAATTTATAGGATAAGGTGGTTTGTGAACCAAAAATCAAGTTCGGGATTCAGTTGTGCATGTGGAAGATGTTAGTCACTCCACAACACTCGTTCTTAAGAAAATTACCTAAAGTTGATTAAGTAAAATATGTATGGCCTTAATTTTAAATTTCGATTACTCTTATCAATCACATGCAAAAAAGGAAAATAATAAAGAAATTAAGAAAATAAAATAAAATAAAGAAAGAAAAATAAAATATTTACAAAGGCAGACTTCACCTAGGATCAGAGCCTAAGGCCTATGTACCCTGTGATAGGGATCAAAGTCCATGTAATTCAATTAGAAATGCATGTCCACTGGTTGGTGACTTTTATTTTTGTGAATAGAACAAGATGGTTGAAATTAATATACTTTTTGCAAACAAACTGAGCTTGAATTTAGTTAATGTATTTTAATTTACGAAATCAGTGTAATCTCACTTTCTTACTCTCTTCATTTTCTTTCCTTTTAATCTTTTTGTTTGTTTTTTTTTTGAATTTTTGAATTTTATTTTTTAAATTTAAATGAAATGATAATGGATAAGAATCTTAGGATTTTTTGAATTTATATTTCTTGGATTTTTTTCTCAAATTTAAGGATTTTGTTTAAATGTATTACCATCCCTTTTATAAAGTCATATATTAACTTTCTAAACCTAAGGAGACTAAAATCTCACACGGTTTCTACTTGTTTATTCTTAAGTATCTAAGGAGACTAATGGTCTCACACGACAACTTTTAAAAACTTCTTTATAGCACATAAATTATTTTTATATTAATACTTAAAAAACAAATAAAAAATTTAAAATTAAAAAAGGTGAGCAAATTATATCTTTCCAGAGCTCTTATGCCAAGGTTCTTAGATGGTTTTCAACATGCAATGCAATTCACAACTCAACCATAGTAGACAAGCGAGACAAAAGCATCTACTTATAGTTGTCAATTCAAAAATTCATATAATTGTCACCTGATTACCCTATAGAATGAAAAATGTTTAGAAACCCCTTATCAATAAAGTAACCTTAGAATCCCACAAATAAAAGAGAAAAGGAGTCACAAAAGAACATGCCATTATCAACAAATGTTGAATCATTATTCCAATCAGTGAAGCCATGCATAGATCTTTTCACTTTTCCTTATAATGATACATTCTAAAGAAGAAAAAGGAAGAAAGGTATGGCTACCAATTAGATGACCAAGTGAACAGTAAAGAAGTGGCATGATGATAAGAGGAATAATACAAGTAAAGATCACACAAAATAACATTATGCTTTAGTACTTATAAAATTCTAATGTTAACCACACCTCAGGCCATCAAGTAAATCATTCACGATAAAAAAATCTGCATGCTTAAATGAACTACTTCCTAATAATGTCATCTAAGAACACATTTGATGTCTTAACTTTTAAAACCTCATTTTGCCTCTCTTTTTTTAGACAATAAGAAGTTATTTCCCAACACTTTCAGGATGCCCAGCACATATGAGAATAGAACAATTCGAAAAACTCTGAGAGAGTGAGCTTTATTACCTATAGGATTATTCTTCCAACCTTGCTTGGTCCTCCTTGCCTTTAAGTTTGCATGGTGCAATTCATGGCTAAGTGACTTTCCTCCGCATTGATATGTGAAACAAGGATACTCATAGACTCTTTCTCCTCACTACAGATACCATTTTCAATTTCTTTTTCTTCCACTATCTCCTACAATTGCTCGACATCAATTGCCTCTCATGGTGTAAGTCAGTCATTGTTAGGTACCCTTACTCTTCCCACTCTTCTTCCTTATTCTAAGTTACCTCTCACTCAGCACACATGCACTCAGTTTCCCTACTCACGAGGGTGGAGCATGGGTTTCACTTTTTTAGAGTTCTCCTATGGTCTCTTTCAGATCAAGTACCTCCGTTCTGCTACTATAAAAGAAGAGGGAGCGTTGAGCCACTTTTTCGATTTAGGACTACCATCATAAGGGAAAACCGAAGACCTTCTAACATATATACTCCTTCCTTAGTCTCTTTTCTAAGAGCCTCTCTATTCCCTGTTTCTCCCTCTCATTTTTAAACCCTCTCTCTTTTCTTTCTCAGTTTTGAAATTGGCTTCTCTCCCTTTCCGTGCTTCTTGCTCTTCATGCGCCGTCCAAAATGATCTTGTCTCACCTATCTCTCCCCACTGCTTCTCCTTTCCACTGACTGCGTGTCTCTGCTTTACGTTGGCCAAAACGAGGATGAAGGATGGCTTTTCTCCTTTATACATCATTCTTCCTCTTCAAACTCTCTTATACGTTCTCTTCTCTCTAGCTATTTCTTATTTTTTTTGCATGTTGCCTTCTGCTCCCCTTAAGCTCTCAGTTTGGCCTCAAGGAAGGACATTAGTCACAAGTAGGAGAAGGGACTTGAGGTCATCGATAGTAGAGTCAGGTGAGATTGAGATGGGTATGGGCTTGCCACTGAACTTGACGTTGACGATAATGGTGGCCTCGCTTGCTCTCCATAGTATTTCAGGTCAACTTAACTTCTCTTAACTTGGTATGCCAATATGATCCTCGAGCTTTCTTCCCCTTCACTCCATCACCCTTCCAACTCTTCAAATGCCTTTGTTTTTTTGTTGCTCCTTAATATAAAAATAGAGACAATTTTCTATGGTCTTCATTAAAGGCTAATCTCATGCTTCCTTTCTAACATTTAGAACTGAGGCCCTCTCCTCATGCTTCTCCTAGGTTCTTCATACAGTTGGCTTCCCTTTTTCCCTTTCCCAAACTAGCATGTGTATGGGGGTCTCTATGGTTACCATCTAGCATAGGCGTGCAGCATAACATGCAGGGAGGTATGGGCCTTTTGCATTTTTAATAGTTTTCATTCCTTCTACAACATGCATGAAAGTAGCCATATCATTATATATTTTTTGTGTTTTTCTCATTTTTTATTTCTTATTTTGTTTCCCATATTTTGATTCTTTTATTTTATTTATCTTATTTAGATTTTTATTTTGTTTTTTCATATTTGACTTTTATTTTGTTTTTTCGGTATTTTATTTTTTATTTTTTTTTCATATTTGATTTTTTTATTTGTTTTTCCTATTTTTTGTATTTTTTTTATCATATTTTGATTTTGGTTTTGATTTTGATTTTGTTTTTCATATTTTTTATTTTTTATTTTATGACTTACCCATTTTATACTTGCTGAATTAATGAATTCATCAATTGGTTAATTAATTAATCATTAAATTTTGTCTTTAATTTATTTTAGGATGGGGTGTTCATACACAACCATCTGTGATAGGAGGCAGTAATGGTGTAACCTCAGGTGCTACTCTCTTAAAAGGCTTGAGGAGGGAGACATGAAAGACATTGTGAAGCTTGCTGTCAAGTGGTAGTTGGAGCTCGTAAGCGACTAAACCTATACGACGCAATACTAGAAAAAGCCCAAAAAAGTGGGGGGAAAGCTTGTAAAAGTGGTACCCTGGAATGGAGTTCTGTCGATAAGGTAGAAGGTGAAGCCATACTAACAACTCTGGAGAATATTCTATGTCATGGTGCCCTTTATCATAGCAAGTTTCATACGGTGCTGTGCTTGGTAAAGGTTAGTGTGAATTTCTTAGAGTGCAAGGTCTCAGGAGAGTAAGGTCTGGTCCACAACATCCACCCGTAAGGACCTTCTTTCGTAGGATAAAAGACGAGGTGGATCTCTTCCATCTACAACCATGAAAAGGAAAGTCTATAAAGCTGTGTGGATGAAGTGTTATAGCAATACTCAGCCCATGGAAGCCAGTCCACCCATTTGGATGGTTGGTGCCCTACAAAACAACAAAGATACATTTCAATGGTACAATTAACGACCTCGGTTGGGCCATCTGTCTTAGGGTGGTAAGTTGAAGAAAACATAAGTTTAGTGCCACTTAAACAGAATAATTCCCATAAAAAATGACTAGTGAAAAAAACATCCTGATTAGAGGCAATGGATTCAGGTAACCCATATAGTTGCATAATGTGTTGAAAAAAAAAATGCAGGCTATGCCAAAAGCTGTGTAGGGATAAGTCATGGGAAGGAAATAAGTATATTTTAAGAAATGGTCAAAGACTAAAAGTAAAACCATTTTCCCCCAAGATTTAGGCAAACCATCAATAAAATATAGAGACATTTACCCAAATTTGTATTGGCAAGGCAAGAGACTGGAGTAAGCCAGTTGGGCTAAGATGTTCATATTTATTTCTCTAGCATGTGGGGCAGTGTGCAATATATTCCATAACGGCTTTTTTCATACCCTTCCAATAAAAATTTGCCCAGATATGCTGTAAAGTTTTGTGCACACCTTCATGGGTGGTGTCATGGTAAAAGGATAATACCATGGTAGTGATAGGGGAGGACAACAATAAAAAATTCTGTCTTCGTAGAAAATAAGCCCATCACAAATTGTCCAAGAATCAGTTAGCTTATTTTGTTGCACCTTAGTATATATTTGCTAAAGGTTTGTAGAGGATACCACTTTTTGTCTTATAGTATCAAAGAGAAGGGTATGCAGTTGTCTAATAGCATAAAGCTAAGCATTTTCCATAGGGCACCGAGATAAGGCATCGGGTATATGATTCAAGGGGCCTACCATGTGATCAACCTTGAAATCAAACCTCATGAGTTTGCTAAGCCAATGTTGTTGGGGAGGGGTAGTAAGGTATTGATTGAGGAGGTATTTCAAGCTATAATAATCCATGCAAATCATAAATGCATGCCCCCCACAAGTAAGGACGCCAATGTTGTATTGCCTTACAAGCTCGATAAGTTTTCGCTCATATGTCAGTAGCTTTTAGTGGCAGGTAGCCAACTAATGGCTAAAAAAAGCAATGGGGTTACCATGTTGTTACAAAACAGCTCCAATTCCACCCCCAAAAGCATCATATTACACAATGAAGGCATTTGCAAAGTTAGGTAGTTGTAACACAGGCGTAGAGGCAAGGGCTTGCTTGAGGTGGGTGAAGGCAGAGGTGGCCCGCATCACTCTATTGAATAAACATATAGTAGTAGCCAGTCAAACCCAGAAATCCTCTTAGAGTCGTAATAGTAGTGAGGTGTGGCAAGTCAATGTTAGTTTGAATTTTGCCTTTGTCAACCTTGACCCCTGCACCTAAAACTATATGGCCATGGTATGCTACTTGGGTTTCCCTAAAGGAACATTTAGATTTTTTTAGACAAAGATGATGGGCATGTAATAATTTAAATGCCATTCGCATGTGCATGAAGATCAATATGTCATCAAAGAAAGCTAATACAAAATAGCGTAAATGCTTGTGAAATACATCATTCATGAAAGCTTGAAATATGGAGGTGCATTCGTGAGACCGAAAGGCATAACCAGGAATTCAAAGTGGCCATGGTGCATATAAAATGCAGTTTTCTCCACATCTGTAGGATGCATGCGGACTTGATGGTATCCTGATTTTAGATTAAGTTTAATGAAATATATGGAGCCATGAAGTTTGTCAAGCAATTCATCCACTATTAGAATAAAGAACTTATCCTTTATAGTCTTTGCATTTAGCTCCTTATAGTCTACATAAAAGCGTTATGACCTATCGTTTTTGTGAATAATAAGCACCAAGGCAGCAAAGGGGGAAGTACTATGCTGAATGATGCCTTGTGCAAGCATATCAGCACACTGATGTTCTATTTCATCTTTCTGCATGTGAGGATACCGGAAAGGGCAGACCACTATAGGTTTAGAGTAGGAAATAAAGAAATATGATGGTCACAATGACGAATAGGTGGTAGCCCTGTAGGGCCCTGAAATAGATCCAAAAATTCATCTTGAAAGGGCTCCATAGGGGGAAATGTATCTGTCGTCTTGTTAAAGGAATGTAAATGGGTAGAATGATGAGTTTGTTGGCCGTGAAGAGTGATAGGGTACCATTAAAGGTGAAAGTTAATATAAATGCTTCCAAATCCCAAAGAATGGGCCCTAATTATTGTAATCACTTAACTCCCAAAACCATATCAAACTCATATAGATGAATCACCAGGAAATCAGCCATGAAGGTGTGCCGCTCAAATGTGAAGGGCATTGCTAGAAACGGCCTTGGTTGAGAAGTTTCTAACCATTAGCCACTAAAATTTGTATATGACATTGAGGCTGCACGAGAAGCCCAAGAAGTCGAGCTGCAAGTAAGCTGAGGAAGTTATGTGTACTGCCTGAATCTACCAGACTTAGCAAAGGGTGATCACACATAATGACATGAACCTACATGGTGTGAATATGTTGTTGTCCTGTAATAGCATACAAGGAAATTTCTAGTTCTATGGGTCATCAATGGTTGTCTGGTTGTCATTGACATTGGTTACATCAAGCTAAAACAATGTTTTGCAATGATGATCTGCTATATACAACTCATCACAGTTATAACAAAGTCTTTTGGCTCACCATTCTGCCATCTCCACACGCATCAAGCGTTTGATAAATAGTGTAGTAAAGTTGTGTTTGGTTTTTGAACTAATTTGAGAGGTTCCCCCACTTTTAGATGTGGCTACCCAGCTTGTGAAGAGGGATAGTGACAAATGGGTAGCCAGGCTTTCTTGGTACTGTAAGGTGTCAAAAGTTATTGTTTGCGCTTAATGGCACGTGCCAAGTTCATTGCATGGACCAAATCAGGAGAGTGTTGCAGTTCTACCTTAATTCAGATAAACTCAATAAGTCCTATCGTAAAAATGTCAACTTGTTAATCCCCTCAGACTGTGGGAGAGCGAGCTAGCAATATCTGAAATTGCCACTGGTATTCGTGCACTTTGTTAGTCTGTTTAAGGCTGATCAATCCACCTAGAGGGTTACTGTGAGTTGGTAGGCCAAATATGATATTATAGTATTCTTTGAAAATAACCCAATAAAGGTTGGACAGATCCAATTCAATTTGATGGAACCAGAATTAGGCTTCTCCTATCATGTGAAAGTTAGCCAAACTAGCCTTATCACCCTTATCAGTGCATTAGTTGGAGAAGAATCTTTGACAGTGGTGTAACCAGGTTAAGGGGTCCTCGGAGCCATTATAGGTGGCAAAGTCAAGTTTAGTGAAGCGTGGAACCATAGTGTTGCTGTGAGGAATGGCGGAACGAGGGTTGCCACGACCAGGCAGGGGTTGACGAGTGGTAGTGCTACCAGATCCTCCTTCCATCTTGTGCGCATGAGGCCGTGAGGAATCAAGTAGGAGATCCTGGAATTGCAATTTAAACTACTAGAATTGGGCCACCAATTATATCTCTATTCGAGCCTCTACTGCAAAGGTAACATCCTCTAGCAAGGCCCTAAGTTCATCACTTTTGTCTAACGAGCTCAAGGTGAATGACTCTGATACCAAAATGTTAGGATTTTTAACTCTAGATCGAGTCATCAGTCTCTAAATGGGAAATTCTTTTTTTAATAGAGGGTTTTTACCCATGTTCCTATTCTTTGGTCTCCCTATGGTTGCCTAAAGGTTGAATTCAAAGAGAATCACAACCTAGAACTACTTAGAAAGAGAGAGAGTTCTAATCTCAGTGATTTCTAAAAATTCTGGCTTATTCTTTCTTATTAATTTTACCTCTTTATATAGAAGAGGTAATACTTACAAGATAGGAAAGAGATAAGCAGTAAAATTATTCTAAACATAGGCAAAATCATTTCTAATATAAAAAGTCAACTATGATGATTTTATTCTAGAAGAGTTTACTTATTCCAAACTAATCATTAGATTTAGCTCCTTGATGAGTGGCTTGCACCTAGCATAAGTCTTGCTAATGAATGCATCCATAACAATAGGCTTTTGGATGCTAAAGTGAAGGCTATTAAATCAATTCCAATTCCCATAAAGGATATCATTGATAAGTTGCAATGGACTGGGTGCTTGAATGGTAACTACTCAATGAAAAAATGTTCTCATTATACTTGTAAGATAAGCTTGGTTGGTCTGAATCTTAATGCCTTTTCTTTTGTTGTGAAACCTTATAAAATATGGAATTTAAAAGTCCCTTTTAAAATAAAATTTTTTCTTTGGGGATTGTGTAAGAATGTTGTTCTTACTAATTATACTTTGTGGAAAAAGGTCAAAAAATCTAATCCTATCAGTTATTATTGTGGTCTTTTCTAGGAAGATTATGAGCATATGACACTACATTGTTGATGGGTGAAAGTTGTTTCGTTTGCTAGCTATTATACTTGGATTATGGATAATAAAGGTGCAAGTTGAATTGAGCATTGGCTGTTGGAGCTTCTTTCAAATTTGGGCCTTTCTGATTTTGAGAAAGCTCATTTGGCTTTCTTTTTGTTGGCATATTTAGAAGAACAAATTTAAAAAGGTGCTTGATGATGTGTCTCTTAATCCTAATTTTGCAGTTCAAAGGGCTTGGGCTGGTATTATGGAATTTTATAGAGGTAATGGTTAATTGAATGAGAGTTTTAAGAGTCTTGTTAGTGGGATTTTGCTATAGCAGGATTTGAGATGGGTTCCTCCTGCAAAAGGCCAAGTAGATGTCAATGTTAATGGGTGTTTTTCTGACAAAAAAAAAGGGTATTAGCATCATTATAAGAGATCATATGAAATCCTCATGTCTATAATAACTTTAAAAACTTAGCTTTTCTTGCCATTATAGCATAAGCCTTCACTCTTAAAAGAGTCATTTCAATGGCTAGAGCTTCTTTAAGTCATTTTGGAATCAAACAACTTTTGCCTAGTTAATAATATGAATAACTCCTTTCCCTGTCCTAATTGGCATTGCTAAGCTATTTTGAAGGATATTATTGGCCTTTTGAGAGATAACTTGAGTTTTTCCATTGGTTGGATACCAATATGTGCTAACAAAGTGGTTAACTAGCTTGGGAATCATTGCAATACAAGGATGTGCCTTGGTATTTGGGAAGCTTTTCTCCTATCCTCTTTATCTTCTATTCTCTTAAAGGATACACGTGCTATCAGGGAAGGTGTTACTATTCAAGCTCAGATCCCCTCCAGTAATTGGAGGGGATTATTTTCTATAGTAAACCATAAGGGTCATTGGATCTAGATACAATAACCCTCAATTTTATATAAAATATATTTTTAAAAATAAAAATAATTATTTTTATAAACAAATATATATTAATATTTTAGATTATTTTTTCATACAAAATAATATCTAGTTAAAAAATAATAGACTTTAAATTATACAAAATAAACTATAATATGTTAAAAACAATTCAGTCTTTATATTTTTTTAACTACATATCAATTCCAATAAAAAAATTTAAAATATGAATATATAATTATTATAAAAATAATTATTTTTTATTTTAAAAAAATATATTTTATACAAAAATTAACGGCCTAGATCTAGATTCAATAGCCCTCTCCTTTATTGTAGAAAATTCCCTCCAATAATATTGGAGGGGATCCGAGTATTCTTTTTTATCTAGTGTTTTCCTATAGCACAGAGCTTTATCTTTGTCGTTTTTGTTTTTTTAGCTTGTTTCTTTCTTTATCCTGTATTTTTATTTGGTTTTTGGCTTTTTTGTTTTTATTTTTGTTGTGCTTTACTGTTTGTTCTTTCTCTATTGTGTACTTTTGGTTTTGTATGAAATTTCAATTGGCAAAAAATAAAAAACATTTATATTTAATGTCAACCATTCATATAAGCCATTAAACTTCCATTTTTAAAATAGAATTTATTCACACGAGACACTAATGATCATAAAATGTTTATTAAACTCATAATAGGACTGATTTAACATGTTTTCTTTTTAAAAAATTAATTTGATTTGATTGGTAATTTACTAATTTATAGAATTAGTTTAACTTGGCTCATACAAATGGGCCATACAAGTTAATAGGTTAAATAGGTTTGTATATTTAATTCACATTGACTCTGTAGACAACAATATTAAACTTGATCTACTATGTAAGTTCCTAAATCCATAAAAAAATATCAAAATAATTTATAAAAAAAATAAATTAAAAAAGTATTAACTCACAAAACAAAAAACAAACCTAGACTAAGTTAAAAGAAAGATTTTGGTAAGCTGAGTTAAACGTAATATTTTTATTTTGTGAATTAAACGAAATTTTAACTTTTAAAAATAAAATAAAAATAAAAAATATTTCAGATTATAAAATGTTAAATATTTCACAAAACAAGTTCATAAAATTTTTTAAGTGGGTTAACTCACAAATTTATTAAGCTGCTCGTTTAAGATTTAGAAATCAACCTATTTTAATTAATTTAATCCATTTATATTAAATCGATCGCAAGTTAAAAAGATAGGGGAAGAATTTTTTTTAAGCATTTAAATATACTCTTAAATTTACCAATAATTAGTTTGAAGCTTCACGTGGACCATCGAGGTAGGTGATCATTTCCCCATCGTCCGGTCAATGTTGGTTGGGTTGGGGTAATTGGATGCTCATCCAAAAATGTAATTTTATATTTGGTTTTAATCCTGGAAATTTTACCCAATCGTCTTTAGAGAAGAACTCGGATTAGCGCAAATTAGTATTATCTTGTTTTTTCATCGATAATCACTATTATTATTATAATTTTTGAATGCCCTTGGTTACTTCCAGAACCTGCTGCATGGTGGAGCTCTGGAAGACGGAACTCTGAAATTTGGGATCAGGAAGATGTCGAAAGCTTCGAAATCTGTAAGCGTTTGTTAGTATTTATGCGCGATTCTACTGCGGTTGATAGAAATGGATTCCTTTTCGGGTCTAGGATATTGCCATACGCTGATATGTGTGTAAAATTAGAAACAAGGAAGGTATTTACGATATTTCGTGTCTAGAGTTTTGCAAAGCAGCTGACTCTTGCGAAATTTGGGTTAATTTTCTGCGTTGAAGCTATCTGTGTATCCTTGAGATACCCAATATGGGGACGAGAGATGATGTTGTGGATATAGAAAACTTGAAGAAAAGTTTGTTGGAAACTGGTGCCCTTAAAGGGAATGTGGCTAAGGATGATGAAACAGTTCTGTATACTGCGTCTTTTGAAGAGATGGAAGAGAATTTTGTGAAGCATCAAACAGCACAATGGGTTCTTTACTCACTGTTGTTGGTGTTAGCATGGGGCATAGGGCTGCTCATGCTGCTATATCTACCAGTCCGGAGGTTTATACTAAGGAAGGATATTCGCTCAAGAAAACTCTATCTCACTCCAAATGCTATTGTATACAAGGTAAAGCAGCAATCTTTCTCCAATTTCTTAAATTATTTTGAATAAATTTGCTATCTTACATATTTATTCCTTTAAAATAGGGGCAAGAATATATATTTGATAGTGGGTGTGAATCCTTTTGATCACATATTCCTGCCTAAAAATGCATGTATGGATCCCATGAATTGTTATATTTCTATTTACCTCAGGTCACCAGGCCAGTACCATTTCCATGTTTTGGGGTACTGAAGAAAGAGAAGCATGTTCTATTGCGTTCTGTGGCAGATGTTGTGGTTGAACAAGGTGCAGTTTTGCTTTGTATTTTCCTACATTTGGACCATTTTGTTTTAGTTTCACACTATCTGATATTCTGATTGGTAGGGCATAATTCTTGTTTTAAGCCTTTTAACCTTGAATTTTTTCCCGCATGGTTCTAAATTCTGATACATGATTGTATTTGTTTTAGGATACTTGCAATCCCTTTTCGGTGTCTATTCTCTTAGAATTGAAAACGTTGGCGTAAGAAGACCACCCAGTGATGATGTTAAAATTAATGGTATTGCGAATCCATATGCTTTCAGGAAGGTATTATATATTGTTTTCCTTCTATTTTACTGCCATTTTAAGGTGACTAGATGGATTATGTGAACCAGATTTCTTTTTGCATCCCTTTTGATCCTTCAGGCTGTTATGATGCGTGTAGCAAGCATGAGAAATGAAATCTCCTCCAGACAGGCTTCTACATTGGAAGATATTCCACATCCGATGGTAGGTCATTTGCGGGACACTGGTATTATTATAGCCTACGTGCTGGGGAAAATGCTTAATTGTTGTCGTTTTGGCTTCTGAATGACCTAGAATATCAGTTGTGAATTAATGAAAACTTTCATTGGGTATTAATTACAACTATAGATTAGAACTCTCATTGATCATGTTGGTGACTTAGTGCTTCCTTTGTCCTTATAGATGTCTCCATCAAAGTCACTTAGACATGATTCTTCAGGGGAGCTACTACTACTGCAGAAACTAGAAGAAGTTGGAAGCTCTGTCAAGGTAGAACTAAACACAGCATATAATGTGGTTATTTGCTGATGATTAATGGAATTATTCTGACTCTTGGATGAAAAAATTGGGTTTTAACTTGCCTGAGACAGAAAATTATTTTTAGAGGAGAAAAGAAAAAAAAAATCAATTACTTCTATATTTCCAGAGCCGGTTATATTTCTCTGGCTAAGCACCAGGTTTTGGTGTTTACTACAGAGACTACAGACGTTAGTCGAGGAGCAACAATCTCAAACAACAGAATCCATAGATTGAGGTCAGTTGACCAGATGAAAGTTATTATTTTCTTGGAGTGATATACATTAGAGTATGGATATATTTTTACCCAAATATTATTTGCAGGAATGGAAATAGGTCAGTAAACATGTTTTTAGCTCCTCATGGGTTCCTTTGCAGTGTTATAAGTGGATTTCGTAAAAAGCATTGTTGTCTTTCTTTGTCATCAATCTTTTAATGGGATATATATAGTTTTAGCTTACTTTTGACCTATGAGAATTTACATGAAATTGATTTAGTTCATGAACACTATCCTTACATAATGTGGCGAGTGGAAACTGTTGCATCAATCCTGTTCTTGGCATTTAATTATACCATGAATACACTTGAATATTTGGTTTTGCTTTCAGGGACCCTCATTTGCGTTTATATACATGGCGATCATAAAGGCATATTCAGGCAAGGAAAACTTTAATCCAAAATTTAGACAAAGTTATATATATATATATATATATATATATATATTTTGCAGGAATTGGGATTATTCCCCTTTCACTAACTCATTTAGAGCTGTTCAGAACCATAATTAATATCAGTGCTACTTTCTTAGCAGCCCCATGAAGTACAACGGTTGACACTCTAAGCGAGGATAGCTGTTCTTTGGTTTAGCTTGTATCTTGTAGCTTTTAAGTGTGCCTTTTATTTCTCCAAACAAAAAAATTGTTTATCTTGATTCCCCTCTCAAAAGCCTGTTGTGTTCATTGAATGCACATTATCCTACTATAATTGTTCAATGTTTATTATTTGTAGGAATGTATGTCTCATTGTATCATGTGGTGGGATCCCTTTATATCTTACTGCAGATTTTTTGTACTTAGGAAGCCCCCCCCCCCCCCCCCCCCTCCCCTCCCCACCAAAAAGATAGAAGAATTTTGAGACGTCCTTTTATTTACCGAGCCACAAACTTCTGGGGGTTTATAAGAAAGAAACTGCATTCTCTGAACCCGTAAGAATTGGCATTTATTCCTGCCCTCAAAGAACTTCAAACACCAATTGCCCTCTGGTAGTATGATTCATAATTGTATCAGTACTTGCAGCCAAAATTCGGAGATACATCTTCCTAATCTAGCATCAGTCGATAAGCTACTTTGCAGAATTGGGATTTTTTTACCGTTCACTCTTGTAAAGTTAATTGTTCACATTTAATATTTTAAAAAATTGAAATCAGTAACTTTTAAAAATTAAGATTACCGATTAAAATCTTGATTTGATGATTTGCATGGAGGGAACTATGCAGGGGATCCGTATCATATCAGCACAAGTGTAACCTGCAGTTTTCTATTTCTTTTAGCAATCTCGTAAAGATGAAAAAAATAATGGTGGTATTACCGCGTCAAGAGAGCATTTCTTAATCACATTAAACGTATGACTGCAGAGTCTGTCCCGCGGAACCTACCTAGTTCATAACTGTAGCTCCTATTTTATCATTTTAAAAAGCTAATTTACCCCCTTTAAAGGGTCATGATAGATACAGAAACTCAAGCTCAAGATTATATAATGTTAGCTTCACTTCGCTGGTGGCTGAGCAAATTGTTGCAGCTGATGAACAACATGAGACATTCTAGGGCGCATAGATGGGACATGCTGTGTGCAAGAATAGACGAGGTCAACCACCTTCTGAATGGAACTAGCCTCTGGGATACTAGAAGATGATGAGGAAGATATATGAGGATCCAAGAGTTCTGGATACCGATGTGCTTGCACTAGCGGCGTTGCCCATTCAAATATGCTCTGCCAACCCACTGAATCAACTGCCTGGGCAGGTCTACGGCCAGTCACTATTTCAAGTAATAAGACACCGAAACTGTAAACGTCACTCTTCGTTGTGAGCTCATTTCTATACACAAATTCTGGAGCAAGATATCCATAAGTTCCACCTGCCATCACAGTCCTCTCATGCATCACTTCATATGGCACAAACTTGGACAGACCAACACCCATAAGGTGAGCTCCAAACTCCTCATCCAGCAGTACATTACTGGCCCGTATATCCCGATGCACAACATGTGGCTTGACCTTGTCATGTAGAAAGCTGTTGAAACAGAAAGGGAAAAAGTAAAAAAAGTGCCATGACTAGAAGGTACTGATGCATCTCTTCTGTCACTAGGCATTTTGTGAAGTCATAGGAAAAAAGACCTATACAATTCAAGGGAATGAAAACCAAAATCACTATTAAGGTTTGCTTGGGAGCTGAAAGGGTGGTGTAAAGAAAATGAAGGGCTAGAAGGTAACCTTCCAAAAAACCCAAATTAGGGGAAATGTTTGAATAGGTTGTGGAAGGGTTTTGGAGCATTAGTCCCTTTCCCTCCATTCACCCTCATCCAAACAAGAAAACCACAATGTCATATTGGCACCAACTAAGATGGGAAACTAAACAAAAATGTTGCAGGTTACCCAGGACATAGGTTTTAATTAGGTCCCCTCCAATGTTCCTCTCTCTCTCAACACGTAGACGGCTATTTCATATCCTTTGAAATATATTATTATTCACCTAACAAGTGGGTGCTTGGATACTGAGTGGCTATTCAATCAAGTTTCAAGCATACAAGGCCATGTCTGTAATGAATGTAACACCATACCTAGAAAGAACGAGAAGTTCTAATATAACTTGGATATTGAAAAAAAAAAAAAAATACAATCATGAAACAGATGCTCTCAGTCGCGCAGAACAAGTAAGCCAGAATAAACTATTAAGCAACTTTATCAAACCCTCCAGAAGAAATTCCCTTAAGGGTTAATGCTAAGGAATGATACAAGTCATTGCTTTAAACAATCTCACAAGGCCTGGGGCATACAAAAATTCCTTGTCTATTATACACTAAATGAAAATGAGATGCGATAATAGATTGAAACAGGGAAAATATATTAAACAGTTTTATCCCAAAACAATGATGAAAAAGAAATTCCTGTCTGCTGTAAGACAAGGAACTCAAACTTGCATCTGTAGATAGAATGTAATGACTATTAGTATTATGTGCAACTACCCATGGTTAACAAATGGATGCCTTCTACGCAACTACCCTAAAATTTTAACATTAACATGAAATTACATACCAAAGGTCAGTAGCATATCATATAGCACTATATGACCTACAATTTTTTACTTATTTGAATGACTTATGCCAAACTGAAGTTTGAATGAAGATGCTTATTGCTTTGATGTGTAAGAATGAAAATATAAATGCCTGATGGCTTAATTAGTGACTACAATTTAGCAATCTGAACTCTAAAGCATTGTAGCTCTTTATCTAGATTTTATAATCCATCAAAGCAGTAATAATCTAAACATTGGAAACCGCCAAACAGAAAAGAAATAAGGGTATGACCAGGCATCAAATTTCCCAGATGTAAGTTACACTACTACAAATAACTGAAAATAGCAGCCTGCACACAAGTAGCAAATGACAAACAGTAAATAGCAATGAAGCACAAGTTAAAACAGATGCATACAAAGATGAAGTGACAATGTCACAACGATCAAATCTCTACAGTTTGTTACAGCCCAAAAAGCACAATTGGTGTTGTTACAAGATTTCCATTTTTCAATTGAAAACAGTATCTTAGAAAGGATAAACCATAATCTAGAATAACATGAGGAATGTAAATTGTTAATCCAACAATAAGAGGTTTAGGAACATACGCAATTCCTTGAGCAAGCGTTGTGGCAATTTTCATCCTCATAGCCCAATCTAAGCTGCGACCTCCCCTTGGTATATGATGCAACCATTTATCTAAAGGCCTGTTAACTACAAACTCATAAACAATGTAGCGGTCACCATGATCATAGCAGCATCCCTTCACAGCCACCAAATTTGGATGCCGAAGCCTAGCAACCCTACCAATT
The DNA here is from genome assembly GCA_037074485.1 of Delonix regia. NCBI lineage: Eukaryota > Viridiplantae > Streptophyta > Magnoliopsida > Fabales > Fabaceae > Delonix > Delonix regia. The sequence goes on from CM073451.1 coordinate 38,069,366, forward strand.
TCAGAATAGAACTCCTTTTTCCTCTGAAAAGTCGACTTTTTTAATCTCTTGACTGCAACCTTTGAACCATCAGGTAGGACTGCACTGTATGTACCTCCAGTCTTGGTATCCCCAACAAGGCGGTTACCTTCACTGAAGTTCTTTGTAATTGACCTTAATTCCTCTTTGGTAAAGACTTTCCATGATGGAGGAACTAACTGAGAAGCAGCTGGATTAGATACTTTTTTAGACCGTTTTCTCTTCTTGCTCCGCTTATGTGCAAGAAGCCATACCACAACAGCTAATGTTGTGCAAAGGATCAATGCACTCACCCCTGCAAGGATGATAAGATATTCCCTGTGGCAGCGCATGTGGTAACATTTTTTATCTGAGATCAAATAAAGAAAAAAAACAGATGTCAAGTCAGCAAGGTTCATAAATGGATAAAAAATCATAAAAGAAATTCAAGCAATATAAAAGAATAATAAAAGAAGCATTGGCAACAAATTTCTCATAAAGAGGAAAAGACAATTTTTGGGAGTGAATGAAATAGTTGGAGAATTATAACACAGAATTCTAAATAGATGTAAAAAGAGAATTGGTAGTGATATATAGCTCAAGGACATACCAATATCAAGAACACACACAGAAGCATGAGGTTTTTCACATCTATCAGTCGTGAGAGAATTTGAATGATTAGTCATTATTGTACATAAATTGACTGCATTTTTCTTGTTGCAGGATAATCCATTACAATTAGTTGGATCAGGCACCAAAGGAAACATGGACTGATTCCATGGAGAATTGTCAGACCACACCCACGCATAACCTGTGGTAGAGTTAATTCTTCTTCCTCCGACCCAGCAACTGTCACCACATAGACTCTGAGCAAAGTGTAGTTCTGGAAGAGATTTCGAAGAAGCTAAATGCCCACCACATTTACTACAACAGGTTTCTGAGTCATTCCAAGATTGTGGCTTCCAAACATGGCAAAAACACTTGGCTTTATTGGGACCAGCAACCCAACCAGTTGGGCATGGTTCTGTCCAGGGGAAAAGAGTAAGAAAAAAAAAAAAAAGAAATAGCATTAGAATACTAAAGCAAGAGTAATCAGAAACCACAAAGACATTATGATGTGTAAAGAGCCTATTTTGACACGGTGGAAATATAGTTATCAAAATGTGAATCCATTCACCTTCAGATGAAATGCGTTATCAAACAAATTGATCATTATAATTTTAAAGGAATCCTACAGTATAAATGCACCAGTTCTCTAGATCTGTGAACCAATCTTTAATGCAATCAAGCTCCAATATAATTCAGATGGCACAGACTATGAAACGCATATAGACACTATTTTGAGTATGAACAAGGTAGTAGATTAGAATAAAATGTCAATCTTTCTCTTTTTCCAGTTGTCTCATTACATGAACAACAATTCTGAGAGACTATTCGAGACCATCCATATATTGACAACAAGACCAACAATTTTAGGAAATACATGTAGATACGAGAGAATTAGTTGAACTTCGGAAAAGATTTAAAGGAAGAAGAAAGCAAACCTCCACTGTCTCTATTCTGAGAACCATTGAAGCAACCACAAGCAGTCTCATTTACGGTCTACGAACAAAAAGAAACCTCAATACATGGGTTCACAATGTACCCCATTTAAATTTCTAAACTAAAACCCATAAAGTTAACATAATGTAATTTTATTTTCTTACCACATTAGAGGCGCGTGCATGAAAAGCAAGTAAAGCAACCAAAAGTAGAACCAATTGCCGAGCTGTGAGCTTGAGTTCCATCTGACTGATATAAAAAGCCTCAAAATCGGAAAATTCAAATGCTAATAAACGAAAAAGAACCGTCGCATGCTGACTGGGGATAAGGGTACTTGCAGTCAGCGACCATAAGAAGGGAAAAAAACAGAAGAAAAATATGAAGTTGCAGTACGGAAAAACTGGTTCGACTTCGTCGGTGATGCTAGATATGGAAAAAAGGAGAACTAGTCGGATCAAAAGGGACTACAGAGTCCCTATTCTTGCCATGAACGAAAGAGCATAAATCTTCTCCCCTTTCAGTCTTCTCGTCTTCCTCCTCTTCATGGTTTTTTTTTTTTTTTTCGATGGGTGGGTGGGTAGGTGGAGCAATTACGACTGAAGTGCAGTCAATGCTGATTGAACTATATGGGTTGATATCAATCCGGCCCAGCCCAATAATCAAGATCCGGGACACATGGTGGGCCCAATTTGTTTCTCATTTTATATGTTTCCCATATTGCAGTGACCCAAAAAACATCGGACAAAACTAATTTGAGAATGTGCCATGCTTAACTAAAAAGTAAAATGTGCAATAACGGTTTTTTTTTATTCACGTATCTGGATTATATTGACCATATGTTTTGTATCAATCTGTTTCTGAAAAGAATACTTACCCTAATTACTTATAGTGAATTAACTTCCAAATTCTTCAATTATACATTTGACCCATAAAAATCAAGTGTTTTATTCTAATTTTTTAAATATTATGTTTGCTTTACAATAGTCCTCACGTTAAACTTGTAATAAATAATCAATCTGATAAGTGACGTAATCTAATGAAATAAGTAATGTGGCAATGAACTGCTATGTGGTGTCAAAGCGCCACATAAACACTGCTGGGAAATACAAATCATACGATATGAAAGAATACTGTTACAACTTGTTGATTGCTATATAAATAGTTAACAATCATGGCTCTAGTTCATAATTTAATTATAAGCTTAAAGTGAAGAATATTTCAAAATAAAAATATTCGTTGTGACTTAAAATGGGACGCTTCATCTTTGAATAATTAAAAGAAAATCCATTTCTTATTTGACTGAAAAACTAATTTACACGTTTTAATAAATTGATTGCATCATTCTTAAATTTAGATTATTTTAAAAAAAAATCCTTCAAGTTCATTATACAGTGAAATACAAAGGATCATAATAATTTTATGGATTTTGCTAATGAGTACGCTTAAGGTAATGGTTAAGAGTCATTTATGGCATATAATAAATGATTATTAATCAATAAAATTAATAACTAAACATGTATTATTATTGTTAGTTGGTACAATAAATAATGCTTGATTAATTTTATTGATTAAAATTATTTATTATATACAATAAATAATCCTTAATTAATATCCTTAACAAAATCCTAACTTTATTGTAAAAAGATATTTGTAAGACACAAAAGTACCATTCTTGTCGTTTATATTCCCAGTGAAAAAAATTTAGACATAATACACAAACTGGTCTCAAAAATACATTTTTATGTTGTTTGGTCTTTGGACTCAATACACACTAATGTTTTCGTTAATTTGATTGTATATTTCCTCTATTATTTTGAGCTATTAATTCAAAGAGTATATTTTTGGTCTTTTGAAATATTACATCCTCCCAATTATAAAAGGATACTTTTTATTCTTTTTCAATTCCTGCTTCACAATCATAAAATTCTTTTTTTCTAGCTAAACTATCATTACATTGTAAGTACTCGAGCACTAGTTGAAGTATGAAGAGTCTAGAAGTGAGAAGTTTCACATGATTGCTCTTAAACTGGTAGGAGGATATGTGGATAGTCCTTTGAGAAAAATATTCTCCTTACAAGATTGCTCTTAAACTGGTAAGAGGATATGTCGATAGTCCTTTGAGAAAAATATTCTCCTTACAAGCTCACTACTTATCTCTTGAAGGAGAGGAAAGATCCACTCCACTCAGTGTTTTTATTAAAGATTTTCCAATAAATAATCTTAACCATTTGTTGCATTAGAAGATTTTCATTTGCCATTTGTGAAGTGTTTTTGAAAAAAAAATTAATCTTCTATTTTTTTTTATCAATAGCAATAAGAAGAAAGAAAACAGGATCATTTAAAATTGAGAATGAGCCAACGAGGGAAGCCTAAGTTGTCCCTGTGAAAGCACCTCTCCTGCGCATTTTGATTTTGAAGAGAGTCTCCCTAAAATTAACAATAAAGCTTTAAATGTCCTCATCAAATGTTCTATCCTGGATGTCTTTAGCTTCATGCTTGAGCTTTTTGAGGACTTGGGCATTGTCTAGAATGACTACTATCCTGTTCTAATTGGAGTTGTGTTAGTTCTAAAATCTGCAAATCCAGGTGAAAGCGACTCTAGTGGCATGCTTAAGGCCTAATCCTATATTCATAGGATAGTTATTCATCTAGCCATGGTTAAGAAAGTGGGAGTTGTTGAGAATTGTAATAATAAATAGAAGCCATGTTTCTTTTTGCCCTTTGACCTATATCTAGGTGAACAATCCATCCTTGTGGCCTATTGCAAATTTAGGCTTCCGTAAGGTTTTCATTCTCTTGCTTGACCGTGGTAGAGCTGTGATACTTCGGCTTACTCATATGAACTTGGGCGTGGCGTAATGTGTAGCTAATATGTCTCAGAGTGTTTAAGGGATTTAAGGGCGTACCTAAGTGGAACGCTGCGTTCTTAGCCTTCCAAATGTAGTAAAGAATCAATACTATGTAGTTAAACACCCGTTCTTAGCTTGCTAAGAACTTCGATCTTGAGCAAACTAGCCCTCCAACCAAGAAATTATGCTAAGAGTGTTAGCCTCTTCAAATTTTGTCCCAGAGGGGAAGCAAACCAAACTACTCTCACAAATTGGCTCCTTATAAAAAAGTGGTCAATGGTTTCATTTTCCTCTCCACAGAAAATGCAACCTAAGGAAGCAAGGACGTGATGAATTTTTAGGACCTCTCCGATAGGAATTTCCCTTTTCAAAAACTTTTCATGCGAAGTGAATGATCTTATAGGGGAGTTTGAATCTCTAGAGTTCCTTCCAGTTAAGCCGGTTATTAGAGTACTAAAAGTTTTCAGATAAAAGATTATGGCTATCTTTACCAATATAGACCCCTCTGAAATTACCTTTCTAGATCATCCTTTTTGCCACACCAATCGTGGAGAAGCTAATCTTTTCAATGACTTCTTGACTTTCGGGCAAGATCCTGAGTTTTGACTTATCCTAGTGCTGTCTGTCATGGTGAATAAGATCCAAAACCTTTGACTCTTGGAAGGTCCTGTCTTGTCTAGGTTTTGACCATAACTGATGACTCAGAGGAATGTTTTCTCTAGTGCTGACTTTCCATTTGAGATTCTCTGTAATAAGATCTTTGGATTTGGAAATCCTTTTCTATATCCAAAAGAAGCACGTTCTGTAGGCCAAGTTTCTAGCTTTATCATCTCTAATTTTTTTTTGGCAAGAATACCTAGGATGCCTTGGGAGTTTTTTGTTTGAATAACCCTCCATGCTTGCTTTGCCAGTAAGGCATAGTTTAAGTTATGGGTACCTCTGATGCCAAGACCTCTCTTAGTCTTTAACTAACATAAGGTATGCTAGTTATAAAGGTGCATTCTTGGCTTTTAATCTTTAAACACCTAGTAGAAGTTTGCTATTTTGAAATCAATTTGTTTATAGTATTTATTGGGAAAGTGTATACAAGAAAGTTCATAGACTAGACTTGAGTTGATAAGGGCATGCCAGCTTAGGAAAGGAGCTTAGACTTCCAAGCTTGAAGTTTTCTATCTATCTTTTCCACAATTCCCTTGAACACTTTGGTCATTTTCTTACCGGCGTCAATTTCTAAACTTAGATACTTGCCAGTGTTTCCAAAGGTATGGAAACTGAGCTTTTTGGCCAGGAATTTATTAAAGGTCTTAGGAGTATTAAGGCTGAATAAGGCTAAGGATTTCTCTTTATATTTTGCGAGCCTTGTTAGAAAGGCAAAATTGTCTAGGTTATTTCTAACTGTTTCACATATGTCACTTGTGGCCTTGAAGAACAGGAAGGTATCATTGGCATACATGACATGTGTGATAGGGGGATAGAATCGTCCAATTTTTATCCCCTTCCATTCTTTTCTATACTCCTTTTTCCTCAATCATACAAGGCAAGACATTGGCACAAAGAATGAAAAGATAAGGGGAAAAAGGATCACCTTGTTGAAGACCTTTCTTAGGTTGAAAGGGTTGCGATCGGGAACCATTAACGAGGACCTTGAAAGAGATTGTGAAGATGCATTGGATGATGAGATTGATCCAGTGCCTCAGAAAAGTTCATCCTTGTTAGGACCACCTCCAAGAAATACCAGGATATAGCGTCAAAGGCCTTTGCCGTGTCCAGCTTGAAGGCATAAAGCCTTTTCTCCCCTATTTTTTTCCTATTTTGGATTGTGTTTAATATTTCAGAGGCTAATAGGATATTGTCAAAGATAAGGCGACCTTTCAAGAAGACCATTTGAAAGGGAGAGACATAGCTAGCTAAGATATCCTTCAACCTGTTATTAATGATTTTTGCTATAATTTTATACACTACATTACAAAGACTGATAGGTCTAAAATCTTTGACACTCTGTGGAATGTTCAGTTTTGGGATGAGAGCTATTAGGGATTTGTTAAAACTTTTAAGCATGAACCCCCCCCCCCCAAACACATGTTTAACCATGTTGGAGATCTCAGGCTTTATTATGTCCAAGTAATATTGGAAGACTTTAGCGTACATTCCATCTAGGCCAGGCGCACTATCTGGGTTAAGCCTAAAGACTACAGCCTTCATTTCCCCTTCATTGATGGGCCGGTCAAAATGGAGGATATGGTCAGGGTGAAGAACTAGGATGTTGATCTGATTGAGGCAGTTGAGAATTTCTTCTCTGGGATCATTCTGGCAGTAAGCTTCCTTATAATAGTTCAAGAAAAGATGCTCGATCTAATCTTAGTCTTCAATCCAAGCTCCACTCTCATCCTTTAAACTTAGGATTTTCCTACTCCTATACCTTTTAGATACCAAGGAATGGAAGTACTTTATGTTCTTACCTCCTTGAATAAGCTAGGATTGTTTAGCTCTTTAGGCCCAGAGCATTTCCTCATAGTCATATAAGAACTCTAAATTATGTCTTACATCTTTCTCCATTCTGGAGTCTTCATTTTGACTGTTAATTGAAGATTAAAAGTTATTAAGAACACCCTCTAAGTGGGAGATTTTACCTTTCAAGTTCCCCAAGGAGTTACAATTCCAATCGCACAAGGTCGTCATTGTAGCTAAAAGCCTGCAATGCAAAGTTAGAAAACCCTTAATTATTAGAGGACTAGATATTTTTGACAATATCTATGTACTCCTCATTCAAGGTCCAAAAATTTTCAAATCTCTTCATCCTTCTTCCTTTAACTTTCATTGAGGGGAGGAATTCAAAATGAGAAGGGAGTAGTCCAAGGCTACAATAGGAAGCTATACACTGTCATTTTAGGGAGAGGTTTATCTTTTTTGTATCATATGCTTCATTAATGTAGATTTCATCGTTTTCATCACTCAAGTTCCATTACAATTAATAGATTCATTAACCTTTCTCTTCTTTTGGGACAAAGGGCAAAGGTTTATCCTCTTTGCATTATCTTCTTCAACTTTGGTAAGTTTTGGGTTGAATCGAGCTGGTATATCTAGCGTACCAAGCTATAAGTTCACCATCAAACTAGGTTTTGTGCTTATACCTAAAGCCTCAAATACAAGGAAACTTATAATAGGAATAATGATTAGTAGGATGTGTTTTAGTAGCTTCCTTAGTAGTCATATGACAAACTCCTTCTCACTTCTGTATAGGAGTTTCTTACACTTTTGTCATGCACAAACTTATATCCTACCATGGTTGTGTGATTTATCATCTAAAATAAAGATCAATACATTATTGTTATCGTTGAACATTGATGAAGAAATTACTATACCATTGGTCCATTATGTGGTGGGGGGAAACAACATTTCGACTATATGCTCATTGACAACAAGGCAACAATCAATTTTTGAATTCCTTAATAAGGCACCTTAACTATATGACAAGCTTGGAAATTTAGGATAAAAAATCTTGCAGGAAGCCAATCTCTATAGCAACAATGAAGAAAATGATGCAAAGAAGATAAACTTCCCCCAAACGATGTTGCATAGCCTTTAAGAAGATTAGAAAAAAAAACTCTAAGAATATCTTCATACATGGCGCAATGAATATCATCTAATGCAACAAATAATTTGGATATTTGCTAAAGAATCTCTCGTAAAACCTTCTCATTGAAGTGAATCTTTTTCTTTCTTAAGGGCTTATATTTATGTCTTACCTCAATGGAGTGAATCTTTTCCCCTCTTGAAGGCTTATATTGATGCCTCAATGAGTTGGTTTGTACTTCATTAACATCCATCCCTTATTCTTTGTATGTTTCAACACAAAAATGAAGGCACTAGAAACCAAGAAGGCTAAATATTGCACTAGTTTCCATTTTTGTAATTTTTCTCCTAAATTTATTAACTTGATATTTGGAACATATGTTATATTTAAAAGTTTTCAGGAATATGAAATAAAATGATTAATAATAAAATGAAAAAAAGGCAAGTAAAAAGATATGTATTATTTTATTATTCAAAAACTCATTATAAAAATAAAGGAAGTTATTAATTAAATAAAATGACTCATAGATTATATTTCTAATATTATCCTTATAATTATGATGTTATTTTTATAAGTTGTTAGTTAAATTAGATATAATACTGATTATACCATTTAATCATTTCATTTCATCACTTTTTAATTTGGAAAAAAAAAATTATAATACTAATAAAAAATTTTGGAATTCCTCCTTTGTATGTCATTTCATTATGAAAAACCATTTAAACTATAGCTTGCTCCAAATTATCCTTTCTACGTCATATTTTTCCATCATTTGCCTATCAAGACATACCCTAGTCTTTATACTTGTTTAGGGTGTGTAACATCCTATAATTTTTAAATTTATATTAATATATATATATATATATAGATATATATATTTGAATAATTTAAAATATATATACGAAGCCCAATTAAGTAAAAATTGATTTTGACAAATTAACATATAATTATTAATTGGTGTGCCAAGAAAATAGAATTAAAATAAACTTTAAGGACTAAAATGAAAAGTAAAAATATATTTGGGCAAAAATTATAATTTTTAGGGACTAAAGTGAAGATAAAATAATATTGTTAGATAAAATTATAGTTTTAAATTTTTATAAAAGAAGCAAAAAAAATTAAAAAGAAAGCGCCTAGGAATTATTACATAAGGACCAAATTGAAATAAAAAGTAATATATAAGTAAAAAAATATAATTTTAACAAGGACTAAAATGAAACAAAAATATATTGTTGAGATAAAAATATAATTTTAGCCATTACATAGTAAATGGCGGCTAACACATTGAGAACATGTTTTTTATTATTTGTACAGTAACTTGCATAGTAATTTGAAAAACTTCTATAAATAGGATAAACATTTCTTATATTTTTCATTCAAAATTAAAAGAAATGAAGAAATATTGAAGGAAGTGCTTGTAGGAAATTCATATTTCAAACTCACATTAAAAGTAATCTATATTTTTATTCTCTATATACCTATTTAAGAACTATTTTATTAATATTTTTTAATATATTTTGTTATGTATGTATTTGGTTAATTTTGTTCATATATAAATTGTTGCATGGTAATTTCTAAAGGCAAAATGAACGCTTGAGTTTTTAAACTCACCATGGTGATGAATTGGCAAATATTTAGACATGATGACAATCATGAGAATGATGATATGATGAGGTAGTCATAAGTATGGAATTTTGGTTACACAAGAAACCAAATATGCATTCATGCATTATCATACATAGCGCATATTAATGTTCCTAGTTCTTATGATAGGTATGTTAATTATACCTATATATTCTAAATAAAATATATGACTATTGAGATTTGTAATTTCATCCAAGTTGAATAACATTTTTCAGGTAAAAACTCTCAAGCAGATCAAAGAAAACAAGTTATGTAATAGACTTTAAGAAAACGTCGTTTTTTATAATTTTATAAGAAATAATGTGTATAATATGTCTGAATTATGTGACTACTACGAACTTATTTGTATTTATAAATAAGATGTATATTTTCATATAAGATGTTCAGTATACAAACTTTAGATATGAATAATCAGAATTGATTTATGTTATGCCAAGTATTATTATTATTTTTATTGTTGTTATTATTATTAATATTAATTTTGTATGAGGTCTAGTCATTTCAGAGTACTAGACTATTTTTTTTATATAAATTTTTTACAAGTTATGTACATAGTGATAGAATTCCAATTACTGGAATGAGTAAAATAAGACATTAAAATGAAATTAAATAGTACCTTTAAGGAGTCTTATAGACCCTGTACATATAAAATTATGGCAGGCTACGCACTTAAATGATTAATTCAAATTTCATAACTCCTGAAATCTACGACAAGTTTTTCTTTTACCTCCTAAATGGTCATTGAAAAGTGATATTACTATTTTTTCCTGTCAAAAACATTTTAGAATATGAACTATGTTAAATGCTCCTGAACCAATTTAGACTTAAAAAATTGAAAACTAAATACATAGTAAAGTTTAAGAAAATAAATAAGATTCCTATCTACCATGATGATGATGATTATTATTATTATTATTATTATTATTATTATTAAAAGGTCTAGACAGCCATAAAGTTTTAAATTATAGAAAAGATGTATTTAATATTTATTTTTCTTTAGGCGTTAAGGGTGCACATATCCCAAGCTGGGCCGAGTCACTAGGTTTGTCTTTTTTTTTTTAAACTTTCATATTTTTTTTAAAATTTAAACATAGAATTAAAAAAAAAATATTGATTAATATGTAATAAAATAAGCATCTTATGTTGATGAAAATTATTTATATATATAACACAAACAAAAAATCAATTTTTTTTTAAATATCATTAATTTCATTAAAAAAAAGAGAAAGTAAAAAAATAGTTATATATATAAGTCGGGTCAAGCGAGGCTGAGCAAAAATGTTTGCTCGGGAAGGAGTTCAAAATTTGAAACCCAAGCCTCTTTTTGCATGCATTAACTTAGCTCAAAAACAATCAAGCTAGCCTGAGTTGACTGGGGTGGCCAAGTCAATGCATACCCCTAATACTCATAATGTGGTCTTAGAGTTCAGAGGTCTCAATTTAAGATAAATAAAATTTTATCTTAAATTTCTTAAAATAATTTCAAAATCTAAAATCCATGAAAATATATATGTTGAAAATATTATTTTCAAGTGTCATTTGAAGAAGTTCGAAGTACCTAATTATCAACGGAAGTAAATCTTTAATATCAATTCTCTAATATGGTGCAAGTTATAATCACGTGCACTTTTCCATAACAAATGTAGCAACAATCCCTTAAAAAACTTCTATTGAAATTTGTTCTCTTGTTCATTATCCAAGACAGAAGCCACACTTTCAAATAATATTTCCCATACTAACCTTTTTACGTTAGTTGACGTTGTTTTATGCTTAATTGTATATAAATTGTCTGTTTATTAACACTAACGACCAAAATTGAATTCGAAATTCATAACTAAAATTTATATCCAATAACTTTTAATTAATTAATGATATTATAAATTAATTAATAATATTATTGGTATGAGTTTAAGTCAGTCCACTATATACAGCTCATTTTCCGATCGTAATTTTCTCAAATGAACCCAATCATCTCAATTCTCAACATAGAATAACACCTAATTTAGAAGTCACAAAAATTTAGTCTCTTTCCCCAATTGCAGATCACCATCTTTTGCGGATTAAATAAATTGCTTCTCTGAAATTAGAGGCTGTTTCAAACTTGTTTATTAATTAATAGGGACTTTATAGTGATTTACATCCCCTTGGTACCAAAGATTGAAGTTAATAATCATTACTTTATTGAAAGAATATTAGGTATCTCACAGTGATTTATGTCTCATTGGTACCAAAGATAAATAAGCAACTAATTGTAACATTTGAATGTCAGGTAAAAGATATATAATATATCACTGATCTTGACCAATGAGTTGCTTATTTATATTACTATTTTTTTATTTACTATTATATTTTTATTTATAACATTTATTTTTAGTAAAAATCAGTTTGAGTTCATTTAAATGAAGAACTTTATTATTAGACTATGTTCGTATTACTACCTTCTGGTTGAAAAAATGCCACATCAAATTAGATTTAAATCACTGTGTAGGGAGAGATTCAAGGTACAAGAATTATACGCTTAAAACACGAAATTCACGTTTTCCTGTTTCCCCTTGACTTTTAGACCGGCTTTTCATTGGACAATAATAGGCACTTTTTATCTCTCTATTGGTAAACAGGCTTTTTCTTCTTGTTGACTTTTATGTTTAAATGAAAGGCCATCAATTTCCCGTTGGAAAATCCTTATAATGCACTTTTCTTTCACTTATCTTTTCTTGGATCACGTTTTAAATTCATTTCTGCCTTTTAGCATACGTCTCTCCCATGAGTTCAAATTTCCCAAATAAAAGAATTTGGTTTAACTGATAAATATATATCAATTTATTAGCTAAAAATTTTATATATAATTTCAAATGAAAACGTTTGATTAAATAATATGCGTTTTTTAATTAATTTACCTCCAACTCGAAAATCATATGCATTGTTGCTATAGTAAAAAAATTATGGTTAGGACTACAAATTTAAAATATTTTTTAAAAAATATATAAGAATTTTAAAATTATTTTAAAGGTTTTAAGAATAAAAATAATTTTTTTATATCATGTAAACCCTACCTTAAGATTTTGAAATGATATTCTGAAACATGTTGTATTCTGTATTTTCAAAATATTAAGACATAATGCTTTAAAATAGTTTAAAGAGAAAAATATATTTTGGATCTTTCATTTATTACTAAATTATTCTTTTAGTTATTTGGTCTTTAGAATGTTTAAAATAATATATCACTCATTAAAAAATGTCATACTTTATCTTTATTTTAAAAAAGAATCATTAAATTTTTTCTCTTTAGTATACTCTAAACTTTAAATTTAAGAGATTAAATTTAATTTTTTTAAATAAATAATTATGTGTAATATTTTTTAATGTGTAAAAGTCATTTTAAAATTTTAATAAATAAAAGATTAAAATAATAATTATATAATAAGTAAGGGACAAAAAAATATTTTATTCCAATTTCGAAACTTAAAATTCTTCATATTAAGATATTTTAAATATATATGGGCCATATCCCCAATATTGAAATATCATTAGATTAGGGTCCACTAGTATAATAACTCTAAAATCCATCACGCCATGAGGACTTCTAGTACTAGGGTCACCTTCGAGTCACCATATAGAATATTGATCATGTTGGACACGACTCAATTGAACTGATTTATCCCGGAGTGAACAAAATATCCTTCATTTGCTGTATTTAAACAACTAAAATTTCTGTAAGTTTTGGTAGATTATTTCACTTTTTTTTTTTTTACACACCCAACATTATATGATTTTTAAACTACATGTCCCATTAAGGGTCTATTTGGTTGTTTAAATTTTTGTGAGTAAATATAAATATGAATGAGTGTGGAAATAAGTTTAAAATTAAATTAAATAAAAAAATATTAAATTAATTTCTTAGACAATAAAAATATCATAAATTAAAAATAACTAAACATCTCATTCCTAATATGGACTCCAGTCATCAAACTTGACCTAAATTCCATAAACTCGATTTTACATAAAAGCTCTCATGTGTTAACCCGCTTGAGGTCACTCGAAATTATATATTTATTTACATACCTAACAAGCTAAGATTATATGCTTTTTAGAATTCTAGGCCAGATTATATTCAATGTACTGGGACTCTATATAAAAGCTTTCTTTTGTAAGCTTAATATTAACTCGTCCGAGTTGAATCGAAATTATTTATTTGATTTTGACAGATTATGTACACTCTTACTTTATGTCAAACAAAATATATAATCAATATAACAAAGTCGCCAATCTAGTATATACATATGTATGTATGTTATTAGTGACAACAATATTTTTGGTATATATGGCAACAATGATTACAATGATATAATTTCAGAGTATACCAATAATAATTGTAGTGAAAATAATGAGTGAGGGTCTCCGGATAGTTTTGCGATCAATTGAACTGACGGTTAAAATTTTAAGAAAATCCCTATATGAAAATAATAGTAATATATACAAATTAAATAAAGACAATAAAAAATATTTTTTTCCGTAATCAAAAGATTTAAACAAATCAAATTCTTTATCAATACTTCATGATTTCAAACTTTTTCTCCTGTGCGTCAAATTATATGATAATAATCATATAAAGTAGACATGGATTTAAGATTCGATTTAAAGAAACATTTTAACCAAAAAAAAAAAATAGATTTAAAGGAAGACAAAAGTTTTGTTTTAATAAAAACAAATTATTACAATTTAAAAAAGACGATATCTTATAAATTAAATAATCAAATAAAAAATATAACATAAAATTTTATATAAAAATTAAAAATTTTAAAATTTTTAAAGGGACAATTTAAAATTTTTTTAAACATTTTTTATAAGTATTAATATTATAGAGAGTTCAATTTTTTTTTAATATTAATTTTGAGTATAATAATATATTCAATTATATTATTATTATTTGAATTAATATTATTATAATTATATTATTATATTATAACTAAATATATTATTAATTTAAAATTGTAAGTACATATAAAATAATACATTTTATATATTGTTCAAACAAACTTTTGTCATCAAACACGCACATCTCAAAATAATTACAACGAAAAACTTAAGCTTTCAACAATTCTACGTACCCTTTTACAAAACACACATAACATTTAATCTAAAATTTTCGAAACAAAATAGATAAAAGTAAACTGCGGCGGTTAAAAGGGTTCATTACCATTGCTATTTACCTCCTATATTATATCTGAATAAACTTTCCAATCAAATTATCACAAACTTCTCAACAATTCATCTTTTAATGACGCCATCATTTCTAATCTAATCAGCTATAGTAGTGAACCGAGATAAAAAAATCTGGTGCCACGTGTACGATAGAAGGGTTTTTATCTTTAAATAAATATATAATAGCTAACTAGGGAGAGAATATAACAATCACTTAATTATATTGTTTTATGTAACAGGGCTCTGTAAATGTTGACCACCCCACCAGTCCTGCACCCTTGTCCCGTCTGTCTCGGCTTGTCAAAGAAGCAAAATCTAATAATAATAATAATAATTCATCTAACAAAACAAAATAAAGTGTGTGAGACACGCATTTAGATTTTCTCTTTGTTTTTAATATGATAGAGAGGGATAAATACAAAATTAACAGGATTCATTTATCAGAAAATGTAGATCCACTTGAAGGATTTGATTAGTATTGGACTAAGGTGATTTTATATTACTGTAATTTATGTTTAATTTTTTTTTTAAATTTAATTTTCATTATTTATACAATTCATTTAACATAAAAATAATTAATTTTTATTTTTGTACAAATAAAAATTTAAAAGATAAAATTAATTTTATAAAAAATTAAAAGTCAAATCAAATGACAATATTTACAAAGTAAACTTGTTTAAATATCTAAACAAGTTTTTAAATATTTCAAAAATTAAATTAAATACACACAAACTCAATCATTTTTGTATTTATTTTTTTTCAATATAAAAAGAAAAGAAAATGATATCCTAACAACTCATGTGACTTGGCAAAGTTGAGTATCAATCCGATCAAGTTGTTAATGTTCCTCATACATCACGGGTGGCCATGACAACCCCGGTGGAACTTTCTGGCAGTCGTGTATATCATGTACAATAAAGTTAGGTTATGCCGTTATGGCTTTTAATGGATCGACAATATCAATTTGAGGATTGCAAAGGACGAGAGAGGAGAAATTAATAGGACGTTGAGGGGAATTAGTTAGCGAGACCAGGGATGCAGTGAGAGAATGACAGTATAACAACTTCAAGAACATAAGATCTATTTAGTTGTTAAAATTAAGGTTAGAAAATAAAATTTATATTTAGTTAGTAAATTCGGTTTTCATTCTTATTTTTTATCATTATTTATAAAATTTGTTCTTCTTCATAATAGAAAAAGTCATCTCTTTAATTAAAATTATGTAATAAAATTAATATTTTAAAAATAAAAATATCTTTAACAAAAGTATCTTTATTTATAATAATTTTTTGATAAAAAATTCATGTGATACATTAAAATTTTAATTTATTATTATTTATTAATTTATTTATTTTATTATTTATTAATTATTTATTATTAAATTAGTATTTTTAATTTTCTATTATTATTATTTATTTAATCTATTATTGTTTATTATTTTATTATTAATATTATTAAATATATATTATTATATTATTAATTAATAATTCGAATATATGTCTATTTTTTTTGTTGTATTTATAATAAAAGATAATATGATAAAATATATATACTATCTAATTAATTTATATATATAATTTATTAATTAAATAAAATAAACGAAAATATATTAATTTTTAATTTTTTTAATCAAAAAATATTTTAATATTTTTATTTTTATTTTTATTCTTATTTTTATTGTATCAATCCCATCAATCTGCATAGACAGGCAAACGAGGTGGGTAGTTGAAGGTAGTTTTCGTAGAAGATACTGATATTACTTTTTGGAATGAAGTGGCCTTGTGGGGCTGTGTGTTGTTTGTGTGAGTAGATCCCTTGCCTCTTTTGGTTGATACTCCCTGAAATTTATAATTTTGGCCTGCCTGTGCTCTCTTCTTCGCAACCGTCTCTTTCATAAGTTTAGATAAGGTATTCATGAGTATTTAAATTTACAGTAATATTATTTTGATTTGATGATTTACTGAACAAATACGTAATATTGTACAACACTTCATTCAAACTCTTTTTTGTTTCTGTTTTTTTTTCGATTAATTAGGTTATGGTGGGGAGTCTATAAGATAATGAAATGGAAATACGAATCCGGATTTGCCTGCTGTCTGGTGGCCCCCCAGATAAATGTTCTTTTAAATTTTGTTCCAACTTGTGTTTTTTGTAAAGCCGCTGTATAGTACGACGACGGATCTCATTTTATAAAAGTGCATATAATGAAATGAAATTGAATGATAATTAATAGTATACTAAAGTAAATATCATGGAGAAGCAATCCTAT
This sequence comes from Delonix regia, assembly GCA_037074485.1. Lineage (NCBI taxonomy): Eukaryota > Viridiplantae > Streptophyta > Magnoliopsida > Fabales > Fabaceae > Delonix > Delonix regia. Next base: position 38,086,443 of record CM073451.1, read on the forward strand.
GACACAGGGAGTTTACAAGATAGTAAAATGGAATGCCAAGTAATGATGTAGAATAAAATGGTAAAATTCGGTATAGCAATGCAAATACGAATGGGTCGAAATGAAAGAAAAAGGAGAGGATTACTAAAAATTGATTTATATATTTTTCATTATTACTTTATAACTAAGATGCGATTTGTACTCGTTTTTAATTATAAAAATATAATTGTAATTATATTATTTTGTTATTCAATTTCGTCAAAGACCGTTCAATTTAAAAGGTCCAATAAATTAAAATTTTAAATAACAATAAAGGGTTCTAGAGTTTTTTTTATCATTATATTTTATTTAAAAATAAAAAAAAATAATAGTTCAACTCATTTTAATTATTTAATCCATTATCATTTCTTTCTTGCCATCCATTAACATACATCTTTCAGGCGAAAGTAGAATTTCAAAAGATTTCAAATTTCTTTTTCCGAGTGAAAATAAAAAGAAGGAAGTTACCTGAAACTTCGTTCTGCTTCAATCTTTTAAATATATATGTTATCATTTTTTTTTTCCTTTCTTTTTAAACACTCTTAGCAGCCCAGCGGAAGATATTCATGCCAAATTCTAAAGAAGGGTTTACTGGTTTTTTTTTTTTTTGTATGTGAAAAAGAAAATCGGATTAATTTTGTAAATTAAAATATATATATATATATATATATATTACTCTAATTAGGAAATTAGTTTACAGAATCTAAAAAATTTAAAGTTAATATATGTTGCTTAGACAATTTTAATTTCAAAACCATGCAAGCTCTTGTCCAAAATTTGAACTTAAGGGAGGATCCCAATACAATAAAAGTATACGTATATATCCTATACTCAATCGTTTTCATTGCCAATGAATCATCGCTTTTTATTTTGTTTAATATTCGTTCAACTATAGTGGCAAAAAAAATTATAAGTTCAATCATAATTTCTTTGTTCTATTTTTTTTTTTTCCGATTTTGCATATTAAATTATGAGATGGTCTCGAAAATATAATGAAATTGAAGAATTCGACCATCATAACTAAGGTTTTAAGGCCTTAATTTAGGTTGTATGCTATGAATTTATGAATTATTTTAGACTTACAGTATGTTTTGGGGGTTTTTTTTTTTTTTTTATTCTTATGTTTAAGTCTAAAGATCCCACCATCCCGCGAATTTTAGTCACAAGGGTTGTTTTAACTTTGTCAACTAAATTATAATTATAATATACTTTATATTTTAACATACACTTTTCCATAAAAAAAATATAATTTATTATGGTGTTTTCTTTTATAAATTTATGGTTGCGTTTCGTAAGATTTTAACCTTCATGTATTAAATGGGGATAGCAATCCCATGAGATAGAACACAGAGTGACTTATTATTCTCTATTTCTAGCCTTGCAATCAAACTATTGCCTCCATTTCTATTTGCAATTTTTTGGCCGGAGGAATTTTTTTTTTATTCCCATTTTTCATGGAATGTAAACCCTTGCAGAGAACTTGAATTTTTTATTAAAATAATAATAAAAACCAATAATATTCAATAAATTATAAAAAATTATATGTTTGAGGAAAAAACCTTAAATTTAAAGCCCAAAATTTTTTAAAGTCCTTCAATAAACTCTAATCAAGTTCAAAAAGCATTTTTAAAATTTAAATAACAAGTTCTGTATAAATTCAAGAATTCGAAAAGCTTAAAATAATAATTTCAACAAGCCTAATATCAAGTTCAAATATTTTTGACCATCATATGCGATTTCCATTATCATTTTTATCTCTATGAGCAACTTGCCGATGAAATATTATGTGTAAATAAAATTTAATAATATTTTTAAAAAACTGAAAATATGAACAAATACGGTAAGAGCATAATTTCTATCTCTATCTCGAAATTATTTTTGAGAGATTTTCTCCCGTGTCACAATCCCCAAGAAAAAAAAATCTTTTAACACGAAGCATTAAACAATTCACACAGAGATCCTAAAAAATTGGAGAATTTTAGCATCATCAGTATTAATGTTCCACTTGCTACATTTTTTCCCATGATGTCCTTTTAAGTTTTGAGCTTTAATCTTAATATTTAGGGCTTGTAATGGCCCTGCTGACCAAAAAAGGTTTGTTGCTTTCTTTTTTTATTTTAATAAAAAAAAAATACATGACTGCTTTCATGGACACTGGATTCACGTGCATAAGATTATATGTCACATGCAGGATCAAATCAAGATATTTATGCATTGGCTCAATAGTTATTATCAATTAGTTTATTTTATAAATACTAACCAAATCACATTAATCATGTAGTACTCATGGCAAGTCACCTAGGGTTTCAAAGCCCCAGAATCCAGCATAGGGTTCGACTTTCAGGGTGTTCGCTCTATATGTTTGGAATATATAAAAAAGATGGGAACTCCAAGATTTCACATATTTAAAGCAAAGATAGTGATTTTAAGGCTCAACGTTAATCCAGTTGATCTGATTAACCTGATTTAATCCGATTACATGGGGTAAGATTCAATTAAAAAAATGGCATATTTTAACTAAGAAAATTTATAAAAATACTCAACCTAACCACATACTGTGTACCTTTAAGTGATTCACTTCCATGAACATACCATTTTAGAATGTGCCTGGAGAGTGAAAACCTTTATGGTATCTGTTTTTCTAGATTCTGCGTTCATAGATTGTAATGATCTTAATAACAGTTCACTGAAGGTGAAACTCATTTTGGGGCCGGAGAAGTTATTTGTTTCTTTATATACCCTTTTGAATGACATGAAACCCAACCGCAGTGAATATTTCACATTACATAATCTCTATTTCTGTTAATTTTATAAAATTCTATATGTGTAATTTCTGTCACAACTTGCAATTATCGATACTAATTAACTATCTTAAATATTATAATATTTATACTTTAATATCATATAATTATATCATAATATTCAAACTATAAGTGTGTGTATACTCTTTATAATATAAGATCGCAATACAATATGTCAAATGTCTCATGAGGCCAATCCCAATCCAATGATATTTTGACAAAAATATGAAATCATATATTTTTTTATAGTGAATTATTGAATAAAAATAAAATAATTTAAATTTATATTAAATTAATATAATCACATATGAATATATTTTTTATTTGTAAGTTTAAATAATTAAATTTTTATTTAATAATTCATTATAATTAAATATAACCTTATATTTTTACTAAAATATGAGGAGATCAAAATTACTTGTGAGAGACTCGGGGTGGCTAAATAGAACACGGCCTTGAAGTTGCTTGAAATCCAAATCTTTTATTTAAATGACGTGATTATACTTTTACCTATAAAAGGTTTGGATTGAACACAAATTTATACCTAATTTTAAATAAGGAAAAGCCTTGGTGTTTGATCTTACCATATATATATATATGTATAGTTTTTATTTTTATATTAGAAAATATTCAAAGAACAAAACCAGTTGTTTTATGTATGTTATTGGAATTTGGCTTGATCATGTGTTGTTTAATTTGTTTTGAATATGTATTGTTTGGTTTAGTTATTCAATTATGAAATGATCTAAATTTTATAAAAGAATTATTATTAAATTGTATAAATAGATCGATTAGGGTTGAGACTTTAACGATATATCTAGATTGACAAGAATGTTCACGAACGAAAGAGAAGAAGAATTTTAATTTTGATAGTTTTACCTATATTAAAATTTAATTTTTTCCCTTTACTTATATTTAAATTGAAAGAATAAATGAGGAAAAAATTTATTGAAATAAAAAAGCCATAATTAAAATTTTATTTCAGACCTTTTTGTTTTCACATACTAGATTTCAAATGGAAGGTATGCCCAGCAGTTGCTCACCCACTATGTGCTATTAAATGTTAAATTTTTATTCCAAAAGCAAAAAACTTATTAAAATATGTATTAATATGTTGTAAAAATCGTTAAACCTACAACTTTGAGGTATACAATTTCATAATTTCCAAAGTAATTCAATATTACTTAAATTTAATATTTAAAAACACTTAATTAGAATAAGAATAAACAGTGGTGGCAATTGTTTATTCATTGGTCTTCGGGGGCCTTTCATGACGGGGAAAATATTCAACTTTTATAAATATTTGTAAAACTTTTCACTTAGAAGAATTTTTATAAATATTTGAATGGTTTGAATTTAACTCGTTATATAATATTTATTCTATTTCGAAAATTTCCTGTATATTTTTATTATATTTTTTCAAAAAGGTTTTTTATTAGTTTTAAATTGATTTTTATCGTAAGTTTATATGTACAAATTTTACGTGCATAAGTATCAATTTTAAAAATATGTAGACATTTTTTAAAATCTTAAGATAAATGAGTCTAAATTTAGAAAATCAATATTAAACAGAAAAAATAAGTTTATATTTATTGAATATAAATATAAAAATTTTTTGCTAATATGTGCCGTAAGGCACTGAATAAAAAATATTTATTGTACCTTACAACAATTATTAATATATTTTATTATTTTTCATTGCATTTAGTTAATAATTTTTTTATTTTGTTTTTATAACAAAATTATTCTTTATCTTTTTAAAAGGTATAATCAATCTTTTTTGTTTTTAAAAGTTTATAATCAATTTTCAATTATTTTTATGTCTCTATATATTTAAATAGTATTTTTATATTATCCTTATTTTTTAGTTTTAAAAAATTATTTTTATTTATTTAAAAGCTAATATTTTCAAATAAAAGTTCATGAAATATTAAGTATAATATAGAGATATTAGTTAAATGTATGAAATATAAAAAATTATTATAAAATAATTATAAAATTTTAAAAATAAAAAATTAATTATACTTCTTCAAAAAATAAAAGAAAATATTATTGTAAAAATAATTAACAAAACCCATATAAAAATATGATAATTATAACATTTTGCGGAAGATCATTCCCTCCTAGCCTGTAAAAGTGGCCATGGCGTTGAGGGTTGAGACTATAAGGCCAACGCCAAAACTAGTTCCAGAAAATGCCAAAATGATAAATCCCAGTCTAGCTGTACTTGGTGGTTATAATGAATGTTTGAAACCTCTTTATTTTGATATTTTCTCTTCCACCATTATTTTTGTTTATTCTGGTCATCGATCGTCGTTTATTTATTTACTTATTTTGTTATTTTTTCAGTGACGGCTTTTATCTTTATGTAATTTTGATTCCCCTCTCATCTTACCACAGAGCTCCGGAGAGAGAGAGACAGAGAGAGACCACTTGGCATCCTCTTCTCAGGGAGGCTCAGGTTGCGCAAACACAAAACCTGCATCTTGAACGGCTTCTGTATATAAAAAAGATCGAATGCGGCCTTCGATTTCATTTCTGACCCTTCGCCACACTCATCACTACCATAGCAGCATCTCACTTTCTTCCTCCACTACCCTTTTACCTTTCCCTATGTGTATATCACATTTGCCTCACTCTCTGAACCTCGTCATCTTCTTTTTCTGGGCCTAGATTAGCGTCCCGTATTACCGTTCTCGCTTTTTCTCCCATTTGGGGTTTCTAATTTTAGTCTCGTGGTCTTCCATGGCTGCGTCTTCTATGGCTTCCCCTCTATGCACTTGGCTGGTGGCCGCTTGCATGTCAGTCGACTGCGAGAATGACCATTCCAGAAGCCCCTACACGTTCCAGTATTCGAAGAAAATGAGCAGGTGCGGTCGTCGGGGGAAGTTCGTGTCTAAATGTGTCCGTGGAAGTTCTGAATTCAACAGGGGCGTGATTTCATCTCTCTATGGATCCAGCATCCAAGGTCTTATGAGCTCGTGTCTCACCTTCGAGCCCTGCGATGAGTACTACAGCTCCAATAGTCTTTCTTCTTTGGGGTTCTTTGGTGACAATGGGTTCTCCTCGCTGTTTGGATCGAAGGCTGCTAATAGCAATCGCAGGCAGAGGCGTGTGAATCGAGCGGTCCATTCTGGTAATTTTGTTTATTTTGTAATTTAATCGAAACTTGAGCCGTCATGTAATCATAAAAGAAAATAATAAATCTCGAGCTCCGACTGGTGATTATATAGTATTTTGAGCCTTTCATTGATTCTTTTTTCTTTTTCTCATGGAATCTGGGCGCACCTCAGGATATGATACATCGTTCTGCACTATTTATTTGGTTTGCATCTTCTTCTTATGTATTATTATTTTCTTTGATAAAATCATGTGATTTATACTGGCGGCCAAAGTTTCACTCAGCTGAGCTTACTAAAACGATTTGACTTTAAGTTGTTTATCATCCAGTATTACAGTCTGACATCAAATCCTTGGCAAATGGAAGAAATAGAGATTTATTACCTCTCTCCCGTTGATTTTTTTGGTTTTTGCTACTTAGTTGTCCTTGCAATGTCTTAGAGGTTGTTCATCATTTTAGAGAGAAATAAGTTGTATCAGAAAAAAGGTTTTGTGTACTGTTTTCTCTGAAATAATTTTACCACTGTAGTGTTCTAAAGTTGGAAACGTAGCTCCAGTTGGTCTAGCATCTCTCTCCTCTTTTGTTCATTCATTGTTTTAAGTGGACGATAGCACTTTATTAGAGGTTATATATGCGCCTGTCGTTTGGGCGGTATAATACTAAACTTGTGAGGGGAGCACAATTTTTGTTTATTGAGGACGCATGAAACATAAATTTATAGCTAAACATGTACGGTAGAAAAGTGTTTTGCTCCAAGTTCTTTAATCTCATGAACTCCGTATACCATACATATCTTTGCTTATACCCCTTGCATGTATGCATCTATTTCTATTGTATTATCTTGTTTGGCTTTGGTTGGCGATCTTGATTGTTGTCATTCAAATCAATGGGCATAAGGTGTTTACTTAAAACTAGGTTATACTACTTGGCAGGTTACATTCCCTGCTTAACATTTATAGACACCGTTGCACCTTTACCCATAAAATAGAATACTTGTCAGTCACTTTTTCTAAGTGGTAGTGGTAGGCATTCACATTCTTGTCAGGCTTCTGGTATTCATTTTCTTGAGTGGTAGCCATTTAAACGCAACCTTGACATTCAGAGTTGTGCTGATGTAGAATGAAGCTGATCTATGAACATAGTTTAGTTGCTATTAATTCATATTTCATCATATAATTGCTAATATATGATTTGCAATATTAAAATTTCTAGGAAAAGCAATGGCTGTGGCTTTGCAACCTGCCCAGGAGATCACTACAATGAAAAAACCTTGTATAAAGCAAAGACGAGTAGTTGTCACAGGCATGGGTGTGGTTACACCACTTGGTCATGATCCTTACACCTTCTACGATAATTTACTTCATGGTGCCAGTGGCATAAGTGAGATTGAGACTTTTGACTGTGCTGAATATCCAACGGTATATTATATTTCATTTACTGTATTGTCAGTTGTTGCCTCCTGTAGCTTTTGTTCTCAGTGTTTACTGTCTCCAGAGGATTGCCGGTGAGATAAAGTCTTTCTCAAGTGATGGCTGGGTAGCACCAAAACTTTCAAAGAGGATGGATAAATTTATGCTTTATTTGCTAACAGCTGGAAAAAAAGCCGTGGTTGATGGTGGGATTACTGATGATGTAATGGATGAGTTAAATAAAGAGAAATGTGGAGTTTTGATTGGCTCAGCAATGGGTGGCATGAAGGTAATTTTAACTTTCTTCGAATTTCAGATTCTACAATTCAAGGGGGTAAAAAATTAATGAGTGCTGTTACATCTAGCTATTGATTTTCTACTTATAAGCATCATAACATTAAGCATCATAACATCTGTAGGAAGATGTAATATTTGCCGATATTTTATCTTGAAATCACTGTCAAATGCAATCTAAGATGGAACCAGAATTCTATTGTATTGTGCAATGTCTTTTCATTGATTTATTCTTTTTTTTTTTTTTAACAGGTTTTTAATGATGCCATTGAAGCTTTACGAATCTCATATAAGAAGATGAATCCTTTTTGTGTGCCTTTTGCTACTACAAATATGGGTTCTGCCATGCTTGCGATGGATCTGGTCTGCTTCAATTGAGTTTGGTTCATATTACGTGGACACCATAAATGGGTGTCTTGGTTCTTGTCAAGCTTTTGTCAACTGATTCATTTTATGATTCCAGGGATGGATGGGCCCCAACTATTCGATCTCTACAGCTTGTGCTACTAGCAACTTTTGCATATTGAATGCAGCAAACCATATTATTAGAGGGGAAGCTGTAAGTCTTTGTCTTTAATACTTCCTCATTGGATTGTGCCATTTCTTTCTGTTTCGTCCAAACTTTTATGTTTCTTTCTGACATAATAGGTAGTTTAATACTCTAATGACAGTCATATTTGTGAAATGCATTATATTTTCATAATAAATTGAAATAATTATGTAATTTATACGCAGGATGTGATGCTTTGTGGTGGTTCTGATGCTGCTATTATACCTATTGGTATCTAAGTTTCTTTCTTGTGGTTTGTTCTTTTTGGTTGCAACAACTTATCATGGCATAAATCTAATATTTATCCAACAATAATTGGTTCAGGCTTAGGAGGCTTTGTGGCATGCAGGGCACTTTCACAGAGGAATAGTGATCCTACGAAAGCTTCGCGGCCTTGGGATACTGTAATATAAAGAAATCCATCATTGTTGATTTCTTGTTTATTTTTCCAATTTTCATTGCTGAGGTTTTATTAAATTTATGATGAACTATGTACAATCTTGTAGGAGTAAAGAGAAACTGTAAATGCATTTAACAGAGCAACAATAATCAGAAAATTTGACAAATTTAAGAGACCTGTGCTTATATTGCTATTGAAAATGATAGTAAAAATAATTGAAATTTTAGTTGCCCTTATTATCATCTTCCTTTCCTTGATGGCTTCGCCTTGTCAAACCTTTATGTTACTTGCTAACCATCTGATTATCTTTGTCATATTTCAGAACCGTGATGGATTTGTCATGGGGGAAGGGGCTGGAGTTTTGCTTTTAGAAGAACTGGAGCATGCTAAGGTATTTTTTATTTGATCTCAACTGACGATAAAACTCATCTTAAGGAGCTACACTTCATGATGTAGAATTGTAGTGCAATATTTATGTGTGTGATTCATTGCATTTCTCTCATTCTTTAGGCAGTGCCAGGAATATTAAAATACTACCTTTGTTCTCTTTTGTATTACTTCTCTTTGCCATTGCCTATGCCTGTTATTTCTCATTCCATACCTATATTTATTTTGAAATTTATAGCATTGAAAAACCAAATAATTGTATCAGTTATGGTAAAATGAATCAAGTAATTAATGTTGTGATCTAACTTATGATATTGCAGAAAAGAGGTGCAAACATATATGCAGAGTTCCTTGGTGGAAGCTTCACCTGCGATGCTTATCATGTGACTGAGCCTCGCCCTGATGGTAATATGTTACCCTATATATTCTTTTTACCCCTAGTTCATTTATATAATTTTTAACATATAAATTATTTGAAGGTGTTGCAACTGCTGTCTTATGAGGTTATGTTTATTCCATTTACCTGGGTCTAAAAGGGGCTGACACGTTCTAGACCTGCAGGGCACTTTCTGCTTTCTTTGGTTAATATATTATTTTAGGAGTTTTTTTCAATAGTAATGTAAGAATTTCAATCTGCATCATTTTAGTCTAACTTTTATTGATTCATGTCATGTTTCAACATTTGTATTCGTATGAATGCCTTAGCTGCTTTTCTTGTACTTATTGACATTTTTCTTTCTATTTCTTTTGGTAATTATCAACTGTCGGTTTGAATTCTGAGAAACGTCAATTTCGATGTGGTTGTGAAGGTGATGCAATGTCTTGAAGTACAAGTGCATATTTTTTTTGTGCTTTTGATTCCCAGCAAAGGGAGAAAGGGGAAACATGTATGATATAGATCTGTTTTGCTCCCCATGAATGCTGCTAGCCTTGTCGTTGCTATTTTTATCTTTTTTTTTTTTTTTCCCTTTTTTGCAATGGATTAATAAATTAGTCTTTGGAGTGCTTAAATAAAGATGATGGACACCTGTCATTGTTCAGTAAAGTTAAACCATCTAAAGAATTTTGGTATATGGGAAAATTTGTCTTGAGTTTCATGTTCCAAGATCCACATACACTGACTCTTAAATCAAAATACTCAATTATCTGTTGTTTCTCTTGTTTGATTTCATCATATGTTAAAAAAGAAAAAATCCTCATTCTTCCCCAATACTGTTCTAGAAAGAACTTAAGTAGCTGTTGTCTTCAATTTATTCAAATTTCTCCAAGGATTCTAGGTTAATAAAGTATCTATGTTGAATGAATGTCAGATTCTTCATATTTTTTATAGTTGCCCATTGGGCGTAGTTCTGCTTTCTTTGTATGCAAATACTGAAACTTTTATACCTTTAAGCTTCAATAGTCTCGCCCTCCCATTATAGTTTTTTACTTGTTTTGTCTTAAATTGCATATTATGCTACTAACCAAAATGAACGTGAGGACTTTCACTGATGGATTATCATATTTAACAATTTGGTTACCCCTCAGTACTGGACCTTGACTTCTTGCAGTAAACTCACTTTATCATTGCCCTTTTCTTTACCAAGAATTTTTAGAACTAATAACGTGAGTTATATAGTTTTGACCGTTGCACCGTAAGTTTTTGGTTATCTTGTTCGTTGTTTCTCTTTCTTTTCATATATAGCTTTTATGATGTGCATTGACGATCGTGTATAAACTTGGCTGACACATGTTTTGATGTGTATGTTCTTTCTAGTATATTATGAAATGGATGGCGGAGTTGCTGTATTCAAATTCATCTTTTGTAGCATATTTTGGTTCCTTTCTGTTCCAACCAATTCTCTTAAATTTTGAGAGAGCTTCCACAATCTATGATATCTTCAAACATAAATAGTTGTAATTGCATATCACTGTGACAATTGCAAGATAGCAAAATTAATCTTCTATAATCTGGCACATCTTCTATAAGTGAAGATTTTTATCATATGGAAGTAGCCTTTGATTATTTAGCCTTCATTAATGACGAATGGTGAGTAATGATACCTGAATCATGAATATGACAACATACTGGTACCATATATCTCATTTCTCTGTCTCAAACAGGGGTTGGCGTTAAACTTTGCATTGAAAAGGCATTAGCTCACTCTGGAGTATCTAAAGAGGATGTGAATTACATAAATGCACATGCCACATCCACGCCAGCTGGTGATCTTAAAGAGTACCAGGCTCTCGTTCATTGTTTTGGCCAAAATCGTGAAGTAAGTTTTCTTTTATATGTTGCTAGAACTCTTGCTCTCTTGCTAACTGCATTCAAGTCAATTCTAATCTCCTTTGCTTTCTTTTTCAGTTTTATTTATGCTCCTGCTTACCATCTTTTATATATGCCAACTGAGATCTCTTTTATGCAGCTAAAAGTCAATTCTACAAAATCTATGATTGGTCACCTACTAGGGGCAGCTGGAGGTGTGGAAGCTGTAGCGACAGTACAGGTTACTATTGAACCACTTCTTTAATAAATTGTTCTCGTCAATTATGTTTTACATCTGAAAAGTTTAGAGCTTTGTTTTACTTTTTATGTAGGCCATACGGACAGGGTGGGTTCATCCCAATATTAATCTGGAAAACCCAGATGAAGGAGTGGTATGTTGCTTTTTGTTTCATTCCTACCCTGTGTTTTAGAGTATGTGTTCTGTTATCATTTATAGGAGACACTAATCTAATTTGATTAATTGGAAACTAAAATCAGGATGCAAAAGTTCTTGTGGGCCCAAAGAAAGAGAGATTGGATATCAAGGCAGCCTTGTCCAATTCATTTGGTTTTGGCGGCCATAACTCTTCGATCATATTTGCCCCTTATAAGTGAAACATTTTTTATGGACTATACCTTCCTGTCATTATGAAGGTATGACTTCTTCAATTCTCCAATTGCTACTTCCTTTTTTTCTTCTTTTAAATTTTCAATACACAAGTTAATGACTCTACCAATAAGGCAGTGCCTAGTGTGTTGAAAATTCATTGAGTATTAAATGATGGGCATTAATAATCAAGGCATGGGTTCTGACACTCTTAATTAATTAGTAGAGAAACAGAGCCGCAGTATGTAATAGTGGAACTTTGGGTCTGTTTGAACAAGCTTTTATTAAGTGCATTTTAGCTTCTGTGAAAAAGAGTTTATCTGAATGGACCCTTTTGAAAGTCAAGAAAATTAGCTTTTTATATGCAAGATAAAATCAAAACTCTGAAAAATCCTTAAATTGACCGAACCAATCATGAAAAGATTTATATGCATTAGCAATACTTTCTGCTGAGACCTATATCTAGAATACTTACATAATTATTATGAGTGGCTTGATTGATCTTATTTTATATAGATTGAGTAGACTTAAGACTCTCTCTAATAGTTCTATTATTCTCATTCATTCTCTGCTCATTTTTTGTATAATCAATGCTTTTGAGTTGCAGATGTTGAGTACCCGGGCGTTCCAAGTCTACTCTTTGCTCAAGTGAAAATTTATGTGGTGTGAATTACGTTTGGTTGGATCAGTGACTGTTCATCAAGATTGATGAGATGGTCCTCTAGTACTAGAATCAGAGCGTCCAGAGATTTGTTGGGTGAGATAGAATTAAGTCTATCCGCCGCAGGAACCCTATCTTACCATGAATGGCTAGAGTAGGAGTTGACCCACTTTGATGTAACTCTTAAACAATCTCTTTGATGGGGATATGGACTTTGTTTTGTTCCCCATCTACAACTAGATATGAACATAATCTACTTGTAGTGGTTTTTAGCTGCCTTTTCAATTAGTTTACACATTTCTTTGGGATTCATGCCCTCAAGGGTGACTTAAGTTCTTTTGAGGATATTGTCTCGAGATCGAGTGCAAAATGACAGACATGTCGGTCTACGTTTCAAAAGGCTGATATGAAAATGCATTTTGTTGGCGTTGGAAATCTGTTTAGGTTATTTTTCACATTTTTGTCCCCTTGCAGTTAATAAACTCCTACATATGTGCGTTAGAGATTGAAAATAATATGAAAAGAGATTGTATCTTTTCAGCACCTTTCTAGCACAAAATGGGTTTAAAAAGACGAAAAAATACCGAGTATCTGAAGAGCGGGTGCTATTATTTGAAAATTCATGTTCCGCCGTACCCTTAAGTATTTGAAGCCGACGAGGGATGACTTTAACATGTCAAATATTTGTTACGCTAGATTCTGAATAAGGGGGATGAATCGGGGAGAAAAAAAAAAAAAAAAAATCCGTAAGTGACTATTTACATAACATTTTGTCATGCCAATCAGGGATGAAGGGAAGGGGTTATATAAATATTTTCCGAAAAGTTTATCAATTATCAATTTTATTATTGAAAAAGAAATAATATTTTGTCAATAACTTATCATAAAAACAAATTAATAATTAATAATATTTTATTCAAAATATGATATATATTAAAATAATATAGCTGTGATTTATTCTTCAAAATGAAATTATATATATATATGTTACTTGAAAGTAGTTTATAATTCATAAAAAGTTAGTTTGAGATAAATTATATGAAATATTACTTATTTTAAAGAGTTATGCTCTATTAATGTAGTATTGTACAAACAGCAATATTCATCATGGCATACCATTCATTTATTTAATTTTAATATAATATATTATTTCTCATAATACGTATGTGTACATAAATATAAATATATGTTTAGAAAAAAAATGTATATTCAGGCAGTGACGCCAATTGTAAATTTGAGATATTTGTTTCCCCAAGTATGAAGATACATCATCGTCGACAGCCATAGATTTAACACTTAATTAGTATAAAACCATGCCCAGCCTGACCACATCACATAAAGCCAGCTGTGAAAGAATATGTAGTCATTAGCGATGATTAACTACTCATTGCTGATAGCTACTTATAAAATTTATACTTTAGGTCTGTGTCTGAGGATTAAAAATAATTTTTGGATCCAGATTTAACCATTTTTTAAGAACCCAGATTTGGAGAGGGTGGCTAAATATGTATATCAAGTTTTATTGATTGTGTCTTGAGAGGTTTTTGTTATTACTTTTATATGAATAAATTTTATATAAGTTAGTCTCTAAAAAAATAATCCTTGGGGCAAATAAATCTAGGTTTGTGGATTCTTACAACATACTTAGTTACATCCCCTAAGAGCTCCAATATACTGGAAATCATTATTGATGTATCAACCTACAAGAGCCAGCTCCACGAGCTGACACTTAATACGTATAAATTTGTAATATATATTGTATAATCCAAAAATAAATAAATTATTGCTATAATTATCCGAAATTCAAATTACATCATGAAATTTCAAGATCACGACAATTAGACCTGATATTGTATTAAAGTCAGCATTTAAACATAAAAAACACAACCACGAGTAACTAATCATTTCATCACTATGCACCTCAACAATAACATTTACTCTTTATAACAAGTTTGTTCTACTGGAGATTCTTCTGCTTACGCAGCTCAAAACCATCTGATAAAGTGCTGATGAAAATATAATCTAAATAGCAAAATGAATAAACTATGAGTAATAAAAATATTTAAACCATTACAATTAAATATCATTTTAAGTACACTCATAATTTTTAATACATTAATGTATCTATATAGACATAATTGTAATATTATTAACTCAAAAATTAATAATATTACAATTATATTCTTACATTATAATTAAGTATACTAATATATTTAAAATTATAATTGTATTAAAATTTTTACATTATAAATAACACCTCTTACTAAATTTCTTATTGACCTAGAGGCCTGGCCCAGCTCACCTCAGCCCAAGTGACCTTCGAGACTGAATACGGTTGGGCTTTTATTCATCCTGACAGGTTTTCCTAGATGGAACAAACAATGACAATGTCATTCACATTCTGAGCTGCGGAAGATTGGGTCTGGGTCAGACATGGTATGAAATCCTGAACCATGGGATACTGTGTGACGATAACAACATTCGAGTATGCTGCATATATACTGAAACTGAAGAATGGAAAACAAAATAAGGCCTAAGATAAACCAGACGAATTAGAACAACAAAAATTAGTCTTTAACTAGCAATAAAATTAGAAGTGCCATTATGAAGATAAGTCATATTTCACTTGCAGAATATAACCACCGTTGCATTTGCATTTCCTCTTCCGAGAAGTAAAAGGAGCAAATTCGTCCTTGACTTGCAGAAATTACAGTAATGGAAGTCTATGGAAATTGGAACCTTCCTCAAATAACAAGACCTCCCATGTACTTAGTGTCTTTGTTCTTGTCCTGTACTTAGACCATCGACAAATTTTTAAATGGAATCAACTACATAATTGTAGATTAGAGGAGGAAGATAATTCATAATACAACGTCTCGTCAGTTGAGAACGCGGTTCCATTCCATGCCTATGGTCATTAGGGCAGAGAAGTTTTAAGCACAAGGACAGATTCTTCAATGGAGTTTCATTTTTAAAATATATTAAATAGTTTTAAAGTACCAACTATTTCGAATTTGCCATATGATATGACATGAAAGTCTTCACGTGACCAAATTTATACTTCACCATCTAAGATATAAACTATTATGATATAGCATATAAATTTATATTGTATCCTATGAATTATGATATCTTGATTTCAATGGGACCCAACTTTTTCAGGCTATGCCTCGACATGGACCACCCCATACTTCTTCACTTGAATCGCGTACAGATTTTAATAACCAAGAAAAAGGATCCTGCGCACATTTTTCACTCCATTTCTGTGCCTTGCATTCAAACTTTGAAGTGTCACAGAGCAAGTAGTTAAAGGGAGCTATCACTTACCAGTGCTCATATCGTTCTCTTTCTTTTCTTAAAATATAATAAAAAATTACTCTTCCACCTAATAGTCAACAGGATGATGGTATAAATCAGACTAAATTTTCATTTTTGTCATTTATAGATTTAATGTTTTTTAATTTAGTTTTCTTGATTTAATTCTTCTTAAATAAAATAATTTTTATTTTAATCTATCGTACATAAATTTGGCATAATGCAGAGGATATTATTTGATACTAATTTTATTTTTAAAAGGCTAAATTAAGAAATATCAATATGTGAAATTCAAAATGAACGAATAATTTTATGATTATTTATATAAAACTAAACGGTGAAATAACCAAAATAAAGTTTGATTTGTTATAAACTAAAACAAGAATAAAACAGACAAATTTAAATCTTCATATGTAACAATAATCATTCAAAAATAATGTGGACAAAGTAATTTATTATAAACTAAATTGGTCTATTTTTCTCACTAAAATTGGTCTATTTTTCTCACTATTCTGTCATACAAAGATCACAAGTTGTTATTAGAAGAGACAGACATCATAAGCACACATTTAAAGAGTAGTTTCGTTACTAAGAGACTATAAGCTAAGTTTGTCGTATAGCACTAATTTTACACTTCCATTTCATAACTCATAAGCAGTAGTAGCTAGCAACCATGATATATAAGCAGAAGATTTAACAGCAAACAAAATCATGACCAAGTTAAACGGACGGTTCAGATTGTTTGGAGTGATATGGCGCGACCATCCTACGGCTCTCGCAGAGGCGATTGATCATGTAGAGCGCGTTGCTGGTGACCCTCGCCAACCGATTGATCTTCCGCTTCATCTTCCCGACGGCGCCGTCATCGCCGTCGTCGCCGAGCCTCAACCCGTCGAGACACGTGTCTTCGTCCGTCATGGCGGCGCTCACCCAGGTCTGGGCGTTGCTCATCTGCCACCGAAACGTCGACGTTCGCAGGTGCTGCAACTCCTTCAGGCTCCTGCTGAGATTATCCACGGAGTCCGCTAACTGCTCCGCGCAGTCGCGCAGCGCCGATTGCTGCCGATGACGGCGCCCGTTGCCGCCGGCGGTACTCTCGGCGAGGGAGGGTGGGTGAATCTTGAGGTAACGGGAGAGATGGCGAGCGTGATCGAGGCTGACGGAGAGGGCGGCCTGAGCGAGGTCCTTGGGGGTATTGGCAGGTCCGGCGTAGGCGGAGAGAGTTCGGAGGCAAAGATGGGGGTACCTGGCGTGGATGCAGGAGGAACGCACCAGATCGGAGGGCGGTGGCGATGCGGCGGCGGAGTAGGAGAGGAGGGGGAGGAGGAGGAAGGGGAAAAGAGAAGTGAGAGTGAGAGGCATTTGCAGAGTAGTTTGGATTGGTGAGAGATGTGAGAGTGGAAGTGAAGAGAGTGAGAGTGAGAGTGTTTGGTTACGGGGTACACTGTATAGGTGCTGGAATTGAATTGAGGGGTGGCCTCCCTCCCTCCTATATACCGTCACAACCATATATTAATTGCCTGTAAAATTAAAGGTTATTTATTACTTTTTCCAATTTTAAAATTATATGAAAATATTTATATATTATTTTTTATTCTGAAGGATTATGTTTATATTTTCAGTAGCTTTTAAAACAACGAAAGTTCTTTTATATATATTTTTTATCTGTGCTCCTTAATTGTAATAAATACAGATTATTTAAATAGTAAATTTCACAAAATACGCAATTCTCAATTGGGAAATAACAAATGCTAAAGCTTTCTGTATTAGTTTTATTTCAAAATTAGTAGTAAGTTTGGTGAGATAATGTTAGTTTTTAAAAACAAGAATAATAAATAAAACCAAAAAATTAGAAGTCAAAAAAGTGAGTGGCTAGAAATGAATAATAAAAGTGATCTATATAACTTGTATATATACAAACTGTAAATTTTATGCATCACATGGGATCTTAGGAGAGGTGGAGAAGACAAAAGATAAACAAACAAAATTAGAAAAAAAAAAAAAAGTGAATAATAATGAAAAATAAAATGTGAAAGTATGGAAAGTCGTGAGATGTGACGGTGCACAGAGAAATTCAGGTCGGACGCAGAGAAACATACAAAAGAACAAATCTTTGAAGTGAATGTTATATATTTAAGTGAAATGTGTCATTTGAGTAAACTTCATATGTTATGTCTTTTACTTCAAAATTAAAATTCTCAATTTCAGAAAAATAAATTGATCCATTTCTGTGTCGGTGGAATAGTCTACACCTCTGCCTCTCTCTCCCAAATTACACCCCTTCAATGAGAACTGGCTTAGGGACTCAATGTGTCGCTCAAATAATTTTTAAAATTTTTTTTATATTGAACACTTAAAATAATTCCATTTAGGTCCTTCCTAAAAAAATCCCTAAATTAACAGGAATTTTTTTTTATTTGGATGAAATAAAAATTCTATATTATGGGTCATTCCTTCTTTAGAAGGTTTGAGCATTTCATTGGGGGCATGTTTTTCCACTGTAGGATGGAGAACGAGGCATGTGCACATAGTGCTGTACAGTCATGCAACGGGCTGTAAAGGCTCCCCAATATCATCTTATAATCGCTCACTACGTACTTCTACAATGAATTCTCACATGAACAAAGGGGTTGGAATCAATCCATTTTAAGAGTACATTACGCAAAAATAATAATAATAATAATAATAATAATAATAATGAAGACAGTCAAATTGATATTGAATTTAATATGAAATTATAATTTTATAATTGAAAATTGTTTTTTAGAGAAACATATGCTGTATAAAAATTTTACTTAATTGATAAAAAATGAAGTGTGCTAAGAGAGGCATCAAGTGTAATTTAATATATTTTACTCTTTCTTCTTCAACTTATAGAACTATTAGAACTATTAAAATGAACTTAGCCCATCCAATTTGGCTCGTTTAACCTATTATATTAATAGATTGAGTTGAAATTAACCCTGCATATTTAATTTATAGGTAAAGTGAGTGAACTTAATGGGTTAGTGAATTGATTCACTTAAAAAATTTTTTAGTCTCAAGTAGATTTTTTTTCCTTTGTGTTTTTAAATATTCAATACTTAATTAATAATGGATAAAATGAATGAAATTTTGATATTTAGCTTAATGATTGCAGTTTTTACATTTTAGATACTTCTTTTAACAATTATTTTATATTTTATTAGTATGTTAAATAAGCTAACTTGTTTAACATATCTAGTACGTTAGGCTCAAAATCTTGGACTCACTAAATTGAAGTAGGTTAAATAGATTGGTTTATTTCACTTCCTAACCCACACGACTTAACCATATTAACCAACTTAACCCATTTTCACATCTCTAAATTGCAAAGAAATTTACCAATTAATTGTACATAAAGGGACAAGGAGACTAGACTTTAATGAAAACTAATGTTAACTTTCAAATAATTTTAAGGGCATATTTCCTAATATCAATTTAATGAATTTAATATATTTACTTTTTAAAATACAACACACAGAAGTTACTAACAAATAATATTTGATATCAATTGTGCTAATTCTATGTATATTAGTTTACCAAATTACTTAGGTCATTGGACTTTTAAGAATGTACATTATAATTTTTTAAAATAAATGTATGATAGTACGGAGAATTGAACTAATCATCAAATTTGCTCGGTACAAAATATAAACAACACAGAATTAAAGTGCAAAATACGATCATAAATTCACATGCATTAAGTGCAAACTGAAAAGACTGTTCAAATTAAAATTTTCATTCTGTCAAATTATTTGATTGAGATGGTCAGTGATGATCTTAAAAGCAAAACATGGTTATAAATTGGACCAAGATGGTGATAGACATTAGACGCACACGAATATTGCTTATTACATACAGTTGATCGAGATGCCCACCAATAATTGTACGTTAGATCGTTAACCATTAATGATGGGAGATAATTGTCCCAGCCTAATCCAACCCATCAATTCGTGATATGTTTTAGTGGGTCATGGTAGGAAGGCTAGGCAAAATCACTGAAATACCACCATATATATATATATATATATATATATAGTCCAAATTCAAAGTAGCTCTGAAGAATTTGTGCCATAGATATCCGTGCAGTGCAATTAACAGACTGAGGTCATGAGAAAGTGATGGAAGAGTGACACGAAGCAATATTGTAATTAAGTTTGGGTCTATTATTGTACGTAGGGGGTGTGGCCCAATGTCCACGTGAAATCTGTACCAATTGTTACTATTGCATCATGCAATAGCTATAATCTCAGACATCACCGATAGGGAGAGATCACTGAGATAAATATAGTCAGACGAAGAAATCCGTGCGTACCCATGTTTCAGTAAAATTTACCTTAACATGAATTACTGACTCTATCATGTGTGCGTGTATATATATATATATATATAAATACTGACCCATGGAAGGCTCTGTTTGATTATTAGAATCAGGACAAAGGAATATGAATGAGAATGAGAGTGTCTCCCATTCTCATGTTTAGTTGACAGATTGAGTCCTCATTCTTATTCTCTAAGGGGTTTGTTCTCCCTTATATAAGAGAGAGTTCTTTTCTTAATTGGAGTGATGGAATGATAAGGTCTCCTGACAATAAAAATATACTTAACAAAAATATCCCTACTTATAATAATTTTCGAATAAAAATATCCTTGTGATATATCAAAATCCTAATTTATTATTAAATTATTTATTTTTAATTTATTATTATTATATTATTATTTATTTAATTTATTAATTATTTATTATTAAATTATGAATTTTAATTTATTATTAAATGATATTTTTAATTTATTAATATTATATAATTATTTATTTAATTTATTATTTAGTAATTATTAAATTATCATTATTTATTTATTATTATTATTATTATTTATTTAATTTATTATTAAATTATCATTTTTAATTTATTATTATTTATTTTATTAATTAATTATTAATTATTAAATTATGATTTTAAATTTATTATTAATATTATTAATTAAAATTATATTAATATATAATTAAATAAATATTAATATATAATTATATTATTAATTAATAATTCGAAGAGATGTTTGTCTTTTTTAATTTTAGTTTTATGATAAGGGATAATATGGTAAAATATACACACTACCTAATTGATTCTTATTTGTAATCTACTAACCAAACGAAATAAACGGAGACATGCCCATTCACATTTCTTTCCAACCAAACAGTATTTTAATATTCCTATTCTCACTCTCATTCCCATTCTCATTCTCATTGTATCAATTCTAACAACCAAACGGGTCCTAAATCCTAAATATCTAACAATCTTAAAAAATATACCAGGTGGTGGGGTCAGGGAATCAAATGATGGAAGGCATCGGATCAACAAATGAAAGTGGGGCATGGGCAGCTGCATATGTTGATCAATAATGGAGAAGGCATTGGTGATGATGTGAAGGAAACTTTGAGGAGGGCGAGCCCCGCGAAGGAGACGGTATCTTCAATCCTTTGCTTCACCGAATGGGATTAATTTGGGTTTTCAACTTCAGCCATCCCTCAAACTCAGGAATTTAATATCTCTTTGTCTCTTGTTATTGTCTGTCGCATTCAATACAAGCCTATCCTATAATTTGGGTTCCCGACCATTTAGAAACCAACACATAAATCTTCAAGATTCGTGCATATTTGAATTACTCTTTTGCGTATATATATATATATATATATTGATAGAATTAAATTTTATATTATAATTAGAGATAGAAAAATAAATTAACAGTAATTAATTTAACTTATCAGATAAAACATTAAGTGCAACCATGATATATTAGTAGAGTGAATAACCTATTTTGTCCAAGTCTTTTGTACGTAAAAGTCAGAGAGTGTTCAGAGAAAAAGAGAGAATATTGATAAATCAAAATGTTATGATGATTGCTCAAAAAAGTGGATAAGTTATTTATCGTTCAAAATAATTATCTTTATTTAATAAATAAAATATTCAAATTATTTATTAAAAGAAAACGGTAACTTTTAACTTTATCTTAACTGCTTAGAACTGTTAAATTTAAAATTGAATATGCTTATGGAATATATTATTTTATCTAGTTAGTAATACGATAAGATAATTGCTGACAAAATTTGAGCTGCAAGTTAGGGCCTCTACCCAATGGGCTTGTGGGTAATCCAACCTATCACTAATTACCCACAAATAACTCGGACCTAATCCATTTCTATTTTATATCTCTAAATAATTGTTTAATTAATTGATTAACCAAAAAAATTGTCCTAATAATAAATTAATACCAATCCACATTATTTTAATATATTTTAAAATTAATTCAACAATCTCCCACTTATATGGTATTAATTGAATATTAGACAATTTATTAAACAAATATCAATATAAATTAAGCAACTACAATATTCATCAAAACCACATAGAGTTCAAAAATAAAACATTGAAATATCATTGAATCTGATAGAGAAACAAATGATGTAATTATAATGTGAAATCATTATCTGAACTGAATGTATTATAGAATTGACATTTTAATATGTCATCTTATAACACAATAGTCATTTTAGGACTTAACTCAGACTTTTACTATACTAAGATTACATAAAAAATTAACAATACCCATACGAGTTACATGATTCTTAAATACTCCCACAGGTAAGCCCATGGTCAACAGATCCACAAGCATATTTTCACTAGAAATGTGAACAAAATGAGTATGAGATTCAGCAACATTTTCTCTAACAAACAAGAACTTAACATCAAAGTGCTTTGTACAATTGGAATTGTTGTGATTTTGAGAAAAACAAACAGCAGACGAACTAACACAATATATGGTTAGAGGTCTTGATATAGAATCAACAAGATGTATGCCAGATATCAATTTTCTCAACCATATGGCCTGGTGGGTAGTCTTATAACAAGCGATATATTCTGCTTCTATAGTTGAGGTAGTTGTGATTGATTGTTTAACACTTTTCCACGAAACAACTCATCTAGACATCATAATGATGTATCCTGAAGTTGACTTATAATCATCAATGCATGATGCATAGTTGGAATTAGAATAGCCCATAATCTCCAATGATTCAGTATTCTTGAAAGTCAACATATGATGTTTTGTACCTGAAGATACCTCGTGACTTTCTTTGCAGCCCTCCAATGATTATGGTCAGGATCACTCAGGTACTTACCAAGCACATTGATCACAAAGGCAATGTCCAGATGTAAGCATACCTAAACATACATTAGATTGCCAACTGCAGACGCATATGAAATTCTTTCCACTGCAATCTTTTAATTATCATTTTGAGGACATTGTGATTTTGACAATCATTCATCTTTCTATATAGGTGCAGCATAAAGGGTGCAAGAGTACATGTTAAACTTCTTTTGCACTCGATCAATATAGGCTGTAAGAGACAAACCTAAAATACCACGTGATGTATCCTAGTGAATTTGAATTCCCAAAACAACAGAGGCTTTACCAAGATTTTTCATATCAAAATCGCATGATAGCATATATTTGGTCTCATTTAATAGACTCACAGAATTACTGGCTAACAAGATGTCATCTACATAGAGTACAAGAATCATAAAATTACACCCTTCAAATTTCTAATAGATGTACTGATATGTGATGTTCTCAATGAATCCAAGTCCAGTAATTACCTAATCAAACTTCATATACCACTGCCTCGAAGCTTGCTTCAATCCATTGATGCACCTATTTAGCTTACAAACAAGGTGTTCTTTCCCTAATTCCACTAATCCATCAGGTTGCTTCATATATATGTCCTCATGTAAATTTCCATTCAGAAACGTAATTTTGACATCTATTTGGTGAAGTTCAAGGTCAAATTGTACTACATGAGCCATGACCACCCTAAGAGCATACTTAGTAGATACATGGGATAATGTCTTTGTATAATCAATACCTTCTTTTTTATTATAACCTTTAGCTACAAGTTTGACTTCATACCTTTCAATTTCACCATATTTCTTTCTCTTAGTCTTAAAGACCCACTTACAACCAACTGGCTTATGTTCATCTGGTAGTTCAGTAAGTACCTAAACATCATTATGACGCATGGAGGTAATCTTTTCATTCATAGCAATCTTTTATTTCTTCTTTAAAAAAGATAGGGTTAGTTTCATCAACCACATCAGATTCAAACTCTTGTAAGTAGACTATGTAGTCATTTGGAATGGTAGATCTACAAACTCTTTGAGATCATCTTAATTCATTTGCTGCCACCTGCAAATTTTCTGTAGGTTGTTCAATGTCAAAATCCATTGGATTTTGCCTAGTGGTATTATATGGATTAATGTGACCAGGGAATGATTGTGAAGATGAAACTGGTAAAGGTAACGTGGTATCTTCTATATATAGATTAATTATCTTGGGCACATTACTCCCACTATCCAAGTCTTCCTCAAAATAGAATGCCTTATCTTATGCAATGACTATGGTAGTGTGAGTAAGACAATAAAACTTGCTCCCTCTTGATCCAGTGCAATATCTAATAAAGAATCCATTGATGGTTCTCTGATCAAGTTTCTTGAGTTTGGATTATATGGTCTTACCTTTGCTTTACATCCCTATACTCGAAGATGCCTTAAACTGGGCTTTCTACTAGAAAATGGTTCATATAACGTCTTTGAAACTGATTTACTGGGAACCTAATTCATAATATAGACTACAGTCTTTAATGCATCACCCCATAGAAATTATGGTAAGGAAGAGTGGCTGATCATGCTTTTCACTATATCCATTAAGCTATGGTTGCATCTTTCAGCAACTCTATTTTGTTAAGGAGTACCTGACATTATATCTTGAGCTTCAATCCTTTGTTCTTGTAGAAACAAGGCAAAAAGACTAGGATTCTTACTTGTTTCAGTATATCTGCCATAAAGCTCTCCTCCTCTATTAGATCTTACACATTAAATTGCTTTCCCAATCATCAACTTAACTACTGTCTTAAATGTCTTGAATGCATTTAATGATTCTGATTTCTTATGTAATAGACCAATCCACCTATACCTGGAATAAGCATCTATGAAGGTGATAAAGTATATAAGTACACCCATGGTAGCTGGTGTAATAGGTCCATATATATCTATATGGATTAAATCTAAAATGTTCTCAGACTTATTTACCCCTTTAGTCCTAGCCCTAGCTGGAAGTTTTCCTTTTATGCAATCAACACATGTCTCCAAGTCAAAGAAATCAAACTCTCCTAATATGTCTAGGTATATGGCCCAAACGTCAATGCTACAACGTAAAGGAGTTTTCATCATATCTTTGGTGTTTATGCCCTATTGCAACATTAATAGTTGCACCCTAGGACAAATTTTGACAGGAGCTAATATTCAGGCAATATAAACCATTTAATAAAGAAGCAGATCCAAGCACAGTTGAATTAAAGAAAATATCAATCTTTCCATTTCCTTGCTAGAATGAATAACCATTTTTGTCTAATACAGAACTAGAAATTAAATTCCTCTTAGAGGAAGGTACATAAACAATGTCATTTGACACTAAACAATGTCGAGATTCTAGATTTAAAGAAATAGTTCTTATGTTATCAATTGCTGCTGAACTTCCTTTTACTCCAATAATGGTCCTTTCTTTCTCACTTGGTGTCTTATTGTTTATGAGTCCCTGCAAGGAATTTGTCACATGAACAGTCACACCGGAATCCAACCATTAGGAATCAAGAGATATTTCAAAATTATTGGACTCAAAACATACTAGATCTTATGTCCAGGCCTCTTGCAATAGTGGCAATCACCCTTGAATAACTTCTTCTTTTGACCCTTAAAATGCTTTCCATTCTTTTTGGGTCCAAAAAATTTCTTGCCACTAGATTTATTATCTTACTTCTTACCCTTATGCTTCTCATTGCCACCCTTACTACTTGAATCTTGAGAAATATAGTTAATGTTGTAAGTGTGAGAGTTAACTTTCTTCAATGACTTTTTCTCTTAAGTCATTATGCAAATTATCTAATCAATATTCCATTCAGCTTCTTGAGAATTATAAGTGGTCCTTAGGACCCCATATTTAGCAGGGAGAGACTATAACACTCTGTAGACCTGGTAACTCTCCCTTAAATTATTATAATAGTTAATAAGATTTATCATATGCTCTCGCACACGGGAAACTCCATTATAATGTGTATTATCTAGCAGTGAAAGATAATATGCTTTCTGAGTCTTTTCAAACTTTTTGAATTTTCTGCTGACAACCTTTAGATACTCAACGACAATATCCTTCTCAAGAATGCTTTGCTTGATGGTCTTATCAATGGTGAATTTCATTACTATCAAGCAAATTCTGTTTAACTCATGCCACTTGTTGTAGTAAGTTTTATAAGTAACACTTGACTTAGCTATGGGCTCTGCTAGTCTTAAAACTCTTAGAGCTAAATCCTCTTTAGTGATTGTCAAATACATGTCCAGGGACTCACACCAATTGTCATAGTTCATCCCGTTAAAAGTTTTCATTGAAGATAGTTGCTACAATGCCAAAACTGAGAAAGCCAAAATAGGAAACATTAATTATGCCAAAATAACATAATTATTAAACAAAGTTTTCTTCATAAATTGAGTTCATGTAGCTATATACAAATTTGTTTATTACAGTCTTGTCTAAGGGTCTTAGACTATAATAAACCAAAAAAAACTCATTCATGTCATTTTGAATTTAACTTATGATAAGAAAATCACACAAAATGCATTCACATTTTCCATATCGATAAGATACAAGAAACTATGAAAATATTAATTAAAATTTTACTAATAAATCATAAACAAGTATAATTCACAATATTATATTAACAATGTTACACTGATAAGGCATGTCTATTGTTAATATAAATTAAAAATTCTCTGGTCCTTACTTGGTGACTAATCTTAACCTTAATAATTATTTAAGGATATATACTAATAATTATGATATTCATAATATTTTTATTATTCATAAATTAATTTCATAACTCATAATAAGAGTTAGAAATTAACTTATTATGCTAAATAAATTCATTTAATTTATCCAAACATCATCAAGGAGAGTGAACTCAATATTTTGCTGCTCACTATGTCTAATCAGTATAAAAAATTTCTTAGATCAAAACACATTAGTTACATACTATTTTTGAGGCATTAAATCTTTAAGAAATTTTAAAACTCTAATTTTCAGAGCTTAAAAAATTTTGAAAAAATCACAAAAAAAATCTAACAGGGTGCATAGAGCATAATTGTGGAGTTTTCAGGTTCATATGACTGGTGCATGAGGTACACATGCCATCACGCACTGGCGATGCGTGTACATCATCTTCAATTAACCTGCCAGATGACCCGATTTGGTCTTGAATGAGACTCGACTAAAATTGAGGTCTTAAAGAGCGAAATTGGTGTCATTTTCTTCCTCTTTTAATGATCTGCAATACACCTTGATCAATTTTGTGCAAAATACATCCTATAGTGAGTATTTTTGGTTCAAAATTTAGGGTTTATGTTGAATGATGAATGCCGATGATTCTTGGTGTTTTTTGGTCGAAGTTTTACATAACTCTACCCAAAATAATAAGTCTAATAAAACCCTTATCCTAGTTTCCATCAAAAGGCTATGTTTTATGAGTATTATGAGCTCGAAAAGTTTCACTCATACTGTTAATGTTGACCCTCTGCTTCGAATTTCATGATGAATTTATGTGATAAAATTAATAAATGACACAATCCTCGATAAAGCTTCGAAAATATATGTTTATATTAATCACATTTGACATTTCAAGCAAGATGTATATTTAGACTGATGATTCAAAGAAGAAAATTCGAATGAAGGCTCATACATGAAATAAAAAAAAAAAATTAAAGAACTTAAGGCTCTGATACCAATTAATGGAATTAAATTCCATATTACAATGGGAGATAGATAAATAAATCAACAATAATTAATTTCACTTACTTGATAAAGTACCAAGTGCAGCCATGATATGTCGGTAGAGTGAACAACCCACTTTGCCTGAGCCTTTCGTACGTAAAAGTCAGAGAGTGTTCAGAGAGGAAGAGGGAGTATTGATAAGCCAAAATGTTCTGATGATTGCTCAAAAAGAGTGGATAAGTTATTTATCGTTCAAAATAATTATCTTTATTTAATAAATAAAATACTCAAATTATTTATTAAAAGAAAACGGTAACTCCCTACTTTATCTTAATTGCTCAGAACTACCAAATTTAAAATTGAATATACTTATAGAATATTCTTCTTACTAGTCAGAAATATGATAGGATAACTACTGACATGACTTGGGCTACAGGTTGGGGCCTCTACCCAATGGGCTTATGGGTAATCTAACCTATTACTAATTACCCACAAATAACTCAGACCAAATCCACTTTTAGTTTATATGTCCAAATAATTGCTATATTAATTGATTAACTAAAATAATTGTCCTAATAATAAATTAATACCAATCCACATTATTTTAATATATTTCAAAATTAATTCAACATGTGTGTGTGTGTAGAGTTCTCGGCCATTCAGAAACTGACACATAAATCTCCAAGATTCATGCACATTTGAATTACTCTTTTGCATGTATGTGAGTGTGGTTAAGGCCTCTACCTAATGGGTTTATGGGTAATCTAACCTATCACCAATTACCTACAAATAACTCAGACCCAATCCATTCTGGTTTATATGTCCAAATAATTGCTAATTAATTAATTAACCAAAATAATTGTCCTAATAATAAATTAATACTCATTCACATTATTTTAATATATTTCAAAATTAATTCAACATGTGTGTGTGTGTGTAGGGTTCCCGACCATTTAGAAATCGACACATAAATCTCCAAGATTTATGCACATTTGAATCACTCTTTTGCATATGTGTATGTGTGTTTAGAAACCAACACAGAAATCTCCAAAATTCATGCAGATTTGAATTAGTCTTTTGTGTGTGTGTGTGTGTAACTTTTTAACAACAAAATATCTATTTTAGTCATCCAAACTTAATGAAAACTTATTGGAAGGTTTAAATAATGAGCTTGAACTTTAAATTTAAATTTTTAAATATATATTTTTTATATTATTGAATATTATTTAATTTTATCATTTTCTATAAAAGAAAATCAAGCCTCTATACGGATTTGTGTCCCTTCGTGGAACGAATAGAAGGGGAAAAAAAAAATTTCCATGACAAATAATGAAAATAGAGATGAAGAAAATGGTTGATGGTGGAGATAGGATATAACTAAACACTCCTTGCCCTTGCCCTACAAGATTGCTACTTTTATTTAAGTCATTTATAATTTAAGTGAACATTACAATACCTACAATAACAAAAAAATAGGAAAAAAAGTTACTAAAAAGAACGAATGGACCTCGTATACTATCTCACTTCATTGTTAGTGTCACTCACTCTTTTTCACTTTTATAATTTTCTCTAACCATGTGCCTACATTTCTAGCATAAAAAATGAATTCCTTTTAACAACCAAGCTTTGATGCAAAAAGAGAAAAGAATGAGTATAGGCTGGAGAATAAAGGGCTTGGAGGTGAATTTGGCGGGCTACAGATTAATTCATGTGTTGGGCTCTCTAAGTAAGCCCATATGACCAGTGTTAGGCTCTTTGCAATGGTATTCTGAACCAAAAAACAAAATAAACTATTTCTTATGTTGTTTATTTTGTTGGATCAAGCCGTCATTTTCTTTTCCCTTAACTAAGGTGCTTTTCATTCCACAAAAAATTTATGAAAAAAATATTTCTAATGTTTGTTTAGTTAAAAAAAGATGCATATAAGCTTTTAATAATACAATTCCACACATACACCCCATGTTATGGATAGATCCAATGGGGTGTTGGGTGTGGTCACCTTCTTGGATTTTTTTTTTAAACTCAAATTTTATATATAATTTTATCTTATATTACTAATTTGGGTTAGTAATTGATGAGAACTTGCTCTTTTTGATTATAAAACTATAGCTTTTTTAGTTTAAATTTTTTATTCAAATCTTTTGTCTATTTTAAAATTAAATTCTAAATTGGTCCTCACCACTTACTTTATGTGTGTGAGATTAAAATGAAGTGAAGCCACTGAGAAATCCATTTGATTCTTTGATTCTTTTTAGAGGGCTTTTGTGAGATGTGATGGAAGCTTCATGAGCCACACATGCAAGTTGGAGTCTTGAATCATTTGTTTCACCAACATAGGATTACTTTAGTTGTTTACTCATCTCCAAACTTAAGAACTTGTGAACTCTTTGTCCCACACATGTAATCGTGTCTATCACAAACTCATAATCAGTACAAGTGTAGCTACTTTAATTTGGTCCCATGATCATTTTAAATGGTGGCCGAGTTAGGACTTGGGGTTTGTAAGGGTGCTATTTGTTTTAAAAAAAAAATATTTGTAAATAAATAATAATAACTAATATTAGATTGAACTAACTACATAAATGTTAAATCATATAAAAGACTAAATATCGTACCTTACAATTATCTTATTTCAATTTAATATTTTGAAATTATTCAAAAATCACTTCATTGTCAATAATATTGAAAACATCCCTCTTAATATAAGTCACTAGATAATCATTTATCCATGTATCTCTCATTCGATTGCATATATAATTGATTTTTTACAATCCTCATAGTTGAAAATGCTATGTCTACAGCAGTTGCAACTACAAACAAAATCATTGCTAACTTTAATAATAGATAAACTAATGGATAAACAACAGGTCTTATAGTCTAAACTAGCTTCTCTGCAAGAGAACTAATTCCTTTCAAAGATGCAAATCCAGCACTATTATGCATATCAATGATATATGTCTCAAATTATTTATCAAGCATAACTAAATTAGTTGACGAAAATTCCAGCGGATAAAACCTTGCAAAGTCAATCAACTTGTTCTTATTAAAAGCTCATAACAAATTAGATGGATTCAAACAAGCCATACAAAGAAGCAATCTTGTATTTGTCTTAGTAAAACAATCACTCAGTTCTTGAAGTTGCATGTCTACAATAGCATCAAATATTTCAACACGATAGTGATGTTCTGTTGTAATATCATGAACTTTATCTCCACATTGTGGTCTGCCTTTAGACAAAAAAATCTCATCCATATTAGCAATTTCAATGTTATGCATATTGCAAAATAAAGTTACTACATGAAGTAAAGACTCCCATCCACTATCCGTCATTTCTTGTAACCGTTGTTTTGAAATGCTAACTAAGTTCATGGGATTTATGATATCTTGATCTTTCCTTTGTAATGTTTGTGACAATTTATTTAAACTGACTAACACAATTTTGATCAAATGTAATGTAAAATGCAAAATCAAAATCTTGTCACAAATGTAGTAAACCATTAGCTTTAAATCTCTGATATGCATTTGACCCATCTTCCTTTATAATTTAAGCACATTAGTCAAAGAAGAATACATCAATACTAACTTTATCAAAGTTGCATAATGTGAACCCCAATGAGTATTAACACCTCGTTTGAGACAAGTTTTTTTATTCAAGCTTCGTCCACCTGGAATTTTTCCTTTCTCCAATGCTTCTCTAACTTTAGTTACTTGTTTTTCACGAAACATATCATGTCGTTTGCAAGAGCCTCCAACAACATTCAACAAAGTAGATATTAAATTAAAAAGAGAAGCAACTTGAATTTGATTCTTAGCAATTTCAATGTGTTTATTTTAATTCATCAAATCTTGACACTTCTTCTAAGTAATATTTTGAGCACTCTTAGGACCTTCAAAATGAGATGAGAGTCTTTATTTCTTGTTCCAATTTGAAAATCCTTCTGTCATAAATGTATCTCCACCCAATTGGTTCCCTAACTCTGGTAACAACATAAGCAACATGCTGCATCTTTTTCTTTATTATATTCCAACCAGTTGCCAAATTCATTAAATCAAGAGGGACACAATTTTCTTTCACCATTCCTAATTTTTCTTTTAGGAAATTAGGTTGAGTAGGTTGAAATGGTCATTTTTGCAAGTAAGCTCTTTGTATCTTATCTCAGTCATTGGGAAAATTTAATTCGTTTTCCTGAATCTGATGACAAATCTTTTAAATTAATATTACCTTGTTGTTGCTTAACATTTGAATCACAAAGGTTTAGATGAAGACTGTTCCTATAATGGAAATTTTCTCTTTAAAAATCTTTCCATTTTCTATTCAAAATTTAAAGATTTTGCAATTCACCTGTCACAAATTATATTTTAATATAATGAAAACAATCAATTAATTAAAATGCTCGTCCATTTTCAATTAAACATATGCATATATCAACATTAATTTCTTAAACATATTCATGTCTTTGTAACTTTTTAAAATCAAATAATTAATGAATTTTGAAGACTAAAATATAATGATATGATATTTCAATAATTGATATTCAAAATATTAAAACAAGTTATATGATATTCTAATACTATTTAATTGATATTACATCATTCTAAGCATTTTTAATATGATATTTTATGCAACCTCACTACGTTAAGATAATTATCCTGCACAACCCAACTCCTTCTAAAATATTATTTAATTATCCTAAGCAACCTCAAGAAATGCAAAGTTTCACTCTTAATTGAACTTTTTATTTCTACACTTGATCTTACTTTCAATGCTAATTTCTTCTTTCTTTGTTTATATAAAGAGGGGATAAGAGAAAAAAAAAATTACATTTACAAAAGTATAAAATTAAAAGGAGGACAAAAAGAAAAAATTAATGTGGAAAGAAAAACTTACTTCTCTATATTGATATGGCCAAAATGAGACTTAAATCTTTAAATCTTTAAACTTGCCAATGTCTACCATTATAAAGAATAAAGAGCCAAAAGGAAAAATAATAAGAGAAGATAAAAAATTTTGGAGAGAAGAGTGAGATACCTGACAATATATATATATATATTATATAAAAAGAAGTGTAGAAGGTGATGGAAGATACCAGCAGAAATGAATGAAGAAGATAAAGAGTAATTTTTTTTGAAGATGATTAGTGCTAAGTGGTCTGTAGAGAATAGAGAAAGAGGGAGGTTGATTTGTATAAGGAATAATAAAGTAAATAGAAGAAAGAAGAGAGATGTGTGTTAATATAATGTTGATGGGAGAGGAAGGAAATGTTGGGAAGAAGCCATGATATGAAAAAGTAAAAAAAATTACTTATAATGTCTTTTTTAAGATATATATAATACATGTGTGAATTTATTGGGATCAAGTTAAAATATTAAATAAAAAAATATAAAAAATAGTTATATATATATATATGGTTTTTCAATGGGTTCAAAATATTAAAATATATGGTCATAATATTAATATCTTATATTATAAACAAATAAAATTAAAAATTATACGTAAACTTGCCTCCCCCCTATTCTAAAACAGGCACATTATTAACCTGAAAGATTATTGCATATGGATTTCTTTTTAGTAGCATAGGTATAATTTCCCAATTCCTCTCACAAGTTATTAATTTTATATGTTGAAACGCTTGGAATTGTGTATGGCGAATACTAAAATTGGGGTATTTATCTAAGTGTTAATATGCCTTTGTGTTCATGTCACATAAAGAAAATTTTCTTAAGACCGTTAATGAGCATCAATACGTAGCGTTAGCAAATTAGCAATAATAATTTAAAGCTCTTTTTTTTCTATTGAGTTTTTTTTCTATTGTGAGTGTGATACTCATTGATAGGCATGCTCATGGAAATAATATCAAACCGCAAAAATACAACAATCATTCCCAAAAGAAAAAAAATCCCCCAAGGCCTGAGGGAGTCTAGTTCATATATTGGGCTTTCCCAAATTTAGTAGCCCATATTGCTTGCGATATTAAAATTTGTTTTAGTCTTGTCTTTTGCGGAAAATTTTTGGTGAAACAACCATGTCCATATTTCTAGTTTTCATTGTGTTTGGGACGTCAGTTCCCAAAAAATTGTAGTGGAATTTTTTTTTATAAAAATAAAAGCTTTTCTTTTGAAGTCGAAGCTAGCAGAAACATGTTATTTTTTAAATTAAGATATCTTTCATCAATATTATTAATTATAGAATGAACTATTATCCTTCAATAACCTAAGCTTCTAAATCTTATATTCTAAGAACAAATCAAGGGAAATGGGTGAAATATTTTTCTAGGTTGATCGAGATAGTATATTACATATATTCTTAAGAAAAATATAACTTTTACATGCCTCTATGCGATAGTAAAATTAGTATATACATAATATAACATAAGATGACAAATAATATTAGAATTAATTATTAATTAAACCTATAGCACGCACCGCCGGACTTTTTGGGCCAAAGTTTTTTGGGGGCATATTTTATTTTATCTAGTTTATCTAATTAATTAATTATTTTATGAATATTAGAAATCATTTTAATATAAAACCCAATAAGATTTACAAATAAAATTAAAAAAAATTAAGAATTTATTAAACATGTTAAACTGGTCACGGATCTCATAATCTTATTTTTGTTCAAATCGAATGGTATAGAAACTTGCTGCAGATGAAAGTGTATACAGAATGTTATCTGCTCAAAAAATTTTAAAAAAAATTCTAATGATTTTGAGTATTCGAAATCGAAAGCCTTTTGGTTTCAAACGCCGCTAGGTTAAAAAAGAATGATGGGTTATTAAGCCCTGCGGTATCACTGTGGATTTTGGTAATTGAAGAGGGACCAAACACCAATTTTATAAAAATTCTAAAGGAATGCTATTTTTAAAGAAAAAAAAAATTGAGGGGCCAAAGCATCTCTGATTCCCCCACTTTGTCCTTGGGTCAATCATGGATGATAATGATATTGATGGAAACTATTATCAAATGATTTTGTTAAACAGTAGTTATCTTTGTAGTGATATACATTTTATAAAACTCACTTAAAAAATTTAAATACTAAGACCCAAGATCGGATTATATAAATTTATATATAATGTGATGTGATTCATTTTATCATATTTATTTAGTACACACAGTATTGTAAAGATAATTAAGTCAATTTTATTTAATATAACATATCATTGTATTAATAATTAAATTCTCATTATTTCTGACAAACCTAAACGAAGAAGGCTCACTTTGAACTTACATTATAAGTGTAAAAGCCCATTAAAGCTAATATCACTTCAGCCCACGAAATTATCCCACTTGACAACTCATCTTGTCTAAAGGCAAAGTACACCATGTGAAGATAGATAAGACTTTATTGCGACATACATCATCTGATCTCTCAACGTCATTTTCCCCTTCAAAGTACTATGACTAGACAGGAATTTTAGAGCTTCATACTGTCGAAGCCCTTCTATTTTGGAACCATGAACAAAATTTATGGAAGAATGACGAAAAATTCTCCATAACCATGATGATAAGAATCTGAAAAATACTAAATGCTCCAACGGTTGGGTTTTAAGGAAATATAAATAGAGGTGTTATCCTTTGAAGATACACATATGTACAACTTAGCAATCAGATAATGATATCATTGGTTCTTAATTTCTGGTCTATTAGCTAGTGAGAGCTTTCTTTAAGCGTTAAAGCTTTGTAAGACTACTGTTATAAGGTTTAAAAAAATCTTTCTCTTTCACTATACCTCTATGTAAGGGAGAAGATGATTGAGAGTTAAAGTAAGTTACTCAGAAAAATTTAAAGTTAAGTTTTAAGAAAACCTTGTATTGGAAAAGTTAACATATGTAAAACTTTTGGCGATTGTAGAAGTCTATTGATTGAGTGAAAATCCCTTAAAAGAATTAAGGGGACTGGATATAAATATCTTTTGGTTGAATTGGGATAAAATTTTTTGTTTGATTCTCTAACTTTCATTTTTGCATTTTTGGTTTGTGTTCCTTTAGTTAACTATAAATTTTATAGTCGCCTGTGTTCTTAAAATTTCGCCTACTTCATTAGCAATCCACTTTGTGCATTAGAGTATTTTTTTTTTTCTCTCCTCAGAGTGAAATTACAAGTTTGCCCCTAAGCTTCCTTCTTTTCCTCCGTTAAATGTTCTTCTTTGTGTCTTCATTTTTCTTCCTCTCAGCTTTGGACCTTAGCCATTTTCCAATTATTTGCACTAGCAGCTAGCCTTCCATTGTTTTCCATCTTGCTGGTGGCTGGAGCAGGTGTAGTTTCAAGCGAGACCTCCCTTAATGAAGCCTCTACATTAGTCGTGATAGGGAGAGAAATTTGAGCTCAATTTGTGAGTTTCTCTTTCCTTTTTGATGGGGGTTTTGTTCTTCTAGGAATTTCAAACCATTCTCCTATAATTTTTGAGCTTAATTTCGTGTTATATCAATAGAATTTGAAGTTCCCTTTTAGCTGTCCGAAACTCATGTGAACAATAGCAGTTGGTCAAAATTCGCTCAAATTGGTGAGTTTAAGTTGAAATTTGGTGAGAGCTTCCCTTTAGAATTGCATTTTGTGTAGTTCTTTGTTGATTAGAGTGATTAATTGCTTGATTTGGCATTAGAATCGAGAATTCCCCTTTTTTGGATATGAATATGAACAATAACTCAAATTGGAGCTTGATTTGAAAGGAATTCAAGGAACTTCTTTAGGGTTTTGGTCTTACACAAGTATTTAATACTTTGCAAGTGTCAATTTGATGGTTAGATTGCTTAATTAAAAGTCCTTCTTTTTTTGGTAGGAGTTAAAGTGTGTCAAATGATGGTGTATGGAGATTCCTTAATTCCCTAGTGTCATTAGACCTCAAAGAGAAAAATTTGAGTTGTCATAAATTATTGTTTGAAGTGGTAAGTCACTTGGGATTTTTTTTCTCAAATTATTTTTGATTTAAATTCTTGATTAGAGGAAGCCTGATGAATGAAAGTGCATTGGAGTGATTATAATTAATAAATAAAATACCTTGGTTGTAGTGGGTATATATTTTGACCCAATTAGTAATGTTGGACAACTTAAGTGCTATAAGAGGCAATGATTGAGCTATTTGAGGACTAGCATTGTACTAGAATTTATAATTAAGATAATTATGATTAGTATGTTTAATGTCATTTTCATAATAAGAAACTTCCATGCCTTATATTGAATATAATGCAAGAAATAAGAGGTAAAGTTTATGGAAATTATATGAATTTATGGGCATATGAGCATTATTAATGACATTAGAATATTTTTATTGTAAATTTTTTAAGTTGGCTGGTGAAGATGAAGCTATAAGTTTATAGACTATTTGGGTGGCTGAGGTATTCTTATTGTATCTGCGAATATATGCATTAATTACAATAATTAAAATCATCAAGAGAAATAATGGATGACCTTAGAGAAAAGAAATAAAGTACCATAATGGATTTTAAATGCCAATTCATCGTGGGAATTTGTTAGAATTTATTTAAGTTAAGATGTTTTTTGGCATGAGACATTAAAGGTCTATCATTTGAGGTTAGGGTTATAGCAGTTGCACTTTTCTTTGTGGGTAAGGGAGTGACTTGTGTGACCTTTGGTCAAGTGAATGGATAATCTTAATTATACTAGATTTTTGTTTGTTAATATCTATTTTGGAAAAGATTGTTTTTTGATCTCTTTGTGCCTTGGGACAGACTTCTGGAATTTTAAATCTTTGAAAGATCGGCATTAGTGCATTTAATGACTCAGTATTTCAAAATTTCGTTGGGTTTTAATTTTTCTGAGTTGAAATATTTTTGAATTTTTGGATTTCTGAACTTTTGAATTGTTTTTTATATTTGAAAGTATTCTGGTGCTATATTCATGAAATATTTGGTTTTTAATTATGAGGGTGTTTGATTTTGTATACAGAAAGTGCTACGATTCTAAAATTTAATACCT
Organism: Delonix regia; assembly: GCA_037074485.1. Lineage (NCBI taxonomy): Eukaryota > Viridiplantae > Streptophyta > Magnoliopsida > Fabales > Fabaceae > Delonix > Delonix regia. The sequence continues at coordinate 38,124,082 of CM073451.1, forward strand.
TTATTTGTCTTTATGAGAAAGTTTAGTTCTAAGTAATTTGAAGCTCTGATATTGGATTACATATTTATATATGTTAAAGATATTTTTAGGGAATGCATCCAAACAAGACCATATAGCTAACGGTAGTAAACGTTAGCCGTAGTGCATTATGATTTGTATTTGATATGAATGGACATGATGCCATTATTATGATACTCTGTTTGAGACTTAAGGCCATTATTTGGAATATTTTGAGCTTAAAGCTCGTGAATGATATCTACTCTAAATTGATTATACTAGCCTTGTTCGAGCTCTGTTTATGATATCTAATGGTTTTGTAACACATTCCCAATGTATTCAGTTAGTTTTGAAATACTCTTGTATTACTTATATAATGATATATTCAATGTTGTTAAAATTGCAATTCTAGGCAGACTTAGGAAGGGGATGTGGACTCGTAATATAGAATTGTAAGAGTTTACCTACACCTGTTATTGAATAGCTACTAAACATAACCATATCACAAAATTACATAACATTTCATACATAAGTACTTATTTTATAATCCATAATCCATATTGCATATTTCTCATTCAAATCAACATACAAATTTTAGTAAACTCCTTAATCCACAATACATAATACAATAATACTCATTCATTTAAGATAACTAAGTCTAAAATACAATAAATAAGTTCAAATTAGCTAAAGAGAAATCTTGATGTCCTAACCATTGTGAAAAAGAATATATATATATATATATATATATGTATGTATGTATATAATTCTTCAACAATGCCATTCAACAAAGAAATAAATTTGAGAAAGATATGATGACAATGGGGAATTATATATCTTACACTATATATGGGTCCTTACTATTCATATTTAAAACTAGCATCAACCAAACCATTCATCCCAATATATGCAATTCATTAGTTAGCCAAATTTGATCATATCTAAAGCCTTATGAAATTTAAAGAAAAGAAGTAAATTTCATTATAAGTATATACAAATTGGTACATTGAAGCTTAATTAATCATATATAAATGACATAAACCAAACATCATACATTTTTTATAATTAGTATATTAGTGTTGAGTATATATAATGTTAGAAAGGTTACCAATATCCAACGCTAGCCAGGTGGAGTGAGAATGGAAGTTATGGAAGTTCTATGCTAAAGAATATGTATATATATATATATATATATATATATATATATTGGAAAGCATGGACATATTGTATTAAGTGATGGATAGGAGAGATAGTTGTGTAGAAAGAACAAAATGACCACTAGCTCATAAGCCAAATTTTGGAGGCGGTGAAGAGTAGGATTTAACTTAGAAAACTTCTTCATTTCCTAATAATTTATATATGGGAGTTTCTAACATGTAAAGAACCATATTGGGTTTATGATGGGTAACTCTATCCTTTTTTGTCCCAAATAGATAAGAAGGTCAATGTTTTCTTAAGTAGGCCACATAAATATTTAGTTTGTTTATAATTGCTTAGATTTTAGTGAGATAGACATAAATCACCCGTCCTAAAGACTAAAAAATTAAAAAAAGGAAGAGAAAAATAGAGACTCATAGAATAGAAGGTGATTTGTGCAAATAACTTTGGCAATGAAGAACAACAACGCTGCCACTACAACAAATGACGAACATGACGAAGCTACTTGTTTACTGTTGCAACAAACGACTGCATTGTGAGTGACTAACTGGCAGTGAGTTGAGGACTTGAGGTTGATTGCATTAGTCATTTAATTTAGTATTTTAAACTTTAGAGGAGCTAAGGGCATGTAAATCTTAGATTATTTACTTTTTTTTGTAGTTTTTTTGGGCTAATGCATTTATAGGGTTAGAATTCAAATATTTTGTAAAAGAAAAAAAACGAAAAAATGAACTGGGTTGCATCACTTTGGGCTAGAAATGTTAAAGTTGCTAGACTCACCAAACTTGGACAAAATTGATTATTCTATTGATTCTACGCGAGTCAATACCAAGTATGACCGAGTTCATATCAGTTCCAATTCTTCCTTCAATTTAACTTAAAATCCTTACATAAAATTATAAAATCAATGATTTTAATGAGTTGAATCTTGATTTTAACAACATTGGATATATTTTTATTTAGAGTTAGTTTTATGATTTTATTATCAAGGCATTTACTAAAATTTAAAGTTTGTTGTACATATCGTATTATTTATATCCGTCATGGAAGATGTATAGTTTTAAGGCCAAAATATGATTTATTTTTGAAAAGCTCTACTGTGGCCAATTTGTCCCTTCTATTTGTATAATTAGTATTATCTGCTCACTAAATTTTTACTTACCCCATACTATTTAACATTTTTCAAATCATAATGCTGGTCTAAAACACTTACCTATCGAGTAAGAGCTTGCGGGAGTTTCTTGATTTTAGTGAGCCTAGTTACCAGGGCAAAAGCCCTTCTTTGGTTGTAAATTTTGTAATTAGATTTAATAGCTCCTTTTATATACTGGTAGATAGTCTTTTTGTTTTGATAAGTTAACTACAGGCTATTGTATATGTATATATATTGGAAGAGCAGAGCTCTTCATCTTGTGGTGCGTATTACGTTTTTTGATATAGAAATTTCAGGAGGCCTATATTTATGGGGAGACTCTGTCAAAATTTCTACGCAGAGGTGTCAGTTTATTATTATTATTTTTGTATATGTATCTGTAGGTACTCTATTTAGTTTTAGTTGATGAAAATTCTGCATATTAAGTAAATGTTTGATTTTTTTTTTTTTATGTGTCAATTAGGCTTGTAAGGGTGAAGGATACCTTGTTCCCCCTACTGGTCACGTCGTTCTGGTTTGGATTATGACACTACAGTTTAGTGTCATTTGAGAGATTAATTGCTAAGCTTTGCATTATTTGCAAGGGTGTAGGTTAGTATTCATTTCATTTTATTTCCATCGGAGAATATGGAACATTTTTGTGTTCTCTAGTAGCTCTTTTTTCACAGGTAGTAATATTAGATTTGTACAGTTCTAGATTAGTGGTATGATCATTTTTGCTTTATGTTTTTGGTTAAGAGCAAATCTCTCTTATCCTATATGGTATATGGATTCTCTGTTATGAAGGCTTTTAGGGGCTTATATATCAGGGAAGATTTTTCCAAAAATTCCATTTACAATTTTATAAAGAATTTTTTGGTAACAAACTTGTTGAGTTTCATTTGCATTAATTATAGTTCATGTTAAGAATAAGTTAGGCTTAGTTGCTTAATTACGTTAATAGCTAATTCAGTTTTAGGGATTATGGAGGCAAGGTTTACTTTGCCTTTTGTGCTGGTCATCCTCTGTAGTTAGGTGTGTGACATAAAAAGGCAAAAATTTTAAGTACACTTATTCACTCCTTTCAGTTATCAATTGGTATTAGAGTTGTGATCTCATTTGATCTATGCCTAACAGTTAGGAGAAAAGATACTCTTTCTCTTTGAGAAGAATGACTTCTCAGCATCTTGAAGGATCTTATTTCACTATAGGACATTCTACCATAAGGCCCTTAACTTTAATGGGAATCACTACACTAACTGGAAAGGTAGAATTAATATATTCATATAATCCACAGATTACCTAGTGTAAAAAGTTATTTCTAAAGGCTCAATTCTTCTTAAAACCAGTGATGGAAAGTTCAAATTAGAGCAAGAGTGGAATAGTGATGATATAAAACTAATTCAAGCTAACGTCAGAGCAATAAACACATTTTATTATGAAGTTAGTGGTGAAGAATATGACAAAATATCTACATGTGAAACAACAAAAGAAATATGAGACAAACTTGAGGTTACACATGGAGGAACATCAAGTGTAAAAGATTCCAAAATAAGCACTCTGCAATATGAACTAGAGTAATTCGAAATGAAGACATAGAAGTAGTGTTTAATAGCTTCTTTTACGTTCTAGGTCAACTAGAACTGTTAAAATAGGCTGGCACCCAAGAGGGGGTGAATTTGGTGTTTATAAAAATTTAAGATAAAAACAAAAAATTCTTTTCCAAATTGAAAACTTATGCAAAGTGATTTTCAATATATAAGTATGGAAAGCAATAAATAACACAATTAAAGTGAAACAATAAGAGAGTAAAGGAAGAGAGAATGCAAATAGAGCCTATCCTAACTTGGCTTCAATCCAAGTCTACGTCCAGTCCCACTAACTTGTAGTCTGTTACAAATTTTCAAGAATACTCCCCCTAAAACCAAACTTTTTTCAAGAAAATCTTTGCTTGAATCTAATCTCTCCTCAAGGAATATCTTTACTTAAAATAACAAATCTTATCAAGAAGAAAATACTCACAACAAAAAAACTCTTAAAAGAGCAAATATCACAATTAAAGCTCACTAACAAGAATAGAGATCTTTGAGAGTATGAATCACTCAAGATGTTTTTCATTTTGTTTCTTGTTATTTCTAAGCTCTTGAGACATGTATTTATAGCCCAAAAAAGCAAGAGAATCATTTGGAGATAAGGAAATATTCAAACTTGTATAGCTTGATTGTTGGAAGAAAGTAGCTTTATTTATTGACTTTATAGTCATCCTCTATTTCATAGCCGCAACTTTAGATGTTCATAGCTCCTACATTTCAAATTTATTTTTGAACAAATTATACATTTTTGAAATGCTCTGTAAGTCTATTTTCTATCTTAAGAAGTTTCATTGCAAAATCCAATTCGGTTGTTGAGATATTGTTAAAAGAGTGACAAAAAGTTAGATAATAAATTGATATACAAAGCTGCAAATTAAGACATTCATAACTCCTTTATATTAAATTAATTTTAAACATGTACGACTGGAAGGCTGTGTGAGTCTAGTTTCATATTGAATAAACCTCATTTCAAAATTCTTATCGGTTGGTGAGGTATTGTTGAAATTATAACTAAAGGTCAAGAAAAAGTGTGATAACCATACCTAAAATTTTGACAATCATGACTTCTTAATTTCAACTCTATTTTAAGCATGTGATATATGACTAGAAAGATGTTTAAGTCTATTTTGATATGTAATAGGTTTCATTTCAAAATTCCATCTGATTGGTGAGATATGATAAAAATAGTGATTCAAGGTCTAAAAATAATTCCATTAAAATTCATATCTCTCTTATCTTTTTGGTCCAAACTTATATTTTGATGACAAAACGTATTGGGCTAATAAATGTAAGTCCAAATGAATTCGACAAAATATTAATAAGCCTATGATAGTTAGTCCAACTTACAAGCTAAATACTTGGTCAAATTCATATATCCCAATATGCATATTTTAATAACAATTAGTAAAATGTAATTATTTTTTTACCATACATATGAGATTCCTATAGCTATCCGATTTTGATTGTCTATAATATTAGAGCTTATTGGATATAATATGAGTACGTATTTCTCATATAAGGGATGATTCAAGTGTAAATTATTATATATTAATGATTAATCAATTAAACACATGTTGATACTATATGTCTAACTCATTTGTTACATATCTGTCATTATCAAAACTTATAACATTAAACCTTAAGGTTAACATGAACTAGTGAAGAGAGTTCTAAGATGTCTTCATGAGTCTTGGAAATCTAAAGTTGATAACATAGAAAGCAATTCAAAATTCGAAGAATTAACGTATGATAAGCTAAGAAGAATTCTTATAGCCTATCAAAAGGGAATGAATGATAACACTGAAAGTTGTAACAATTTCAATGATACTTGATAATGATGATAGTGAGATGAATGCTTAAGACTTAGATTTCTTCTCAAAAATATTTAAGAAATATGCTAAACAAAAAGTAAAACTTCTAAAGAACAAGAAGAATATACTAAGAAAAGAGTTCAAAAAGGAAGAACAAGGGGAAAATGCTATATCATGTTATGAATGTGGAAAAAATGGCTATATATGATTTAATTGTCCCTTCTTGAAAAAGAAGTTTAGCAAAATACAGAATAGAAGAAGATATCCTGCAGCATGGAATGGTGAAGAAGAAGATGAAGAGGAAATTGAACATGAAGTTGCCAACCAATATTTTATGGTTACAACCAATGATGAGGTAGTTATTGAACCCTTAAATGAAGAATAACAAAATACTATAAATGAGTTATTTGATAATTTTGAAAAAATATTTTTCAAATATAAATGATTAGAACAAGCTAAATAAAAACTTGAGAAAAATTCTTAATCCTTGAAAACTGACTTCAAAAAGCTTTAAAAATAAAAACAATGATTTACAACTTAAAGCTTCTGCTTTAACTAAAGATTTAGCAAACTTTGTTAAAAGTGAAGAAAACTTAAATGTAATTTTAAGAAAGCAAATATGTGTTTTTGACAAAATAGGTCTTGCTTATAAGAAAAATAATATAGTAAAATCATATAATAATTTCTTTGTCCAAAAAACTAGTTGTCTTTATTGTCAAGGGAAAAACTATGCTTGCTACAAGTGCAAGAAGCTCCAAAGTAACATGATTTAGGTCCCTAAAGGCACATTTGCTACCACCACTAACAAGAAAGGACCTATGCAAGTTTAGGTACCAAAAGCAAAATAATGTTTTTTTATAGGTATGCCTTAAGGGGAGAGTTTCTAAACATAGTGGTACTTAGATAGTGGCTGCTCTAGATATATGAATGGAGATCCATTTAAATTCACATCTATTACCAAAAAGGATGGATGAATGGTTACTTTTGGAAATAATGGTAAAGGTAGAATTGTTGGGGTAGGTAAAGTAAAACTATTTTTAGACTGCTATATTGAAGATAATTATCTTATGGAAGGACTTAAGCTTAACCTCTTTAACATAAGTTAATTTAGTGACGAGGCCTATAAAGTTATGGTTGAATCACTTTAATGTAGTGTATTCAAAGATGACAAAGCAACATTTGTTGGGCAAAGACATGAGAACATTTATCCTTTAAACATAGAAGATTTATCAACTAAAAATGTTACATGTCTTTTATCTATATGTAATAAACTATGGGTTTGGCATAAAAGGCTTGGCTATGCTAGCATACATTTGATTTCAAAACTTTTAAAACTAGAAGTAGTTAGAGGTCTTCCAAAATTGAATTTCGAAAATGATAACCTTTGTAATGCATGTCAATATAGCAAGCAAACAAGATCCTCTTTCAAACAAAAAGAAATTGTGTAAACTTTTAGGCCACTTCAATTACTACATATGGATTTATTTAGACCAACTCAAATTAGAAGTTTTAGGGGAAATAACTATGCATCAGTTATCATTGATGACTACTTAAGTTACACTTGGGTTTTCTCTTTAAGCCATAAGGACGAGACTTCCAAAATTTTTCAAATATTTTGTAAACAAGTTCAAAAGGAACAAAGGGTTTGACATTAAGTATTAAGAGTGATCATGTTGGAAATTTTGAAAAAAAATAAAAATTGAAAGTTATTGCGATGAACATGATTTCAATCACAAATTTTCTTCTCTAAGAACTCTACTACAAAATGGTGTGGTGGAAAGGAAGAATAGTTCATTGCAAGATAAGGCTAGAAGTATGATTACTGATAGTAATCTTCATAAATACTTCTGGGCAAAAGTTATAAATACTTCTTGTTATATTTTGAACTGATGCTTAATTAGACCTATTCTTAAGAAAACCCTTTATGAGCTTTGGAAAAGGAGAAAACTAAACATTAGTTATTTTCATGCATTCAGATGTAAGTGCTTCATTCACAACAATAGCAAGGATAATTTAGGTAATTTTAATGCACGCAGCAATTAAGGTATTTTTTTTTTTTGAGTTATTCCTTCTTTAATAAAGCATATAGAGTTTATAATAAACAAACTTTACTAGTTGATGAATCTATACATGTGATTTTTTATGGTACTAACAAATTTATCAAGAAATATGCAGTAATTGATGATGAAGAAGAAAATCTTGTTTTCACTTCTCTCAAAATATGAAGCCTTTGGAAATTGTCTCTAAACAAAGAAAAGATGAAAAAATTAATGCAATTCAAAATCACAGTCAACTAGAAATTAAAAATAATTAACTGGAATTGTCATCTAGTTAACTATATAATTTATCTAGTAAACCTAAAATTCCTAGAATAGAACAAAGACTTCCAAAAGAGTAGAGATACTTTAATTTTTATCATATGCAACTTATTCTTGGAGATCCAAAGGAAGGATTATGAACTAGATTATGATTTCGACAAAGCAACAATTTAGCACTTCTTTATCAAATAGAGCCAAAATTAGTAGATAAAGTGCTAAGTGATAAAAGGTGGATTCAAGCTATGCAAGAGGAGCTGAAACTGTTTAAAAGAAGTGAAGTCTGGATATTTGTTGAAAAAACCCCAAGCTCTTACATTATTGGGAACAAAATTGGTGTCTAAAAATAAGTTAAATGAGTAAAGAAAGGTGTCAAGAAACAAAGCTTGACTTGTTTCCAAGGGTACATTCAGTAAGAAGGTATAGATTATGACAAAACCTATGATCCTGTGGCTAGGTTAAAATCCATTAGATTACTACTTGCTTATGCTTCCTACATGAATTTTAAATTATATCAAATGAATGTCAAGACAACTTTCCTAAATAGGTTCATAAATAAAGAAGTGTATGTTGAACAACCTCTAAGTTTTAAGAATGAAAAGTTGCCTAACCATGTACACAAAATTTTAAAAGCTTTCTATAGATTAAAACAAGCTCCTCGAAGTTAGTGTGAAAGGTTAAACAACTTTCTCACTCCTAATGGTTTTAAAAGAGGAAATGTTGACACTACAATATTCATTAGAAAGGTAAACAAGGATGTTGTACTTGTGTAAATCAATGTTGATGATATTGTTTTTTTGTAATACTAATGATAATTTGTGTAAGGGTTTTTCTAAACTTATGCAAAATGAGTTTAAGTTGAGCATGATAGGGGAAGATGACTTTCTGCCTTGGACTACAAATTAAACAAACTAAGGAAATTTCATTAATCAAGCTAAATACACAGAGAACTTACTTCAATGTTTTGGATTTGAAAATTTCAAATCGATGGTACTCCCATGAATCCTTTTATGCATTTGGATAAGGATGAAATTAGTAAGGACTTCGATCAAAAGGTATATAGAGGTATGATTGGTTTACTTCTCTACATCATTGCTAGTCGTCCTGGCATTATAAATAGTGTTTGCAAATGTACAAGATATCAAGCTAACCTTAAAGCATCCCACTTTGTGCAATTAAAAGAATATTTTAACATCAGGCCAAAACACAAAATTTTGGTCTATGGATTCCTAGAAATAATAATTTCATACCAGTTGGGTATGCTATGAAAATTTTACAGGTGATAAGTTGGACTGAAAGAGCACTAATGGCACTTACCAATTACTTAGCAAAGCTCTAGTCTCTTAGTTCAGCAAGAATTAAACTTTGATAGCTTTATCCACAATAGAAGCCAAATATATGGCTTTTGGGAGTTATTACACTCAACTCTTATGGATAAAGAAACAACTAGAATACTATTCGTTAACAATATCTCAAATCCCCATATTTTGTAACAACACCAGCGCCATTCATCTCATAAAGAATTCTATTCACCATTCAAGGAACAAACTCATTGAAATACGCCATCATTTCATCCAAGACTAAGTGTAACAAGGAAACAAAGGAGTAACCCATATTTACACTTAACATCAATTGGAAAATATCTTTACCAAGCCTTTATATGAAGACAAGTTTAAGTATCTCTGCTTTAAACTTGGTATAATTAAATTTCAAGAAAAATAAGTCAATCTATTCATTTTAAAGTCAACTATATAATTTTCAATTAAATTTATTCTTAGCTTCACACTAAAATGCAGTAATTTGTAAAATTTTTAATTCATTGTAATTTTGGAAAACAATTAACTACAAAATTTTAAATTTAATATTATTCTTATGTTCTTTCATTACCACTTATTTCTTGATATTCTGACATATTTATATTGTTAAATCCTTCTGTGCATCCAAAAATAGTGTTATTCTTAAGTAATTGATATTTTTAGTTATCTATATTTTTTTTGTTAACTAAAATTACTTATTGAGGCCCATAAATGTCGTATCCACAAAAGATGGCAAAAAACATAATATTTTAAGAAAAAAACTTTCATAAGTCAAATCAGTCAATAATTAGTCTTTCCTTTCATCAGTAACTAGTTATGGTAGTTCTCAGATTTTATGGAAACATCCTTCTGTAAGTTATGTAAATTCACACCAATCGAGGTTAAAATCCAGATGTAGAGAACTTAAAAAGGTAAACACTTTCTTTAAAAAAACATAATAGACTCTTTCTCTCTTTCTTTCAAAAAGCAGAAGAAAAATATGCCCCATAGCCTTCCATTCCAACTCAGTCTCTTGGACATTCGCTCGTTGATGCTTTTCACATTGCCCACCCTCAGCTATACCAGAGTAATGACTAGTCACCAATGTCGATACAAATCCAATTGTTTGCCCTCCTTCAGCCTTTAAGACATCTTTACCAAAAGGAAAATGTTGATTAGTACTTTAGTCCTTCTCTGATGAAGAAAACGAGCATCCTATTGTGGTTAATGCTCTTATGTTAACCAAAGAAGAAGAAGACTTCCAAATAGCAGTGCTCCCTATATCATATTCCTATGCCGATACGTGTTACCACTCGTTCAAATGCAAAAGCCAAAGGAAAAGCTCCTATGCCCTTGAAGAAGTCTAAACTTCAAACTAAGTTGCCTAAAGTTAAGGGTACACCCTCTTCCTCTCACATTCACAGAAACTTTAAGTGTACAAAACATGAGGTCAGATATAAAGACTACTTTTTTATTTTCAAAACCTATTGCTCATGGTAAAAGTATTTATCAAGAATCTTGGGGAATTATAGTGCATTGTTGAATATAAAATCAGGGGTCTTGGGTGGTCACTCATATTTGCCTTGTCCGAGCCAGTTTATGAGGACTTAAAGTATAAATTTTATGCAAATTGTAACTTTCATGCTTGATGGTTGCACACTTAAGTAAATGGTAAATGGAATGTGTATATTTATTGATGAATCCATATTAGCTGACATATTGGATTTGCATTTTGAAGCCATAGACAAATTCTTCTTCAAAAGCAAGTGGCCAAAAACGTATAGTTTCTCTTTTGAACAAGTCAAAATTGAGTAATTTGAGAAACTTAAACTTTTTTCAAGAGGAAGACTTAATGGTTTGGCACTTCCTTTCTAGGAAATAGTTCAAGCTCATATGATTGCCACATGTGTGCTTCCTTGTATTAGGTCTTTGAAGGTGTTAAGCAAGCAGGAAATGCTCTTACTGTTCTATCTATATGCTCAATAGCCCATTAACCTTAATTACTGAATTCTACAATATATGCTAGAATGCATCATACACCTAGACCCTTCTTCTAGCATGCCATATGGAATGCTGTTTAGTTGGATCTTTTAAGCTTAAGGAGTGGATTTGTACAGTTGGCCATCCAAGAAGTTCATTATCGCATATAATGCTTCTTCCTTTAAACTTATGAAGTTCAAGTTGGTAGATGGAAGATGGACAAGGTTGTGTAACATTGAGGGCCCTGCTCCAACTATCCTTAAATCCTCAAATGTCTCTAAAGCTCTACCACCACCTCCTATTTTTGAGCATCCATACCCCATTACAACACCGTTTATATCTTTCACTGTTGGTGCTTTTCTTCCAAATCCTTTCCAAATTTTGATGGATTTACTCAATAATAAAAAATATATGCTTATTCATATGAATACTATGCATAATTAGATGCACAAGATATAACTTGTACTTGCCATCATCTGAAGACAGATGAATACCATCAACAAGTGTCAGGAAGCCACTCATATTAAAATTCAAAATGCCAAGGCTAACCTAGAATAAAGAGAGAATTAACTAAATTAGAAATTTTAGTAGTTGTTCTAAATAGTGCTTTAATCTTATATTGGATTGCAACAATTGTTTCAAGGACATCACTAACTGGGATGTTCTTATATGCATTGACCTTGGCCCTCAATGGCCCTGATTTTATTACTTACCCTCCTTTTATATGGTGACAAAAAGTGATAAGAAAGATTTAGTTAACTATTTTATCTTTTGTTTATTTTCAGTTGACTTTCTTTTAGTCTATTTTATGTTTGTTTGTCTAGACTATCTCATTAAAGTTATTTGATGTTGTGGAAATATGTTTATGGATTATATTATGTATTGAATAAAACTATTATGTATTGAATAAAACTATTATGGATTATATTTGGTATAATGTTTGTGTTTCTCCAAATGCTACTTCTATTGTTTATACTATTTGCTTTTACTATAAAAATATAATAGATCTTAATTTTAAGGGGAGCTTTTATAGTTTTTCCATTTAGTTTTTTTCATCATCAAAAGGGGAAAATTATTCGCCCAAAATTAGGCTAAAATCGTTAAGTTTAATTTTTGACAAACCCAAATGAAGAATAAGACTCACTCTAAACTCACTATGAAAGCTCACTAAAGCTAATATCACTTCAGCCCATGAAATCATCTTACTTGAGAGCTTATCTTATCTAAAACCAAAGTACATCACGAGAAGATAAATAAGACTTTATTGTGATAGCCATCATCAAATCTCTTAACGTCATTTTTCTTTTCAAAGTACTTTGACCATACCAGATTTTCAAAGCTTTAGATATGTCAAAGATCTCATTCCATTTGGGAACCAAAATGAACGAGATTGATGGAAGAAGAATGGCAAAACCTTTCCATTACCATGAAGACGAGAATCTTAGAAATACTATATGCTCCAATAGTTGGGTTTTAAAGAAATATAAATAGAGGTGTTACCTTTCGAAGAAGATACATAGATATGCATTTTAGCAATCAAATAAAGATATCATTTGTTCTTAGTTTCTAGTTTATTAGCATGTTAGAGATTTCTTTAAGCGTTCAAGCTTTGTATGCCCCTTGTTATAAGGGTTTTAAAAAAATCTTTCTCTTTCATTATACCTTTGTCTTTGTAAGTGAAAAGAGGATTAAAAGTTAGAGTATGTTACTCAGAAAAAGTTTGAGGTTAAGCTTCAAGAAAACCTTGTATTGGAAGAGTTAGCACGTGTAAAACTCTCAATGATTGTAGAAGTTTGTTGATATAGTGAAAATCCCTTAAAAGAGTTTAGGGGACTGGATGTAAGCATCTTTTGATTGAACTAGGGTAAAATTTGGTGTTTGATACTCTAACTCTCTTATCTGCATTTCTAGTTTATGTTCCTTTAGTTTGGCCATTTTTGGTTGGTTTTGTAAATACCCGTATACTAGTGGTTTTAATTATTCAAGCTTGAACTTTATCTTAACAAAAGGAAACAAGTTCTTCAATATACCAAATAAGTGAATGCAGTATGGATCAAGGTAGATTTTGAAAAACTTATAGGGTTGCGTGCAGTTCCATTTGAATGAAAAATTATTATTGTTGAATTGGCTGAAAAGGATTCGTTAGACATTCTAATGGTTAGAAAGGTAAATTATGACATTACTTATGAGCTTTTTGTATAAATGTGTTTAGAGATTTGGGTATAGTATACACCATTTGAAGACTTAGTTTGAGCAAGTGATGATACATTTAGGATAAGAGTGGCTTTTGTATTGATTTTATTGGATGCCTACTCAATGAGAGGTCGAAGGTAATTATGATTAGAGTTGGTATATGAGGTACATGTCTCTAACTTTTCCATTTCAAAAAGGAAATAGGAGTTTGATAAATTTGATTTACAAACATTGTTAATCGTGTTTGACTTTCTATTGTTAAGAATTTTTTCTAAGATTTATAATCCATTTGCAACTAGAAGAGTAGGGATAACTTTTGTAAGCAACCTCGAAGCTTAGAATAAAGGTGAATGATGAGATGAGTGTGTCAAGTAAGATGAGAATTGATGTAATTTTAGGATTGAATTAATTACCTCAGAATATTGTTTAAACCATTAGTGGAAAGCACTTGGATTTGCTTGACTAAGGTGTAAAAATTAATCTATGAAGAAGATCATACAAATAGTTGGAAATAGTATGTGAACTAGGTATGTTATTCTATTCGAGACTTAAGGTTTGACTTTTAAATTTTAGGACAAAATTCTTATAATGGGGTAGAATGTAACAGTTCTGAAATTCCCTACGTAATACTTAGTCTGATTGGAAAAGAATTTAAATTTGTTTTATAAGTTAAAGAAAACAAGGGCAATTAGATTAATATAAATTGAAAAGTTAAACAATTCTTAAAAAATAAATTTTGAAATAGTTAGAAAAGACTAAGCTATTTAATAAATGATTATATAACTTGAGATTGAAATTGGTAGATATGGTTTAGACTTTCTCATATTTCTTAGAGGACCTAGGTTTGAATCCCTTTAAGCACCTTTGAAAGTTTTTTTTTTTAATTTTGCCACATGTTCATCCAACAAAATTATATAATTGCCCTTAAATTCGTATCTCCTTCCCTTCGACACCTTCTTCTTCCTTCCCGTCAAAGAACACATCCATGACACTCCAAGATTCCTTTCCTCTTCTTGCAGCGATTTTGATATTTTCTCATCATCTCCATCAATTTCAACTAGCTTCATCATGTTTTCCAACCCTATTCATGAAAGATGGTGGCTAAGGAAGTCTCAAATTCTAACAAACATCTCCCACACGTGATCTGATCAAAATAGACCCAAAAAAGTATGTGTTTTTTAAAATCTTGTTAGGGTTTAACATTCTTGTATGTAATTTGTTCCTTTCCTCCTTATCTTTATACTCAATTTCTTCATGTTCCCCTCGATTTTGCAATCTTAGCTCTAATTTCAAATTTTCCTAATTATGTGACCTAAGGTTCCAAAAGAGGAGAAATTAAATATAACTTGTAAGGGATTTCTTTAAATTGATTTGTGACTTTATTTCTTAACACCAAATTCGTTCTTTCCCTTTTATAACTCACAGTCAATTTTTGAATTTGGTGTCTTGATTTTGAAACCCCTTTTTTCAAGGTGTTGGAGTTTTAGTTCTTAGATGAATTTTGAGTATTTCCCGTTTAATTCCCATGTGAAATTGCTAGGTTTTGGGCTTCAATTTCACACCCTTTTAGGTTAGACGAAAAATGTGATGAGGTGATGGAAATTCAAAAATCTTGGACCAATTTTCTTCAATAATCACCACAAGAGGAGGAAATTAAGTAATTGGAAGTTGTCCTTGGAGGTGGTTTGTTAAACTAATGGCTTTTCCTAATTTTCTTTAATTTTCTTTGTGGTTTGGAATGAAAGGGATGAAGCAAACCTTATAGCGATTGACTAAATGACCCTAAATGAGTAAGTTAGATTAATTACCCAAGCTTGGATTATATTGGGATAATTTCCTACTATCCTGTTAAGGTTAGGCAACTCATGGTTAAGAAAGAGAAATTATTTTGAGTCATAGGTATATATAGAATTAAATACATGAAAAAGGAATTAAATAAATAAACAATAAATAAATAAAATAAAATTTGAGCCAAGGTGGTGAAATATTATACTTGTGATATTGGAAGCTGAAGGGTTAACACCCCACTTTAAGGTTAAAGAAGCTTACTATGCAATAATTATACAAGTATTTGGTTAGGCGTTGGGAAGTCAGTTGAATTAAAAATAATATTTGATATAAGAAGTTAAATGTGTGTTATTTGTTATTATAGAACCATTGATATTGGTTTTGTGATCAAGTGAGATAAGGAAAGAGATGTTAGGAATTCAATTGTCATGTGCATTCCTTCTAAGTGAATAAATATTTCTAATTACTCCCGTTTTCAGTATTTTAAATTGTTCATTTGTGAAATGCTTTTGTTTATATGATCTAATGCCTTGAGAACATGCCGCTTGAACTGTTATGAATTTTTTTTTTACATTTATTAGTGCACTTTGAACTCTTAAGAAATTTCCTTGTAAGATAACTTTGCATTTGAATGTTTGTTTGAATGATTGACATACCTTATGATTTTCTAGGAATTTCTATAAATGATTTTGTTACTTCTTGGATTTATGGAAATATGGAATTTTGTTATTGCATAAAATTTTTAGTATTTATATTATTATGAAAAAGTATCTTTTGTGGAAAATTCATCCAACATAGGACCCTGTAACTGATGACAATAGACGTTAACCTTGGTGCACTATGCTTTCATTATTTTAAGCATTATCCTAACCTTTAAATGTGCAAGCCTTATTGCTTGATTGCAATTATTATGGATTACGATACCCAGCTTTGAGCTAGTTTTTGTTATGGATTGTGATACCTAGCCTTGGGTTAGCTTTCGTATATGGATTTGTGATTGGTCCTGTGATATGTTTCCCACTTCGATTTCATTCCCTTAAAATGATTTATGAATTTCAAATGCTTATTAGTATGATTTCTTTTGCAAAATATATATGGATTTGTGAAAACCTTATGAATTATGTTAAACAATTTATAATTTTTCTTTTGAAATAATTTCAACATATGTAAGTTTTATTTGTTTTTAACTGCTAGACAACATGTTTGTGAAAAACTCTAACAGTTGGCACGTTTCTTTGTGGTATGATTAGTAATATTTACTTACCGAGTGTGGCCACTTATCCTTTCTCTCATTGATTTTTTTTAGAGAGTAGCATTGATTTGATTATCATTCTATAGTTTAGAGATTATTGAAACACTTATTGGTGAGCTCTGCATTGTTCATAAGGACAAAAAGTCATTTTTATTTAATTGTTAAATGTTAGAAAATATTTTTCTTATACTTTATTAGCTCCATTGTCACCGATAGAGAGTTCAGTTTGGTGCAGCTTATAGTTAGTTGTATGATGTTGGATAATTGAATTGGATATTATTCTGTTCATTCATTATATCAGTATTTTGATTAGTTAGTTTGTCAAATTTATTCGGCTTATAGTGATAAGATTTATTTTTTCTTTATACTAGTCATGTCTATCATTTGGGGCATAACATTAAATATAATAATTTAATTTTTTAACGATAATATTTATATTAAATATATTAATAAACATAAGTATTGTCATAAATTTGTTAAAATTTTAAAATAATTTAACTTTATGATTCTCAATTTAAAATAAGTAACATTAAAAAATATTTTCAATAAATCATTGTTAAGAATAAATTAATAGTATTTTTAAATTTAGGAGAAATAATTCTTTTGAAATGGAAAAAGATCGTGTAAGAAGAGAATAATTTATATAAAATTTTAAATAGCCTTTCTGAACACCTGACACAAATTCATTTTTTTAATTATAATCAATTATCAATTAAGGAATCTCCTCTCGCATCTCTGGGATATACTTTCGCCTTTACTACTAATTCACCCCCTAATTATCTTAGCTTTTGTTACGAATTCTCTAGAGGCTTGACGCAGCCCCATTTAGTCAAAATCTTCATAATTGACAGTAATATTCATCTCATTAAAAGTGCCACAACTAGGCTTTAAGGATCTTTTAGTGAAACTATAAGCAGTAGGCTTATTTGCTTTTTCCTCTTTCTCGGAAACGATCATGCAGGGACATTAAATTACAATCAGCATTAGTATCTACCCGGTCCTATAAGCCCCTTTCTTAATGCTACTATTCATATTACAAACTATAAAGTATGTAAAACCCCAGGTCCAATACGCAATTGGTAAGAAACGGATAAACTTAATTGAACTAGGTCAATTCTGTTTGCTTCCAATACTCTAATTAAAGCGCACTTTTAGATAATAAAGTAATTATAAGTAAATAAGTATTAATGAGAAGAGTAAAAAATGAATTTATTTTTTGCGTTCATACATAAATATTTATATTTTATAAAAACTTAAACAATTATTCTTTTTTCATCAAGAATTACCCAGTTGCATTTTATCCTCCAAATTATATGATAAGCCTCATCAATGATTGATGGATTAAACTAGGAATATTCCCTAGAATACATATGCAGTTGATTTATATGTTGAATTTATGTGGCACACAAAACAAAATCCAGTTACATCCATCACCCTTGGTGAGCCACTTCCAAATATAATAAAAAATAAACCAGAAATGGGTTTTGGCCTTGCGCAAGCAGAGGCATGAGTGACCAGAGCTAGACAATGATATATGGAAGTAGACGTGCTTGATGAAGCTAGTCTCTCTTCTGGCTTATCACAATGCGTTCACATATAGCCATTAAAAAAAAGAAAAGTTAAGAAAGCAATGGGTGGTTTTATAATGAACAAGAATAAGATCTGGCCATATATTTTATTTGGAAATAAATACAAACCATATATTAAAATGGCTCCTGATTGGCTCGCATCATATACTAACAACATTGGCTATCTTGAAATATCTCATACTAACATTTCAAATTATTTCTTGGTTGATATCGTGGGATTTGTCTTCTTTATTTGTGCGTATAAAATAATTGACACCACAACCTCGAAAAAAGGTTACAGCTTCGAGATTCCACTGGCAAATGCTAATTATGGATGGAGACAAACAACTTGTATATATATGCATACAATACGACTGCAACTTGTAATTTCATACATCCAGAATTTTATGGAACAATATTGGTAGATATCAAACAAAATACTGAGAAAATTTTATATGAGTGCTTTTATGCTTTTTTGGAAATTAAAACTCTTCATTAAATCTATTGTTGTATTGAAGTGTGTATCATGCATATATCAAGCTTATTTTAAGTGAAGTATAGTTGATTAGTTTTTAAATTAAAGCACTTAAATAGATGCTTATTGTTTTTTCAAATTTTATTCATGTTTAATTGACATGCAAGGATGCCTTTTTATAGAAGGTTATGAAGTAATGTAAGTACGTCAATTTTTATATACTGAAATCAATTCATCATATATTATATGGAGATATTTGATATAATATTATTATTTTATATTTTTTAATGTTCGTGATGTTTAAAGACAAATTTGATATGTTTGTAATTAATTGGTATATATATCATCATTCCAAATTTTACCTTAAGGCATGGGATTCCTTGCCACTATATCTCATATGGTTAGAAATTATGAAAATCTTACACTCTTGAGTTTTATAAATTACTTAATCTTTATATTGTATATGTAGTTTGGTATTTTTATATACACTATATGAATTTTAAATATCCTGATATTATATATATTTAAATTAAATTATTTCTTCATACGATTGCATTAATTACACAAAATACTGATTTATACATTACATCAATGTTGGAGAAAATAAAATAGATCTGATTACTGAATAATATATAATAGTAACGAAAAAAGGCATGCCTAATTAATATGTTATTTCAGAGGGCAGAAACATCAAATATCAGTGGATACTTTTAAGCCGACCAATCACCAAACCAATGATAACCAAATAGTTATAATATCACGTTTCAACATGACCAACCCATATTTGACAATTTCGTTCACTTTAGGGCTCCGATCTTCGTAGTCACTTGTATTTTTTCTCCTTAAATAAGGTAAGAAAGTGTAAAGAGCAATTATTGGCCTATTGGTATATTCCACACTTATATCTAGAATATTAGTCAAGTTTAATGTCTCCAACCCAAACCCAAATTACTGAAATCTCATTCTTATATACCACATTCAGCTTCTGAAGTCGAACTCTTTGGAGTTTGGAGTTCTCAGTATAGAAACCATTCTCACAAAAAACGAAACAACACCGCCCACTTAACTATACAATTTCAATACGACAAATTGACAATGACTTATAAATATGGCCTTCCCCACCTCAACACTCAGTGTAAACACTGGCTTTTTCTTTCACGTTTTGGCACATTGAGCAGAGCATTCTACACCACACACTTCCGTTGCTTCTGTTCTCTGTATCATGGTTTTTGTTCGGAATTATCTATATATTCTCTCCATAGCTAAATTTAAAACTCTCTTTTTTCCATCATCAATTCATTATATTTAAAATTTTATTCTCAAAATACCAAACAATCAAAGCCAGATTAATCTCTCCAGTTACTAAGTAATTTAACTCCCATGCAACTCTTTCATTGAAGGTAGTGTAATTCCTTTTCTAGTATTATACGGCGGCCTCAGAAATTACTCAGGCTAAGAAAAATGATTGGATTAATTATAGTGTACATATAGAGAGGAAGAGGAAGAGATCAAAAAACGCGCGCAAAGCCAGGAAACATTTGCGTTTAAAATTGAGGTTGCATGGATGACGGATGTTTTGTTCCGTCACCTAAACTACTACTAAGCACTAACCCAAATTATCATTATATACAATCTTAAATCCTAGGAATATCTCGATTAAACTACCAGACGATACAGCTTGAGCTGTACCTTGCCTCTTTTGGAAACCCACCATTACCAAACCCAGCATCCCATAATCTCACCACGTTACCGTTAAGCTCCGTTAAATCCTGGCACATGTACCACCCCTTCTCCCCCATCCTCATCTTCAGCATTTTATCCCAACTCTCCCACCACTCCGTTTTGCAGCCACCGCCGCCGCCGCCGCCACAGTTCTCTTCCGTCTCACTCAACTCCTCCACCCTGCATTCTCTGTCGTCCTGGTAGTACACAGTAAACTTCCCCTTCGTCACTCCGTCCACGTCGCTGTCTCCAGCGGCGACAACACCCCCGGCCGGGCGGCTCGTTCCGGGAGCTTCCGTTGGAACAAAGGGTTTCAGTGGTCGCTCCTGCTCCGTCGACTGAGACCCATTTAAACTCCCATCATTGCTTGGCTTGGGCGGCGGCGGAGAAGGAGGAGACAGAGGGGGTTTAGCGCGGATCTTCCATAAGCTGAAGGCGGCGGTGAGGACGGCGACCCAGGCCCATAGGTTGTTGAGGAGGGTGAAGAAACCGAAACAGGCGTAGTTGAAGGCAAGAGCTTCGAGAGGGGAATCCAGAGCATTCATGGTGGAAACTCAAAGGCGATTCGCGGAGGAAGAGGGGAAAGGAGAGCGAGGCTTTAAAGGAAGGTATCTGAGGGAAGATGCTGAGGATCCACAGAGAAGATGCTAATGGCAATGTAAGGTAGATCCATATTATATAACCGGTGTTCAATTTTACACGTGTAAGGTTCCCAATCCACCTCTCTACTAATCACTAAATCAAAAAACGTGACTGTGGGGAGACGGTAATTACATATTTAAGTTTAAGAATAACATTGCTTTAACTTAAACAATTATATATATTAATTTTAAGGTGGTTGTAACTATATTAAGTATATTAATACATTCAACGAGTAAAAATTTGTTACGTGATGTTTATATATAAATGTTTTTAATTATTAAATGTTGACCGTGTATTTTTTTAAAATTTATATAATTTTATTATTTTAATTTATAACTTCAAAAATAATAATTTTAAAATTATATAACTATTATTATTCATATTAGTATGGCATAATTTCATTTATAATTGTATTAATACACTCAACATTTTGAGTTTTATTTATGCGTTGTCAAAGTAGAAAATGGGGAGGGTGTGGGTGTGGGAGGATGTATGGGAGTTTCCGTGAAGCTGACATGCAAGGGAACGTGATTGCGATGGAGAGAAAGAGAGGTTAGGTAGGGGAATGGTTGGTGCAGAGCTTGTAGGATATGAAAGATGCCACTTCGTTCCCGCATAGGATTGCAACAATGAAAATTAAATCTAACAACCATATGCTAGCCAAATAAATTTAACAACCATATATTTAGTATGAACGTATTTTAAATTTTGAAATTGTTTTTAAAAATTCATTTCATTTTATTGACTTTAAGTAATTTTAGTCTTCAACTTTAGAATTTCAGCGCAAGACTCGTTCATTATGTGTTTAAATATTATATTTGAATATCTTAGATTAAAGTAAGTAAAATTTAATTAAAAGGTTCTTTGGAATAATATTAAGATTTAATGACTTTATTATAAATATGTTTAATTTACAATTCTTAAGTATAATATTTTTTTCTTGAAACAGTATTTAAGTTATATGGGACAGAGGGTAGTTTGTCTGT
Source organism: Delonix regia (assembly GCA_037074485.1). Taxonomy (NCBI): domain Eukaryota; kingdom Viridiplantae; phylum Streptophyta; class Magnoliopsida; order Fabales; family Fabaceae; genus Delonix; species Delonix regia. The sequence goes on from CM073451.1 coordinate 38,145,988, forward strand.
TTCAGAACTGTTGGTGCAATAACTTTAATTTAATATTGTTATTAGTCTTACTAGTCTTTTATTAAGAGTTGTTTGTGCCAATGAATTTTCAAACGTTAATAACGGGTTAAGAACTCATGTAGATGCTTTTTTTTTTTTTTTTTTAAAAAAAGAGCATTTTAAGAAATATCTTAACTGCGTTGTCATTTCCTTTCACAAATCAGAACTTACAAATTATTGCTTTGTTGCCAAAAATCCAAATATCTTGTTAATGAGTAGGGTAAGTCCACGTTGAAAGAAGTGTATTCGCATGCATAATTCTATTAAAATGAGGTAAACAGAACTCGTGCGATCAAATTTATGTATTTTCAATGTTTAAACTAATTTAACGATAACTATATATAAAATGCTAAATTAATAGAACATTTATTTTTAAAAGTTAAAATAGTAATTGAATTTATTTAATTTTTAATTTATAAGAAAAGCAAAATTAGAAATAATAGATATGAAGTACCAGTGTTAAGGGACGGAGTGATAAAGAAGCATTTAAGAAATGGAATAATAAAGGGTTGAGATGCACAAGTCAAGACTCATAAATAAGAAATTGGTATTCGGTGCATGAGAGTGTAAGGGCACAGTCCAGAGTCCAACTCCCACGAGATTCACAGCCATTTTAACTACTCTCACGTTTCAAAGTCAAATGAAGTTCGTTATGTTCCCACTTTTAGTGTTGCTTTTCATCGGCGAATTTCATTTTAGATTAATTTAAGTTTATTCAAAAGTAGTTTTATTTCATTTGAAAAATAATTAAGTTTTATAATTAATGCAGTTGATCTAATGTAAAAGTAATTTTTTTTAGTTTTGTCAAACAAAAATTTAAACAACAAAAATAATTTATAAAAAAGTATAACCTTAACTCAAATAAAATTGTTTATAAGATAAATTTTTATTTTTATGTATAAACGATAGATAATAATGACTAGAATTTGCATTCGACACGTGATTTATAATTAAAGGGCTTTTTGGACGGTGTCTCTCTGGGTTTCATACTCGCTTTCACAGCATGTACGCTGCACCTTCGCTTCTCGTGCAAGACTCTTCTTCAGGTCATCAACGTTTGCAAAGATCCACCACTAAAGTGTGTTTGGTTTTACATAATATTTTCTGTTTCTATTTTTCATTTTCATTTCTTAAAAAGTGTTTTCTAATTCAAATTTTTACTTTTTTAACTAATACGTTTTCTTTATGTTTTCACTTTATTTTCACTTTTCGTAATTTCATCCCCAAAAATGGATAATTCTTTAACTTCTCGAACATTAAAATGTCATTCCAAGCTCCACTAGCAAATTGTGTCGTCCCCAAACTTCAAAAATTGTAAGGGAAGAAAATCCTGAAACCAAAGAATTTGGTCATTCACGACTGACTTTTTTTCTACTTGACACTCGGACTTATGTAATCATAATTTTTAAGCCCCTAGATATAGTTTTGCGACAAAGTTTTTTTTTAAAAAATTAAATTAATATTTCTTATTGTCATGTAAAATTTATAATTAAGTCCCTCATTTTAACCCATTAACTAACAAAGTATATACACAAATAATATAATAATTGAGTATCAGATACTTAATTGAAGGAGTACCAAAAACATAAGATAGTATGGTTACTTTGTGAAATAAAGAAAAAAAACCTATTGAAGTAGGAAAAAGTGAAGTTTAGTTCAATTAGTTACTGAACTCTTTGTATAAAAGAAAAAGTTTTTTAATTCTAAAAAAAGTATGGAACATGCAAGAAATTTATTTGTTGTGTTTGATGCATTGCATCATCTGTATCTAGACACCCCCTATTAGACTAATTAAACTAGTAGGTGTCCCTTTTTTTGGTTGGTTTCATGCTCTGGGTAATGGGCCATTGGGCTCACTTTAATTCGGGCCATCTGGGCTCCATTTGTTTTCTGTCTTTACGGCTCTGTTATTACTGGTAGTTATCTAAGACAAATGACTGACGTATGACCCAATAAAAACCAAAAAAATAAAACCTTTCAAATGTTTTGATTATGTCAAACATGAAAGAAGATTTCTCATACAAAATAGCTTTTATGTGGGCCAACATGGTTTTGGGCTTTTATGAAATTGGGCCTACATGTTAAAAAAGTTTTAGCAGGAGTCCAACCTAAATGCATCAATATTATTTGGACTTGGATCGGTTGTGCAAGGAATACACTAGCTAGCTTGGACTAGGGTTATAGCCTGCCTTGCCTTCTTAGCATTAGTATTACTTAAATTATTCTCTTGATGACTTCAGATGATTTGACTAGGACTAATACATCAGAACAACTCACATAAGTGTATTAGTACTTACTAATATTTGTTTTGTGATATTTGCTGTCATTTTGTCTTTTTCTTTTACATTTTGTGTGTCTTGTTAACAATAGCTTGAGATGAAAGCTAGAGGGGGATATAGATGATTTCAAACCCTTTTAAGGAGTGAAGTTTTTCTTCTTCTTCTTCCTTTTTCCCAAAATAGAGGCGCTTTTATGAATTTATTGTATCCCTTTTATACTCATTTTTTGTTACTTTGCTTACTTTTGGGATCATTATTAGTAATGTTAAATATATATATATATATATATATTTCAAAAGAAATCTCATATTATTTGGGAGAGTAAGATCTTATATAACATTATTTTTTAACAACTACTTTCTAACAGCTAGTTTTCAACGGCTAATTTTTCTCTCTTATAAATACCAAGCATATCTTTAGATTACAAGACACAACAATCACTAGTTCTCATCTCCTTTCTTCTTGCTAACTTTTGCTCCTAAGTTATATCTTAGAAGGGTCTGTTTAATTCTTGAGGAAATTCGTGTATTCATGAAATATTCCTAAGGACAACATTCTTCAACGTGACTCAAACTACCAATTTCCCAACAATCTTAGGAATATGGACACCACCGATGCTGCTACCAATACCTCTGATGATTTTGCACTGTCACCTATCGCTACAAGCTCCACTTAGGGAGCTATGACTATTCCAGTTATGTTATTTGTTCCCTATGCCAAGCCATTTCCAAATATATAAAAAATCCAAGTGTGTGATGGATAAAACTTTCGAACATGGCAAGAGCTGATTTTCTTTACTTTGGATATGCATGGAGTTGCTTCAGCCCTTACTGACCCAATGCCATCGTCAACATCTGATGCAAAAACATTGGAGCTTTGGACATATACAAACAAGGTATGTAGACATACAATAATTAGCACATTATCTAATGATTTGTTCGATGTGTAATGCACATACAAGGAAGCTAACAAAATTTGGGAATCAATGATTCTCAAATATACTGCCCAGGATGTTGGAAAGAAAAAATTTGTTATAAGAAACCACTACAAATAGGAGATGACCAACGACAAAGACAAAAATAAAAAAGAACTCAAAGCTGTAAAAGCAAAAGAAATTACCATAAAGGCAAACTTGGTACAAGAAAAGCTGAACAAATAAAGGTATGATAAAAAGAAAACTGATTACAAGCCTAAGCAATATAATCCCTCCTTTAAAAAGAAATGAGATTATTTTGTCTGTGGGAGGCTAGGTCACCTTGCTGCTTAATGTAGGAATAGAGTAAGAAATGACAAGCCTCCAAAGTCAAATGCAAATTTGGTTCAAGGAGATGATATAATAGCTGCAATCATTTCTCAAGCTCTCATGGTAGCCAATGTGAAAGAATAGGTCATAGACTCTAGTGCTACTAGGCATATTTGTGCAAACAAAGATGCATTTGCCTTCTACACTACAGTGGGAGACGGAGAAGAACATGTGTGCCTTGGTGATTCAAGAACTACAAATGTTCTTGGAAAAGGTAAGGTTCTTCTCAAACTCATATTTGGCAACACCTTGGCCTTCAATGACGTGCTACATGTACCTAACATCAGAGCAAATTTGATCTCTGTGGCTCTGTTCGGAAAGGCTGAGGTTAAAGTGTCATTTGAATATGACAAGATTATAATGACAAAGAATAATGTTTTTGTTGGCAAAGATTATTGTAATAAGAGACTCTTTATACTCAGTATTTATGAAATTATGATTAAAAATGCATCTTCTTCTGCTTATTTGATTGACTCTGTAGATTTGTGGCATACTAGATTAGGACATGTTAGTATATCTTACATTAAGAAAATATAAAATCTTGGTTTAATTTCTAGAATTAATAATACAATTTTAAACAAATGTGAAACTTGTGCTGAGTCTAAACAAATTAAGAAGTCTTTTTCTAATATACAAAAAGAAATCGAAATACTCAGTTTAATTCATATAGACTTAGGAGATCTAAAATAAATAATGACTAGAGGTAGGAAAAATTATTATATAACATTTATAGATGATTTTTCAAGAAATACTAAGGTGTACTTACTTAGACATAAAAAATGAAGCATTTAACACATTTCTTTTATATAAAGCTAAAGTAGAAAATCAATTAGATAAGGAAATTAAAAGAATGAGGTTAAATAGCGGAGGTGAATATGTATTATTCAATGAATTTTGTGAGAAAGAATGAATAATTCATGAAATTACTCCTCCTTATTCTCCTAAATCTAATGGAGTAGCAGAATGGAAAAATAGGACTCTAAAAGAAATGATGATTGCTATGTTAGTTAGCTCTTCAACTCCAAATAATCGTTGGAGGTGAGATTCTATTATCTGCATGTCATTTACAAAATATAATACCTTATAAGAAGAATGATAAAACACCATATGAATTATGGAAAGGGAATGCATCTACTTATAGTACTTAAAAGTGTGGGGGTGTTTAGCTAAAGTGATGTTACCTGATCCCAAGAAAAGGAAAATAGGCTCTAAAACTTCTGATTACATGTTTGTTGGATATGCTAAGAATAGTAATGCATATAGATTTCTTGTATTGAAAAGTGATGTGCTTGATTCTAATACTATAATAGAGACTAAGAATATTGAGTTTTTTTTAGCATACTTTTCCTTTGAAAATTGATAAAATTTATAATGCCTGCATTCATATATTCACCTATAGTTAATGAAGAAAACATTAATAATTCACCTAAGGGTTTGAGAAGAAGTAAACAACAAAGGAAAGAGACTTCCTTTGGTGATATTTTTATATTTATCTTGTAGAAAATGATCTATTAACTTATTATGAGGCTATTGCATCTCCTGATAACTAAAATTGATTCTATTACAAAAAATAAAATATGGACTTTAGTAGATTTGCCTTTAGGAACAAAGACTATAGATAGTAAATGGATTTTCAAAAAGAAATATAATCCCAATGGATTTATTGATAAATATAAAGCAAGATTAGTGGCAAAACGTTTTACTCAAAAATAAAATGTTGATTATTTTGACAATTTTGCTCCTATTATAAGAATTTCATCTATTAGAGTTTTGATGGCCTTAGCCTCAACCTACAAACTTTTTATTCATCAAATGGATGTTAAAACAATTTTTCTGAATGGTGATTTAAAAGAAGAAATCTATACAGAGCAACTTGAGGGTTGTGTTATCTTAGGATAGGAAAACAAAGTTTGGAAACTTTGCAAATCCTTATATAGATTGAAAAAAGCACAAAAACAATGGCATGATAAATTAGATCAAGTTTTGACTAATGATGGACTCACTACTGTTGAAGTAGATAGATGTGTGAATACGAAACTTGAGAATGGTGATTGTGCTATTATCAATTTATATGTAAATGATATGTTAATATTTGGTAATAGCATGAATATTATGAATAAAACAAAATTGTTTCTAGCATCTAAGTTTGATATGGAAGACATTAGTGAAGCTAAAGTGATTCTAGATGTTAAGATCATTAGGAATGATGATGGTATATTGTTGACACAAGAACATTATGTTGAAAAATTATTGAGAAAGTTTGGTCATTATGATGACAAACCGATGTACACTCTATATTATCCTAACATTCAATTAAAGAAAAATAAAGGGGAACCCATTGCTCAATCTGAGTATGCACAAATAATTAGGAGTCTGTTGAATTTAATGAACTTCACCCGACCTAATATAGCTTATGCAGTGTATAGATAAGTTGATACACAATGTGTAGATTAATGAGATATTTAAGAGGTACCATGAACTATGGTATCATATATAGTAGATTTCTCACTGTATTAGAAGGATACAATGATGCTAACTGGATGTCAGATTCATATGAGACAAAATCTACTAGTGGTTATGTATTCATCCTTGGTGGTGGTGCATTATGGAGATTAGTTAAACAAACTATTATAGTGAGATCCACTATAGAGTCAAAGTTTATTGCTTTAGAATTAGCTAGTAATGAGGCAGGGTAGCTGAGAAATTTCTTAACTAACATACCATTGGGAGTAAAACTAATTCCTCCTGTGTCAATGCATTGTGATTGCTAAGCAGTAATAGCCATTGCTAAGAATAAAACTTTCAATGGTAAAAGTAGACATATCCGTTTAAGGCATAATGTAGTTAAGCAGTTGCTGAAAGATAATGTGATATCGATCGATTATGTGAAATCATAGATGAATCTAGTAGATCCTCTAACAAAACCTTTGGCAAGGAAATTAATCATTGAAACATTGAGGGGAATGAGACTTAAGCCAATTTGAAATTAACAGTGACGGTAACACAACCTTTATGATTGGAGATCCTATGAAGAAGGTTCATATGGGTAATAACAAGTTAACTGTTAATTCTGCTAGTAGTATTAATTATTGTCCTTTCCTATGATGTAAGAAAGTGCTATAACTCATTGATTGAGGGGATGAGCACAAAGTTCTTAATGATTTTCATATCCCTTATGGATGGTGTATTCATTGCAGATACACTTAATGAAATCACCTATATGAGTGTAGAATAGGGTAACTCCTATGAGATCTTGGCAAAATCTATAGAGCACTCATGAACTACTAGGTGCGCATATGGCCGATTAAAGTGCAAAACCGCGATAACAACAAGAATTATGAAGGGGGTCTATAATATGGCTAATAAGATCTCCAACTTGCAAACAAGAGTTTATAGTTCATAGAAGTTTTAAACTTCACCATAACTTTATAAGTTACGTCTTATCAACCTAGGTCTGGTTCATAGTCCAAAAGACACTAGATTCGAAACTATTACACTCATGTGTTTAACCCAATGATTCTTTACAAACTAAAGTTTTTTTTTTTATATGATTCTTTTGAAATATGTAGGGGATTGTTAAAAAGAATATATATGAGTATGAGTATTTCAAAAGAAGTCTCATATTATTTAGGAGAGTGAGATCTTATATAATATTATTTTCTAATGGCTAGTTTATAATGGTTAGTTAATGGCTAGTTTCCAACGGCTTTCCAACAGTTTGTTTTTCTTTCCTATAAATACCAAGCATATCTTTGGATTACAAGACATAACAATCACTACTTCTCGTCGTCTCTTCTTGCTAACTTCTGCTCCTGAGTTATATCTCAGAAAGGGTTGTTTAGTCTTGGGGAAGATTCGTGTGTTCATGAAATATTCCTAGGGACAACATTTTTTCAACGTGACTCAGACTACCAATTTCCCAACAAGTAACTTTGTTCTAGTGGTTCATGAAGTAATCCAAAAGAAAAAAAAATCATATAACAAAGACTGGCAGCGTTATTGTACATGCTCTGTGATAACATGCATTTACTCAATTCTCAGGAATTCTAAATGAGTAATTGTTGTATTTTTTTTTTTTTGTTATAACTTTCATTTGTATTCGCTCCTTATATTCACTTTTAAGTGTGACTTGTTGAAAAAAATTGGGAGATTAAAATGAACACAGATAATAATTAACGAGGGAAAAAACATATCTGTAATGTAAATTCATTGTAGCCATAAATTTTTATAGTAGAGATAGCAACCTACTTTGCCTAAGCCTTTCGTACGTAAAATTTAGTGAGTTCAGAGAGAGAAAGAGAGAAATATTTGATAAGCGGAAAAAATTGTTCTGATGAGTCCTCAGAAAAGTGGAGAAAATACTTTATGTTCAGAGTACTTATTTTTATTTTAATAATAAAAAGTGGTAACTTCCTACCTTTCTTTCAACTGTTCAGATTTAAAATTGAATATGCTTATAGAATATTCCTCTTATCTTTTAGTCAGATAGGACAATTACTGACAAGGCTTGGGCTACAGGTTGGGGCCTTTACCCAATGGGCTTATGGGTAATCCAACCTATCACTGATTATCCACACATAACTCAAACCCAATCCATTCTTGGTTTATATATCAAAAAAATTGAATTGCTTAATTAATTGATTAATGCAACGAATTGCCTTAATAATAAATTAATACTAATCCACATTATTTTAAGATATTTCATAAAATTAATTCAACAATCTCTCACTTGGATGGTATTAATTGATTATTAGACAACTAATTAAACAAATATCAATCAAAATTAAGCAACTAAAATATACATAAAAACCATACAGAGTTTAGAAATAAAACATTAAAATATCATCGAATCTAATAGGTAAACAAATGATATTCATATAATTATAACACAATATCATTGAATCCGATAGGGAAACAAATGATATAATTATAACATGCGGTCAATATCTAAATTGAATGGATATTTCAGATGTCAAATTACATCACAAAAGTCCCCTAAGGACTCAATTCATGCTCCTACTAGACCAAGGCAACATCAAAGATTGAACAAGACCCACAAGAGCTCCTATGGGTGGCCTTTGGTCAACTGATCTGCAAACAAATGTTCATCAAGGATGTGAACCATATGAGTCTGATATAAAGAGACAATTCACAAATGAAGCAATGAATCAAGAACATTGAATCCAATAGGGAAAAAATGCTATAAATGCCGACAAAGTTTCAATTCTGAATTATATCTAAAATTTTGGCACAACTAAGAACATTGAATTCAATAGGGAAACAAATGCTATGGATGCCATAAATATATCAAAGTGTCCCTTAAAAACACAATTCAGACTCTCATTAAACTATGACATCAAAATTTTTAAAAATACCTAAAAGTAATAAGTTTTCAAAACTCTAATGGGCAAATTTTTAGTAAATGGATCACCCAAATGTTCAATATGAGTATGAGATTGATTAATCTTCTCTCTTCAATGAACAAGAACTAAGAATCAAAGTATTTGACACAATAAAATTCTTGTAATTTTGAGAGAAGCCTATAACAGAGTTACTGTCACAACAAAAGTGGTCAAGACTCAAAATATGTGCATAACAAAAGTTCATTCATTTAACCACATTCCCTGACAAATGGCCATAACAAAACAAGCAACACACTTTTCACTCATATATATATATATATATATATATATATACATGAGGTAGCTGTAAGTGTCCAATTGAAACTTATTAAACTGCTCCTCTAAACATCATAAAGATATATGCAAGGTTAAGGTAGTTGTAAGTGTTTACATGACACTTTTGAACAAAACAACTCCTCTAAACATCATATAGATGTAACAAAAAATATATATTCACGATCATTAATACATGATGCATAATCTGAAGCAAAATATCTCACTATCTTAAATGATTAAGATTTTCAAAAAGACAATATGTGATGTTTTTATATTGTGAAGGTACTTCACAACTATCTTTTTGTAGTCTTTCAATGATCATACTGAGAATTATTTAGATATCTATCAAGCACACTAACAAGAAAAGAAATGTTTAAGCATGTGTATACCTGGGCATATATTAGGCTACCAACAGTAGATGATATGGAACTTTATCTATCAAAGTCATCTCATCATCATTTTGGGACACAATGACTTAAACAACCTATCACTACTCTTAATTGGTCTAACATATCAGATTTTAACTAAACGACAGCTTTAATTGCCTTAAAGGCATCTAGAGTTTCGGACACTTCATGCAACAAATCCATCCATGGCAATAAATATTATAGGTATACTAATATTTGTGTGGATCAAATCCAAAATATTCTCAATATATATATTTGTCCATTTAGGATTCAAAAATATGAGAAATCTAAGTCATGTAATGTTCCCTGTCTGACCATCCATTCTTAATCTCTTTATGGACATATGACCCAAAAGTTAATGTCATAACATAGACAATAACATAATCAAGGAAGATATTAATTATTCTATTTTCTTGTTAAAATCAGATAATCATGTTTGTTTAATACAGAAGTGGAAATTCAAATTCCTCCTTGATGACAGTATATAAACTTCATTATATAGAGTCAAATAATGTCCAGAATACAAGTTTAAGATTACAGTCTTATATTACTAACTGCAATCAAACTTCCTTCCACTCCAAGGAATGTTCTTACTCTAGCCTTAACAAGTTGCTTAATCTGTCTCCAGAGTGGCCCTTACATGTTCCACTATTGTTCTTATTAATGTCTTTTCACACTCTCATATACACATTCTAATTTAAGTGGTGTTACAACTCTAAAAAGGCTCTTCTAAATTGTGGAATTATTGCTAAGTGAAATTGGTGTATCCATTTCAGGGTCAGGGACTATTAGTATAGTTGTCAAAACAAATTCTAAGGACTTTCTCAAATTATTATAGTTTATCCCACTAAGAGTTTTCACTGCTAATAGTTACTGTTAACAAGAGTTAAGATAACGAAATTAGGAAACATGTATTATGTATTTGCACATAATTATAAAACAATTTCCTCCAAAAGGCCCAACTTATTCAACTTTATTAACAAGATTATTTATCATAATCCCACATAAGGGTCTTGAATTATAATAAACTAAGGAAAAACTCATTATTCATAAAAAAAAAACTTATACTATCAAAATGTCTCTAATATCTCCATACCGATAAAGTACAAGAAGTATTAAGACATCAATCTAATTATCTCTTTCATAAATAAAAAAATGACATTGTCAGTGCCACACTGATAGGGTATATCCACTGCCAATGCAATTTATTCCATAAAAATTAATTGAAATAGACACCTTAATCAAAGCAATAAAACACCCTTGCAATTGGTCCCATAATAGGTGAGCTCACAATTGTAAGGTGCGAATAGCCCAAGTGATCTTCTTGGCAAAGGAAATCACTTAATCATGCCTAAGAGCAAGGAAAAGCCAACACTTTGGATTTCATATTGTTTCAAATGATCCATGATTGACTACTAAGAATATAAAACTAATCATGCTTTTCATATCTAATTTTATTTAAATTAGAAAATATCTAAATAGACAATATTTTTGGCTTGAAATCATTACTACACTTGAAGCAAATTTTGGCTTTAAACAATCATCGTTAGTCTCTTATAGAAAGGCCAAAAACAAGTTTCTTGAATTTAAAGGTCTCAAAGTCAATGAAGACGATAGAGTTTGGGCTTGAAACTGGACCAAATTGCCTTCAACAATTTATTTAGGCATATAGCTCCTAATGAGCTTTCTGTAATGGTATTATAAGCCCAAAAATTTCATATGTGCTAAAAGTTATTCCTTTATAAATTCAGTATAATGCTAAATTTAATTTTGAGACTAATTCTCATGTGGATTTAGTGAATTTCATTATGGAAATTATTGTCCTAATTGTTGAAAACCTTTTAGGCAACATACTTATTTATCATAAGTGACATGAATTATTGTGGTTAAGCAATTTAGCCAAATTGATTGTCAGGATAAGATATGTCCATTGTTAATATAAATAAAACTCTTCAGACCTTACTTGGTGACTAATCTTACCCTTAATAATTATTTAAGGATATATACCAATAATTATGTGTCATAAATCATAATTACTTTAATAAAATGGGCCTCAAACTTGATACCATCTTGGATGGGCCTATGATAGGGGGAAACCCAACCACTAGGTGGAGTACCTTTATTATTCATAGATTAATTTCACAACACAAAATAGGAATGAAATAAACTAATTATGCAAAATAAATTCATTTTAATTTATTCAGACATCATTAGAGAGTGCACTGAGTATTTTGTTTCTCACTATATCTAGTCAGTATAAAGAATTTCTCAGGTCAAAATACCTTAGTTACATACTATTTTTTAAACTCTAAATCTTTAAGAAATTTCCAAACTCCTATTTCTAAGGCTTAAAAAATTTTGAAAAAATCACCAAAAATAGAACAGGATGCGTTGAGCTTAACTGTAGAACTTCCAAGTTTAGGTGACCGGCGCGTGAGGCTCACGCGCCCTTACACCTCACGCGCCAGTGATGCATGTTCTAATTTCGATCAAAAGCATATGATTTTAGAGTATTTGTGGCTCGAAAAAAGAAGGGAAAAATAAAATAAAAAAAATTATTTCTATTGTTCAGGCCACTGTGCTTATAAGCAACTCATGAAGCATTTTATTTTAACACGATCCCTAAGGCAATTTCGAAAGGAAAACTATTCTGATTTTGTGTATTTCGTTTAGCCATGATCAAGCAAAATATATATATATATATATATATATTGATTGATAAAGCAGGAATTTCTAATCATATAATCTGAATGTACATGCGAAGGAAAAAAATTTATGGAACCTAGGGCTCTGATACCATTTGTTGAAAAAATTTGGGGGATTAAAATGAACACAAATAATAATTAATGAGAAAGAAAACTTATATGTAATGTAAATTCATTGCAGCCATAATTTTTTGTAGTAGAGATAGCAACCTACTTGATCCAAGTCTTTTGTACGTAAAAGTCAGTGAGTTTAAAGAGAGAGAGAGAGAGAGAGAGAGAGAGAGAGAGAGAGAGAGAGAGAGAGAGAGAGAGAGAGAGAGAGAGAGAGAGAGAGAGAGAGAGAGAAATATTTGATAAACCAAAAAATTTTGTCTGAGTCTTCAAAAAAAGTGGAGAAGATATTTCACATAGTACTTATTTTTATTTTAATAATAAAAATTAGTAACTTCCAACCTTTTTCTCAACTGCTCAAATTTAAAATTAAATATGCTTATGAAATATTATTCTTATCTTTTAGTCAGTAATATAATAAGATAATTACTGACAAGGCTTGAGCTACAGGTTGGAATCTATATCTAATGAGTTTGTGGACAATCCAATCTATCATTGATCATTGATTACCCACAAATAAGTTGGACTTAATTCATTATTAGTTTATATATAAAAAACTTTTAATTATTTAATTAATTGATTAACATAATAAATTGTCCTAATAATAAATACTAATCCACATTATTTTAATATATTTCATAAAATTAATTCAACATAAAATTCCCATTATTTTAGTATATTTTATAAAATTAATTCAACATGACTGGCCAGTCAAAACTTAGTGCGGGTCTTTAGTATTTGTTTGAAGTTATAAAAGTCAGATCACCAACCCAAGCGTGTCAATTACCTTAGTCAGGTAGGTGTGAAAACACTAATGCTTCTGAGATTTTCTTGGGATCAGATAGTAGAAACTTAAAAGTTAAGCTTTTATGTCAGAGTTATTTCTTACATTCTGAACACTTTTTTTTTTTTGTATAGTCAAATTCTCTTACTTTTTACAGTCGGGGGGAATAAATGTAGGATCACTTTGAATCACTCTAAATCTTAGTATGTGATTCTTCTTTTTTACTGTAAGTTCTTAAACAATTATCTTTGCAAGTTAGAAATTTGTAAGATAAATAAAAAAATTCACTGAGTTACAATCTAAGTTTAACTATACTAATAGGAATCCACGCACTCATTCGATTTTGAGGAACTTATCTTCCAAAAGCCTTTTAGGAACCTGAATTTCCAATAACATTTTAAAGGGACAAAATTTTCTACTGTCCAAATCAGCCCCCTTTCGTCTAACTAACATATGGTTTGACACAAAAATGTATAGACCAGAGATGAATACTTTTTTCCGCAAAATATTATCGGATATGATAATTTCCAGTACACTTCGCTACATTAATCTAAACAAACTTCAATCGTTGTCCTTGAAGGAAATATAACAAGCTGATGCACATATACAAACATAAATGGAGGCATCCTAGGATTTCTTCACTTGATGAAATTATAAACAGATTGGCCTGACGAAGACAACTCACAAGTTCGGTCTAAAATATTTCCAATCTTAAGGGGATGGAATTTCTGTTTGTTTGGTCACTTTCTTAGAGGGAAGCCATTGAATTTTAAAATGGAAATGATGCAGACTGATTTGAGCTTGTTAATAACCTCTCTGTCTAATAACGCAACTCACTGATCAGAAGACGTCATGTTTGCGTGATATTACATCAACTACTGGCTTCCATGCATTTTACAAGTAGAAAAAATGAAGTCGTGAAGAATTAAGATGATGAACTTTTGAATGCTTGCATTTGTGAATGCAACTGCAGGTGGTGGGTTGGTTGATTGAAGATTTGAAAAGTGAGAAGTGATTACTGCACATAGTGGAAAGTGAAAAAGTGAAAACGTTAAACTCTCGTACCAATTGAGACACCAAAAGGCGAGGCAACATACTATTTTCAAGAGCTGAATATTGTGAATGAATATAGGCACACGGCTCTTTACGTTATGTTTCAATGAATGGTGAATGATGAAATGATACAGTATAGGGTGACTAATTTATTATACAATTATGTTTTGAAGTTTTTTTTTAGAATAGAATAAAATGACATAAGAGTTATTCTAAAATTATTTTTTGTCATTCAAAATTTTATTTTTTGTATCATTTCAAATTAGAGGTTAAGGATAAAATGAAATAATCAAGCGATGTAACTTTGATTAAATGATTACTATAATAATATTATATTTATAAGGATAATATTGTAAAAATAATGAGTTATTATATTTCATTAATAATTCCTTTCTCTCCGTTAATGAGACTTTCAAACAATGATACATATCTTGTCATTATACTCTTTGTTATTCTATTTTTTTCTATTATTAGCCGTTTCATTTTCTTCTCACCAAAACTCTTTTAATATCTAGATTGAGCTTAATTAGAGAAAAATATATGTTGTTTTTTAAAATAATTTATTTGAGAATTATAATAAATTGATCTATATATAAACGGGTTAAAATCTTCTAAGGATAAATTTGTTAACTTTCACTCTTTCCTGAACACCAATTTAATTATAAGAAACTAACAACTTTGTGTATGACTCATACTTAGAAGGTTGTCATCTCGGTCACCTTTGGCTGCAAAGCCCAGCTTCCACGAAAGATTCAGTGACAACCAAAAAATGGCTTGCAAGTCAGAAAGAATAAAAAGACCAAGACATTAACGTATTCAAAATCTTATTTTCCAAAATCTGTTCGGACAAAATTTTATTGTTTTCTAATATATATATATATAGATAAAACACCTTAATTAATTATCTAATAGCATGTATATATGGTCAATTTGCACGATCATATATCACAGTAACAAAATATTCAAATACATGGAATCTCCTATACATAGGCTATAGGCTAAGACCAAAGTTCTAACTAATGTTTTTTATTTAGAAAACCAACAATGTGGTAAAACAAATCCTATTGATCAAAATGAGCTCTAATAAAATTTTTCTCAAAACGAATATATTTTGCTTGAATTCCAAACAAAGTGAATTATTGATACAAGTCGCTGTATGCGTATTGAAGATGATGAAAACATTTAATGGGAGGAATTACGTAACCTTGTGATAGCAGTATCCTGTGTTTGGGAAGGAAGATTTAGAGGTGACTTTTTCCCATAATCTAGTTCACACTCATTCACTTATTCACCTTCTCATTTCAAAGTTGAAAAGAAGTAAAGGAAAGTGGCACGAAAATGTGGGGGATAGTGAGTAAATAGAAGTGACAATAATAGTAAGGCTCAAACTTGAAACCCAGCTAATCCTCGTGAAGAAGTTGCTTTCAGAAGAAGGGACAGCTAGCATATGTGCTAGAGCTTTTAAATACGTATGGCCCCAGACAGGGTCATTATGTGTTCACTGAGAAAGAGACGGAGAGAGAGAGGGAATGAATGTGCAGACTGCAGAGTCAAGACTAGAGAGTATAGAATTATTTTGATTTTGCCTTCAAGAAATATTGATTAATACTTACAAATATAGATATATATACATATATATATATATATATATGTACACACACACACACACATATATATATATGATAATTAATGCAGTAAATTATCCTAATTAAATTATTTAAAAATAAAATTGGCACTCACATATAGTGATAGACTTTTTTGAACGAAATAATTTAATAAGACTAATATACTGTATCAACTACCGTATAAATATCTCAGTACATCATAATTTTCTGATCATGCTGATCCAGCAGTGAAGAGGTCTTCGTTTAAGAAAAGTGAAATCTTGGAAAATTAAAGAGAGAAGAGGTGGCTAGCTTTCTGGAAGTGTTTACAGTCAACGTATTCCAATTCGACAACGTGTCATAGTCAGTGTGGAAGCCATCACAGTTCACAACATCCACTTATACTTATAACTCTATTACGTTGCCCAAGCTTTATGTTTTCCTTTTGATTTATGATTTTTTAAGAAAATTTTACATCATATGCTGTTAAATTATAAAACACTTCTATTTATTAAATTTTTATTAAAAATTTTAATAATAAACACTTAAAAATTACGTCGGACTTTTGTCTTTTTCCATTTAGACTCTTTATTTATCACACAAATTGTTATTTTCTATATTTTGCTACCCTACTTTAAATTCTATATATATATATATATATATATATATATATATATATTTTGTTCAATCTTAATGGTTATTTTCATTAAATGAAATTCTAAATTCTAATTTCTACTCTTGTATTTAATTTCTTTTTAACATGTTCGCCTCTCTCATATACATGACTCTGCATGTGGTTCATCTCAGTTAATTTTTATTTTTCTATTTGGTGAAAAACATATATTACTAATAAATTTAGCAAACCGAGATCAAAACCAAAAAAAAATAAATTAGTAAACCAATTTCCTTGCAATCAGGTGCACCTATAACCACATATATCTTAAAGCGTAATACTCGTTTCAATCATTAGACCATCATTTTTTTTTTTTTGGGGATTATGATTATATATGCAAATAAAACTTATACGATGATATATTTTGTGCGATTTTCAATTTTCTGCGTTCCCTATTTTTTTCCTTTTTTCTCCAACACACACACCAATGAATTCTTGAAAACCGTGGATAAATAGGAAATTAGGAATAAAGTATTGCATAATTAAGTTCAAGTCATGGGTAAGAACGTGTGACCTGTTCAAAACCCATTTGTCATTTTCCTTTTTTATATACCAATAAAGTTATTAACAAATATACATTAAAAACTGATCAACAGACAAGGAACAAAGAAAGTGACAAATTCATAGCAGCCATCGTGATCAAAGTGGGATTGGAATTCCAAAGCAATATTGCCAAACGCTTAGGAAGAAACAATAAGACCATATATTATAATAATATAAACTACTACAAACCGCCATTAACGCGTTGTCGATACTTACTGCCAAATTGTTTGTTTCTTAAATATTTGTTAAAAATAAGAATATCATATACCCCCTCTTGCGTTCATGTTTCATATGTTATCATAGACCTCAGAGTAAATTATGCTGTTTGAAACAGCTACTTTGTTTGCCTAGTTTGTAGTCTTCTGGGCTTAGAAACAATTAACTTTTAGAATTTCATGTCCCCCGTTTGAATCATAAAATTGTCAACTTAAATTACATTTAATGTTGGTTCTAGCTAGCTCATATCAGTCAATTTTAAACCCCTATATATTTTACTTTAATTTTATTGTTGATTCATATATATTAACCAAAGTGTTTTTTGTTTCATATGTAGTGTATGTATAAGAATCCCATTTTAGATGGGTTAATTAATTAGCCTTGATTATGTTAGAGTGAAAATCACGCAAAAATATGAATCTGGTATTGTAATTGTATGAGGAAGTAATTAACTCAATCAATATACTTCTAAAGTACAACAATTAAGGTTATCATTTCAATTTTCAACCAACAAATTTTTATGTATGGCCGGCGGGCGGTCATATCTTATATATAAAAAATTAAATTGTAATTAACTTTAATCTACTTGATCATAAAATTTTGTATATTGTCATACATTTCAATGACTAAACAAATTAACCTTTTAAGCAAAGTTATGGATAATTTTATTCTATAATATATAATAAATCGTTATTGAAATGTAAAATCAAAAGGGTTATGTATGTATAGAGCCGGGTAGTATTTCAACATGTTCAAATTTCCATGAATGTTGCAAAGTTTAGTTTCCAGATGCCTCATTTCTTGCGAACTTCCTAATTAGATTCGTGGGTGTTTCGCACCAAAGGTTTTTCCAAAAATAACGCCAAAGCCAGCCTTGCCATGCTTGAATGTGAGAGATGCATGCATATTCTTCTCTTCCAAATCTCTCTTGAAACAAAATCTAGATGTGACAGGCAACAAATCTTCCCTTTTTTCTTATGATTTTCTCTCATTTTTTGATGAAATTAGGCACCTAATTTTATATAGCTAATTTATTGACCGATAACTGTTCAATTTTCAAAACCTTTTCGTTAAATATTTTGATCATATTACTTTTTCTCCGCTGACATCGTTGGCGAAATTTTATTATTTAGTATAAGTCCCAAAACTTGATCGAACTCAAGCTGAAGGTGTGCATGAGTCTACAAAAGAAAACCACTCTTCAACCCAATGTTTTTATTTTTTTTAATATATATTTTGACAAGCAACTATTACTTGTTTGAAGGATAACAACCCACAATTTGTCAAGATTTTCGTAATTAAATATCAATTGATATCATGCTTAATACCAGTAGCTATAATTGAAAGAATCATTTCGCGTCTGAATTTTATATTATTAAGAAGTTCGTTAAATTTGTATCTTGCAACTTGAAGTTCAACCTTGTATGAAAACACTGTCACAGAGAAATAGAAAATTGAAGAAAATACGATGAAAAATATATTCTTTTTTCCTTTTGCAAGGCGAAGGACTCTGACCAAGTTAATACGCCTAATTTCATCCATGTTTGAACTTTGAGAGAAGAATGTGCATGAGTCGTAGTAAACATTTTCCAAACTTATTGAGCAATCAATTCATGGTCTAGTCTCATTTTTCAGATTCCGTTCAGTCTTTGCAAAATTATCTGTACATATTATATCAACGTACATTGAAATTCCATATATATGATTTTCCTAACATTTTCAGTTGTGTAGACGAGAAGTTGTTTAATGTACTAAATAATTTGGAAACTATGTACGAAAAAGATATACACATACACAAGAAATGGGGGAAAAAAACCTAAAGAAATTAAGCCTGTAATAAGATATAGTTAGATTAGGTAGATCTCTCTATAACTAAATAAAGATAGATTATATCAAGGGTAAGCCTTATATATATATATATATATATATTAAACCACGTAAGAGATAAATTCAATATAAAAATATGATTGATATATAAAATATGATTAATATATATATATATATTAATAATTAATTAGTTGTGTTTAATTTTTGCCTTTTGTATATTAAATACGCTTAACATTTTTTTCTTAGAAATATATGTGAAATGAAGAAGAAGAAATAAAAAGCATTTGTACTTATGTTGGCACTCTCAGAATAATTAATTATTTCAAAAAGGCAAATTTATTAGGTGCAAAGGAATTCAACAACTACCATGATAGCGCGAAAGTTCTCCCACATGAGAAATGAATTTCCGTTCTCAAATGCATATATGTGAATTAAAGCCTTCGAAAATGGTGTCGCCTTCACTACACGTGCTTCAATTTCAGAAGTCCAGAGCACGTGCTTCCAGCGTGGCGCAAGATTGCATGCAACCTTCTTCATCTCTCTATCTATATAAACCCCACAAACCATCACCTTTCATTGCCCACATTCTCATACGCATCAATTTCACTAACACATTCAAAACCATCTTCAGCTTAGATTCTTAATTTCTTCGAACTATGGATGCCCAGCAAAGCCATCCCATTTGGGAGTCGAAAATCGGCATTGTAGGAGCTGGAGTCAGTGGCATTGCAGCTGCAAAACAGCTTGCCCGCCATAACCCTGTTGTGTTTGAGGCCTCAGACTCCATTGGAGGGGTTTGGAGGCACTGTTCCTATAATTCTACCAAGCTTCAGTCACAGCGACGTGATTATGAGTTCACTGATTTCCCATGGCCCCAGAGAGACAACTCGGATTTTCCTACCCATGTGGAGATTTTGAACTATCTGCAATCCTATGCTGAGCACTTTGATGTGCTCAAGAACATCAGGTTCAACTCCAGGGTGGTGGAAATCCGATTTGTTGGGGGCGGCGACCGGGAGAACCCTGATTTCGGAGGCGTAACTGGCGGTGACTATGGAAGCCTGCTTCCTGGTCACCCTGTGTGGGAGGTTGCTGTGCAAACCAATCAATCTGACACTATTCAGGTCTTCTTCCACTATTATTACTCTCTTCTTTTGTTTTTATCTTGGTAAGCTAAAAGAACTTTTAACAAATCTAAGGCCAGGGCATCGCAATTAGTGGATGTATCAAATACATGACATTTTGGTTGAGGCAATTTGATGTTAACAATTAAACCAAACTGTGATCACCTTTTGTTGGCCTGAAACTAGGGTTTCAATCTGAGAAGAAAGCTAAAAAAGGAAATATTATTGTAGTGTTTTTTTTCTTAGCCATAAATGTTATAGTAGCGTTTGATGCATCCATGTCTTGAATATAAAATTTGAATACGTTAGATAATAATATCGAGTAAAATAAGATGATATCTCGATTTTAAGTTACGTTAATTTATATAAAAATATCGATTATCTTATTCAATTGTGGTACTAAAATTTCGATGCCACGATGTCTAAGATATTGAAGCAAGTGAGACAACATTACACTTAATATCTATATATTTCTTCAAGTTCTTTTGAAATGATACACAAATTTGGTTGTTGTGATTTCAGTGGTACGCGTTTGAGTTTATAGTGTTATGCATTGGAAAGTATGGAGACATACCAAAGATTCCAAGCTTCCCAAGAAACAAAGGACCAGAGGTATTCAAAGGCAAGCTCCTTCACACCCTTGATTACTGCAAACTTGGCCACGAAGCTGCCACTCAACTTGTCAAGGGAAAGAAGGTCGCAGTCGTTGGTTTCAAAAAGTCAGCCATTGATTTAGCCCTCGAATGTGCTCAGGCTAACCAAGGTGACTAAACATTAATCCCTCTTATTAATTACTTTTTTACCTTAAATACGATTCATTCGGTTTTGGGTTTGGAACCCTTATAAATATTCATGATCCATTTTGAAATGTTCAATTTGCATAATATATTCAGAAGTCATACATAGGATTTACTAAACATCTTATAAGTATTAACTAGGTTTTTTAATCTTATAGTGTCTTAACCCAAAAATAAGAAATATGTATTGTAGCAAACTCTTTGAATTTGAAATTGAAGTACATGTTCTCATACCCATTTTTCTCTCTCAGTTGTTCTTTTTTCATTCCGTAAGTTTTCCGAAGTTGAAGAGATGTCAGACTAGGTACAACTGGCTGCCGTTTATCACATGAGCGACCACGATACAAATAAACGATTAAAATTCTAATAGTAATACCTTTGAAACGCTGTGAATTTCCCCTTGGTCTTAGCTTTCTTCTATGTTCAAAAAGCACTTGTTTTTTTTCTTGACGCATGTCAAGGCAATTAGTGCTGTTCTTGTAACCTGATTTTTATTCCCATTTGCACACTCTTTTCTAACTCTTTCCAATTTCCGCTTGCGACAAAGATCGCATTCACACTCCAGAATGATTAATGTTGTGCTTGTAATAAACATGATTTTTATCTTCCCTTTTTGATAATTAGCTGCTGTCTACTTAATTAAATAGATACAATTAATGAGAAGCAGTCAGGTAATTATATAAGATATGAACTTCAAATTAATTAAGTTATCTTCATAAATACTGTTACTTTTTAGTTCAATTATAAACATAATTTACTTGAAAATTGCTTACATATGATGTATAATTTCTTTTTGGGCTTTTGGTTATTATAAGTAGGTATATGCTTGTTGTTTTCCAAGTCACAATTTGCGTGGTTTGATTACACACTGGAGGATGCTTTGACTTGTTGACTACACAAACTTCTATTTCTTGCATTTATTTGGTATCATTCTGGACGTGCCTACTTCACATGATTCAGAATTCCAAAAATCAAATTTGACTTTCGAAATTATTGATACAAAAAGTTAATTGAGGAAAAAGGATTTGAATGGAAGATTCCGATTTTCAATATCGACCATAGAAATGAGGACAACCTGTGTGCTCCTTATTGGTAATCTTATTTCATATATATATATATATATATATATATATATATATATATAATACTTATTTTGTCTCATTCAGAAACTTCACTGGAATTTCAAAATCATATGGCTTTAACTAAATTTGCCCAAATTATATGCTAGAAAATTAGATTGGTTTCTTTTCTCTTAATATATGGAAAGCGAGTTATAAATGTTTCAAGCACATGACTTTCTTTTGCTCGATGCTTTCATCCTCACGTTTGAAGCCTATTATTGAAAAAAGTTCCACCTAAAGCCAATGGAAGCGAAAGAAAAATGTTTACACGTGTTAACACACTAAGTCATTGATGTTGAATTAATTAAGATAAGAGTTTAGATATTTTTTCAAAATTTAGTGTTTCAAGGACAGAATATAGATTAGTTTTTAGTGATCATTTGCCAAAAATATGTCAACACAAGATATGGCTTGTTTGAAGGATTGACATAGAAATAATATATGAATTTCCAGTGTTTTTTATTTGTATACATTAGTTTGAAAATTATTGTCACTTTAACAACTTTTCATTAAGTTGAATATGAATTGCTGATGTGGGTATTTTAAATTTAAGCGATTCCAGTCAAAATAGGAAAATGTCAACTATTTCTGAAAAGAACTTCTGTGAGTAGCATCACTGGTTAAGATATTATACCATTGAAAAATAACCCAACTCACTGATATTAAGAAATCCTAAACAAAGATTAAAGAATAAAATGCATCTAAAAATTGCTACTTACTACATCTTAAAAGTTGCTATCCTTTTTTTTTCCTCTACATATACTTTATTTTCATTAAATTTCAACATCATAACAAAAGTGCTCTGTTAACTTGTTCTGAAGGACCTGAAGGACAACCCTGCACAATGGTGGTAAGGACTTTGCATTGGACAGTTCCTCATTACCGGATTTGGGGATTGCCATTTTACCTGTTTTACTCTACAAGAGCTTCTCAGTTCCCCCATGAAAGACCTAACCAGGGTTTCCTCAAAAACCTTCTCTGTCACCTGTTATCTCCAATGGTAATCCAGCATTCTTCAATTCTCAGTCACAGTTAATTCTATAGAGAGCTTTATCTGTCAATTGTATTTTCATCACTAGAAGTATTTACCATAACTAAAGAATTGAATATAAATCTTAATATAAATCTAGTAATAAAATGGGTCAATCGTTCTCCACAGAATTACTTGTTAAAAGATACAGTTACAGCCCAGGAGAAAAGCTGTGGCTAATGATTCACTGTTATTTGATGAACTGTAACAGAGGCGTGGGGTTTCGAAATTCATTGAGTCCTACCTAGTCTGGAAACTTCCTCTGGAGAAGTATGGACTAATACCAGAACACTCATTTGAGGAGGACTATGCATCTTGTCAGATGGCTATCTTGCCAGAGAATTTCTTCTCTGAAGCTGATAAGGGTAAGATCGTCTTCAAAAGAGCATCAAAGTGGTGGTTTTATAATGGAGGAATTGAATTTGAAGACAACTCTAAATTGGAGGCCGATGTAGTGGTACTTGCTACTGGCTTTGATGGGAAGAAGAAGCTTAAAACCATTTTGCCAGAGCCATTTCGAAGCCTCTTGGAGTACCCATCTGGAATTATGCCCCTATATAGGTAAGAAGGGCTGATTAAATAGCTCCCATGAAGCATGATATATTGAAAGCTGAGTCACTTGCCCGATACTTGTTTGACACTCCATCAGACACTACACAATACTCAACTGCATTTCGATACTACATATTTTGTCTTGACACGGTGTCTGTATCCATGTTAGCGTAGACTCTAGACAAATAATTGAGAACTAATGTCTAAATCATTCTCTTTATGGCAGGGGAACTATTCATCCATTAATTCCAAACATGGCATTTGTGGGTTACGTTGAGAGTGTTTCAAACCTTCACTCATCAGAGCTGCGGTCCATGTGGCTCTCTCAACTGGTAGATGATAAGTTCAAGCTCCCAAGTGTTGAGAAGATGCTTTCACAAACACTTCAAGAGATGGAAGTGATGAAGAAGTCGACCAGATTCTACAAAAGGCACTGCATTTCAACTTACAGCATCAACCACGGTGATGAAATATGTCAAGACATGGGGTGGAGTTCTTGGAGGAAGAAGAACTGGATATTAGAAGCATTCAGCCCATATAGCAGTGAGGACTATGAGAAGGAGGACTGAATACATTATACTTGTGCATGTATTTACACTACTAGGATGATAAGAAAAATAATATGTTAGGGGATAAAGGGCGGGAAAATGGCATTCAGCCATTCATGATCATGTCCCAGGAATCTAATGTAGCTATACTATCATGAAGCTTATAGCAAAGCTGTTGTTACAAATCATTAAGATTATGGGCCTTGCAATTCCAAATATCAAAATCTACTAGGAAATATGCTGTAAGTGGATTTACTTTGTCAACTCAAGCAAAAATTACCATAATGCAAGAGGTACCCATATCTATACTTCAAGAAGAGGACAAATTTTTACCTCCCCAAGAACAAAGAGTCCAGAATATCAGCTATAGCTATCATAGATACACGATGATTACATTACAGTTCGTAGTAACATACTTGGCTAACTCTGAGACAAGCTGAGGGAGATAAGAAAAAAAAAATTGGAAGGCTCAAAGGTTCTGAAGTAGTTTCAAAGTCTCATCGATATGCTTTTCTGGTTGGAATTGATTGTTGTAAATAAGCTGAACCACCCCATTTTTGTCAAGAACGTAGGTTTCTCTCCCAGGCAATGCTCCAAAGAAATCACCCTGGACTCCCCACTCTTTCCTCACCTTGTTACCCTCGTCACTCAGTAAAGTAAACGGAAGTCTGTATTTCTGCGCAAATGCCTAGGAATTCCACACAACAAATTCAGCATAAAAACTGATTTGGTTAGACGCAAACTAAATGTAGAGAGGCTTTTGAATTTACCTTGTGAGATGAAGGGTCATCACCACTGATCCCAACAACCGCAGCTCCTGCTTTCTTAAATTTCTCATAAGAGTCCCTGAAAGCGCAAGCCTGCAATCAAAGGAATTTCAGCAGCTAAACTGTATTAGCAGAACAATATGTGAGGAATATTAACCACTTAATAGTCATGTCATAATTCTTTGAGATTAATTTCTTTTATTCGAATATGAACAACATGCTTTGGTAACTGCTTGAATTGATATAATCTTGGATACTGAACTATATTAGTGGACAGTTGGTTATTTCTCTATTGCTTTCATTTTATATGCAACACGAATAAATAGTCCAAGTTGACAGCTTTACACCACTTTTTTCGGTAATTCCCTTATAATTTTTTTGGAAGGAGGAAGAAGGGTTTTTCTGTTTGAAGAGGAATTACTTAAAACTTACTATCTTACATTTTCTTTTCACTCTTGAATGACTTATTTTCAACCAACAAGTACAAAGTATCTACCTCTTTAACAACTAGTTCCATGAGCCACTGATTAAAACCCAATACGCGGATACGGATACATGAACCATTACATTATATCTACATACAGACATTGAACTTAAAAAATATAGAAAATGTCAGAGTATTGATACCAACAAAGATCGCTAATTCCCACAAGGAACAGCTAAGATCGCTTGATCATCAGTTGTCAAGATGCTTAGATTAGAAGAAGAAAACGGGAAAAGCATGCATTTGTACTTTGTATACTGTATCGGCATCTCCAATACCCGGACAAGACCAAAGACAGGCTACATTGGACAGGGGAACAAACACCAATAGCAGTTTCGGAACTTTACCTGTTTGGTGCAGCCAGGGGTCTCATCAGCAGGATAGAAATAGACAACCACGGGCTTTCCTTTGAATTTGTCGAGGCTTACAGCTTTTCCATCCTGATCTTTCATTGTGAACTTTGGTGGCTTTGAACCTTTAGTCACCTATCAACGAATTTGACACACAAACAAAACAAGGGCACCCGTCTAATCAACTACCAGAAACAACACTACAAGAGGAACACATACTTGCTTGTGAACAAATGTACCTTGGCAGAAATGTAACCTTTCAGTGAAATAGCAGCAGCAGAAGGGATTGACAGAGAGGAGGAATGAGATAATTTTAGACCAGAAAACTGAGAATTGGAGGATCTGGGAAGAATAGGGAGGTATTGAGAAGACGGGTATTTGGGAATTTCAGAGTGAAGCAAGGTGGGAAGAGAATGCCTAGGGACAGAGAGGGAAGCCATGTGTGAGATTGACAGTGAGAAATGTATGAGGAGGGAGTTTTGGCGTTGAGAGTGCGAGAGAGAGATAAGAAGGGGTTACATCTTATTGGAGAGAGAGGAGGGGATGGATGGGGTGAGATTGGCTTTCGGGCGTGGACGATTGCTGACCCCAACCTCAATCCTGATTCGAACAACCTCGTTAACTTTAATCCCAAGCACATGACTACATGTAGGCTTGCGGTCAGTTCTGTGGAGTGTAGAGCAATCCGAGTATGGACACTGAGAGTTGAGGACAAGCAGAAATTCCTCGCTCCTTTTACGGAACCTCAATTCATGCAACATTCGACAACAATTATAAGAAAAAAAATATTTGAGCTCTTTATCATATGTATTAGTGTATGTTCCTTTCCATTTAATGTTTTAAAAATTTAAATTTAAATGTTATAATTTAATATTCTACAAGATTATATTTTTAGATATTTTGATTATTATAGTATAAAACATAATATAATACAATATTTAAGGCTTTTAAGTTTAAAATAACATTTTTCTAATCTTTTGGTTTTGAAATAGATATTACGTTATTGTTATATTTTCATTTTAAATGAAGTCAACTTATCAATGAGAATAATTGAAACAATGTACAAGCATTAACTCAAATGATATTTTCTTTTATTGCAAGCATTACAAAATTTTGATTTATCTAGATTTAATTTTTATTTCACTCCTTTTGTTTCTTACTCTCGAAGGTTTGTAAATATTATTTAATATTTTAACTAAGCTTGACAAAAAAAAAAATATTTCAACTAGCATCCTCAGGAAGGAGTGAATGAGAAACGAATTTCCCTTATAATGTGATCCTCTAGTACTTTTGTATAACGCATGTGTTATTGGAGTTAGAATTTTTGGACTGGCTATTTGATTTAATTTGAATTTAATATGAATTATTTGATGATTAATATTATAAGGTTATAGCATATATGTCCTTAATTTAGTCCGTTGTGAAAATAGAATCGGTTTTAAGCTTTTTTACGAACATTTTTCATTTTGTATCATTTGACAAGTTTCTTTTTTTTTTTTTTTTTTTTCAAACAAGGGTTTGTTCGTACTTCCCTTCATTGACCGCTTAAACCTCCACAAAATCCCCCCGAAATCGATATCGTAGGCATGGAGGGTTTACGGAATGCTCTTCGTAGAAGTTCAGAGGAGAAATCTACTTCGTTGCTTACAAATCGAGGAGCAGTAGGAGAGAGTGTTGCTGTTTCTTCTGCTTCATCGCCTTCCGATTCTTCCCTTGTTTTGGCGACTAGACCTCCCAGGTTTGCCCAACCCTCTCTCTCTGGTTCTTAGCTTACCTTGTAATGTATTCAATCCTTTTTCTTAAATATGGTGGCATTTAGATTTGGATTTTGCTTATCAGTGAGTATGAATATCTGTTGTTTAAGGTTGGTATGGATGATCATATATATTATTGCTGAACATTAGGAAAATCTATAATTTTTGTTCTGAGATTGACAATGTAATGATAATATCATTCAACCAACACAGTGAAGCCGTGAAAATTGACGGATGATTTTTCAGCTGCTGTGGTGGAGCTGAGCGTAGTGCGTCCACTGGCAAATTTTTGGAATGCCCTGCGAGTTACTAAAAAATTAGTGATTAAATCAAGCAGGATCCTGTTTCCTCATTTTGTATAACTTGTACATATTTAATACCCTTACAAGTGACAACTGTACTTAAAAGTCTGGGGGGATTCCATAGCAGTATTACCTTCAAAAATAGAATGCGGGAGATGGATTTTGGCGCTGCTTGTTTTGCCTCTGAGAACAAAATGAACTTCAAAATATTAAATTTTTAAGATAATATTTTTTTCCAGTTTTTTCACGAGTAATGTATCCTTTAGATGTAGAACTAATCTCGTGGCTATCCCTCCCCACAAGTGTTTTTCAGTGGGCTAAAACCATTGACATTGCAGAGGCCTCTCAGTCACTCCTTTATGGGTTTTCAAGATAATTTTTACTGGCTCATTATTGTGAAAGATCTGAATTATTTCACTCATGGCTATGGATGAAAACGTTGTGCAGATATATGCCAATGTTGGTTTTATTATGATAAATTATTTTAAAATTATATGTTCTTGTTTGTTTGTCTAATTATGCATAGTATTAATCTGAAGTATCATATAGTAACTATAATGGATGTTCTCATTTGTCTAGTTTTGCTTCTTTTTCAAGGCATAAAGAGGTCTTTAGCTGTATGTAATTATCTTGAAGTTGTACTTTGAATTTTGAAGTAATGCTTCTGTGGTTATTTTGGGAGCTTCTCTGTTCTTTACTGTTGATTATTTATCACTTTTCTTTTAAGTTGGTAAAGATGTGAGGAAAACCTTTAACTATAGTTGTTGCGAGCAGTAATTAATTTTAGATTAGTGTTTGGCTTCTAAGTATGAGATTGTTTTATATTATTTGGCAGACAAGGTGTATCTTTGTTGACATGCTCAAAGCTTTGTGCAATTTGCTTTATCGCTGGAGTAGTTTTTGGTTACACGCTGAAGCGGCGAGTCAGGCGTTGGGCTTCCAAACTTCTTAAGTACCTGAAAGAATAGTTTTGCTTCATTTTAGATACTAATTTGGTAAGACTTCAATGTCGCTGAAATTTGAGCTGAAGAGACATCACTTTCACCCCACCATTAGATGGTATTCCTTGTACTTCCTAATGAAGCTTGTTATGGATCTTATGATGAGTACAATGTTGACATTGACTTATACAATGGTTTGCTGAATTCAGGAAGTTGTAGCAAACTTTGCCTGCTATGTTATAATTTTATGTATCATATCTTAACTATATGTGGTATAGTGTCCTATTGCATTTTGTTTGTAGTGAGCCAGCAGATTCTCAGTTTTCTATTGAATGTGGAATATGACATCTGATCAATTATCTTTATTACGTGCCATTCTACCACTGCTCAAGATCCTCCATAATCAACCTTGAATTATAATTTGCAACCTTTATAATTTGTCACTTTGAGCAGTATATCTAGATGGCAAAAGTTATCTAGAGACCTTGAATCTTGATTCCCAAATGAAGTCACTATTTTCCAGACACTTCTCTAATCTTAAGGTTTCTTAACCTCATTTTGTATCCAGGTTCCATGGCAGATTTGACCAATTAGAAGAAATGGTTACTTTGTCGGGGTATGATGTATTGCTTTTAGTTTCTGAGGTTGTCCATGGGGTATCGAAGATCAGTTCATTATAGTAATTAAGTACAAACTGCTTTTTGCTCCCATTAAGAAAATTTGGCAAGTTGACCTCAATTTTACTTATGTCAGTCAAAAGTTACTGAATAGACATGTTCCTGTAACACAAGGTCTCATAGTTTTCCACTTCTAATCTTCTTTGCTTCTCATATATTGTATTTTATGAAGTTTGATGGCATATAAAGTAGTCTATCTTTTTCTTCTGGAATCATGTAGTCCTGTTGCATTCGTCATTTTCTTTTGTTGGCTAATGTTTTCTTCCTTACCATAGATCTGTAATTCAGGTTAAGGTATTTCATTTCCAAATCTCATGATAAGGGCCTTTACAAAAGTATACTGAATGGTACCGTCTCTTGAATCAGATAACTTTTCTAGTCAGGATTGTGTATGCATCAATATTTGGTCATAAAAGGAGGTTTTGCATTGTGCAAAACATACTTAAAAGGTATTTTTATTGTAATTGAACTCTATGACTATTTTGCTGTTTTGTAGATTTTGTATTTTCCAGAATTTGTATAGCAAATACTATAATTACACCTTCCTGCCCTACTATATAAAATTCCCTTTTGAATCATAAAATCAATAATTACAGAAGAACAAACAATGGTAGTTGTGAGTGTTTAAATATCAATTTGTCAAGTCAGAAGTACTCCTTGTGAAAATCAAAGCGTGTAGTTGTCTTGTGGCTCCGCTCATGTGACAGCTTCTTTAGCTCCTTTGCCAACACTGGCATCCCGCAATAGAATACCCCTGCAAATTTTATGAACGATTTATTTGTTAAACTTCTATTAAATAAATAGCTTGTCTCCTCTTCTCTCTCAAAACACCCAAATAGACAGACCTGCCCACCATTTTCCCTTCTGCCCATGCTTCATATGCAAGGAGGGCTGATTTGCTTGTTAGAGACAGGCAGTTACTGTTTTAATATTTTAATCATCACTATATTATCTGTTATTAGCTTATGAAAGTGAGCTTAGATCAGTTGCACTTGCATCTAATTTGCTTCTGCATCAGCCACTGTTAAGAGCTGTCTTAAACCTACTCTCTTCTTTTTACATTCTTTTAAACAAATTAACTAATGTCTAGGATCATAAGTCTAGAGATAGTCTTAAACCCACTTACTGGTGGAGAGAAATAGAGGAGATATTGAATCTCCATTATGATAAATGGTGCTGCATTTTGTAGCAAGTAATTTACCTACTGTAGAAAATGGATGTTTAGAGGCTATCTTGGAGAAAACATCTTTCCAATTAGGCCTAGCAAAGTGTGTCCTTACCTGGCACAGAAAAGTAAATTTCATGTTTAGGCATGTGACAGTGAAATTTTATACACCATAAATCAAACTAAAATACAGACAACGGTAGATCTTACTCGAGTGCCTGATAGGATGTCAACCCCATGTTTGGCATGGTTGAGAGCTTGGACCATTGTGATTAAGGTTGACCTTGCATCCCCTTCTTCATAAACACTTGTGAGATAGTTGTGTAATTCAATTTGATCCTGAATCATGGTACATTTTGGAAAAGACAAGGATGATAGTCAATAATCTGCCTCGTGATAGTAAACTTACATTTTTTTTTCTGTTACCGGTAATGGTAATATTAGATTAACTGTTTCACTTAGAGCAGAGAAATATCAAGAAAATGTATTACTTTGTGATCCAATTCTGGAACTTCATCCATTACTCCTTTAAACCATTCAAGTGATCCAGGTTCCCTGGTAACCCAGTAGAAATAAGCATTGGTAGTCCTGTGTGTTCTCTTATTTCCACCTGGCATGAAATTTGAAGATGTAAAACTATTGTAGCTCTCATCTGATGTGGTTGTTTCTGTGTTTGACTCCTACATTGAGCTTATCAAAATCAATGTCTGAAAGGTATATGAATATAAAAAAAAAAAAAATGTACCAACTATATAAGGTGCTTCATGTAATAATTTTACCATTTGTTCGTCAACTGTTCTTGTCTCATTAAGAAGATCTTTGAGAATGCTAATAAAGGGGGTTGCACCGATTCCTAATCCTATGAGAAGCAGTATATCATAATTCTGGTAATCTTGTGCAGGAGCTCCATAAGGACCATCGACAAGCAGTTTCGGCAGTCTGCTTATCAAAGATTTATTTTCAATAATTTATAATGTTTATGCATACACTAATAATCTAACCTACAGTTACCCTCTTTGATCCATCTGCACTATGTGACTAAATTTGGCTCGACCATTCGATGAAGGTAATGTATCATCGTCAGTGAAAAGTAGCTTCAATTCTTGCGTCCAGTCTCCCACTGTACGAATGTGAACACTCAGGTAGTCATCTCCTGGAGCTGAAGTGATGGAGAATGGGTGCCTGAATAGTAAAGACTAATGGGTTATTTTGACGTTTAGATGTTCAATATAACATTGATGACAATAGAGTAATAGACCTGCGAGCCAGAATCAGACTAACCACTCAAATGGAGAGATTTTTGGACACTTCAAAAATAGATACTGTCCGCTTTTGTACGTAAATCCATTTGGCTTAGACATGATTAAGCTGAAGACATTTCCTGGTAGCTTTGAAACCTGCAAAAATTTCAGGTAAGACATTATACGGAAATAAAAAGGCATTTCTCAAATTATTACAACCCCTCAACATTATACTAACATTGGCCAAATGATTCGCCCGCACTTAAAGTTGACAATAACCTGAAAATTTGAAACTTTACCTTTAATATTTTAACAGAATAATGTTTTGATCGACAAGTTCGTAGAGTACGCTCTGCTGTGTACAGCAGAATCGGAATGGAGATGTACATCCATGTCTGAAATTAACCGAATGTTTTCAGTTCTATATAGTCACTACGTCAGGCAAGATTCGCTCTTGCCAGGTTCATATAGATCACAACTCAAATTCTTACCGTTTTCTGATACCACTTGCGGGTTAAGTACAAGCAACTTCCATGGATAAAGAGCAGAACGTAGACGAGACCAAGAAGGTGGTGTGAATACCAGAAAGCATTAAAGCCTGTCAATCTGTTAAAAGGTGGGGATAGCTTGACCGCATTTCTGCGGAAGTAGTGGGTTGCTAGCGTAAAAGAGATGACCATTAAAACAGTCATTGAAATTCCCGTTAGGCCTTCAACACCGGTCAAGAGTGTTTCATAAGTAGGCTTTCTGTTATGGAAATCTGAAGATATAGGTGCAAATTTTTCTGGGGACGAGTTCACAAGAAGAGGAAAATCGCAGGCCAGATGATTGCCTGCATGAACAACGACTCCAATAGCTATGGCACATGCAAGCATCTGTAAAACAAGTGGGTAACAATCAGAGTGCGTCGGGGAAATTCACTTGAAATTACCTGTTACGCTAAAATCATTGTCACATTTGGTGGGCTGGAGAAATATAAGCTTGAGAGATTGTGCAACTATCTATCTCTTTTTCGATTACATCATCCCATTGATGTCTTACCTTGTGAAAATTAACGTTGTCATCAAAGGGAACAAATGACCTGGCCCTCGTAGAACGAAGCCAGGTCGAAGTGTTACGACAAACTGGTAAGAGGATGAGAGCCATATTTAGCTTAAGGGTCTCCGCTGCACCTTTGGCTATGGGTAAGCAGTAGCCAGTGACTTGAAAAGCTGCTCTGTTTCTATACTGATAAAATTTCCAGGTAAAAAGGCAAGCAATGGTAGCCAACCACAATAACAATATCCAGCCTCTCCGCCAATGTTCTAGTGCAAGACACACGAGTGTCCTGCATAGCCTTTGGATCACAGTTGTGTGTTTCAAACCACTCATATTCTGACTCCATCCTACACTTGGGGTGCTGAGTTGTCTGCTGCAGTTCATGTAGCTGTCTTTTTGTAGAAGCAACATCTCTAATTGCCATAGCTGAACATAGAGCAAAAGTCACGGTGACATAGATTCCAATCTTTGTGCCAAATTGTATACAAAAATAACTATATAATCACTTTGGCCGAATAATTAGCCGATATGTATATATATGAATCTTATTATTCTCATTTTTCTTTCACCTTTTTCCCTTTCATACCTCAATGTATCCCAGGTTTTCTGGGTCTAGCTCTTCCATTATTAAGGAAGCGTATCCTTCAGCTTGTTCTTCTAATTTCGATAGCTTATTCGCTGAAGCACTGAGTGTTATAAGCTGCCAATTAAAATTGAAAAGAGTGCATGAATCGAAGCCTAATATAACATATTATACTTGATTTTTGCAAGACCAAAAGCCATAAAGTTCATTAGCTTACAAGCTGTATCACAATTTGTCATTTAGTATTTCAATATCCATCCGACCATCCTTTTAATATATATTTTTATGAATATATCACTTTGCTTTTAATGTCTTCCTTCGTCACTGGGAACGGACTGGAATATATGTTTGTATGCGTCTCCTCAAATGATTCAAAATTCTCTTCTAACAACTCAATCATTAACATTTTTTATAATGATTATATGAACCTCATATATAATTCTTATGAGATATGTTCTTGAAGTTTATTTTATACGTGTGTCACAATGAAATCGTGAATTTTCAAATAAAAACTTTAAGTTCAACGTACCGTTCTTTTGTCACATTAATTGTCTTATTTCTAGTTAGTTATATACTTAACTTGATTCATTTGTGAAGTATACAAATTTTACCTTTTTTTAATAGCCGGGAACCAAAAAAGTATGACTAAATAATTATATTTATATGCAAAACCAAACATATTTTAAATTTTTTATGTCATATATGTCACCAGTAGATTAATGTGTCAAACCTGATGTTACAAATATTTGATTTTCATGTATAATTCTCAGTTGTTGTTATTATTATTATTATTATTATTATTATTATCACTACTATTAATACCACTTTTATCATCATCATCAATCATTGTTATTTCTTACCAGTTATTTATCACTTGTTTTAAAAAAATCTTGAAGCACATGCATGAGCATTTCTTCTAGATAGAGTAGGAGACCAAAACTCAATTGAGTACAGTCCAGTCTGTCAATAATTTATTAAACAAAGACTCCATCAACAATTAGTTTATATATTGTATAATTGAAAGTAAAAAATTGAAGAAACATATTGAGGGAGGTTGAAAGATATGGTGAAAGGTATATAAGAACCCTTTTTCTAAGTAAAACTTCATTAACATTTTCAATATTCCCAAAGAAAAGTTTATTAACTGTTTCCATTCAATTGTTTTCTTTTTTTAATCAATGTTACAAATGGCTTTTTTTTTCCTTCCTCAGGTAAAATATCTTTTTAATTTTCTTATCATTTCAAACCTTACCTCTTGTATCTCCTCCCTTGTAATCTTTCCATCTTCGTTACTGTCCGCCCTGAAATAAATTAATTAATAAATTTATTTAAATAGTGAAAATAAAAATTATCCTCTCATTTGTGATCAACTCGATCATAGCTGGCAGTAGGTGGGATTAACCAAAAAAAAAACAAGAAAAGCAAAAAAAAATATCACCCTTAGAAAAAGAAATAATAATAAATTTCATTTGGTTTAGACTTTTATTTGGGATGGTAGACTGGAGTAGAAAGTGATGATAGACTTAATAGGGCGAAATTCCTGAAATAATTTGTATAAAATAATTTATATATATATCTGCGTTTGTGTATTTATATTAAAGTAATTGATTAATAAAAAAAATTAAACTTTCAAAAAGAATATTTCTCTGCAACAAAATCCCAAGAGTTTTCACTTAGGAAGCTAATTAATCAACCAAAATTGAGACATTTTAAATCTTAATACTTGGAATAAAATAAAAATCGCAGAATCTGGAGCAAATTAAAGAACCAGATTTGAAAGGTGGGGTCATTTTCCAAGTAATATGAAGTATGAACTCCCCGTGAAAGAACGAACTTACATGTCAAAGAAAATCTGAAGGCGAGCGTCAAAGCTCTGGTCCGTAATCTGCAACCAGAAGTCGCGCAGTTCTTCGATGCTTATTTTCGTCACTTTCCGCTGCTTCCTTCTCGCCAATGCATCAAATATCCCTACAGCAAATTCCTTGGAATCCTGCATCCCTTTTACAAAAATTTAAAAAATCATATCAATTCCCGAGTTGATCGAAACTAACATTCTCGGCATCCAAACAAAATTGCACACGATGATATATACTATATAATATATATATATACATATATATATATATATATATACCTATGCATTCACCAAAGTCTTCTCTAGAAAGCAAGCCGTCCTCAGCAAGTAATCCAAAACTTTCTTCAACTTTTCTCCATTGCTCATCGGCGTCGGTGGCTCCGGTGGTCCTGCTGATGAATCTGAGCCCTTTGAGAGCTGTCTGCGCGCCCGATCTCGTCCGTTCAAGCTTCGCCTTCATTCTTCGAGCGTTGCGAGCAGTTATGGCGGGATCTTCGACGACGGCAGAGGAAGACGACGATCTCGACCACGAAAACATCTTCCGGAAACTAGACGCAGTCGAGAGGGTGTGGCCAACAGCGGCGGCGGGGGGTTCATCTGCGGCATTACCAGAGGTAGTTGGACTGGTATTGCGGAGCACAACGGCGTCGTCTTGGAGCTCCAAGGTGATTTCAACCAAGTCTTGCTGGTGCTTTGTCCCGAGGTCGTTGAGGAAATTTGGCAGCATTGCTCCATAGCCATGTGCTTCTTCTCCTTGTGGTAAAGTTTGGACGAGATCTTGGGGCAACTCGGATTCGCGACTGTGATTGGCTCTCTTGGAGCTGCTTCTTCCAAACGACGACGTTCTCATGGAATTCCCTATCTCTTTGGTCGAGAGGGAGGGTTATGATACGGCTAGTATGGTTGATAGGGGTGGAAAATAAAAAGAGAAGAGAAGGGAAAACAAGACAAACACCTCTCAACCAATTTACGCACACGAATTCAACGCCAAATTGGCCTTGTACTGCATCTTCGAGTAGGTGGGAATTGGGATTTCCAATCACAAAAATTCTCGTTTAGATAACCAGGCTTAAGTGTTAAGTTGAAACTCTTAATTACTATATATATATAGATATATATATATATATATGTGTGTGTGTGTGTGTGTGTGTGTGCGATTAGATGATTCTACATATGAAGAATTATGAGATGGAGCTTTCTGTCTTTCTCATCATTAAACACTAGCTATAGCTACATGAAGATGTTTATTCTAATTTTTCTAAATTAGTAAAAATTACTATGTCAATCTTATAGTGAATTTTCTTCAAGCGGTACGATAAAAGTATCATCTATAAAACCCAACATTAAGATTTATCTAGCATTTAGGATTTCTTGTTCTCTTTGATATCCGAAATAATGTGAAAAGAAAAGGCCCTACTAGTTCTGAAAATGAAAATATTAATTGTAATTAAAATTTTAAATTATGATCAAAAGATGCTCACTACTTCTTGTTTTTATTATTTTTATTATTTAAATACATATTATGATTTAATATATTTATAAATAATTTTCAAAGAATTCACTTGCACCTTAATACAAATCAAGCAGTTTATTGTTTGCGATTGAAGTGGTAGCTAGCTAGAGATATTATTGCATGTTATTTTTTAGCATAATTCAATTAAAGATAACTGAACATGTTGATTTTAATTTATTCATTATAATTATCAGACACAAGCCTCTGTAAAAAATATTTTCTGAAATTATATATGTGGCATTTATGTACAAATATTAACTAATAGTAGATAATACGTATAAATGGGCTAGGAGGTTAGGGTGATCAAATTTTCCAGTAAGGCTATAAGATTTAAGTTGTTATGACAACTTCTTTTACAAAATTAGTTACTTTTAATTAGTACTCTCATTCAGTACTCCAGTGAAATTCGTTGATTATAGCAAAGGAGGGAAGAGTATATGAGTGATATACCTATATAGATTATATATATATATATAACATTTATATTAACACATGTGGTGCACTCACAATTATACTCAATTATAAAATAAAAATATAATTATAATATTATTAACTTACATTATAATTAAATGCACTAGTACATTTAAAATTATAAGTATATTAAAAATAACACATTATTTAAAATTTTGAATCATTAAACTAATAAATTTGTTATTTTGAAGTGAAATTGTAAATTTCTTGTGATTTTCTTTAATTTTAGTTTGAACTCTAATTTAAAAAAAAAAAAAAAAAAAACCGGATGTGAAGCTATTGGTTTCACAACGATACTTCAAGAATAGTCGCTAAGGTCAGCATACATCCGAATACTTTTCTCGAGTTATTGACGATTTTAGGTAACCTAGCCCAACCATGTATGAATAAGGCATAACCGATGTCATATTGGATGGCCTTATTACAGTTATTAAAACCAAGGTTAAATCATAGTTTAACGACAGTTAATATTCTCAAACACTTCATATTTTATAATTATGACACAAATATTATTAGATACTACTGATTATAGAATAATATTCTTTCCGCAATGAAAAATAAATTAATATTTAAAATAAAGATTTTGCTAAACAGGAGTATTTATTACATTGACAATAATAATTGATGATTTTATACTACTTTTCATTGCATCTAATTAATAATTTCTTTGGTTTAGTTTCTATGACAACATTATCCTTAATTTTTTTTCAAGAAGTATAATCAATCTCTATTATTTATAAAAATTTATAATTAACCTCTAACGAATTTTTATATCTTTATACATTTAAGTAACATCTTCATATTATTCTTTAATATATCATAAAATTTCATTTTAAAAGATTATTTTTGAAAATTAAAAAATTAGTTTTTTTAAATTAGGGTATTGGTTAACAGAATTCTTAACATAAATGTTTAATAAAATATTATTGTATATTTGATAATTAATTATATTATAATTAAAAATAGATAAAATTTTTAGTGCACTCATAATTTTTAATGTATCCAAACACATAGTTATAATATAAGGGTATAATTGTAATAATATCAACTCAAAAAATAATAATATTACAATTATATCTCTTATATTATAACTAAATATACTAGTACAATATACCAAATATGATACCTTAAAAATATTGTATTCTATAATCTCTGATGAAACACATGTTAGATAGTGTTGAAAATTTCAATTTTGTCCAGAAAACATGCTAAATGAATTTTTTTTCCAGAAAAAGAGTTATTGTGCAGCCAGTTAATTTAAAAAAACTATTGTTTAATGCAATAGAACATGAGAGTGGTCTTCAATTTTTATTTCAACGATATGTGGATATGTGGAACGGGTCAATTAATGCGTAACGTTAGGTGAAAGAGACCTATCTAAATTTAATTAACTAATTAAGCTACATTAGGAGTTGTTAGCTGAACCATATTTTTTGTTTTCAAATATTTTAATTGAAAGATTTATGAATATAAAACACACAAATATATTAGATGTACGCCTGCACTTTATTTCAGTGTTACTATCATAAATATTTAACACTTATTGATTATTTTCAATTTAAGATATAAACGCACCAGTATAATCGTGCTTAATTATGAAAAGAATAAATTCCTTGTGTGACTGACTTGAGGATTTATTTATTTTAAGTTTTCAAACAAATTAAAGAAAAAAAAAGTTAAAATAAAGAAGGTGAACCCCGAATAAGCAGCCCAATTGGTTTTGGTGAAGTTAGGAAAGAGAGTTTAGCTGAAAGAAACAACCCATAGCACAGAAAAAAACAAGAATAAGCCAAGCTTACTCTGCAATTAGCTAAAGCTGTCACATGGATAATCATAGCCCATAGCCTCCTCCTACTCAAATTTTGTATATATATTAGTCAATCATCATCAAGTTTTGTTTGGATTATTTTTTTTTACAATTTTAGTGATATGATTTTCCATATTAATATGATATATTCAAAAAAAAATCTTCGCCAATGGTATATACAAAATTTTACTCTCAACGTACTCAAGAAAATTAAAGGAATCAAATATGCTTAAAAAAATAGTAACTTCCCTGGACACACAGTATGTAACAAAAAATAAAATTTTGGAACAGACCGAGTGTTAGAAATTCAAACACAAATCCATTAAACGTAAATGAGTATATAAATTTCAAAAACAAAACAGTTATTATTTTGGATGGAATTTTAGCAGTTTTCCTAATTTAATAGTATTTTGCAAGTGTATTATTATTATTATTATTTAGTTATGAGACAGATTGAGTTTGAATTTTTATCCCTATAAATAAGTATTATTTACCTTGTTCTTAGTATTGATTAAATAATAATTCAGAATTTTTATCTCAATTTGATTTTAAATATATAGTCATCAACCTTGATTAATTTTTCACATGCGTCACCTCTTTCAACAAAATTAAATTCCTTGGATCAAAAAAACTTTTATTTAATCACGCATGCATGCTGCTACCAGAGACAAGTTTTTCACTTTCAACGACATGAAATATCTGTTAACGCACCGGCAAGACGAATCAGAACGAAAATGAAATATGAGGAACAAATAATTGAATCGTATTGATTAGCTACCTACATGCTGTAATTCCAGTTTCTCTAATGGAGGATGATTTCCATTTATTAGCCAACACACATGCACTATTCAACGAGGAAAATTTACACTTCTAGGTGTAGATCAAGCATGCCTAGTTAATGATGTTACGTGTTTGGGTTTCATTCACAATAAAATAATGAATTAATAGTTTCTTAATACATTAGGTATAGGGTGATTAATCACTAAGTACTTAGACAATTCGGACAAGCATATAATAAATCTAGATTCTCTATATTTCTTGAAGAAATTGATTACGTAAATCTTGAGAAAATGACACAATGTATTGCCTGACATATATATGATTTTCGGATCCACTTAATTTTTTCCTACAGAAATTAAGTTTCATGACTTGAGAAATAAAAAATGAGAATAATTATAAATTAAGAATTAAATTAAAGCACAACTGACTAATTAATTTCAGCATGCATATTAAACTGGCAGATTATTGCGTCTTGTACTCTTTAAATTAATAATGTTAGATTCTTTAAGAAAATACTAAGAAAGAAATGCACGTATAATTAATAGGCATTATAAAGAGGAAAAACCTAGTCATAGTAAGAAAACGTTTATGATATCAAATATAGTAGTTGTAGTGTTTGTGTCTCCCACTCCCCAAGTTATCGAATCAACATTAATAACTAATTAATTGATTACATTGATTACTGTATCATGCCTCTTAACGATGGGAATTCGAAAACAAGAATTTTTTACGTCTTGTCAAAGTTTCTTTCTTCTTCCACAAATAAATTTAATTTTCTTGTGTTGCGTGAGGAGCACAAAACGTTTGGAGTTGGTTTTGTAGTAAAGTACGTGCAAGATTTGCATGTACAGGATGAACAACACAGAAGAACTTGGGAAAAAAACCAAACGAAATATTAATTGTTTTTATCGATTAGTATTTTTTGGGATAAAAAAATAATTAAATTATACTTTAAAATAAATAAACAAAAGTACAATAACCATTATATTTCTATACAAATTGAAAAAAAAAAAAAAAAAAAAAAAAAAAGGAAGTTCCAGATTTGAATTTTTTAGCCCTCTTTTGATTGGACAACTTTAGATATATAAGAACTTCAATATTGTGTACGGTGAATTGGACACTACACGATCACAAATATAGATGGGTTTAATAAAATTTAAATTTTTGAATAAAAATTTAATAGTTTAAACTTTATAAAATTATTAAAACATATTTAATATTTGTGAAAATTTGAATCATTAAATAAAAATTTAATAACTCTTCAAATGTAAAAATCAATTGCAGGAAATATTAATTCCTATGCCATACAATCGTGAATGTTTAATTTTTTTGTTTATCTGTCTACCATGGCAACAACCTTATCTTTTAAATGCCACTGTTTCCTCTATACTTGATGGAAAATTAATTTGATTGGTAATATAAACTTGATTTTAGCTCATAATTTGTGAATTTGATTGCAGTTAAAAGTTAATTTATAAAATATGATATATGTTTAAAAAATTTTATTTTAAAATTAAGTTTTGTTGCTAATATAATTTACTCAACAATTTTTTCCCTTTAATTTTTATACAAATGAGAGTTTTAAAAACAATTTTAGTTTTAAAAAAGTCGAAAATCAAATTAATCAATACAATTTATTAAAGAAATATTTGTTTTGTAAATTCTTCAAACATCAAATCAAAACTCATATAATTACTTAAGCAATTAGAAAAGAAAAAGAACATTTGAATTCTTTCACACAGATTCACATATTGAGGAGAGCTTGTACTTTGGAGCGAGTGCGAAGGTGTAGTACCAAATGGTACTGAAAGTTTACTATGGCATCAAATATAAAAAGATGAAAAAAGATTGATGTTAAGCAGCTGTCAGGGCATTTAGGTGGAACGTTGATTTGGATTCTGTTAAACTCTGCGTATTTAAAAAAAATGTATAGATTTAATGGATTAAATTAAAAAAAAAAGTGTGATTAATTTTGGTATTCGTGTAGTCTTTAAAATTTGATCTAGTAGTTTAAATGAGATAATTGCACAATCTACCTATACGTAATTTCTTAAAAGGACTGTAGCCAAGCAATACCAAATCTAAGACTTTCAAATTAAAAATGTTATTTATTGATGATTCACAATTATGAACGTGGATGGCACTTTGCATTCCCTTTCGTCTTACTTTTAATTGAAGAGTATGAACATCACTCAAAGGCCCAAGCTCAAATGACGCATATCTTGATCCCAAAATTGAAGAAATTATAAATTTAATATATGAATTTTAAATTTTATAAATGATCATCAAAAAGTGAAAATAGTATATATCAATTAAAATTAACACTTTTAAATTAAAAAATTAGAAAAACTTCAGGAAAAAATTTTAAAAAAAGAAATTTACATGGTTTAACAATGTCTGTTAATTTTTAACTTTTCAAGAATTATTTTTCTAAGCTCACATAATATTCTCGCTTCCACCCATCATTGGCATACTGATCTTCCCTTTCAGTCATTGTAATGCTGATTTTTAACTAGCATTAGATGTGAGATTTAATCTGATTTTAAGATCAGCTTTATTTTTTACTCGCAAGATTGGCCCCAGATAGTTCAGCCCGGTTAGAGGCCTTCTTTCTTTTTCCTTTTTACACTCAAGCATAACGTTTTTAATTATTTAATATTATTGTGGCTTCTTAAATGTAATATCAAAATTTTAAGTTAGGAAGAATAATAATA
Source organism: Delonix regia (assembly GCA_037074485.1). Classification (NCBI taxonomy): domain Eukaryota; kingdom Viridiplantae; phylum Streptophyta; class Magnoliopsida; order Fabales; family Fabaceae; genus Delonix; species Delonix regia. The sequence goes on from CM073451.1 coordinate 38,188,824, forward strand.
GTATACAAAATAGAAAAATGATCTTTTAAATAAATTATCCTAATTGGCATCGTGAAAAGAAACTTTTGGTTGTATTTTTTTGAAAAAATTAATTATTTAATTCATATATTTGACATGAGTTTATAAATAGGTTTTTACACTTTATTTTTTTTTTATAAAAAAAACAGTCTTTATTATTTTAAAAATTTGTAAATCAGTTTCTACCTTTTTGTTGACTATTAACACCATTTATTCAATATTGATGTAGTAAGAAAGTAGTTCTGCACTTCTGATGCCGCATGAAAATGATTTTAGTGGCAATTGATTGGAGGAAAAATTAGAATATTTGACTTAGTCTCATAGTCTTGGTTGCGACAACAAAATGGTCTCCCTCAAACCTATATATATATATATACTTAAAAAAAGTTTTAAATATAAAATTTATATCATAAAAAATGTTATAGTGTAATTAATAGTTTATAAAAAAATATAATTTAGTCTCTAATTCTTTACCTTAAGATCACTTTAGTCCTTCAATAATGGAAAGTATAAAATTAGTCTCTAAAGGTGAAAAATTGAACTAATTTGGTCTCTTTAGAGGACTATTTTAATCTTTGAAGGACATCATTTTATGTAAGGTTTCATATTTAGAAGATCATTTGAATATTTTTTATTATTTGGATGACTAAATTAATTTTAAGACTAAAAGTGAGAAACGAAATTCTATTTTTATTTATATTAATATAATCTATTATTTTTTAAATAAAAAATATAAGTAATTGTTACTTGATCTTACTTTAATTGTTTAATAAGTATTTGTGAATAATAAATTAAAAACAACAAACTTTTAAAATAATATCTTGCCAAAGTTTTAAAATAAAAGGGTTTTTAAATACTTTTGTGTAAGTAGATTAAAATTGGGAAATAATAAGTATCACAATTTTCTCTAAGTTTTTATGTGTTTCATTTTGTTTCCTCATTCTTTCACTTCATTTTGATGATCACTCTTTGTTAATTTTTTTTATGATATTTATCTATTTGCATTTGCATTGTTTATAACTTTTTAAATTCTTTTTACTTACAGGTGTTATAAATTGCCTTACTTATTATTATTGTTACTATTATCATCATCACAATAGGCCTAATTTTTTTTTATTTATACATAAATTAGTTTATATTTCATAAAAAGTTAGCTAATGAAATATATCATATAAAATAAGATTCATTTGAAATTTGTACTTCCTTTTATGCATGTATTATATTAATATGTTATACAAATAATATATATACTACCTTATTAAATTTTAATTTTAATACAATATATATGGGTCGTAAAAATAAAATTTTTACAAAAAATATAATATATTATAATTCATTATTTAACCCTCCTCAAATAACTTTTCTCCCTCCCCTACTGCAAAGACCCTACTCTTCGAAGCTCAGACATTTGGGAGCAGATTTCCTATAGTTCTAGGGAACTGCTCTTATACAGTGCTTATATTCTAAGCCACTCAATTTTAATTAAATGCACTATTTTTTTTGTTTGGTTCAAAAACACCTTCTCCTAAACGCAATGCCGTTTTCAAATATATTAAAAGCCTCTGCCCAAAAGCCTCTAGCATGTATTGTTTGGAGCGGCTTCTTCTTCAAATCCAGGTTTTTGTTTTGTGTGAATCAATTTTGCTAAAAATGAGCGTATAATTCTAGAAATTTTTCTCCAATAAAATAGAATCCTTCATTGTGTTGGGGGGAGCATGTTCTTGTTCAATCTGGTTTTTTTTTTTTGGTAAAAATCAATTTTGCTAAAAAAGATATGGATAGTTGTATTAAAACTGATTCAAACTTAGTTTAAGTGGGTCAAAGTTAGTTCTTGCAAATTTGCTAGTGTTAATGGTGGTTAATAAATATCTGCATATACTTAGCATATTTTGTTTCCTAATATTTTCCTTAATGAGTTACCTGTACAACCTATAAAATGCTTCATTTATGTGGTATTTCAAATAATGTTATCATTTAGGTGGTAATAGATTATGCAAATCATTTTCCTTACTTATATGAATGTGGATAATATATGGAAACTCTTATCAAGCATTTACTTTGATGAATTTTGAAATGGCAAGGAAGGAATTTGTTGTTTATGTATAAGTATTAGAAAGGTGTGGCAATTATGTAATTATGAATTCAAAGAGCCTTTCACTCTATTTCAAGCCATTGATATCATCATTTGAAATGTGTTGTGTGCAATTACCTTCTAAGAGTCAAATAGCTGTTTATTAAGTTACAAGAAAAAAAAATCCTTTTAAACTAAAATCACTATGCATTCTCCTTTCTTTTTTATGTACATGTTCCATGAAACAAATAGAAATTCTATGGAAGATGGAAAGAAACAATTCATAATTCATTGTCAAAATAGGGGGAAAAAAAGATACCTTTGAAGCAAGTTTTTTCATATTGTTTATTGCTCCAAACTGTTTAATTAGTAAAAAATAGCACTGTCTAGGATCACATGTCAACATTTTCTTGATTAGATCCTTTGTGGAAACTTATATAAAACCTTATTAGTCTGTATCATGAATTGAACGTAATAATATGAAGGGAGCAAGAGATTGACATAAAAATTGCATATTTTCTAGTTCTTTTTCCATATTTTTTCAAATTCTAAAGCATTAGCTACAACAACAAACATTGTACATAACATGAAGGCATGTATAAAATGACTCCTATAATTCACAATCTATCTCCTTTTCATAAGCCAACTACTGTCACTTAAGTCTAAAAACTATGCATATTGTTGTTCAATATCTGTTTGAATATGCCACTTTTCAATTGAGGCTGAATGTGTTATATTGATGTTGTTTGGTATAAGCCACTAATGTAAGGGAATGCATTGGGGTCTTCTGTAAGTTAAGGATATTGTTTTTCATATCTATTTCAATATGTCAATCTAGATACTATTTATTGCATAAAGGCTTTTGTTGCTATTAAAGTTAGTAGTCTCACATAATTAATACATTGAAAGATATTGATTTTACCTGGTTATGTGGCAAGTGATTTGGATGTGTTGCTTTCCTCTTTTAGCATTTGAAGTTGTTAGAAACCAAGGAACTAAGCCTTTTTTTTTTTTCAAATTAGACATATGCAGAGTATGATGAGTGTATTGTGAAGGCAAAGTCTGAAGATGCTAATTGATATAATCTCCATGCTACTGATTGGGAAGAGCATTTGGCATAGGGATAATGTTGTTAAATTTAGCCATTGATCGAGTAATGTAAAAGAGATTCTCTATATGGCAAATGGGGAAGAAACTCTTAAAAGGACTAGTAGTACCGTATACAAAGTTGTAACAAGATTAGGTAGATTTTACAATTTTCAAAATGTAATTTCCTGTATTTAAACATCATTTGTAATCGTACACTTGAATGCAATACTACAAGCTTTAGGGAAATCAAACTACATAAAAAACAAAGTTATTTCAAAATCATATAAGGTTTAAAATGTGATTGCATATGTATGAACTTGCTGCCAAAATGTGACTATAGGTGCAAAAATATAATTGAAATATTCTTTTGCCATGTTTGTTGTTCAATCTATAGCCAAAATTTAATATTAGGCCACTGATCATCATAAAGGAATTTTGATGATTAACAAAAACAATCTCATACACTTATTTCTCATTCAAATTCGATAAATAACTCATGAACTTTGGTTCTTTAAGGGAGTAGATAGGATCATCCAATGGCTCTTACATTAAACTAGCAAACCTTCACATCTAATGACACTTCAAATAATAAAAAGATGACAAAAAATTATTTTTACTTACTAATTAGCTTACCATAAAAAAAAATCTAGTAAAATTAAATTAATTATTATTTGTTTTATGGTACTCATAAGCATTAGAAGGTACAAAACTAGATACTCCACATTGCCTTGCTTAAAAGAATCAATACAAATATATCAAACACAAATGAAGATAAAATAAGTTGTAGTTCAAGCATAATATTGTATACCTTAGATTGTTGTCTTTGTGAATGTCTAATGGTTAAAGCTTTTCTTTTCTTTTTGGGTTGGCACTCAATCTAACTCTTGAAACACTTATGCCTCTTCCATCTATCTTGCTTCTTAAACCCATAGACTTGTGTGAGACCCTCACTGATTAATGTGGGACCTTCACTAATTGACTTGCAATTCTCCATACAAGCCTTCATTACCTGCTTGTACAAATCATCCACACATTATTTGACAAGCTTATGCAATTCTTCACTGCTAAATACTTTGGATGCTAATCTTATCATTTTATAGCAAAGTCCCCTATACCATTGTATACTAGATAATTTAAGATCTTCTTTAACTATCTTTCCCCTTACATCATGCATAATACCATTACATGCATATCTTGTCCACCTTTGTAAGATGTAGTGATCTAGAACACATTTAATATCATTCGCCATGAACACCTTCAAGGCATAACTACAAAGTATTCCAAATGTCTTAAACTTCCTACAACTACATCATATGGACATTTAAGCTGGTTCAAATGACACTTTCCATATTCTAATTTGATCTACCATGGTAATAACATACTCAAAAATAGAATGAAAAAGATTTATTTCCTTTATGCAAGTAGCTAAGAATAATTCAAACTCCTTCTTAAACAACTTATATTATATCGATGTATATACTTGGGCAAGTTGTCTTAACATTGACGAAGCCTCATACTTTAGTATTGGTAGCTTGCAACGTGCTTCATATTCATAGCTCAAATCATTATATCACTTCTCTTCCACAACTCTTTCAGAGTGCTTAAAGAAATATTGATTGCACATTGGGTTTCATGCAAGCCTTAAAATCTTAGTTTAGACTTTCACTTAGTTGGGCACTTTGCATTCTTAGTGTAAATGTTTTTTTCATGTAACAAGTTGCCCACTTTTCTTTGATAGCATATACTACCTTCACCTAATTCTTTTCATGCACATTATATTTGGCAATTTACTTGCCCCAAACTGCCTCAAATTACAATTCATGGTCATATTCATACATGTACTTCTAAAGTCAGTCATGAAATGAGATTCTCCTTTCATTAAGTTTCCAAGGTGCTTAATCCCATTTTGTGTCAAGTGCCATGTACATAGACCATATCAAGTCTTCGATATCACCTTACCTACATAGACAAATAACAACTAAATTATTAAGGGGTAAAAAATGGTAACCTATTTAAAGTTAGTAAAGTTAATATGATCAATAAAAGACTTACTTAATGCTTTGGCCATTGCTTAGTCATAATCGATGAAAATAGTCTAAGGTCTTTTTTGCTTATGCATTTATAGGAATGTTTTTTATAGTCATTTGAATGATTTGACTGTTTCATCATAAAGTAGTGCAGCTTTAAAAATAACTACTCCCTTGTAATGATTGAATCCTGAAAACAATGTCAATGGCCTATTTGCATTATTAGTACAATAGGTTGTATCTAAAGAAACTACATCCCCATAATGGCTATAGTCAAATACCATTTTTGCATCTGCTCAAAATACGCTTGTCATTTATTCATCTATATCCATCTGGTACGCATGGAAAATGATAGATTTTACAAAACTTGTCATTGGAAGTATTATAACAAACATCTAGCTTCCTTGTACACCATGTTTCGTTTTCTTCTTGAGTGGAAATCATTTTTAATTTCCACACTGGTATATCTGAGATTGGCCTTGCCTCCTGCATGTGTGTTCATAAGCTAAAATGAAGTTTTTTACCATAAACTAGACTTATCTGCTAACACAATCTCATATGCTTGAACTTGTGATATCTTACGCTATAAGGCTAACATATAGGTTGTCTTAGGAGTCAAAACAGGGTGATTATATTCCTCCACAAACCCATGGATCACAATTTTGCCATTCTTTGCTACTAGTGTAATCCTTGCTTTACACTCAGTTCTTCTCAACCTTATAATTAATAGTCATAAAGTCTCTCTTGTTTATGTTTTGATGAACCTTTATGCAACAAACAAATCTACATGAAGTAAAAGTAGACCAATCTTTCTTACGTTTATTAAAATATTGTTTTCTAACTCTAAATCCTACTTTTCCACTATACTGAACCAAAAACTGCCAAGCTACATCTACATCATCAAATTCCATACCACCCTTGGCTTCCAACTAACATATGAAGATGTCATCTTCAATCGATAGAATATACAACATAATGATACCTAAAAAAATAATAGAAATAGGGAAAGGAAAATTTATATTAATATAACATACTTGTAAATAGGCAAGAAAGTATTACAAACAAAATATGGCTAACAAGTAATATTCCAATACGTAAAAAAAAATTATTACATGAACAAGAAATATTAAATTTTTATACTAATGAATTAGAATGTTATCATTGAACTGATGAAAAGACTCATAAATATAAAATTAACATAAATATATATATCATAGACTCCTTATGTCAAGCAATTTTTCCTTTCATATTACATCAACTAAACTAATCTAATTTTAAATAGTTCAATTTGATATTTTCAAAGTTTGGATTTTTTTTATCATAAACACTCATTTGGCTAAAAGTAACAACTATTCTTTTTAAACCATATAAAAATAATATAAGAATGTTAAATGATAGAATTTGAGCTGTCATTCTTTGTGAAATAATGAACAAACTTTTTTTTACCTTAAATGATCTAAAATACCATTATACATATTGGATTACCATTTTTATTTGCATCCATTTAATTCAATGACTTGCTCATAGATGACAACACAAGCAATCCCAATCATTTCATAAAAACTCCCTAATTTTTATGACCAATATCCATTTTATATATCAAGAGTAGAAGATGGTATATTTCCTATTATCTATACATAAAAACCAATACACTAATATTTGCAGAATCACCATTCACCAATAAGAGAACAAATTTGAAATATACCTTACTCAACAATATTTAAAGTTGTTCAAATATTTATAGGAAGTGAATAAAATATGCACATATAGCCTTTAAGCATTTTCTATATCTGTCAATATACTCTCATATATGCTAAACAAAAATAAATAGGAAGAAACATATATATATATATATATATATATCTTCAAACCCTTACCCTGTGTTATAATATTTTAAATGGAGAATGTTGACATTTGTTAGTGAAATCATAAGAATTTGTATTACCAAGTGTTCAGCTTTCTTGTATATTTAAAATAAAAGGAAAATATACAAGAAAATGCACTTGAACCATTACTTCAATAAGTAAAACACTAGGTATCAGAGTAGGGATTTTTTAAAAAAATTTTACAACAACCTAGAGTAATAAAGGAAGATACAATACATGCAAACTAGAACTTTAGCATAGACTTCCTACTTACAAGCCACAAGTGTGAAATCAACGCCTCAGAGAACCTTCAAAATTTTTTAAGCCAAAATACTATTGCATATTTGATTTTGTCATGTAATAGGGATGTCGATGTTTGAGGAAGAAGAATGCTTTAGAGCGACGTACAGGAGAAAGGAAGTTTAAAGGAAAAAAGTTAATGAAATGCATAGTATCACTTTTTACCAAAAAAAAAAATTGCAACAAAATGGTAACCCTTAAATGAAATCGGCAGTTCAAAATATAAACACTACACAGTGCATTTCCTTTATGGAATGGTAGGAAAGCCTTGCCCTAGGCATTCTTTGACATCAGAATGTTTCTTCTACTTCAATTTTTTGCTTTGTTTAGTCATTATAAGGCTTTTAATGTAACATATTTCCTCTTTCTATCCTCTATTCTCTGTGATTCCCCTTCATTTTGTTTCCTAAGAAAGGGAATGGAAAAGAGAAATGCCTTGGGAAAGAAAATCCTTAATGCTATTATAAAAAATTTTGGCATATTTGTGATTGGAATTTCCTTTTTCCTTCTATTTTTTTGTATTTTTTTTTTAAGTTTCACCACACTTTATGAAAAAACAAAGCAAATGTAAGGAACACAATTTTCTACTTTTTATACTTTCATAGAAACCAAACACATAATCCATGTGTGGCCTTCGACTATGATTCATTCTTTTCTTCTATCTTATCTTATGATCATGCATGCATGTTTAGTAATTGGTACTACCATACCATGTACTTCTATTGAATGAAAAAAATGCCTTAGTTAAATCTTTTGAACCTAAATTATTTTGCTTGTTCATATTCACCGTTTTTCTCCCCTTTTTTGCAAACTTTCACTTGTTTCTTCTTCCCCCAAATCTATCCAGTACTGATGTGAATTATACCAATGGGTTGCTCTCATTTTGTTGGTCCTTTTTCCATTTACATCAAAAGCAATTGGTGAGGATTTCCAACTCATGTAAGGCACCTCATCTTCTCTCTTCTCACCATTTAACCTCATTTCTCACTCTTCTATGGTAGTTTCAGTTTGTTATAAGAGTGCTGAATTCCTTTTCAGTGTTAAGGGAGTTTAGTCAACTCAATACAATGTTATTTGACATGCTAACACACACATAAAGTGGTTGCCTCCAATTATCCAGAGGTATTACCTTGTTTGCCTCTCCTTGATTTCTCACTCCCTTTTTTCATGTATTATCTTTGATCAGTTACCGTTCAAGTCACTTTCATGCCACATTAGTACTAAATAAATGTTGTATAGTCAACCAAATAGTAGGGACTTATTTAAAAAATTTTGAAACAATAAAGATTATTTTGAAATAATAAAATATAGAGACCTATTTACAAATCATGTAAAGTATATGGATTAAATGATTAACTTTCGTTATTTCTTTTTCTACCAAAACTTTTGGTAGCATTAAAATAACATCACATCTCTTTAAGAATTTTAGAAAAGGCCTGATGATGGTTTTAAAACAGTTTCTTTCAAATACAAAGAAAATAATTAAAAAGAAAAGGAACTTGATTGACTGAATTTATGAATAGACATAACTAGTCACTATCATTATTTTAAATATGAAATGATATTGTATGGAATTTTTTATTTGTAATGTATGAATTTTAGTTAGATGAAATAAGTTTTGAACAAAAAATAAAACCAACTATGTGGGCATACTTTTTAACTATAAACTTCAACTATATAACATATTTAATAATAATATTTTGTTTGACTGATCACAAAGTGACTTGACCACTATCAATGGTAATAAGACCATTAATGAATTTTGCCCCATCTGAATCTAAAATCTAATTAATATCATTGTATCTTTCTAATACAGTTTGAAATGCATTATACATGATATCAAGAAACATTAAACCCAATGAGTACTTAATGATAGCATTTATCCAACAAAAATTTTTATTTTTGGTCATTACAATATTATTATATTCAAATGAAATTTTAACCGTCTTTTGACATAAAGTCACAAATATCAAATTTGCTCTATTATAAGTCACATGAAGCACATCATTGAGAACTAAGCTTTTACCATATGTAAACTTGAGAATAACATTATCTTTTCCAAGAATATTATCAAAATTATCCAAGTATACATATTATTCTTCATCCCCCTACTAAAATGTATGAGATAAAAATATATTTGTTTGTACAAATATGCCTAGTAACTTAGAGTCTATCACCTATTCTTTCACACTGGCCAAAACGAGAACTTGAGAAATAACTATAGCAATGACATCATTCCTTAAACGTTAGAGGATTGTCATTACATACTCTCTTCCAACATTGAGAGGCATGATAACCTTGCTTCCTATAGACAAAATTTCTCTTTTTTTTCTAAGGTGGGAGTGAGAATACTTATGCTTGTAATCAAGTTAACTTCATGGATAAACCTTTGCTATGTCTTCAACTTTTAAAGTCAAAATAATATCTAATATTTAAATTTTCAATACCATATGCATACTTCCTATTTTATCTATTTATCTAAATAATAATCATTCATGATATTTAAACATAGAAATTAATGGATAAATATACACCTTAACTATCCTCTTTTCATATACTTAGATAACATTGACTAGATAATCTCATTTAGTTCACTACTTTTGTTCAAAGAAAAATTGTTTTCTCCCACTAAACAAGATCATGTTTGGATAAAGCTTGCAATTATAAAATTCTCAACATGCTTAACTAAAATCATAAGCACTTTTTATACTATCTTGCCATTGCATTTTGAAATTTCACAAAATATATCATCATTCATTCTAATTAAATTAGAATTTTACAAGATAAATTATCATGTTCAAAAGAAGAAAAACACTTATAATAGTTGGTTTAATTTTTAATTCAACTATTTGGTGCTTGTCACTACAAGAGACCCTCACACTCTCAAACAATCTTTCTTTATAACATTGTATTGAATTGCTCTTGGCTTGAAATCTAGACCAACATTACTATTATCTTTACCTTCAAAATTTGATCACACTTGTCATACGTCAACCATCTTGTCAATGCATATAACAATTCTAATTATAATTAGATATTCCCAAGACAATCAACATTCAAACTAATTCAAATTAGAATTTTACAAAAGTAGTTATCAACAGACAATAGAATTTCAAGCGATAGTCCTTAGTCCAAGAAACACATAAATCATATTACTTGAGCCTACTTAAAACTTATCTAATTCTCCATAACAAAAGGAGATAAATTAACACCCAAATATGTGTGTATGTGTGTGTGTGTCTATATATATAATCATAAGCCTAAAAAAATTAAGGAATAAAATATGTATCTGTACACTAAAAAGATAAAGAAAATTCCCTTACTAATAAACAATCTCATTTTATCTTGACTCTTCAATTTTGTATTAATGTATCTCCAAAATTCTTGTTTGAATTTAAATACTACCAAAATAATTATAAATATTTTCTTAAAACATATCAGTATTTCATTGATTTTATTTATATTACCACTTTTGTATACTTTTCAACCTTACATATGTTGGCAAGATACAGTTAAATCATGCAAGTATTTTTTTTTTTTTTAAATCACATAAAGGATATTAGAATAATATAGCACATGGCCAATCAAAGCCACCATAAAATAATTCCTCACACATAATTATAATGGTAATTATAATTATTCGTGTTTAAACATATCTTTAGAAAATCATAAATAAGATTAAAATCAGGAAAATACATTATAAATATTTAAAAAGATATGTAAGTAAATAAATAGTAACTAAGGTAAAATTTATCCACCAAATAAACAATTATAGCAATATTCTAAAAATATATAGCTTGCATCATTCAAGTTTATATAACGCCATAGCTTCTTCTTATTTATTATTTTTCTTTATTAGAATATGTTCATTGAGTAACATACAAATTTCATACTTAGCAACTTGTTTGCACAAAGGCCAAAGCAAAGGTAAAGCTTGCACAAAGTAGTAAATGGATTAAATGTATGTAGCATAAACTTGTTACTAAATGACACGTTATCCTATTTAATGAGAGATATATAGGAAAAAATTACGTTAACCAAAACTAATATCATTTTTTATTACTCTTGTATATCAATACGCCCTTCCCTAAAAATTAAATAAATGATATACAAAACCAGCATAAAATTATTATCCGTAATATTTAAACCTTATTCCCTGCTTTTATATAATTGCCAACATTGAAAACTAAAGAGCAATTTTTTTTTTCTAATAACATCGAGTACCCTAGATGGGATAATCTACGTACCAATGACTTCCACATCAATAGAAACGAAAGGAATAAAATGGCGTACTTTGACAGGAAATTTGCATAAATGCAGAAGTAGTTTTGCCCAATCTCAGTGCAAACATTTCTTAAGATTATTGAAAATAGGGACCAATTTAGTAATTTTATTTAGTTTGAATCACGTAAAAAAATACATTATCATTAAATAATATTTCATTATATGCGAATTTCCATAAAAATAAAACAGACTATTTTAAAATAAAATTTTAGAAACAAAATTAACAAAAATATATAATGTGTTGTAACTCAAATTATGTGTGTGATATTTATAAGGATTTGGGACTAAAGACTAGTTATTGTAACCAATGAACTTAGAATAAATAGACTAGCTATAACCAAGTAATAATGAACTTAATTTTTTTAAAACCCATCAAACCTCTCTTTCCTTTCCGTCTTTGTAATACTAATTTGTAACTGGTATTAGATGGGAGATTTAATCTCATTTTATGATCAGCTTTAATTTTTAAGCTCAAGGTTGGCCCGAAATAGCTCAGCCCGGTTAGAGGGCTTTTTTTTTTTTTTTTTTGGTTTACACTCAAGCATATTAATTATTTTATATTACTGTGGCTTCATAAAATTTAATTGAAAATTTTGAAGTTAAGAATAATAACAGTATACAAAATAGTAAAAAAAAATTATAAAATATCCTAATTGGCATCGTGAAAAGTAACTTTTGGTAGTGTTAAAATGACATCACACATCTTCCAGAATATGGGAAAAGGCCGAATGATGGCTTTTAAACATGCTATTATCAAGTATTAATTAGCTAAAATTTTAGTTTCTCACGAATACTAAGAAAATAATAGAAAAAAAAAAAAAAGAGCTCGATTGACTGAGTTTATAAGCACACATAATCAATGGATTTTCACTAGCTTTGTTTCAAATAGGAAATGATAATGTATGGATTTTTTATTTGTAATGTATGATTTTTAGTTGGATGAAATAAGTTTTGAAAAAAAAAGAAAAAAAAGCCAACTAAGTGAACATAATTTATATCATAAAATTTTGAAATAAAATGATTAAGAATTTGATCAACAAGTTAAATGTGGACATAATTTTTTTTACTAAGGTAAATGTATTTCCAAACTAGTTGATATGTCATTAGAAATAAAGTATTATTAATGAATAAACCATATTAATATTTTTTTAAAATTGATTAAAAAATACAATTAATTTTTTTTCGTATTTAATATGTAGAAAAAATAAACATTTAGTTTTTATACTTTATCTTAATTTACAAATTGGTCCCTATATTTTATTTTTTTTCAAAGCACTCCTTATAATTTTATTTATTTGCAACTAACTCCTTACCATTAATAAAACTTATAACACCATTAAATAAGTTGTAATGTGACAAATCCACGTGGAGAAAGAAATATGTCAAATGTCATATGTGATGCAAAATGAATCTTCTATATCTTTTTTATTTTAACACTCGAAAAAGGTAGCCGTAGGAAATGGTATGCATGCTAAAGCATTTGAAAAATAGAGTATGACTATACATAACATAGGTGTTAAACTTGTGAGTTTATTATTTAATTTTATAAATTTATGATTGTATGTAAAGAAAATTAGTCAACTTGATATAAACTCAGATTTAGTATAAATTTGGGTAAACTCACGAGTTGAGTTACCAAATCTATCAATTTTACGATTTTAACATGTCAACTAACTTGTAAAATCAGTAACATAATAATTTAAATTCAAGAATAAATAAGATATAGACAAACTTCTTTTCTATGAAACATTTACAATTTATTTTATCACAAATTTGAATATGTATAAAAAATAATAAAATTACATTGAATATGTACTTATTAAAAGATAAAATAAATATTATTTAATTATTTATATTGAATCATTATTTACGTATGATTATTTTAAAATATTTATGTTAAGTATTACAAATTATAAAATATGAATACCTTTTGTTTGATTAAATATAATTTGAATTACATTTGAATAATTTTTTTTAATATATATAATATTTAATATATAAAATTATATATTTTGATAACAATTTATTAATCATGGTTAACTCTTATAAGTTTACATTACAAGTCTATATTATAATTATACCTCTTTCTTACGAATTTACATAAACTCACAAATTTAACGAACTTAGTACGTAATACCTTCCCTGATTTTTGAGAGAGGCAATTGCATAGCTTTTATTTTACAAAACAGAACTTGCTATCATCTCAAATTTCACATTCACAAATACTTTTGTGAGCTTTCATTAATGGGTTTCCTTTAAATTCCACCTCCCCTTTCGGCGGCCCAAAACCAACCCTATCGAGCTTAAAATGCCACCAAAAAACCCTTGTTGATGTTGGAGCACTAGCACAAATCAAATATGGCAAAACTGAGATACTTAACCCGCAATCATGCTTGCCAAAAAAAAAAAAAATACAATTATGAGTATGTTTTGAAGGTTTAAGCTAACATTTCAATGGTTTCAAGTAGTGGAAAGTGTGAAGGACATTACAAGAAATGGTGCCAAATTGATAAATGGACAAAAGAATGAGCTCGATGCTATATTATTGGCAACAGGATACAGAAGCAATGTAACTAGTTGACTCAAGGCCTACTATAACCTCATTTGTCATGTTTTACACTCTATCCAATAGTGAAACACTCGTGACCTATCACTTTTTATTGTTGACGCATGTAAAGTAGCCTATACCTACAAATGTCTTATTTTTCTTCAGGCAAAAAAGAACTGCATTAGTTTGTCTTCTCTACGTGAAATTCTATACCTAAAAAAAAAAACACACTTTCCCCCTAACTCATTGCTTAAAATTCAAACTTGGTATTCCTCTTGGACTGACATTTCATGATGAGCAACGATCATGAAATATCGCGTTAACAACTCAGAAATTTACATCTAGCTAAAAATGTATCCCTTTTTTTTTCTTTGCAGAAAGAAAAATTCTGTCATCACTTGCTTCTTCTTGGCAGGGAAACTCGTTACAAGAAACCCATTTATGGAAGCTTCCAAAAACGTTTCAAAAAGTGAAATTTGAGATGATGATAGGTACAACTTTTTCAAAGAGACACTTTGCAGTCGCTTATCTTAAGAGAACGAGGGAAGGTGTTCTCTTTTTCTCAAATGCCCTAACATGTCTGTGTTTTCCTACCTTTTTTTCTTTTTACAAAATTTAAAAAACTTAAATTCATTTGGCCTGGACATTTGATTATTCTCTTGTCCACCTAGATTTGTTACATCACACCTATTTAACCATACTAAAATTTGATTAACGGTAAATTATTAATTACAAAATAATAAAATTATAAGAGTGTTTAAAAAAAATATAAGGACTAAGATACAAACTGAAATAAAATATAGGAACTAAATAATTAATTTTTTTAATGTAAATCATAAAAAAAAATTTCTATTTATTTTATATTTCAGTCAATTAATTTTTTGCATATAGTAATAAAATTTTATTTTTTTATTATCAGAATAGAAATAATTTAATTAATATTAAATCATAACATAATTATTGTACTTTAATTGTTAGAATAATAGCAAAGGCAGCGCCGTCCGCCGCCCGCCGCCCGCCGCCTATAGCTAAGCCTGTTATGATTTGGAAGGAGGAAGCGAAGTAGACCATTAAAAGGAAACTCCATCGTATCTTAACTTCCACTGCCCTTCTCTCCACTTTTTCTTTTCCCAGATATAATGTCGTGGAAATGGATTTTTATAATTTGAGAATTTTAAATGCAGATAAGGTTAATGAAATTTGAGTTCTTAAATAAAAATTTAATGATTTAAATTTTATAAAATTAATAAATATTATTTAATATTTATTAAAATTTAAATTATTAAATAAAAATTTAATGATTCAAATTTTAAATACAAAAAATATAAATATCGATAATCTAAATCCTTAATGTAGCACCACCTTCATCATGAATTCCTCCATTCTCATTAATATACAATAATTAATACTTAACTCTTATGATAAACTACAGTTAATACCCTAAATCTCCTTCCCTATAATAAATTCAATATATTTATTATAAATATTTAAATTTTAGATTTTTTCTTAAAGATATAGAAATTTTTAAAATGTATATTTAAATAAAATACATATAAGTATATAATTCCGCCTATTGCTACTCTTTAAATTGATCTGGACATTTCTCATTCTTTTGGTAATATATGTTTTATTTTTCATTCATTTAAATAATAATATAAAAGTGAAAATTGAGTAAAATCATATAAATATATAATATTAATTTTAAAAAATTAATAAAAATCCAGAATTCAGTAAGATAAAATTAAGTTGTGAAAAGAAATAGTTATTTGTAATGTTTTTATTTTAAATGTAATTGTATATATTTAAAAAATTAAATATAATTTTTAATAAAACACTATTTTAGTATTTTATTTTTTAATTCAATACTAATTTGGTCATTTACTTATGAGTGAAGTCACCATTTGATTCTTTATTTATTTCTAATTTCAAATTTGTTTTTTAGTTATTGATTTAGTAAATTATCAAATTAAGACAGTAAATTACTAACAGATTTAAGGAAACTGAACTCATAATAAAAGGACTTAATTAAAATTAAAAATTTATGATAAATCAAATTAAGACTCAATAAATAAAGAATTAAGATAATGTTTTATTTAATTTTTTTCCTAATCGGAAAGACCAAAAAAATCACTTTAATGTTAGGCAGGTTCTCAAATGCGCCAAATATGTGTACATGTGATGGCTAATGTATAACCTATTCGTAGCCTCAACGTGCAAGGATTAGATCTAGACTTGTCCTATTCTTTTTATCAATAGAGGACATCTGTTCGTTCTGTCTTTTTAAATTTTTTTTTAAACATTACTTTTTTTAAATAATACTAACATATTAAATTATAACATATACTTTTAAACTTTTTTTAAAATGTTAGTATTAATTCTTTTCTTAAAATATTTTAATATTTAAAAATAAAAAAATCGTCCATCTTGAGATAAGATCCCTCATATCATCGCAAGAACAGAAAGAGATCCGCTCCCGAAAATTCCTGTAAAATTTTGACTGATCTACAAATAGTTATAAAAATTTTAAGATAATTTACATTATCTAAGATACATTTAAATTATGTTGACCTTTTCTTTCTTTTAAAATCTTACACTTAATTTTTCCAAAATCAAAGGAGGATGACGTGTTTCTAACAAAAGTGAAATTTCAAACGAATCTAAAGTGTTCACGTTTGATGAAATATGTATAAATTCAAGGATTAATATTTAAAATATTTATATAATTTAGTAATTTAAATTAAATTTATTGATTATAATCTAAAATTTTAATTTAATAATTTATATTTAAAAAATAAAAATATATATACTTTTTGATTCTTCACTTATTATAAAATAGTCTTATACTCATTAAAAAATGTCACATTTAATTTCTCATTTTTTAAAAAATTATTAAATTTAGCTAACCTACTAAATCTTAAATTTTAAATTTAATAGATTAAATTTTGTATTTTCTTTTAAATGAAAGATTAAGTGTGACAATTTTAAAATAATTTGAGACATTTCAATAAATAAAAAATCAAAATGACACTTTTATAATAGATTAAGAACCATTCTCAACCAAAAAATATCTAATCATAAGTTGAGCAATTCCTTCTATAACTCCGCTTCAAATACACATATTTTGACCGAAGCATTCATATATCATTTCTTTATATAATACAATAATATTAAATATGTATTTGATTAATATAAAAATTAATTCTTTTAAATTAGAATAAATTGAATTATTGTACTCAGAACAAAATAAATAATACCAAAATAAAATTTAAAACGTATATCATAATATAAAAATTTCTATTTATTTTCTCCCAACAATATTAATTTAAAGATATCAAAATTTTTATATTTAACAAATTGATAATAGAAGCAAATAGAAATTAATATTATTTTTTAAAAATAAGTAATATTATTTATTAAAATTTCAAAGTTCCATAATTAAATTCTCAATTAAAATAACTTGAGGACTCCTTAGAAGTGCTCCAAAATTAAAGAGAATTTTTTTTTTTTTTTTTAATCGATTCTGAACATGCGGGATACCTGAAGGACTTCTGGACTTATATAAACCGCTGCTTGGTTGAGGAAGGCAGAACGCAGAGAGCCTCCGAGAGCGACGGTTTAGGGAGTGCCAGACTGAAGAACTCATTTTTCTCAGATTATCGCAATGCCCGTTTATAGTACCATCTTCAACCTCCATTCTCATTTTTTTGTTTATTTTTGGGTTCGATTCTGATAAAGCTTCAACATCCTCTCTCTCTCTCTCAGGGGGTGTTCGCTTCCTCTGCTGCGACCATCTCCCAAGCTCTATGGCCTTTGATCATCTGGTTCATGCCTAATTCTGTCTTCTATTTCAGGTGCCCATCTCCTTACCTGTAGCTATCTCAAAGTTTTTCTTTTCTTGGTCTCAGGTGTTTCATTGATGTTCTGTTTTCTAATTTATATTTCATTGTTCGCCATTAACAGTGTCTTGGAATTGTGCGCAATTTGTAATTTGCACCCTTTTTTTGGGTTTATGGATTGAATGTACCCTTCATCTGATAGTTTTTTTTTCACTGATTAAGGATATATGGTTATCATGGCTTGGAATTCGCGAATACCATGTCTGGAAATGTGAATTAGAACATTGGTGCTGAGACGATCTCATCCGAATGTCTGCACTCTGCCCTAAATATCAATGATCCCTTTCAGATTCTTATGAGTGAAACAGAACACCAGATCATAGGCATAAATTGTTGAGATAATTTCAAATTGAAGATGTCTTGAGTTTACCAGGGGGGTGCAATTTAATGATCGTTAACTTCAAATTTTAGTAGCAGAGATGGGAAAATATATAGCAGGAGTTGAGCTGTGAAATGAAGATTTTCAATGCGAAGTTGCTAATCTAGTCTTTTAATAGCTTGCTCATTCGTTCAGGCAAAGCCATCTCACTTTTCTTATGTCATTACTACGAGTCTTTGTTTCTCCATTACTACGAGTCTTTCATACTATTGATCCGGTAATTTTATCAGGAAATGAAATCAAAAATCATTGCCAATGGGATAATAAACTCAATGCATTGGGTTTTCTTTTTAAAATTGATTTAGAAATTTACGGGCTTAGAGGATGGTTGTCTTTTTGATGGCGATTAATGTTGAATGTTCAGTCTGTGCTCATTTTAATTCTGGATTTAATAATTTTGACATTCAGAATAGGAAAGCATAACATGAACTTTTGTTCTGTTCTGAAAAACTTGAGTAAGACTTACTATTTGCTTTTCTTATTTATTTGGTATATGCACTGCTCGGATCATGAACATGTTTACGAGTAGTATAAGATCTGATGAAACAAATTTAGTCTAGAGTCCAATACCATGAATTTGGTCCTGGGATCCTCATCACTGTTGCTGTAAAACTGTAGCAATGAATGACAATGGAAGCGAAAGACCCAAATTGACTGGAATTAGGCAGATTGTGAGACTAAAGGAAATGCTTCGGAAGTGGCAATCTGTCACCCTGGGCTCAAGAGTGAAGAATCACCATTCTGATGTGGATGATGGAGGCATCTCACCAACAATTAAACAAAGGCTAACAGATGCTATCTCCTGTGACTCCGATGAGGAAAGCTGCAGCAGCCCTAGCCCCGGACCCCCACCTGATGTTCCCAAAGGCTATTTGGCTGTCTATGTTGGGCCTGAGCTTCGCAGGTTCATCATTCCCACCTCCTACCTTAGCCATTCTGTATTTAAAGTCTTGCTGGAGAAGGCTGCAGAGGAGTATGGATTTGAGCATAATGGTGGCCTCACACTCCCATGTGAGATTGAGACCTTCAAGTACCTCCTCAAATCTATTGAGGCCCAACAGAATCATCCCCACGGTGACACCTCCGCTAAGCTAATTCCATTATTTAGATGCTATCTTAGAAAATGAGTGCAGAACATTCACTGGGAAAATTTTGGGTAAAGAGCTTGACTCGCTGGGTGGATAAATGAACTAACAAGAAATGACATGTCAAATTCATGTTCATCATTATTATATTGCTCACTGGGATAAATGAAAATGTGCTTCAACATGGAAAATTGAGAAAGAGGATACATCCTTGTTTGCTTGTTTTCCTGTTTCGCTAATTTTACACTGTTGGTGATATTGCAGCTGGAAGCTCGACAACCATTGAAGAGTAAACAATTACTCTGATCAATGTAGGGGTCCAGATCGCAGGGCTTTAAAAGATGTACGAGGAGGGTCTCCTTGCGTTTTGTTCTTTTGTTTTTTTGGTCTGCATTTCTTATCAGAACAATAGGATACTTAAATTAGAAACTATTCAGCGTATTAGCAACAATTTGGTGGTAGAACTGTGATGTCAGAAGTCGAAACCTTTTATGACTATTGACTTGCGTCATGATTTATCCACTTTTCTAACTAAAATGAGTTGCCTTATTTAAATGGCACAGCTTTGTGTTTTGATGAGCCTTGCAGTTGTGTGGTTTTCATGCTGATCATTTTGCCTGATTAGCTGAGTATAGATGTTAACTCCAATGTAAAGCAATGATACGATATGGATATTGTGACACAGGCTTTTTGGTATAATTTGGATTGTCTTCTTGTATGTGATACTAGTATTTAACATGCATTAGATATCATGCAATTTTGTTTTTTTTCTTTTTCAGTATAGATGTTTCATAGCTTCATTGTTCACCTCCCACAAAGTACAAACAGGCATACTTTCAGGTGTGGTATGTCCAACACCGGTATCGTCACAACGCATATCCAACAAATTTACAAACTGTGTTAGAATGAAAATAAATAAACTTTTCACTATGGGCACGTATAACAAGGCTCAAATATTAAAATGGAAAACTAAACAACTCATCTAATTTTGTATTGGTCATAGGGAGAGAGGAAGACATAAAAATGAAAAATGAGATCATGGTGTACCACAGTAGAAAGACATTCAATCATATTCATTTTTGTGCTGTCTCGATTCCAATCAGGTTGGTATCCTCTATTCCTTGATTAAAAAGAAAAAAAAAAAGAAAAAAAGAAAAAGGCATAGCACGATTAACTTT
The DNA here is from genome assembly GCA_037074485.1 of Delonix regia. Classification (NCBI taxonomy): domain Eukaryota; kingdom Viridiplantae; phylum Streptophyta; class Magnoliopsida; order Fabales; family Fabaceae; genus Delonix; species Delonix regia. The sequence continues at coordinate 38,209,564 of CM073451.1, forward strand.
AGAGCATGTTTATTTTAAATAAAGATCCAGGACAATACTATCTTTATTATGCATAATTATCCGTATCTACCCAAAATGGGATATATATTATACTAGGTGTTATTTTCATAGAAATAAGTGGGGAATCGTAGGCCTTTTTAATTAAAAAAATATTTAGTGGTTTTAATCAAACCTCATTAGTTTCAAGTGGTTAATAGCCAATGAAGAATACATAAGAAGTATTATAACCGAAAGATTATGGCTGAACGGGGGAATCATTCAAAGCTTTGAAGGCCATTTAACAACCAACGGTCAAAGCGGAGGCTCATACCAGAAAATACCGAGAAATATGGTGCGCGCGCGCTCTATTTGGGGTAGAGAAAACATGAGACTGAGTGATGTCCACTTTCAAGTTTTGACTATTGACTTTTTACCTAATAGTCTAATTCTATTGTTATAAAAAAATAAAAAATTTAAAGAAAAAATTTTGAATCATTAAATAAAAATTTAATAATTCATATCCCTATAGGACCTTTGCTCGTCCACTTTCCTGTGGAGTTGGAAAGTAAAATCAGGAGAGGAGAATCAGAGTGGGCCTTTGGACCACGTACATAATGCCTTCGTATATATAGAACGACAGATTGGGCTTACACTACAGGCTCCTATATGCTGTCCTGTTGGGCCAGGGTCTTTCAGGCTCAAAAAAAGCTTGTTTAATTCCTAACAAATGTTTGATTTCATAATTTTATAATGTTTGGCAATATCGCCCAACTTCTTACTTAAGTTAGTTGCTTTTATATTAGGAAAGTATCATTTCTACTATGAGAACATTTGATAAATTGAAAATTCTCTTCTAAAATAAAAGCAGAAAATCCCCTATTGTAAGACAAAAAGGAAAAAAAATATTTATTTGACTTAGCCAACTTGAGATGAAATAATTCAAGTATGTTAGACAATAAAACGATGGGACAATTATACTCAAAACGTAGCTATAATGTTATAATTTTCTTTCTCGTGGTATTGCTATTTCCAATGTATAAAAATACTTAATTTAATCAAATATTGTTGAGCAATTTACCTTATTAAATTGTCTCAGGTGTAGATGTACTAATCATTTTGGCTTCATCTTCCTCACTATCATGGTCACTCTCCGACACAACTCATGCATGCATGCATGCATACGTCACTATCAATCTCTAACCTTACCTTTATATTTTTGTTTGTGTGTATAATGATGTCGGTATTGTCTCTGTTGGTAGCAATATTTAATGATGGATATGAACTGTTGTTTGTGCAGAAAGAATTGCCAAAACACAAAGAAGGTGACGACAATATATATTGTAATATTTGGTTCGTACCTTCTGGTCTAATGCCAACTATTCTCCATTTCAGTTTCGTGCCGTCTGACTCATCATCTTTGTATATATATCTCTCACTCCATCCCAACCTTTATCTTTCATTACCGAACAGATTTTTGGGCAATGATTAGTTATGTTGCTTTCCAAAGTTTTATATATATATATATAAAAGGAATTGGTATACATTACGATTATATGTAAATTATTTTGTCCTTTTTCTTATATAATTATCCAAATTTACGTGTTAATACAGATATAAGAGTAATTTAATATTTTGGATTTTGAAATATGAGTTTTCTCCATTTCCGAATTCAGTGTTCAAAAGTTTGTTTTATTATCAAATAAAATCATGTTTTTTATTGATTAAATTACCATTTTAATTTATTTTCTTTTAACATATCTAATAACGGATAGATGCATATTTTGTACGTCATTCTCTACTAAAAAATATAATTCATGCTGACAAAATAATTAAAAAGTACCAAGTAGAATAATAATTGAAAGCAAAAAAGAAAAATTTATGCAAAATTATTTTAGGGATTTATCATTATTTTTTGAAAATATAAATTATAAAATGTAATGTATTAGTATCTTAAATAAGAAAAAAGAGAAAGAAAAACTTACCACTCTAGCATTACTTGTAAAATTCTTTTTTGGTCAAAGACATAATTGGGCATGAATGGTGTCCTTGTAAAATTCTTATTTAAACTATAAAAGCTTTTTAAGTTGATTTCTGTCACCATATTTTAAAACAAGGTCTAATTTCTTTTCTTTTTTTATTTTTTGAAACCTCGTTTCAAAAGCATTTAAACCATTAAAAAAATAAAAATAAAATCTCTCATATATTTTTTTCAAAAGAATAATACTTATAGAGCAATTGATCATAAACACTCATGCATTTGTGCATCTAATCAAACCAAACTCACATACAATGAACTTTGACTCGTTGGAATCGCTCTAAAATTAAAATTGAAGGATCTCGCACCAAAATAATAATATAGGATCATAGAAGTCCAAGGATAAAGAATATGTGGTTGAGACTTTTTTTGGTTGTCAAGAACGATATGGTTGACATCTGAAACAGTAAATCTGATATAAAAAAAATGAAACTCGTTCTTATTGAGATTTTTTTTCAATTTATTTTTTTACATAACTTTTTATTAAATCAATCCGTTCTAGATAAAATACTTTTAAGTTAAATTCCCATGAAATTTCTTTCTCATTCGGTTTGTAGATGAATATTTTTTTAATTTAATCCCTCATAAATAAATTTAATATCAATAATATTTTTGTATCAATTTAATAATAATTTTATTTAAATTATATTAATAAAAATATTTTATTAATAACAGTTAAATTTCTAAAATTTTTAAATTAATATATATAAAAATTAAATTTATAAATTATTTTTCCATTAAAAATTTAAAAAAAAATGAAAGAAGAGCCCACTAACTTAACATGGGCTGGCAGGCAGGTCCCTCAGGTCCAAGACCAAGAGTTGACTTCAAAGACCCATAGCCACGTGCCGTTTGACACGGTCATTTTTTAAAAGACGGAATTAGCCTCAGGTGCATTGATATGATTGGTGGGGTGTATTAGTGGGGCCCTCTCTTATTCCCTGCAATCTACCCGCGTCGTCTTCCATCCTCACAAGTCACAAATCAAGCGCCTACCATTTTTTTTTTCTTTCTTTCTTTCCTTTTACATATTTTTATCTTCTCTCTCTCTCTCTCTCTATATCATATTCTACTTGTATTTAATTTAATGAGCTACCTAACAAATTTTATTTCAGATTAATTCAATTAGTCAATTTTTTTTGTAACAAATAAAGAAATTATAAAGTGACAAAAAGTTTGCATAAAATATGTATTACCAATATAATAGTTGATATTTATAAATTACTTTGTGAAATTAAATAGGTTATTGTTTGAAGACAATCAGTATTTATTCAATTTTTCTATTAAAAAAAGTTATAACAACTCAGGTAAACCAATGTTAAAAGTGAAACTGATCACTACTTGAGGGTTATATGGTTACAAAGAGTTGAACTTGTTATTATTGATCAAACCATTTTCCTTTCGTCCAAAATTCTTGATTTAAGAAATTTTGATGTACATACTTTATTTGTTATTTCATCCGTTTTTTCCCCTTAAAACTTTATGCCCCAGGGAAATAAAAAAATATATTTTTTAAAACTCATTTTGCCCTACTTCTGAATTCTTAACATGACTCATATAATTATAGTTTAGAATTAATTTTTTTAGTCATTTAAGCTCTGAATAATACTGTTTTTACAGCTAAATTTGTGTCCAAACTCAAGATAGACCCATATCAACAACATGTTTATATTTAAATTGTTCACTTAATTTTATACGTGAATTATTGACATTATTAATTTTTTAATAACCATATATATATGTATGTATGTATGATTATTCAGAATTACTAGTAATAGAAGGAGAAAGAGGCTGCCACTATCGTTTAAGGTGATCACGAAGTATTTAATTAATTAATTGATCTATATTTCTCAACGAAATTTCCTCCGTGAGATGAAATTATATATTGCATAAAGAAATTTAATCCCCTTTTTTACTTTATTTTGTTAAGTCAAATACTAAGAATCAAAGAGCGTTTTATGTGTAAGCTTGAAGAGTAAGAATGTCAATCTCTCTTTAGGAAAAATGAGACAGAGTTTCAAACTTTTTCATCCCTCTTCTTCTATAAATCTTAGACTTTCACTGCTATTTGTACAAGTGAACTTAACTAAAGGTACACTTGAACTTTAATTAATTCAAATTTTGGGATTTCAAATTTCAAATTAGATCAAATACACCCATGTAAAGTCATTTGTCTGTTTCAACTCACACTTATTGGCCACGAAAAAAACTCAAACTTCAAATATTATATATATTAAAAAGTTAAACCTTCATTGTAAACTTTATTATTCATATTCAACTTGACCCCACTCTTAGGAAACATGCCATCATTTTATTAAAATAATTTCTTTCCCCAGTTCTAGAAAATCAAAGGAAAAAAAATGTACTTCATTCTCCATCCCTTCAGCTTTCTCTTTATTTTATCTTCTTGTATTCTTTATTCCCCTTCTTTTGCTTTCCATAAGTCATCCAAGGGTGTCTGGTGGGGGTGGTTACTCCAAAAATTCCAAGATACTAAAGATAAACCATAGCTGGCAGGTTGTTCCGCTCTTCATGTTCAAACCCAACCATTGAGTAGAAAAAATGACAAAGAAGACACCACATTTAATTAATATGTGCCCCAGAAAAATGACGTTGGAAAAACCAAAAGAAAACGACAAAAGATCAGAGAGAAACACACATAGCTAAGGTTCTTCCAATCATTTGCAAACCCCACGTCAAAATTCCAGAATACAGTCTCTTCATTTTAATCGTTGATCATCGGATCCATCCTATACAGAGCATTAATATTTTAAAGATGGAGCAACATTCGCGTGTGATTCCTATTTGACATTACTCTTGAACTTGTGAAGCATCAAAAACTGCCATTGATGTGGTGTGGAAGTAAGCAATAGCATCGCACTCATGGGGTTGGCAAGGGAAGCTAGCTTGGCAACGCGTTAGATCATAATACAGCAAAACAGATACTCATGCGTGTACTGAACAACTTTCGTGTCATCCACTTTAAAACTCTTCAATATTCAGCTTAACAAAAAGCTCTGTTTTTTTTTTCTTTCTTTTCCCATACAGAGAGCGTGCGAGCATATTGGCCTAAAGCATCTCTTAACTACCTCATCATTAATATCATAAACTATACATTTCTTTTGCCTTTAAACCATTCAGCGCAGACTAGTACTGCATTATAATAATCTTATCTGCTTTTATATGCAGAGGCTTTGCTTTCTGGTGCCTCCCCCCTTAAAAGCTGTTGACTCCACTGCTGTCTCCCAATTGTGGACTTTTTTGTATCTACCTAAATGGTTTTTTGGGGAAAAAAATTGTGGTCAGGGTTTTCCAGACATTACTGAAATTAGCTACTTTGCTGGTTTGCTTTTCTGTCTGAATTTTTCAGTAACATATGTGGCTCAGAAACAATGGCTAAGTCAGCTAAGCCAACAACCAGGTTTATACCATTTACTTGGCCACACCGACCTCTGTAGGTTCTGGTTTATTAGTAGTAAATGCTTCTCTTCAACAAGAGGTTTTTTGTTTTTGTTTCTGTTCTTTTCCTTCCCTTTTCCTATGCATATATAATTGACTAACTTTGAGTAAACAACAGTGGGACTTTCTGATTATCTCCCTATTCCACCCTCAATAACTGAATTATTTGACAGTAAAACAAGTCAGGGCAGTGAAAGAGTAAGCAGATGCCATTACAATTCAAGAACTGCAACAACTCTAGTTGGCCCACGCTAGTGCGTTACTTTTTCTCCAATAACGGTAGGTGATGTAACTAGTAGTTAATAAGCTGTGGCAATGTGTTATGTCATTTAATGCAACCCCATCAAGGGTCAATCAAATTACAGATGTCAACTTCCATTTTCTACTATTAAGTATACTGAGACGCTTCAGAGCAAATTTGTGGCAATTCTAACAACGCTGTGTTTTAAGCAAAAGACCCAAATTGGGAATCTGATAAACAAGTTAAACAATTGAAGCTTTAACTGCAAACGAATACTTATGGTGTTGTCGTCGTTCTCACATTCATTTGAGAGGACATATTGACAAACACCTTGCCGGATAAACAGTATAATAACGCTTACAAAAGAAATACGGAAGAACAAGTACAACCACTTACAATTGTTATCAATTTCCAACCCACCAACAACCCAATACAGATTCTTCATTCCTCTTCTTCTTCTTCTTCTTCTTCTACTTCTTCTTCTTCTTCTTCTTCTTCTTCTTCTTCTTTTTCCCGTTCATTCACACAAATGCTCAACATCCTAAAACAATAATGTTATTTCTAAGAGAAGAAATTAAAACTATTGACAATCCTTAAAGGAAAAAAGAAAATGTACAGCATTCAAATCAAACATCAATTTAATTATTACTACTGGATTGTAGTGACAAATTGGCAGGTATATGTAAATATATAGCTTTTTAATTTATGCCCATTTTCGTGCTAGCAATCGTAGAACTCGACAAGCTCGTCCAGAGACTCGGGTTGTGGGTCGGCGTTCTCGAGCATCCAGAGCAAGTGCTCGAACAGGACAACCTCGCACGAGACGTTAATGGTGTCGTCGTCGGAGTCGCGGGACCTCTCTACCAGCTCTCGGAAGAGAGGGTGGTCGACGACGTCGGAGCTGACGAGGTATCGCCGTCGGGACTTGCCGACATAGATGGGGTGGAGGTCCGACCTGGAGATGGAGGAGGATTCGTCGTCGGCGGTGACGGCGTCGACGCTGCTGGAGCGGCTCTGTTTGCTGCTGAATGAGTTCCATTTCTTGAGCACCGACTTGAGCTTGGTTAGCTTCCCGACTTTTGCCATTGTGGGTTAGAGAAAGATTATGGTTAGGAAGAAGCAGAGAAAGGAAAGAGAGGCAGATTTTGAGAGAGAGAGAGAGAGAGAGAGAGAGAGAGAGAGAGTCTGAGGGGACTGAGAAAGCAGAAGGAAAGTTCGTATATAAAGGGGACGGAGAGGGGCAAATTGGTCAAGACACAACAGGAATAAAGAAATACCATTGTGGGGCCCAGCGAGGGTGTCAGATGTGAACTCTACAATGGCGATGGGCAAAACGAACTGCTCTTTTTGGCGTTTGGTGAACTCTGAACTGAGGAATGTGACGTTAACTGTCGTTTATGTGATTACGTTCTTCTCTGTTATCTTCTTTCACTTTTTTTTCAGGTTCTGTAATAAGCACTTTGCCTTTTGTCCCTCTAGATTTAATTAAGACGCTAATTAACTTATTTTGTTACTTTTTGCATTGCATTAGTAAGACTAATTTTAGCACGATTATTATATTTTAGCTGTAAAATTTATAATATAAAATTACGAACGTCTAGATGAGGAAAATACTCCAAGCATATGGTAAATCCACCAAAAAAAATCATTTTTCAATTAAACGTAGTGTTGTCTAATGGATCAAGTTGGTTCAGCTTTAACCAATTTATGACAATCTAACACTTAAACTACTTAAAATTGACTGACTTATATATTAAATGAACTAAAATTATATAAATGTCTGAATTTATCCCTCGAAAACTTAAAACTAAACAATTAGAAATAAATGGCTAAAAAAAATTAGAAATAATTCAACTTATATGTTTCTTTATTATATATAAAACTTGTATTTATTCACCGTGGTTATTATCTCTAATTGTAATATTCTGTCTAATTTTTCAAAAAAAATAATTGACCTACGATCTATATTTATATATCATTTAAATATAAAAAAATTCAACTAAATAAATTACTAAATTAAATTTTATCTAAGTTTGGCTAAAATGTATAAACTCTATATAAATTTTGAATTATGTGTAAATAACTCATATCACCTTTTATATTTGATAATAAAATATCTTTATTTTTTAAATTCGTGCACATTAACTTGCTATTAACTAATTTGTTAATTCATTAATAGACAAGTAATTAAATGAATCACTATACTTCATTTTTTCTTTGTATTGACAACTCCATTAAAATTTAATATATGTACAAATAATTTTCTTAAATTTAAAATCATGTATAAATAATTTGATAGAATATCATATTTTTGTTACTCAGATAATTTAATGACAGGAGTTACTTTGTTTATATAATACCTTGCGCACCATTCTTCAAGGTCGTTCTCTAAAAAAAGACAACAAAGGTTAATTTAGGCTGATATAATCATTCCAAATGTATTACGATAATTCTATAAATAAATAAATATATATATATATATATATATATATATATACACACATTATTACATTTTCTTTTTTCAAATACACTTCAAATAACCAAACGGGTTATAAAAGAGATGATTGCAACGAAGACAAATTTAAATTATATTAAATCTTATATTTTCCCCAAATATTAATTTACCCCTGACAATAATTGTCTATCCACGCTTGCCTTCAATATGGCGTTTGGAATTATACTTTTCCACATCAATACAGAATTGTGATTTACAAAAATATAAATAATAAAGACAACCAAACATGGTAGGGGAGCCATCACTGTTGACAAAAAGTATTGAATTTATCACTGATATATTTTTCTCTATTCTCTGATTTCAGACATTTAATTATTTTCTTAGATTCACGTTCTACACGCGCTTTGAAAGTTTTGAAAACTTCAAACACATTTCCATTTCTTTTAATTGGATACACCCAATATTTCCTGGAGTAGTCATCAATGAATAACACAAAATACTTTGCTCCTCCATAGGATAAGATCAGTGTTTGCTAAACATCTGAGTGCATTAGGTCTAAAATAGTTTTACTTTTCTTTTTAGAATTGTTGAACTTCAACCTATGCTGCTTACTTGTAATACATTGCTTACAAAAAGGTAGGGAAACCTTTTTTAGTCTAGGAAGAAGATTCCGTTATGCAAGAACCTATAATCCACGTTTTGACATGTGGCCAAGTTTACGGTGCCACAATATCATTGATTCCTCAGCTGCTGGATCAGTTGAAGCAACTGAGACTTCTCCTTATTGTTGTGTTTCTCCTTTAAGCATATATAGGTTAGTTGTTATCTTTTCTGCTTTCATAACTACAAGCACGCCTTTAATGACTGTCAGAATGTCATCCTGTATTTGGGTTTTATATCCATTGCTATCGAATTGTCCTAATGACAATAGATTTTTCTTAAGACCCTTCATATGTCGGACCTATTAAATGGTGTGAGTTGTATCATCATACATATTTAGTTTGATGGTGTTTATTCCAACAATCTTCAAGAAACGATCATCTCCCATAAACACATATCCTATAGAAACACGTTTACATTAGTGGAACCACTCTCTCTGTGAGGTCATGTGTCATGTTGTTGCTAAGTCTACAAGCCAGATGTCACTAAACATACTTCTGCCATCAGCAACTGTTGTTGCCTCACTGTATAAGACTTCTCCGTCATCTGTGGTACTTACAACACATCCCTGAGCACTTGACAATTCAATATATTTGCCTTTGGCCTCTGCTTTCTTCTTCAAATTCCAACACTTATTTTTGTAGTATCCCCTTTTGTTACACTTAAAACACCTAATATTATTCTTGCTATTTGATTTGGATCTACCTCGATTATGGCTCCTACTTGCGTCTCATTCTGTTGATCTTCTTCTCATCACTGCCAATGCTTTCGCTTGTTGTTAACAAATTAACCTGTCTTCCATGTTTTTGCGTCGATTTTCTTCTTCTAGAATAACTAATGCAATGTCATCAAAAACTAGGTAGTTCACAAGAACATTATTGGTCAGATTGATGACAAGTTGGTCATAGGAATCGAGTAGGTTTTAAAGCAAAATTTCAGCACATTCATTAGCCTCTATTTTGTAACCCAACGATGTAAGTTGAGAAAATAGAGTATTCAGAGTGTTGACATGCTCCTTCATTGAAGTTGTTTTGGACATTCAGAGAGTGTATAATTTCCTTTTAAGAAAAATTTTATTGTGTAATGATTTGCCCTCATACAATTTGGTTAGATGATTCTAAATTTCTTTTGTCATCTTCTTCTCTATGCTAGGCAATATCTCATCTGCAAGTGCTAGATGAAGATTTGAATTGCATTTCCGTCCATCTTGTTCCATTTATTTTCATCTATGAATTCCATCAGTCTTTCAATGATAATTACAAGACAATTATCTTTCTCAAAATGACCTTTATCTTTAGCTTCTACAGTGAAAAGTTACTATCGTTGAACTTTTCAATCTTAAATTTTGTTGTTATTGCTTCAATTACAGTTTATTTGTGAGCAAAAATAGCTTCTGCTATTTTTCGTGAATAATAACTGTACATATGAACAGTAATCATATGTATGAATAGTCTACCTACATGTGAATAGTATACAGTACATTAAGTGAAAATAATCTTACTTATTTTTATATGTGGAAGATCACTATAATAGTGGCAACTGCAGAGCATACAATAAGTAGATAATAGCACACTCAAATAGGCTTTGATACAAAAATTAAAGCACATAGACACCGGATAAGAATAAAATTGTAGCAAATAATTTGAGATGACACACAGAATTTAATGTAAAAAAATCCCAATATGGTAAAAAACCATGAACAAAGAAGAAATGATTTCACTATGAGAAAAAAATATGAGTTACGCATTCTCTTTATATAACAAGAATAATATACTAATAGAAGAATACTATTCTCACAACTCTCTATATATCTCACAAATCTTTCTTTATATAGGATTACTCTTTTCTTTGTTGTGATAAATGAGGTTTTGAAGCTCTCTATTTATAGAGAAGAATGAGGGACTTAATTGCAATTTTTTAATGACTAAATTGCAATTATAAAAATTTTGTACCTTTTTTTGTCAATTTTAGTTACCTAACACACCAACTTTCCTACCTTTTTTGACATGATCTTAAAATTTTAAAATTGTTTTTAAAGATTTAAGAACGAAATTCTTTTTTATTTGGAATATTATCTTGCAATTCTTTTATTATGTGTTATCAAAGTCTTAAAACAATATCATTTGTGAAAAAAAAAAAGTTGGTCTTTAAATTTTTTAGAATAATTTTAAAACTTAATATCTTTGATAATAAATATTTTAAACTTGTGTGCTTCACTGTAATTCTCTAAGACGCAAAGAAGGTATAGGTGTTTGAATAAATTAATTAAGAAGATATTATAATTGAAGGAAAAAATAAGAGTGAGAAATAATTTTTTTGAAAAAATTACATTTAAGACAATAAAATAATTTTTTTAATGAAATATAGATATATATATATATGTGTACATCATAATATATATAAATTTAACAAAAAATGCAATGCATATAAAAAAGAAGTAATCATATTTGATATCTATTCTGTCTTAAAAATTAAGCTTGATTCCCTAAACATTTTGACATATATTACAAAAATTTTTCCTCTAATTTACTTTGACTAAAAATAAATTCACTTCCTTTACTATATAATATTGTGATTTTATTTTTACTATGAAAATGGTTAAGTTGATGTTAAAGTCCATCATAAGAATATAATTTTATTATTCAAACGACAGAAGATAGTTATGTTATTCACTTTTTTAAAAGCATCATATTGCTTACAAAATTAACTTCATTGGATAAAAAATTAATTAACAAGGAGTCAAATGTAATTTTTATAACAAGAAAAATACCAAGTATACTTTACTCAAACTTCGAAATTTGGTCATGTAAATTATTTTATGATATTACCACACGTGATTATTGTAGATATAAAAAATTACGTATAAATCTAATTTCAAAAAGTGTCAAAATATTTAAGAATTTGTTTTTTTTTTCCCCTAATGTATCAAAATGACATGAGAAGTGTGGTTCTAGTGTTGGTTTGAGAAAAGTAATATCTAAATTAAAAATTCAAATAAAGCTTACCATACCAAAAAAAAAAAAGGGAGGGAGGGAGGGAGGGGGGGGGGGGGGGGAAGATAGTAAAAGTTAATCTTAATAAAATTAGGTCGAATGAATTTAAATTATTAGGTAATGCTAACCTCATAGTGGATCATCATATTGGCGTTGAAACTAGGATAGTCCTGAATAGGAAAGTTGGTGTTCTATGAAAGTGGTTATAGTGTTCTATGAAAGTGGTTATAGCCTTTGAAGCTAAAAGTTGTAGCCCCACACACGTGCAACATCCAACATAAAAAGAATCAAAATCTAAGTCAAAATCCACTGATTACTACTTCTCATCATTCCAAGATCCATCTCAATTCTCCAACTTTACACCCTCCAAAAAAATCCACCCTTCAGTACAGTAGGACTAGTTTAGTAATAAAGCTCTCATATTCAATATTAATAAAAATAAATACTATAAATTAAAATATAATAATAAATTAAAAAAATTATCGATCAAAAGAAAAAAAAAAAACATATCCTATGTAACTAAGTGAGCCTCAAATAGAAACAGTATATATATTAGAAATATTAGAGCTTCTTAGTTATCGTATTCTTTTGAATAAATAATTAATTGGTGCATGATAAATTGAAGTGCTGACCTTCCAACAAGAAAGTAGTGAAGTCGCGGTCTGAAAGCGGTGATATGTTAAAGTGCACTAACCTTACCGTCTACCCTTGACAATCACTTCATTACATCTCACAGAAAACGACACACATGCACGTACACACATACATATATATATATATATATATATGATTCAAAAATAATAAATAGAACATAGGGAAAAAAGTATTCTGAATAATTTGGAATTCTTATTAATAATAAAGTGATCGAAAAATATTTTTGTATAAAATTCTAAGTATAATTTTAAAAGTAACATGAAGTTGAAAAAGAACTATGCGTAAGATGAAAAATATACTATCAATCTAAAATTCATTAAAAAAAAGTCATTAATATGTGATTTTATAATTAAGACTTAGTTAATTGCTCATTAGCTTAAATATCAAGCTCTAAATCAGCTTTTTGAAATAATATAATATGTTTGAAAATTTAAACCATACTAAAAATTATCTCCATCAAAAATAAGATTATTCATTTAAGTCTAATAATTCATTTGGAAGAATTACTTTCTTATCTTTTACTTATTACAAAATTGTCACTTTAATACTTTACTTATTCTTAAAATAATTTTTCATTTATAAAAAAATATTACGCTTAGTATTTCATTTTTTAAAAAAAACACCAAATTTAATTTGTTAATTTTGAATTTAAGGTATTTCTAAACAAACTCAACTTGATATTTTTTTTTAAAAGTACCACCAAATGTGATATTTTTCAATGAAATTTTGAATATTACAATGAGTGAAAGATTAAAATGACAATTATACAATAAGTAAAGGAGAAAAAAAAATTATTATCAATTAATAAGATTTCAAAATAATTGGAACTTCAAAAAAAAATCTTTTCTTTTTCCGATGATAGTGTGTTTGCAATTCATATTCCTTAGAAAAACAAACATGGTATAACACAAATAGAGGCAGCCTGCAGACAAAGGAGAAGTTACAAGGAAAGGATAAATGTATAAGACTTGTTAATGTTGGAGGAATCAAAAGATCCCCACAATCTGATATGCTACGAAATGTTTTTCTTATATATATATTTATATATAGACTATCATTTGGTTCCCATAATGTGGGTTACAAATAATTCAGTGTGGATGTTAGACCCGACAGAAGAAGCACATGGGAAGAGGATGGGTGATAATCCAACAATAATCCATCTTCAATAAAATTTTCATTTTGGGATTATTCAATGATCTTCATGCTTCATATGGCCTATAAATCCCTTTCATCTAGCGAGAAGCCATTTTGTATATATTCATTGTTTTACTTTCTTCCATGAAGTATCGTTTGCCTATTTATACAAATACAATGGTATCATCCAACTTAATCTTATTCAACTTTCTTCTTTTCTTTTTTTTTAAAATTTTTCTCTCTTTCACACCTCAAAATTGTATTTATAAAAACTACATATAACCCCATCAACGATGAGATGGACAATGGAAGAATCATATTGCATTGCTAGGTCCAAACTGGTTAGCTTCTGAGTTGATTTTGAGCAACCCTAATTGAACCTCACTCTTCGAATCAAATATAAACTACACCTATATATTAATATTATGCGGCCTCATAAAAGACTATATTATTTGTTAAATGTATGTATTTTATCTAATTAATGACGTGAAGAATCTTTGTTACATTCGGAAACCTCTATGGAAACGTGCTCGCATGTTTGTGTATTTTGAAAAGCCTACTGTGAGTTTATGATTTATATGATAATACGATCATGCGTTGTTCTCTTGCATTGACAAACAGCCGGCATAATAAACTTAGACTAAATGATATCTTAATTTATTCTGTGTCACACTAATCACCAATTATAACTTAGATTATCATAAAATGACAAGATTGTCTTCGGTGATTGAGGAGCTTAATTCAAAGCATGCAATGTTTTAATAATTGTATGCATTATTTGACATCGTAAGGTCAGAGTCAGGCAAAAAAATAAGAGCATATTTGTGTTAACAAATGTATGGTCACGATTCGTTAGAATTCTTTTTTTAAAAGAAAATGATTATAGTCAATTTTCTTGTCTTAAAAAAAGGTTTTTGAAAATGCTTTCTTTGAATAATATTTAAAAAGAAAGATAAGGGGTAGGAAGGTGGGTGATGATGTGAGCAATGATGTACTAGAGATAGTGAATATATGACGAGACTTTTTTTTTTAAGAAAAGAAGTTTATATTTTAAATTTTAAAATTTAGATTCAATATTGCTAAGTTCAAATTTAGATATTTCAAATATAAGCTTGAGAGTGGGTATTTTTATTTTCAAAATTATTATTTTGATTTAAGTAGAGAAGTAGATATCAAACTCGCAAGTTTTTATTAAAAAAAAAAATGTGTCTCTAAATTCAAGCCCAAGCCTTGGCTCAACTTAGTTTGAGGTGCAATCCATACAAATAGTTTCTGTATATTTTTATTTTGTAAAAATATTTCTTGAAAAATTACACAAATTCTTTAAATCATTAAATTATTTTCAAGAAAATATTTTAAGAAAAATAAACACAAAAAATTTGTTACATTTTTTTTCTAAAAATCAAACGAAGCCTATATGTTTATTATCTGATTTTTTTTTTTAATAAATATATCCAGAATTTCTGTCTACAACTCAACACACCAGAGCATTTTGTTTTCTTCAAAAAAATCCATGTCATAATCTTATAATAAAAAAATAATAGGAATTGAATTTTTTAAGTTTAACATTTTGTTTAAAAAAATTTTAGGCTTAGGTAAATAAAGAGAGATATGAAAAAAAGATCATATACGAAGTCAATTATATGCTACTTATTATAACTTAATGACAGTAACGTAGACATTTAAAAATGTAAATCTTATCCTTAGTACTTACTGTATGAGAGAGTTTAACCTTCAAAGTAATTTCATAATTTACAACTTGGTCGTCTTCATGATTTTTTTTGGGCCTAAATTCAATAATTTTATTTTAATAATTAATTTATTGATTTAATTATATCAAGTGATCAGAAGAGATAGGGTAGGGGTTTGTCGAGGACTCCGTTTAGACCTAATATGTACTAAATTGAAATAAACTGATTACTTGTCAATTGTGCCTTAATTAAATGATAAAAATAATAAATTAATTATAACTGTATAAAAACTCACTTGCTATTTTTAATAACAGATGGGACATTAATATAAATACCAATTCGAAAGATTTTATGATCATAGAATAGATGTTACTGCTAATTAAGTGACCGCCGAAAAAGCAAATATTAGTGGGACTCCATATATAGGCCCAATATGGAAATGGGCCTATTTGTTGCATGCCGGCCTAAACCTTAAATTGAGGACATTCCTAGACCAAAAGTATAAACACCAAAGAATTTAGGACGTTCTACGTGACATGCTTGTCCACTGACATTAACTAGCGACCTATTGGAAAAATCATCTTTAATAACGTGAAATTTTTAAAATTTTAAGGATTATGTCTTAAGATTTCTTTGTTATGTTTTCAAAGTCTTAAAATAAATTTTTTTTAGAGCAAAAAGATAATTTTTAAGCAATATGAAGGCCAAGATTGTAAATTATAATATATATTATTTTTAGTAAATATATATTATGTACAAAATCAAATAAATCAAGACGAGATATTTGATACAATTATAAAATTAATGACATTAGTGTAATTACTATGTTGCACACTAATATAAAGATATGTGGCAACGACGTGCTAAAATATACTGATCACATGCTAACTTAAAATAATTTGTTATATTTATGTTTTAACCCCAATATTTTTTATAATTTATTTATAAACCTAAAATTTTTGTTTGAAAATTTTAATTTACTTCATATATTTCATATTTTTCCTAGTAACTCCCATAAATACATTAATTTATAAATTAAAAATAAGGATAAATTAGAAATATGGGGAGTTGTTAGAAAAATATTGGAGTACAGGAGTGAGTGAACAAATTTATTAACTTACGTTTTGTGGGAGTTATTAGGAAATAAAAAATAGAGAGGGTAAATTGAAAATTAAAAAAAAATTAGGTTCAAATATAAAATTTAAAGAATATTAGGGCTAAACTATAAATACAAGATATTATTTTAGGTTGACATATACTTAACATATTTTAACACGTCATTATCATATATCATTATCTTAATGTCTCGCATAATGATTACACCAATATAATCACTTTTATAGGTTACACTAAAGGTTTTACTATTAATTAATAATGCGTCATAATGGGCACTATTAGAGCTATTTGTATAAGATTACAATATAGAATATGCATGAAATAGAACATGTTTTTTATTTTTTAAATAAATCATATTTTATATAATACATCTAATAGACTAACATTTTGTGATTTATAAACTAATTTTAAATACATATACATATACACGCACGCACGCATATACACAAGTGTATGTGTGTATGAGTTAACAATGACAATGATAATAATGATGATAACAACAACAACAACAATAATAATAATAAGACATAAGACATTAATTTTATCAAATTTAGAGGTAATGAGAGACTAAAAAGTTATAAACAGATGTAACATCATTAAAAAAAACAAAAGAGATGAAATATTTTATAAAAATTAGAAAGAGTGGAGGCCAAATAACGATAAAATGAGAAAGTGAAATGCATTAAAAAGATTAAGGAAAAATTGTTGTCACAACCCAAAATAATTTGTCGTGACCGACACATAGACTAATATAATCTAACCAAGCAAGCTTAAAACATTCTTACAAAGTCTATAATATATAAATATATATATATATATATATAAAAGGCATTAAATGCACTTTTAAAATTTAATTCAAAGAAATTTCTTGAAGGTTGCCTAAAATCTGACAACATATTTCTAAAATTCAATGTTTTCTAAACTTGTATAACCAGTTATATTTTAGTGATAATCAATAAATTAGTTTAAAAATTTCTCAAATTATACATTTAGTATAGTATAGGAATAGCCTATAAAAGGCTTACAACACTTTACAATATTTATAAATCTAAAACAACCCGACATCTAGTAGCCATAACTTTGGAGTCAGATGTACATGACGATTAACCCAAAATAACACATCAAAATATCTTAGAGACAAGAAAGTCCCAACTTACTTTATCACTAACTAATTTGCAAAATGTTAAAGAGAGAAGTGTAAGTATACTACTAACTTAGTTAATGCATAAATCAAAAAGTAAGTGAAAGGAGAGACAATAGAGGTTTTAGAGCTTTTAACAAACATTTATTTAAGTAAAGAAATAATTTTTCGAGAAAATAAAAACACCATTTCTAAATCTTACAACTTTTGTATATAGTGGGTATCAAGGAAAGAAGCAGTATCATCATACTCATATTCTTTTACTGAATATGTTTTAACAATTCATACTGTATCCCTTTATCAGATACATCTCAAATATCTTATACCTATATCTCTTTACTAAATATGTCTCAATAATTCATACTCATATCCTTTCACCGGATATATCTTAATATCTCATATCTGTATCCTTTCACTGGATACATCTCAATAGTTCATGCTCGTATCCCTTCACCATATACGTTTTAATAATTCATTTCAATAAGGTGCACCAAGATTGTTACTCTCGCTAATGGCTACGAGGGTCTTATATGAATTCTCATCCATTATAAAATCCATTGAATATAAATAAATTGTGTAAATATGATACATAAATATATAATTTTATTTAAACATATTTATTACCATAAAGTTATTTACATCAAAAATAATCTTAAAGATAAAATAAATAAAATAAAGAGTAGTGAAGAGAGAAGTGACAATAATATAAAGGTTTAAAACGGAAAATACAATAATGTAACAATCACAAAAAAAAAAAACTTAAATAAAATACCAACATAAAACATGTAAATAAAGTAAAGAAGCAATTACAATTAAGAGTTTTACTATAGCTTTTCTCATTTCATATAATACTTTAAATTTATATAATATAATATAACATTCACTTTGCACTTCTCTTATACCGAGTGTTTTTCATAGTAGCAATAATTCATATAATTTGGTAATGTCATTTATATTTGTACATATTAGATCATATATACGCATTTGAAAAGTTTGCAAGAATATAGATTTATTTCCTCATAAGACATAGAGCATATAATAAAGAAATTGAAAGTTAGACAAGAAAATAAAGACATTTGGTGAAATGAAAAGTGCTACTTTGCTAATTATACACTCATCGATAGGGTTAGATAGTAGAGATTCCCTATTCCTATTGCATAGCTCGAATTAAAGAGGTCCCTACAAAGTTACCTCTCACACGCTTCTTCTCCAGCCTCTTTTTCCAGTTTGAATGAGAAAATTAAAAAATATTTATATTATTTATAGAAATTGTCAAGTTACTATGCAACTTACTATTTGACACTATGCAAACAGTAACAAAATATTTTTTGCCAAAATTTGCACAGTAACCACACGTTTTTGTTGACATTTACTTTGCAAGTTACTATGTAATGGTTAAAATTGTATTTTTATCTCTGAAAATATTTTTTTATTTTAGTCCCTAAAATAAGTTAAAATTATAATTTGTACCCTGAATAATATTTTTTCCTTTCATTTTAGTCCATAAAATTCTATTTTATTTTTATAATGTTATTCTTAAAATTCATACAAATATATAATTTTTTTTTTTGGGTTATTACAATTGCAATCTTAACTCTTTTAAATTCATATAATTGTTTATACATTAACATGTAATCTTTGGTACCCTTGAGATACCTCATAACCTTCTTTGCAGCTCTCCAGTGATCCATTCCTGGATTACTTTGATACGTGCCTAACATTCTAACTGCAAATGCAATGTCAAGTTTTATACAAACTTAAACATACATAAGGCTTCCAATAGTAGAGACACATGGAATGTTATGCATTTGTTCCCTTTCTAACTCATTTTTGGGGCATTGGTTCAAATTAAACTTATCACCCTTCACAATAGGTGTTATACTTAGTAAGCAGTCTTTCATCCAAAATCTCTTTAAAACTTTATTGATATAGGTTTCTTATGACAGACTTAAAATGCATTGAGCTCTATCCCTATGAATCTTAATGCCAATGACATAAGATGCCTCACCCATATCCTTCATATTAAAGTTCTTATTGAGAAATTGTTTTATATCATATAGCAACCTTTTATCATTAGTTGCAAGTAATATGTCATTCACATACAGCATAAGGAAACAAATTTTTCTCCCACCGACCTTCTGGTATGTACATTAATCCATGACGTTCTCTACGAATCCAAATGAATAGATAACCTCCTCTTTTATATCCATATTAAAGAATGTCATTTTCATATCCATCTGATGTAACTCTAAATCAAAATGCGCAACTAATGCTATTATTTTATAGAGGGAATCCTTTTTTGATACAAGAGAGAAAGTCTCCATGTAATCAATTCATTCCTTTTGAGTGAATCCCTTGGCCATGTGTCTTGCCGTATATCTTTTGATGTTACCTAATGAATCTCTTTTTGTCTTAAAGACCCATTCACACCTAATGGCCCTAGAACCACTAAGAATCTCAATGAGATCCCAAACTCCATTGGATGTTATAGAATCCATCTCTTCCTTCATATCATTAGCTACAATTCAAATTCTCTATAACTAATGGCTTGTGATAACGTCTCAAGATCATTTTCAGTTCCTATATTGTAGTCAAACTCTTGTAGATATATTGCATAATCACTACAAATAGCTAACCTCTTAATCCTAGTTGATCTTCTTAAGGTTGAGTCAATATTCTCTTAGAGAGTAAGTTCCTCAACTGGTTACTCAATAGGCTCAGATAGTTGTTCAACAACTAGATCTACTTGGTCCTGGTTAACTATTTATGGTTCTTCATTGATTAGTTCTTCATTATCTATTTGTACATGAAGGGAATGAATAATAGCTAATTTATCACTTGGTATGGGAGCTTGAGTATCCAAATGATTATTTTCATAATTTAAGTCCCAAGTTTGATCACTCCCACTAATCAAGTCATTCTTAAGAAATTAATCATTTCTTGATTCCACAATCCTAGTGTTATAAGATGGACAATAAAACTTATATTTCTTAGACCTTTGGGCATTTATAATAAAGTAGTCACTAATGATCCTAGGGTCTAGCTTCTTTTCTTATAGATTGTAAACCCTTACTTTAGACTGACATTCCCAAACATGTATATGTCTTAAACTTGGTTTCTAGCCTTTTATTAATTCAAATGGTATTTTCTCAACAGCCTTAATTAGAACTTAGTTAAGATTATACACAATTATCTTAAGGGCGTTTGTCTGCAAGGACTTAGGAAGTTTAGAGCTATTAAATATGCTCTGAACCATGTCCAATAATGTTTAGTTTCTTATTTCAACTACACCATTCTGGTCTAGAGAACAAGGCATAATGTATTGGGCAACAATCTCATGATCTTGAAAAAAGCCTTGCAAATAGACCCAATGATTGTCCATCTTCAATTTATGGATCATAGTACTTACCACCCCTATCTAATCTAACTATCTTTATTTGTTTATCACATTATTTCTCTACTTCTGCTTTGAAAACTTTAAAGGCATCCAATGCCTCATACTTGTTATTAAGCAAATAGAAATACATATATCATAAGTAATCATCAGTAAAGGTAATAAAGTTTTCGAACTACTTGAGTCTATATTTAGACTATATATATCAATATGTATGATCTCTAATAAGGTGAAACCCTTATTGGCATATTTCTTGATCTTATTAGTCTGCTTACCCTTAAAAGCAATTTACCTAAGTCTCAAAATCAATAAAGTCAAGAGCATTTAATACTTCTTCCATTACTAACCTTTTAACCCTCTCTATTGAGATATGACATGGTCTATGATGTAACAACATAGATGAATCTTCATTAGTAACGCATTGTTTAATACCTATGCTACTAGCAATGAATCAAGCAATCTATTGTCATGTAATTGAATTTAAAAAAATACCATCATTAATTGTACCATTTCCAACAAGATCATATTTATAAATAATTTCAACAAATTATTCAAAAATTCAAAGAAATATCCCAATGGTACAAGCTTTGAAATTGAAATCAAGTTTCTAGATAAACTTGATACATAGAAAGTCTTATTCAAAATCCAAACAAAATTAGTGTTTAAAACCAATCCGAATGTCCCTATAGCCTTATCTAATAAGCTCATCTTATTGCTTGAATAAATTTCCTGCTCATTTACTGTCGACTTCCTTTAGTTTAAAAAGCCTTGCATGGAATTTGAAATATAAATTGTCGAACCGGAATCAATCCACCATGCGTAACTATTAACATCTACCATGTTAGACTTATAACAAATGAACGAGATTGAGTTACCTTCCTTTTCAAGCCAAGTTTTAAATTTGTTGCAGTCTTTATTCACATATCCCTTCTTCTTGCAAAAAAAACACGTGGTTTACTTCTTAAAGTCATCATGGACAGGTGCTTTGCCCTTCTTGTTTTTCCCTTGTGTTGCTACATGTGCACTCTCTCCTATTTCTACTAAGAGCCTTCATTCCTCTCAAACACATATAGTCACTAAAGGCTAGTATTGAGCCAATTAGGAATTTAGAATGAAGTGCACTAAGAAGGAATTTGACATGTCAACCTCGAGTGTCTTTAATTAAGTTGCAATGTCCCTTATCTGCATAATATGTTCTCGTACATCAGGGTAAATAATTTTGTCATTAAGGTGCTTGCTAAAGCCTTTTTAGGTTATTCAAATTGTTCCTCTATAGCTTTTAGCAAGTCACAGACGTTTTCATGCTTTCCTATCAATCCACGTATAGTAGTAAATATCTTAGTTTTAATATATATCATATTGATGCGATTTGATCGCCCCTAATGTTCATAAAGAATTATATCAAATGTACTATAGGTATCTGTAGGTGCAGGAGATTCATCCTTCCTAATAGCATAGTCAGCACCCTAATTGGAGGAGAATTCTCTCCTTCCAAATTTTGTAATCATCCTCATTCAATTTGGGAACTTGAAAATTAGAAATATTAAGTGGTTGGAAAGTTGCATAAAATTAAATGCTCATGTCAATATTTGATACAACTTTACAATTTCTTTATAATATATTCCACCCATGTAAAACATGTAAATTAACACATAACCCTAATAACAAATAAAACTACCTGTGGGCTAATTTTTATTTAATTAGGTTCATGCACAATATGATGAAACTAGCAAATAATAACATTTTTCTCAATCCTTGTGGGCAAATAAAGAAAAGGAAAATTTGCTATCCCACCCTAATTAATCATATTGATATGATAACATTTCTGTGGGATCATGATTATCATGTCAAATATGATTGATTATAACTTGATATCATTTACTTTATGTAGTTTTAATACCTTATGTATAATTTTAGAATAACTAAAGGTGTTGTGGCTAATATCTAATTATACTAATTACATGACATCAAAATTTACAAAATGATCATAAATGCTTAAGATGCATAAAAAAGCTTTTAACATAATGGGATTTAATTAATTAATTAAACATAAATGTGAAAAATTAATTAATACAAAATCCCCTTCCTTAATATAAGCTCAGTATGCCATAAATTTTGCTCAAATTTAATTTTAAGATAAGCACAAAATAAATGGCACATAAATATATTTTTCATAAAATTTTGGCACAAGGCCCATTACATATAGACAATGCTATATATTATTCTAGACAAATCATTGTAACACTCACAAAATTATCATAAATGGCATTTAAACTGGTGACATGAAATTTGTTCCATTCTTAAAAATAAAAATGAAGCAAAACCTTTGGGAAGAAGGGAAAGAATAAATTTAAGTAGTGTGGTTTAAATATTATATATGAACTTTGGTTTAGTGGAAAGATCTTGGAACCTTAAATCTGATGGCAAAGTTTCAAGTCTCAACTTTCCACTCTCCCAAGATTTTTTTTTTGTGCTGCCACATGTCCTAACCAAATAAAATTACCAACATGCCCTTCACTTATTTTCTCCCTATCGACACTTTTTTTTTTTCTATAAAATGCTTCCTCCTTTTTCTCTACTTTATGTTGTTGTCTTGCTCTGCCACACCTCTACCACCATCAACTGGCATCCTTTGTCACTGGCAAACCATCTCTGGCCACTGTACGTTGCTATTCCGGCAAAAAAATGGCTAGCTCTTCCCTTAGTTATTGTAAGCCGAAAATTGCTCCATTTTTAGGTAAGTTTGGTTCAATCTTCATATGGGTTCTAATTGCTATTGATATTTTGTCCTTTTGCCTCCACGTGGTGATTAGAATGGTGAGTTTTATGGTGAAATTCTAGAAATGCTCAGGTTCAGACCTAGGGCTAGTTAGGGACCAATCTAACAAATTTTTAGATTTTTAGGGTCAAACATAGAATTGTATGAATTCTGGAATTTAATTGTTAAGGTTGGAATATTAGGAATACTATTAATTTTTATGAAGTGGAATCTTATTGTTGTCCATGTTTAGGCTTATTTGAAGGTGATGGAAAATTTTAAAATATTGCAAATTGGGATTTAATTGAGTATTTAGAAATAAGAAATATAAAAGTCAGTATAATTAGATTGGCAATGTTAAATTGATGAAAAGTTAGCAAGGCACATGGTGGAATCAAAGAAAAATGAAATAAGGTTAAGGCATGAATCTTAAGTGGTAAATAAGAAGATATATGCATGAATTTGGTTATTGAGATAATATATTGATAAGAGAATATGAACTAAAGAAAGAAAAGTTTCTTTAGTAAGGTGTGTGTTTGAGACAATGATATGGGTTGGTATAGAACATGTAAATATTTTGGTTGTCCATAGTAAGTCCTTCCAATTTATGAATGTGCTAAGGGACGATATAATAAGATCAAATAAAATGTGTATTGGTGATGGTGTGGATTAAGGAAATTTCTTCTTCTGTGTTATAGGGATTTATCTTGAGGAATATCCCATAACTAAGGAAAATAAGTAAGGTTAATCAAAATACTTTACCAACCAGGTAAATGGTAGCTCACCCAATAGTATTACATGTTATATGATGTTGTTTACCATTTATAGTGTTATGTAGTGGAATTTTTATGGTTATTGTCCATAAGCTAATAAGGGAATAAATTACTAGACTTGATTAGTCTTTCAAATAAATTATGAATTGTATGTGGTGCTACATAACACTTATAAACCAGATATAATATCATCAACAGAAATATTACAAAATATTCACTAACATGTTATTACGATGTGATGTCCATGCACAAACCATCAAAAAAAGGGATTGTATGACAAATGAGTATTAGATGGATTAATTAGCGTGAGCTTGTGTTTTATGATCGACTAATTTAAATTTTCCAAGGGCAAGTGCCCTTGACCGATGAATATAGTTTCCCTGAAGGCTGTGGGCCCTCGACTAAAAAATATATTTTTCTAAGGACTGAGTACCATTGACCGACTTGGTTACCATAGAAGTAAGTCTATGACCATCATTTTATATTGCACAGTTGTAATTCGTTTCTATTGAATAAATGACAAATGACATTTCCTTATTACAGTAAGGGTTTAAATGTTAATTAACAAATTTCTAGTCACTTTAAAGGTTAGGCCAACAGGCATAGTATCTAAAATATGAGAACTTATTATGAAATAATTTGCACAGAACACTACATACCTCAAGGTATTTGTATTGATTATATTACTGGAATGCTACTCGTTTATATTTTCTTTACTTTTAGATAACCACCCAGAGTAGCGTCTTGAGCGTGAGAGTTAAAAGAATTTTACTTATGTTGCAGGGGTTATGGTTCCTCATGTTGTTAAAGTATCATACTTTTGTAGTAGTGCAGTATATGGCCAAAATGTAAATAATTGTATATATATATATATATATATATATATGTGTGTGTGTGTGTGTATATATATATATATATATATGACCACAAGTAGATTCCTCATTTCTCTATTTTGGTAGAATTTTATCGGTTGTTGGCTATGATGAGAGCTGAACTCTCTTTTCTGAACTTCAATGAATTGGTAGATTATTGTAGCATTTTTTGTATATCTCATTTACAGAGGAAACTTTGTCAAAATTTTTATACGAAATTTGATTGATAAACTATTTAATATTAAGGTTTCCGTGAACTTATGTTATTGTATAATTTATAGATTACTTTAATCAATTAGAAAAATGTAGTACTGGTATTCCCGTTATCTATGACAGTTGAATTCAAGGTGTAACAATCATAGTCATTAAACACAATCCAAATCAATGGTTAGCACATTGGCATGCTCACCCATGTGTCTAGGTTCAACTTTTAGCATGGCCAATATAATTTATTTTTATTCAAATGATGTTCAAAAAACAATTTAATGAACCAAAATGAGCTCATACATGCCTAGTAAGCCCTGAATAAGATTGTGGCCCATCAACAAAAAAATATTCCAGAAATTCAAATGGCTGCATAATAAATCAGAAAATTAAAAAGGCTCAAAGATGAAAACCCAATGAGATCTAGGATTAAACAAAAACCCATTAGGTAATAGAAATTCAGAAATAAAATAAATTGATGTGGACCAGAAACATGAAAAGAGGCGCAGAAAAAACAAAAAAAACCAATGAGTACGGAAACTTAAGGCTTGGATCTCATGGATGTATTAGTTAAAAATACAATAAACCAAATATGTATATATGGGCAACCTGGAAACTACATTTATATATATATGTGCCTTTCATGGAACGAAAACAATGATTTTGAAAGGGTTAGAGAACACTAAACCACAAAGGCAAGGGTTCCAGTAAGGAAGAAACACTCCAATTAAAAATAGAAGTTGAGATGAGTTCAAATAGCTATACATATATGTGCGCATCAGGGGGGCAAAGTATATAAACCACATGTATATCGTGGAACAAAAATTATGTACAAATGGCGAAGTACTGTATAAATGTATGATATATGTATATGCATAATAAATTCTGAAATTAGAAGCATGGTAGAGGTAAATATAGCTCTAATACTAACTATTAGATATATATAATACAATAAATAATTAGTATATTCATAATAAAATAAATATGATACAGAATTACATATACCTTCAGGTTCTTCAAAATTCAATATACCAAAATATAAAATAAAACACACACTATATATAAGTTTTTTTAAAGTTTTATTTCTCACTATTACTATTAGATGGCGTAAATAAAAAAAATTAGTATGAAAAATGAAGTCAATAACCCTCATATTTGTGGAAAAAGGTTGAAGCTCACTTTCTATTAAAATAGATATTAAAAAATGAAATATTCTCATATTATGCTCCATATAAGTATTCAAAAGCAAAACATTCACAAATTATGCTCCAAATGAGTATTCAAAAAAATATAATATGATCATGTTATGCTTTCTAAAATCTCAAAATAATTGAACCACAATCTAATGAAATTTTGCATCTAGAATATTAATAACCAATATTTTAAATATTCTAAAAAATAACCAAACATAAAATTTCTTATACATATATGAAAATAATAAAGAGTCGTCCCAGGAAATACCCAGGATTTGATCAAAGGCTATATATATATATATATAATTTTATACTTTGTTAACGAAGGTTATGGCAATTTGGCCTAACATGTTGGCAGAAGAGGATGACAATAACCATGACATTAACTACAATTTCTTTTAACTATCCGCAGTTCTCTAATTATTTGTAATACAAAAATTTATTTCAGGTATTATAAATAAAATTAGAAACTGGGATGAAATGTTGCATTCATCAGAATTCGCTTTTTTTTTTTTATCATAAAAGAAATTCATTTGTCCTCTCTCAGCCATATCCATCAAAGGAACATCTACATATCAATGCACAATTATTGTTTGATTGCAATCAATATTCATAGGTTTTCAATTAATATTGTTATATGCATATACTTTAATGGCTGTGCATTGCACGGATTACTGACTTACTGCCAGGATGATGCTATCTGACCAATACATGCCGTCAATTCATTCAAAAGGTTGTTATGAGAATTGAGATCGAACAAGAATAATTAAAAAACTGGAATTTTTTTTATAATTTAGAATTAGAATATTTTTGTTGTATTAAAAACTAAAATATAGTACTGACTCCTGAGTCTATTACTCTAATTATTGATAATTTGAGTGAGTGCACATCAATTCCATCGTATCTCAGACTTTCCGTTTACAATCTCAATTTTATTTCTGACCTAACTTCCCACTCCCCACCTACCAACGGTGGAAGAAGAAACGAAGTAATGTCACCAAACACACGAGGTTGTTGGCTATTTTCATAGGATTTTAATGGCAAAACTAGCGGCTGTAGATCTTCAGCAGTTTCAAAAGGAAAATTGTTGGTGGTTGTATTGCATAATTTTTGAATTTATAGATCAAAAATTTAACACTGCGTACGGATTAAATATTGAAATTCTAATTGTCCGGACACCAATTCACGTATTTGTTTCATATGAATCGTTAATTTCATACTCTTTTACGAAATCTAAATAAAAAAACTCGTACTATATGCTTTTTGTTATGACATTCTTTGTCTTTGGTTTTTTGAGAACAATGGTATCAAGATAATTTGTGCACATTTATTTTGGATGCAATCATAATATTATGTGCATTAATGCACTCATAATAATAAAAATTTATCATTTGACGCTAATATAAATAATGATAGTTACATAATTTTAATATTATTATTTTTTAGATTAAAATTTAAAATCATAAATTATATAACTTTATATATAAATTTAAAAAACAATACACAGTCAATGTTTAATTATTAAAAAATTTACATATTTACATTATGTGACAAATTTTTATTTTATGAATACATCGATACACTTAATATTATAATTGCATGAAAATATTACTCTAATTAATTATTTCTTCAAAATCCCATTTGTTAAGGACTCCATACATTCATAAAAAGCACATTTCTTACAACCATAAGCATGGCTTTTGATTGGTGGGTGTCCGAGCGAGCTACTGAGTCATCCACGGCAACTCCATTAGATTGCCTGAAAATTTGAACGATGACGGACGATGGAACTCAAATGAATTTTCCATATATTTTTTCTTTGAAAAATTTTCTGTAAATTTATCTTTTTTTTTTCTTAATCTATTCATTTTCTCTTTTTTTTTTAAATCTCAACTTTACCAAAAAAAACTTTAAACGGTCTGGATTGCTTGAGGGACGCAGTGAGCTCTGTGGTTTCTGCACATATTTCAATGCCTAAATCAATGATGAAACAAAGTAATAATTGTGAGTAAGTACATTATCCACCGTCGATCTGAACAATTTCTGAGATTTTTGCAGGTGTAATGATAACTGTTCAAATCGACAAAAGAATATTTAAATTTAAGTCAAAATTTTTTAAAACAAAATATTTGATCTCAAAATAATTTAATAATTTACAATTTTTTATTATAAATGTCTTAAATTAGTAGTTTTTTAAAAAGACAAATATAATTTTTATCTCTTTTACTTTTACCATAAGATTAATTTAATTCTTCAAAAATAAAAATATCAAAATAGTTCTCTAAAAATAAAATTTTTCATAAAAAAAAGTTTCTCCTCAACTCAGTTCATTTTTTAATATGATCAATTTAATATTCCTCATTTTTTTAAAATTAAATTTATATTTTAATAAAACATAAAAAACAGAATTGTATGTCTCTTGCCCTTTAAATGTTATTTTTTGTTTTCCTTTTCTGATAAGAATTTCTTTTTGGCAATCAGTGGTATCTGAAACAGTCAGAGAATATTTGGATTAATCATTTCTTCATCAAACCCATTTGTACTGGACGTAAGACATTTACATTTTTTGAGGGCAAGCAAGTATCCAACCACCGTCCGAATAGTTTCTGAGAAATTTAAAGGTGTAATGATAACTTTTCACAATCAAATAATAACAATAAAATATATATATATATATAATTTAATACGAATGAATAGTCCGGAAGATGTGGTGGTACCATACCATGACACAATTCAATATGATCAACTTCATTATATATTGAACCTAATCGAAGATAATAGATTTAATGTACGAAGCCTAGAAATTTAACAATCTTTAATCTATAATTAGAGAAAAAATTAAGGTGCCTAAGTTAAATCCACAGGGTGATGTTGAATGGTTGAGGGTACCTGTTCTTGTTTATCCTATTCATCTGATTTTACTTGCTGAAATTAGGAATGACAAGGGAATAAGCAAAGCAAAACGGTGAATTTATGCTCCCAACAACCCACAACGTGGGGGGCCCACACGTGTTGGGCTCATAATCGCATCGCTTCACTTCACATCACATCAAATCATATCCAGAAGGTTGGAGCAACATGCAGGCCAAATTCATATTCAACGTCACCATTGTTATATGCTTTTTTATTTGATAATTTTCAAATTGGACGTAAGTTCAGAGACCAGAACGTTTCAGAACCCAAAAAAAAAAAAAAAAAAGAAGATGGATTCTCCACTGTGTGTGTCTGATAGGGAGGAAGCAAAAGGAGGAGTGGCGATTTACGGCTCCGCTTTTTTTGACCATAATAGTTGGATTTCCACCAAATTTTGGCCACCTGATACCTTAAAATGTTTATTTATTTTTACACGGTTGACATTAATTTACATCTTGGGCTGCATCTATTCCAATTTTGAATTTTCATCTTATGCATGATTATGTTCTACTTTAAGTTTGAATTCTTTAAACGTCAATATACAACGGTGTCGTTTTTCTAACTTTTTTTTATTTTAAATTAATCAAATTTCATCTTCATACTTTAAGTTTGAATTCTTTAAACGTCAATATACAACGGTGTCGTTTTTTTTAACTTTATTTTATTTTAAATTAATCAAATTTCATTTTCATTCTTTAGTTCTATTTATTCTGAAATCGCTTAATTTTATCTTAAATTTTTATTTTTTTAAATTTTATTTTGTATTAAATTTCTCCTTTAATTTACAAAAATCATTCAAATGTTTATAAAGCCTTTTGATTTAATATTGTTAGAGAGACATGTTTTTTCAGAAGTCAAGAGATCAAGTTAAACTGAACCTAAATAAAAGTAAATATAAAATGAAGAAGTTAAAGTAAATAAAATATTAAATTTATGTTGCCACTTTGGGAGCAATTATAAAATTTGTTGCACTAGCAATCACTATGTGACATGCATAAAAGAATAGATATGTTAATAACATGTTAAAAATGGTTGATTGTACGCTTCTATTTTTAAAATAAATTTATAAACCCAAAATTTTTTTAAATGTTTTCAATAAATCCCCTCTATTTTTTTTGTTTTAGTAAATTCACATAGCATTAATTCATAAATTGAAAATAAGAATAAAATTAAAAAGTTTTAGAGTTATTGAAAAAATAAAGAAAGTGTAGAAGTAAGTTCACAAAGTTATGAACTAATAGTTATGCAAGTTATTGAAAATAAAAAATAGAGGAAGTAAATTATAAAATTATTTTAAAAATTTAGGTTCATAAATAAAATCTAAAAATAAGGGGGTCAAAATATAAATACAACAAACTATTAAGTTAACATACAATCAGTATAATATAATATGTCATTGTCACGTATCATTCTCTTAGTGTGTCATATAATAATTACATTTGTACAACTAATATTATAGTTATACTAAAAAAATTTACCTGAATTTATACTAAAAATTAACACTTTTTCCCTTCTTTGAAATTTATAAAACTTATTTCTAAAATATTTATAACAGGAATCAAATCTCCCAAATTTTATCAAACAGAAAAGTTATATTAAATGGTTTAATGTTATATGTGAGCTCATATCAACAAATCCTCTTGAAGAGTGTATTGGAATTCTTCTGAAAAGGCATAGAATCTAAAACAACTCAGTCCTTTAATTTTACTCTTCAATTTTATTTATTCTAAAGTCCTTTAATATTTTTCTTTTCATATTTTTACATTAATTTGCTATTTTAATTTACCAAAATCATTCAAATGTTTATTAAAACTATAAAATTAGTTTCTAAAAGTTTTTTTTTTGGACCAAAGGCATGCTCCTATCATTTTTAACGGCCCACATACACTAAATATTTTTGGTTTAGATTACGAATAAAACCATCTATAATATGAATAGTATCCAAACAATCCAAATATCATATTTTTAATGTGGAGTTTAAAAGCACCTGCAAGGGACCAAGTAATTTTTTAAAGTTAAGAGACAATTAGATATGAAACTTAAAAAAAATCAACGACAGATGTAAAATTTGAAGTAGAAATTAAAAAGGAACGCAAAACTAAATAAAATCAAAGAGCAAAAGTAAATGTATTGACAAGTTAAATCAAACGCACTTCTATTAAGCTTGCAAGATTTAGGTATATTAAATTAATAAAAGTACGACGATTATAAAAAAAGAAGATAAAATAAATAAAATATTAAATTTGTATTAAAAGATTAGCACATTTTTGCCGCCTTTGACATCTTATAAAACTTCTTTCAAAAATATTTATAACAGGAATCAAATCTCCCAAATTTTATCACACGGAAAAGATCCATCAAATTATTAGATGTATACGCAAGCCCATATCAATAAAATCCTCTTAAAAAGTATTGGAATTCTTCTGAAAAAGGCATAGAATCTAAAACAACTCGGTCACAAGACGTGGAAGATATATGGCCCAACACATAAACTCAACTGAAAAGGAGTTTCTATGCCACTTGTGAATATGAGACTGCTTCAACGTTCAGATATCACAATATTTTCCAAGAAGCATTAAATATTTGCTAATTATCCATATCTTCCATTATTACCCTCACGCCATTATCGCACTCAAACGAAATTGTAGCCTGATGAATCCTGTTATTCGATTATGCTTTTTACTTTTCACCTTTTAACTGTGGATCATACTTTACATGTCGACTTATAAGATAAAGAAGAGACTACTATTTCATTAAAGAAGGCACGGCTTGAAATTGAATTGATGAGCTAAACAACATTCAAAACCTTCAAATACATAGATTCCCAATCAGACCCCATAAATGGACCAAAATGAAAGACAAAAACAAAAAGAAAACAAAAAAGACTTTTTTTCTTTCAGCTTAAATCCAAATCCTAATCACAATATCAAAACAAATGACATTATTTATAAAAACTCAGCGAAAACTTTAGATGAGAGAAAGCCGATTCTTCCATCTCTTTATCATCTAATTCTAAATCCTTCATTTACTCTTCAACAGCAAGAGGCACAGACTCGGCCTGCAACATCACAGGAGTAGTAACAATAAGTTAGAAAGCCGAAAACTTTGCACATTGTAATATGAAATCTCTAAACAAAAATTTGACAGTAATTAAGATTGAAAAAATTACATACCAATTTGCGGTACTTGAGGGCGTAAAACATCTCCAGGTAGCGG
The DNA here is from genome assembly GCA_037074485.1 of Delonix regia. NCBI lineage: Eukaryota > Viridiplantae > Streptophyta > Magnoliopsida > Fabales > Fabaceae > Delonix > Delonix regia. The sequence goes on from CM073451.1 coordinate 38,242,445, forward strand.
CGGCTCTCGGCGCGGTCGAGGTTAGACACATGCTTCCAGAAGCCATAGACGCCGGTGAGAGTCAGAAGCCTCTGAGAGTAGATTTGCCATGTGTACCTGAGCAAGCCAAAGCAAATGCTCTCTCAATCACACAATAAAACAACAATGTGAAGGGTTGGATCCAATCAAATATGGTTCTTTATTGCTTACTTCTCGTGAATACGCTTCAGACCTCCCTTGGAGATGTTGTCCCAGTGAGTTGGATCAGCCTTGCACTTCTCAAAGAAGTCCACAAGGGTCTCAGCGGCCCGGTCGCCGTGGTAGGGGTCAATGTGGAATCCGGATTTGCCATGGACGATGATCTCAGCCGGACCACCGTTGCAGGTGGCGAAAGTGGGCAACCCACAAGTCATGGCCTCGACGACGGTCAATCCAAAAGCTTCGTACAGAGCAGGCTGCACGAAAGCTCCCCTGGTGTCGCAGATGACACGATAGAGCTCTCCGTTCCTCACTCTGTTCATCTGAGAAGAGATCCACCTGAATTGGCCATTCAACTTGTAGGTCTCAATGAGGCCGTACATCTTCTTCATCTCAGCCTTCTCTTCCAAGTCCTTGGACTCCTTTCTCCTATCACCGGCCACCACCACAAGGTTCACCAGCTCCCGGAGGCGAGCGTTCTTGCCGTACCACTCCACCAGTCCAGTGATGTTCTTGACACGGTCCAATCTTGCCATGGTGAAGATGATTGGCTTGCTCCGGTCTTTCAACACACAGCTGTTACGAATGAATCAAGTTATAGTTTAGATACACACGACATAACACCACAGAGACTTGTACAGTTTTGGGTTTGAAGTATGGGATACTAACATGTGCTCTTCATTCTCGACGGAGCTGTAAAGAAGTTCTTCAATCTCGGGGTGGAAGGATGTCAACCTATTCTTAGTTTCGGTGAAGGGGAAGTAGATGCTCATGTCGGCTCCGGGGGAGACAATGTTGAACTTGGGATCGAACACATCGATACCGTGAACAACCCGGTAGAGTCCGGGAAGGGTGAAAGCAGTATGGCTCTCGTACTGTCCGACAGTATCCTTGCTGTAAAATTACACAAGAGACATAGATACAAGAATTTCAGTCAGCAGATTTTAAAAAGAAAAAGAAAAAGAAAAAAAAAGAGATTGAGCAGTTAAGAGATAAGGTAATAAGTTGGGGTGGAAGATGATCACCTTCCAGCAATCTCTTGGAAGGTACTGGTGATGATGAAGTCAGTGTGGTTCATGGCGAAAAGATCAGCTGTGAATTGGCAGGAGAAGTGATATTTGTCTTCGAATTTCTTCCAGTAAATGTCAGAGTCAGGATACTTGGTCTTCTCAAGTGCATGAGCAATTGTACACTGCAGTAGGCATAGAAGAATTAGGCCGAGACCAGGTTCCAAACGGGAATCAAAAGAAGATATAAATTCTAACTCAGATCCAAATAACCAAGTACACAAACCTGAGTTACACCCAATTTATGTGCCAACAAGGAGGCAACAATGTTTCCATCACTGTAGTTTCCAATGATCAGATCTGGCTTGCCTTGCAACTCTTTGGCAAGCTCATGAGCAACATCCTAATGACAATAGAAACAAGTTAGATTTTAATATCAATTACCAAAGTACTAAAATGCCATGCTTCAGAACTTGATCCACTTGGGAGTCCAAATTATACCTCGGTGTAAGTTTCCAGGTATGGCCAGACTTCGAACCTTGAGATCCACTTGCGAATAATTCCCTTCTCGTTTCTAAAGGGAACACGAAGAATATGGGCGTGCTCGGTACCGAAAACCTTCTCCAGACGTTGGCCACAAGTAGTTCCTACTGCATCGGGGAGAAGACGAGTGATCTGAACATCACAGCACCAAAATCATCAGCCACAGAAATTTCCACACTATGAAAACAAACTATCATCATCACATCAAACTCCTGACAGAATTGTACTGTAACAACAACTTACAATGAGAATCCTGGGGGTGACATCCAAGCCTTGGTGCTTAATCCGTTGGAGCATCTCATTCTCCAAGGCGCGAACTTGATCCAAGATGTAAACAACCTGGACAACAGAATCAAATTAAGTATGCAAAACAAACAGAGAAAACAGCATACACCAGGCAGGCAGATCTTCGCCAGAACTAACCTGACCACCGGTGTCTGGGTATCCCAGGACATTATCTTGTGCGAAGTAACCATGGGGGGAGAGGATAACAACATTGAACACCATGGGGATTCTTCCCAGGAATGTCTCGAGGGTGCAGGGGTCAGGAGCCTCAAGAAGATCCAGGAGAAGCTGGATCATCTCCAGGACACGCTCGGCGGTGTCACCCCACCCTCTCTCCAGACCGATCTCCTGGAATTTGTGTTCGAATTCTGTGAAGGGTGTCTCGGGAGCAACAGTGCCGAGATAATCCTCGGCTTTCCTCAGAACATGTTGGAGGGAGTTCAGATTCTGAATTCTGTCATTCAACATCATAGTCTGCACATGAAAACAAGGAGTTTCTTAGTAAAATTGCAAGAGATAATGACCATAGAGAGGAAGAGTGGACTGAAAATACCTTTCCCTTGTAGCTGTGAAGCCTGAGAAATTCCAGCAGTGGGTGCATGCTCTCCTTGTCATGGAAGAGTTTCGCAGAGAGGTGACGGTTGAGGAACTCGACACCATTTCCAATTGATTTGTTCAGAGTTGGGCGGGGAAATGATGCGGTGAATGGTTCGAAGTCCAACTCAAGCACAAAGTTGCCGTTAGCACTGAATTAACAGTGAAGAAAACATCTTAATATATGTCTATCTTGAATCAAAAATTCTTAAGCACCGTTTTAAGTCAAAAATCTGAACTGTTAAAAGTGGAAGATCGAACTCTGTATTACTCATGAAGAGTGTGATACCATTCTACTGGAAATTGAAGACCCTTACCTTCCATCAACGAGCTCCTCCTTGAAGCGCAGGTACTCAGCAACACGCAGCTCTTCAACAACGAGAGCGTGCACATTCACGCGCAGGTACTCCCACACACCTGGCCTTGGACGAACAGCCAGAGCAACCCATGGTGGCAGAACTATGGCTTCCTAAATGGAACAGATCAAGAAAACTATAAGGAAAATAGCAATTAGAAAAGAAAAAGAAATTGCTAATCTGTTCAAAAGAATCACCTGGGTGGATCTGAGGACTTCTCCGAAAGCCCCATCAATTAGCTTCTGTCTGTTCTCTTCAGGGATCTCCTCGAACTCTGCAATGACCTGGTGGTGTTGCAGGATCCCCTTGCCCTTGGCTTCAATCCTTCATTATGCCACAGTTTTTCCGAGTCAATATACAATCTGATTACAATCCATCGAGAGGAAAAGAAAAATAGACAAGATTTTGATGATACCTTGAGAGGAGGGCCAAAATCTCGTTCCTGTGAGCCGTGAGAGTCTCATCAAGCCTCTCGCGGAGACTGTGAACACGAGTCAGACGATCGGAAGCCATTTCTTCAGAAAAAACAGATCCAGAGTAAGCACACAACGTTACTATTGAAAGTCAAAACTTAAACCAAAACAATGTGCGGAGAAAAGAAGAAAAATAAGTTTCCCAATTCGATTAGATTTCAAGACCCACCCACCAACCTCACCAACCATCTGCGTATAAATTAATCGCAGATTTTTTATACCTTAGTTGAACTAAGATTTCTGCCTTCTACAGTGCAGAAGAATAAATGCAAGATGCAGTTTCTTTTGGAAGCATAAACAACATTTTTCCATTCATTATAATTCCAAGAGCTAAAATAGTGGATGCCAGATATAAAGTGTTCGGACTTTGGTTAAAGACAAATTCTCCAGAAACAACCATCTTTGGTTAAATATGAGAAACCAACAAGCGAGTTCTTTGTTCTAGGCCAGGCTGTTGAAGAAAAAGATGAAGTTTTGAGTTTACGACAGAAATATGGCACTTTGGGTGTGATTTTCTTTTTTCCGGAAAAGGTTGAGACTTCAGACAAAATACAATTAACCAACCGACAGAACCCCATTCCCAGAGACAGAGTAATTCTTAAAAATATCGATTCCTATGTAACATGAACCAAAATTCAACAAACTCAGCATGCCTTAGCAGAGCCAGACCTCCCCCATGTCTTCTGAGACGGAAAATAGTAAATGACTATGAATAATTCTAGAAACGCAAGATCAGGTCAGACTTTTTATCTTGTTAGACTAAATTCAGGATGATTTTAAGCGGACATTCCCTCCTTCTAGAATATTACATTTAAAATTTTCCTCATAGTGATATTCGAGAACATCAAAGTCAGATTGATAAGACAGAGTAGGACCTTCTCTTATCAACTGAACTATCCTTGAATCAGAGTCAAAGACTCTGATCCAGTGGTTACTACTGTACAATGAACATGAGGGGAACTAGAGAAGGCAGATCTTCCGCGGCGGAAGCTAGCTTAAGCAAGAGCAGAATAACAAAGAGAAAAAGAGACATAAAAACAGTAGAGAAACAAGAAGAAAATGGAAAGAAAACAAGAAAGAGCTAAAGAGAAACGATACCTACAAAAACAGAGTAAACGCAAAAAAGGATATGGGGAAGGAGAAGGGGCAATGAATGAATGAAAATAGAGGAGGAGGTGGGGGAAATTTATAGACAAGGAGCGCGAAACGGAACCAGAAAGTCACAGCAATTTATTGATTATAATCCATTAAAAAAATTAAAAAATGATTAAAGAATTGTAAGAGATTCACAAAAGGTCAAAAATGTTTCTCTCTCTCTCTCTTGGTCTTCTTAGCCCACCGAGAGATTGGCGGACAAGGTTAATTTTGTAAATGAATAACCTTATAATTTATATATATTTTAAGGGGTTATAATGTAATTTTCCAATATTTCTTTTCTAGATAAAAATTATACCTTTTTAGTGTACAGCGAATGCAAAGCTTGCAATTGCCTAATATTTTTAAGTTCATAGTGGCCAAGAAATTTATAGAAACTTTAATGACATATCTGATATTTAAAGCTTCCAAATTAAAGATTTTTCTAAATCTTTTGTCTTAATGAATAAGAGTTTATTTATTACTACATTAAACAGATTTGATTAAACATATCAATTCAATTGAATGTCTTTCCCAAAAAAAAAAATGCTACATTAAATATATATATATATATATATATATATATATATCCACAACCAATGCTTGTAAATTTAAAATAGAGATGGAGAAATGACGCATGAAAACTCAAAAGAAAAATAAAGGGAAAGAGTAAACATAAAAATTCTTTGAAAGCACTTATAAATGTTTCAAAAGAAAAATGGGAAGAGTTTAGTGGTGGAATAAAAAAAAAGGAAAAATAAGTAAATAGAAGAATCACTCAAACATGGAAAGAATAAAAATAATATCAACTTAATGTATAATAAGTGTACAAACTCATACGATATTAATTTACGCACATATAAATTATAAAATTAACATAAACTATTTTAATACGCTGGCGAAATTTTCATTCAATCTAAGTTATGATGTAACTTTACTTCTTTTCATAGTAAAATTTTCGCGTTTGATGTTTGCTTATATTTTCGGTGAAAGCAGAAAAGCCTGAAATTTATTTTTTTAATATTTTTTAGTCAATTTATTTTTTTATATATATTGAAGTCTACGTGAGTGGTGGGGTGCATTGAGGTGATCATCACAAGTGAAGACCTTTTGGTTTTTTTTTTTTTTACTGACAACTCCGTGGTTTGGTGTTGGAGTTTGTGCTAATAAAAATCTGGCCCTATCCCTATCTCTACTTACGGCTTGTACTGTACCAATTAATTATGTAAAAAGTTGAACATTTTTAAATACACCGTATAATATATTTATAATACTAAATTTTTAAAAATAAGACTTTAATTTAAATTTTAAAAAATTTTAAATTCAAATTTTTATTTATATTTTTTAGGTCAAATTTATTTAACTAATTTAATATTTTAAATGATAGTTAAATTAATATTATTTAAAATTTAAAATAAATAACATAAATAATTGTTATTATTATATAAAAAATTATAAATATAAATAATTTATTATATTAAAATAAATATTTTAAATAAAAATATTAATTTTTATTTTTTTATCAAAACATAATATTATACTAAATTTTTTTAAAATAATTATTTTTTATTTATTAAAAAAATATTCATTCAAATATTTTAATTTCAGGTCGAGTTATAAATATATTTGAGCTCGACCGTTTTATAAATAAGACTTATTTAATGAAGCTTTCTTGATTTGAGTTTTATTTAATTCGGATCGACCTCATAGAATTGGGCGAGTTTTTATGAAAATTAGCACCGGTACATTTATTTTATAGATCAAAGAGGCTTCATTTTTCAGCTACAAGACAAACAAGAGCAAGAATGCTCTAATATTTTTATTATAAAAAGTGTAAAGAGAAATAACATAAATATTCCTACATTAATTATGTTTTTGTAGTAAAATAATTTGAGTCTCACAGCACATATTTTGTCCTTTAGTAAAACGGTAAAAATGTTTTCTCTAAAATATAAATATAAAATTCAATCATTCTTATTGATTCAAAAAATTGTTAATCTCTATTACACTAATATGTTAGCAGTTGTTTTTTAAAAAAAGAATATGTTTGTCTACTTATTTATAATTGGCTCAATTTATTTATCATATGTGAAACATCTTTTAATAATTCTTCAATTCAATGAAAAAATTATAAACTAATGTTTAATTTAATAGAATTTATTAATTAACATACTCATTGATGCTGGCCAGTTATATTACATAAATGCACTCTATTTTTCTTCTAGTAAAAAAAATGTTCATAAAGTCAACAATAAATTAATTATGAAAATTGTTAAAACTTACGACAACTATTAAATTCAATTCTATGTGTTTTAATTATATAAAAAAATAACAAGAGTATCCAACAATAATTAAATAGTGTGTGGCCGGGAGGAAGATCTAGAAAGTATATTCTGGAAATTAAATAATTGAGAGAGCTATTAATGAGCTTATGACAGTGTACCCTCCATGCAATTATCGAAAATATCTATAATTGACGTTTAAACTTATAGATAAATTTTTATTTATAAATTGCAAGTTGCTTACCTTCATTTCAAGTGCCTGGAAGAACCTGGAGGAGGAAACAAAGCAAATAAAGAAATTCAAACTAAAGAGATGAACAAGAAGAAACAAAAGTGCAGGCAACACAACAAATGCTAAAGTTTAAAATTAGCTTATAAGAAAATGAAAATAAAAATATTAAAATTGGATGAACAAGGAAAAAAAAAAAAAAAAAGGGATATAATAAATATTTGATAATATTGCCGCTCATCATTATTTCCACCTTTCACTGACGGGTATTCCTATTTGAATTTGAGAACAAATGCCTCTGTTTCCCTGAAAGATCCATTATTGCTGCACCCCTTTTTTTGTGCTTTATTTGTTCTTTTACTACAAAACCACTTTTTAGCGTTTATTTTTAATTTTTTTATTTATAACTTTTAAGAACAACAACAGAGAATTTAAAAATAAAAAACGAAGTAAATTAACTTTCATTTTTCTGAAATTTAATAGGAAATTAAATTTTCTATTTATAATTATTTTTATTTTTATTTATAAGTGCATTTAAATAAAATTATAACCCATAAATTATTGAAAATTTGAAGTGGTGAAATGTTAAAGAATTTTCCACATTCTATCAATGATTATATAGTAATTTTTTATTTATATTAATATATAATTATTAGATCTAATGACCTCAAATCACATATATTAGTATAGATTTTTTAATATATCAAACATAATTAATTTATCGGCTTGCTTTCATAATTCAAATTTAACTAAGTGAGAAGAAGTATAAAATTAATTAATTTATCAGTTTATTTACACTTTGTAACAATTTCATTTTTCATAAATTAACCATGACAAATTAATTTCTTATAAATTTAAATTTATACAAAATTAATCTCTATTTAAACTAACAAAAAGTCAATTTTACATAAAATAAAATTTTTTAAAAATTTATTTATTCTAATTAATTTATGAAACATTACATCATCATTTAATATAAAAATAAGATACCAATTTAATATTTTTCATGTTATCCACAATTCCACATTCACTTTCTCTCTCCGAGTCAGCACTGATGTTTTTTAACATTTTCCTTATCCATTTTGTCTTCCAGGTTCTGTATTCTTGTTCACTCCTACTGTAGTTCATTGTTACCAGTACCATCTCCAATAATTGACTAATTTATTTATGTTAATACAAAAAATAATAATGTGCATTAGTTTAAAGCCCCTTTGGTTTTTCTGTGGTTCCCGTATTTCTTGACTCTTTGCCGTTGTTTGAACCTTCAGACTTCAAACTATTTGTTTATTGTGTCGTCATCTTCACTTACCCACTAATCCTTTTGGAATAGAAAAGAAATTCCGCACCAATTATAATTATAAAAATGCGAACGTACATTAGGTTTTCAATTACAAAAATAAAAATTTATGAAATAATTATAATCTTTTAAATTGAAAAATAATAAAAATACATAATCTGACATAGATTTTTTGTTTCCAGATTTGTTACCAAGATACATATTATTACATCAATTTGAAATTTAATAAAAAAAAAAAAAATTAGGCGTATATTATTAAGAAATTATATACAGTCAATTATATGTTTATTACATTCTTCAAATTAAGATTGTAAAAGTGTATAATTTTTAATACTACAATAAAGATATTATTTTTGCATATAACTGTATGGTTCTACAACTAAATCATATACCTATAATGATATAATTAAATCGTATAATTAATTGCATTGAAGTCTAGTTCCATAATACTTAATGCTTTTCCAAGCGACTTTCATTTTTCAAATACAAGTTGAGAGCCTTTTTATAATTAATTGTAATCCATCAGAAACTGATTTGATAAGAAATACGTTCTTTGTAATATTTGTTGTCCATTAATAATTATTGACTATATGAAAGGTTTGACAATTAGATCACGTTTACTGTTTAATTTTAATATTCAGAAAATATTCCTCGTATATCAAATTATGAGTACAATAAATTTATTTCATAAAGTAATGCATAAGTGCAACTCTTAAATGGGTTGTATCAATATAATTACTTTGTGTTATATTAAGAGAAAAAAACACAATAATGACATGTTAAAATATAGTTAATTTAAAATAATTTATTGTATTTATATATTGACTTTAATATTTTTAAATTTTATTTATGAACTCAAAATTTTTTATAACTTTTTAATTTACTCTATCTACTCTTTATATTTTAGTAATCCATCAAAAAATTAATTTATAAATTAAAAATAAAAAAATCATAGAATTAAAGAATTATTGAAAAAATGCCAAAAGTATAAGAATAAGTTAATAAATTTATAAATTAATATTTTTATGTAGACTATTAAAAAATAAAATTAAAAAAATAATTAAAAATGTATAATGAATTATATATAAAAAAATTTAAAAATAAAATGATGATAATATAAATATAATAAATTAATTGAAAAATATTTTTATATTTTACTATAATAAATTTTAGTTTGAGGGAGCTTTACACCTGAAAGTCACGGAAATTGGGGTGCGTAATGTACGGTGGTGGGTGGCGATGATAGATTACAGTGTCGGGAAAGAGAATGTAGAAGTACTAAAATGTGAGATCTTCCGACGGTATGACGTGGCATGTGTCTATTGGAGGATGTATCAAGGCTTGACGTAACAGCACATGAGCTGAGCCTATTAGAATTTTTACGTTTAGATAAAAATACAACAATTTTCGCATGGTCCCCAAGATACCACGGAGACATCCTGAGAAGTGAGAATTACGTTTTCCCCCTTCTAAGGATCACCCCGCCTGAGCTTTCCCGTGTCTGACGTGGCATTTACCACCGACATAATTTATTTTCTTGTTTCTAGAAGTCCTTTAGTTTATTCAATGTGACCATGTTTAAAAAAAATAAAATTCATATACAAATCTATTTTCCTATTTTAAATTATCTATAAATACCTCTTTCAACCTTAAATATTCTTTTAACCGCCTGACATGGTTAGAATTGTTGAAATATTTTATTTTTGAATATCAAAAAGTAAGAATATGAAAGAATATATTTTAATTTCTTAAATTAAAATATATTTACAAATAACATTGAAAGAATGAGTTTGTATTTATTTAAAAAAAAAATTTAATGAGTATCCTTAAACATTGATTAAGGGTCATTTATTGTACATAATAAATGATCATTGATTAATCAATAAAATTAATTTATAATTATTTATTATATTCATTACCAATAATAATAATTGTTTATAAACTAATTTTATTGATTAAGATTCATTTATTATGTATAATAATTAATACTTAACTAGTATACTAAGAACACTCATTAAAAAATTTTATTTAAAAAAATAACCTAAGTGGCAATTAGTTTGTGAATCAGTGCCCTAAAAACTTAAATCAAGTATTGAGCTTTAATCAAGCTTAAATTAAAAAAAGAATTTCATGTCTACAGCTAGTCATAATATTAAAAAAGAAAATTAATTTCACTTATATACTTGGCGAAAAATCAAATAGAAGTTATAACTGCGAATCTCTTAATCGGAAACAGCTTTTGCCAGAAAAAAAAAAATTATATTCATTTTATTTTTTATTCGTTACATCGCACTGGGAACAAGGTTTATCCATTCATAAAATAAAGGCAGTACGGAATTTAACAAAATAGTAAATTACGATAAAACCAATGACGATGGTCGAGGGAGTTATCTGTGTGTGGGGAAAGCCAAGGCAAGCGGCGAACGGGCCTGGCCGTACATGCGCGTAGCAACAAGGGACACAGTTTTTGAACTTACTTTACGCCTAATCACGTGTTACCAACTTCAACTTGCAAACATTATAATTTTCTTTTTCCAATAAAAAACCCAGCATCTTCACAATATAAGAAATTTCTAAATTATACGCGCTCATATTTTAACTTCCTAATTAATATTTAAACTATTAAATATAACAAAATATATGAACAATTTTTTTATAATTTGAGTGCCAATTGTACACAGATGCAGTCATAAAAATTTAAAAACTAAGTGATATTTAAAAAATGTTTAAAATGCAATATCTTTTATTTTATGATAAAAGTACAAAACTAGTCTATAATTTTTATAATTTATAACAATTTAGTCTCTCATAAATTAATTATAATAAATTAGTATTTTACAAATTTAAATTTATATAAAATTAATCTTTCATAAATTTAAATTTATATAAAATCAATCTCTCTATTTGTATTATTAAAAGATTAAGTTTGCATAAAATAAAAATTTTAAAATATTAATTTGTAATAATTATTTAAGAAGAATAAAATTATCACAAAATATAAAAATAAATAACGATTTAATACTTCTTGCTTTATTTTACTTATTCTTTAATTTTTTTTTCTTTTATTTTGTTTCTAATTACAGGTTGGATTGTGCAAAACATCAAGCCGCAAAATATGTTTAACAAAACACTCTCTTAACATCAAACGTTTTCTTATAGAAAGTATTTTATGTATATGTGTGTGTGTATATATATATATATATATATATATATATATAAACACGAATTTAAAGATTTTAATTCAATTATCTCTTTTGGATCATAATTAATATTTATATTTTAAAAATATTATTTTATGTCTTATGTTAGTCAGAGATTAGAAGAATAGTAAGGAATATAGAATTACATGTATTGTATAGATAAATAAATAATAATAATTAAACAGTAATTACGTGGAAATTTTGGGTTAAGTTTGAAAATAATAACGATGAAAACGAATATAAGCACAAGCTGGCTTGACCAAGAATGGTAAGTGGCATAATATTAACGTGACACCGGGGTGGGTGGTGTGGATAATATTTGGTGGTGCCGTGGTGGGGTCACGACATTCCAAGTTCAAATCCATCGGTTTTCAACTATGACCATCAGGAAGGTGGGTCCCTTCCTACCATCTGGCAGTGGACGGCTATCCTGTGGTATTGTAAATTTTACGACATTAACATGAATTATCAGACGTTGATTTAACGGTTGCTAATTTTGTATAAACTCAATAAACAATATATATAATATAAACTATTAAATTAAGACTTCATGATGTACAATAATTTAAATTCGTTTAGTAGATTATAATTAAGTTAAATTTTAATAAAATTATTTTTATTAAAAAAAAATATCATTAAAAGTGTAACCATTGTAGTTTAGTGACAGAATTCTTCGCATTCATTTAAATAGTTTTGAATTTAAATTTTAATAAAAATAAATATTATAAATTAAAATATAATAGTAAATAAAAAATATTATAAAAATTTTTAATTATCCAATAATATAATAAATATTTTAATGTCCCTTTTACATTGTCTCTTTCTGCGTTTTTTCCATTCATTTGAGTCGTACGAAGAAAGTCTCATTCGCCAGATCCACTTTAGAACGTAAGGCATTATATCGTCACATTAAATCAGAAGTACCAACTCTCCAATGTTCTGGATCACAGTCCTCTTACAGGATATTCCTTGGCATATATAGTAGCGCGGTAAATTTTACCGTACCTATCAAGCTTTACGCCTTGTGTTTCCAGTGATAGTTATCCATGTTATGAATAGACTGTATCATTCAGCGAGTTTTTTTTTTTTTTTGAATTTTAACAAAAAATTATATAATCTGCCAAGAGTAACAAAACGTTAATCTCGTAACCCAATTCATGCCCAGGTTTAACAAACGAATGAAGTTGGCAGATCCAAAATTTATGGAATGACTTCACTAAATAAAATCCACGCGTAATCGAATTAATGCATCATATAAGTACTACGAAATAATTCAATTTCATCGGGAGCGTGCGTTGATCATGGTTGAAAAGTAAAGTACAACGACCCATTGTTTCTAGAGACACAAGTTTGGTAATTGAATTCAATTTTAGTTTAAAAAGGAAGCAAAATATGAATAGCACATAGTTTGAAGAGGAGAAGAGGCGAGACCATGTATTGTATCTTCTTGTTTTTGTTTTCCCAGACGAAAATATTAAAAACTGGAAAGGGTATTTGACATGAGAGGCAAATCAGGATTCCAAATCCTAGAAGTTATCGAAGACAACCCCAATTATGACTCTTCGGGTTTGGAAATTGGCCAGCATGTTCTGCCTGTCTGTCCACGGTGGTTTCAAATCCTCCTCTAGACGACCTCACAATTCAACGGCTGGTTTTAGATCCCTGGATTTGAATTCTATTCGATTACTTCATTCTCAAAATTGGAAGCACCGTTTGTAGCTTTTTTTTTTTTTTTCCCTCTTATATGATTAGAAGTCTCTTTTTGAAATGTTTATTATATCAATTTAATATAATATGTAGACAATTTTGTAATTTAAAATTACATGATTGAATTAAAAAAAGTTATATGACTTTCTTTTTTAGGAATGTACTATATCGATTTATTATCTTTATATTTTATGATAATTTAAATTTTTATAAATTAATCTTTTAAAATATTTTATTTTATGTAAATTTAATATCTAATTAATATAAATAAATAAATTTTATACAAATTTAAATTTATAAATAATTAATTTATAAATGATTAAATTGTCACAAAATATAAAAGTAAAAGATCAATTTTGTATTTTTTTTTATTAATGAACTTAAGAGACAATTATAAAAGATTGTTTTAACAACTAAGTAGGGGTATTTTGTATGCTAATTAAATAAGCTCAAATTTTTAAATTAACTTATTTTTTAAATTAATTTTATACGATGGGAGGAATGCACCGTTTAAATTTTCTTCTTGAAAGATCTGGAAGCTACACTTTTCAAAACTTTTTTTTGTACTTTTCAAAACTTACCAGAGTGCTATTGAAAAATATACGGAAGCTAAGTTAATAAAAGAATTATTTCTTTCACTAGCTAAATCGTTTTTTTTTTTTTATTGTAACTTACGTAAAGAAATTCTTTTTATTGCACGTAAAATTAAATTTAGCTTTTCATAAAATATTAATAGAATGACAATTTGAAAAATTATCTTGGTAGGAAATCCGTACATGGAGCACGTGAAGCATGCATTTTCAGGTGGGGTAAGATATTTTTTGTTTTCTTCTGTTTATCCTTTCACCAACAAAATTCCAGGTGCACAGTTTTTTAATGGCACATAAATCCCATCACGGGTAGGCGATATTAAATTGTATATTTTAATGTGACTCATACTTAAGTATAACTTTATATATTTTCTTATTAAATTTTTAATAGAAGTTAGTATATATTAAAAAACATCCTATGATGAATTATGACAATTATGCACTCAACTAATTGTTAATTAAACATATGATTATAAAATATAAAATTATAATTTTTTTTCCATTTAACTTTTAATTTAAGTGCGTTGGATGGATGTAACATCTGCTAGTAAATATCTTTCATATATATTTTTTTTATATACATATTTTTTATAATAATGCCCAAATACGCTTATAACTCAATTTGTTCAATGTAATTGATCTCTTGCAAAAGTTTTATGCTCGTCCTGACAGTTAAACTATGCATATAAGTAAATCAAGATACAAATTAATTTGATACTAATTAAATCGGTAATAATATATTGATTTATGCTTATTTTAATGATTAACTAATCTTTAAGAAAACACAAACTACTTTGCACTAAGAATTACTAAAAATACAATAAACTTAGACATTCGGATTCTCTTATGAGACTTATTGTAAATTTAAAATTGTCAAATGAAAAATTTAATAATTTAAATTTGTATTAATAACCACAGGCAATCATGGATCATAATTATTATTCATAAATTTGAATTATTAAAACTCTATCCAGTAACTAAAACAATTTTATTGTAAAATTTACAATAATTTTGCTAACTATAGCGTACATATAATATACTAATTAATTACTCCTAAAAACAAGGCGAGCAATTATATTTGTTGATTTTGCTCTTATACTACATCATTAATTAAAAAATAATTACTCAGTGCATCAAATCTACATACATTTAACGATCATAATTTAATTTACACATAGATCTCATATAGATTTTACACCTTGAACTTAAATCTAAGTTATTGAATGGATGTATATCCAATTCCAATAGGCCTACCAAATTTTCTCGATCATATGTGTATGACTTTTATAACATGACTCAAATTAAATCCTCCTCACTAATATCCACTTTTAGTAGCATATGATACCTTTACCAATTTATAGCTTTGGTAGATTCTTGGGTCCAAAGCAATTTGGCAAAAAGACATATATAGGGTTGGAGACTGAAATATCCAGGGTGGGTATACATCGATCACTTACTATTGTGCACCAAACAAGTGGGTAAATCTTGTCATTTTCTGATTCTTCCATATCTCAGGTTCTTTGGTTTGCCTTCCAATCCCATAACACCCCCAACCACTGTCTGGTTATTATAACTTCTACTATTTCCAACTGCCCTATAACTTTTTAAAAAACAATTACTAATTTAATTGAATTGTAAACTATATTATAGAGGTATCAAAATGGGTAAGCCTGACTCATTTGAACTAATGGGTTAAAAATTTCAATCCACCTCATCTGGTAGATTAAGTAGGTTAACCCATTTAATTTATCAAAAAATAAAAAAAAATTCAAATGTGACTTTATTTAAGAATAAGTTTTATTTAATTAATCAATTTTTATATTAATATAAATAAATAAAAAATAACTTAAATAAAAAATAAGTTTCAATGGATTAAAACAAGTAAAGTAATTTAATAATTCAATTATTTATTAATAATAAAAATATTATTATGAGCAGAATATTCAAATATGATAAATTACAAAATAATAGAGACAAGTAAATAATACCGTACATACATTAGGATAAATTTTATTTTCTGAATAAGAAAGTGCAGTAGATTTGGGTGCTGGTATGAGTAAGTAAAAAAAAACGAACAACTCATTTAATCTACAAGTTGGATCGTTTAACTGGCAAATTAAACGGACCTAGTTGATAAGAGTATATTAAACAGGTTCTCAAAGGAACCCCTTATCTGTTAGGTGGGTTAAACAAACTCGACCCATCGACATCTCTACTATATTATAATTGGATTGTACTGTTTACTATCATATATATTTAAGGGTATTTTGGTCAAGAAATGTATAATTATAATTTATCTTTTGTTATAGAAGAGGTCAATATGCATCTTTTGATTTTATTAAAAGATAAAAGAGATTTTAAAATAAGAGAAAATACCATATAAGTTAAATAGTCAAGAAATTATTAGAGTTTAATTTAGTCGATATGTTTTCGTTTTGCGAGGAAAATAACTTTAGATAATCTTCCGTGTCAACATGTATGCTTTTATGCATAAGAATTAAGATGTGTTCGGATGAGTCCAAATCAAACCAACATGTGGGTGTGTAATTATGTAAGATATATATAATCAATTTCATACAATAATTATTCCACTAGCTACTAGGTTACTTGTAATTATATTATTATTATTATTATTATTTATATTGTGATGTGTCTGCACTATATATATATATATATATATATTTAATTTGATTGACAAAATTGGGTGTAACATTAGATTTTCCAACTTCCAACTTCTCATACTTCAATTTAATTTCTGAAATATAAAAAATTGATGAAGGTCAATTCGATCTGAACATAAATTTCAGATAAATCAAAGTATCCTCCCCAATGAAGTTAATATGAATGACGTTTTATAACAGGCCTAACTTATTATATTTGGCTTTTTCATTAAGTGGTAACATTGTGACCCTAATTTAATACACACACAGCTCAGCGTCATTGACATATATGGGCCTCTGCATCAACGTCAACCTACGAAGTGGGCGTAGTGTAACATACACATTTTCTTCCTCTTTTTTTTTTTTTTTTTACGCAGAAAAATTATTTAATTATTAAATAAGTGACTACGACTTCAAAACGAACCTACTGAAATTAGAGCATAATATTTATAATAAAAGATCCATATAACAAAAATGGACTCCATTAACAAATGCGAACCACATCAACATAAAGGATATTGAGTTCAATGCTTACTGATAATATTCTACAAACCTTTTCAACCCATGGCAAAACTTAATGCTAAAAATTCATCTGTTCTTTGTTTGAATTAGACATATTATTCTAATTTAAAAATTAGTTCTCTTTAACCATAAGTACGATCTTCATTTCCTGTATAAATTGTCTTAAATTTTTATTATGTTTAAAATGTTGAAAGCTGCGAGCAAAGCTCTCTTAGACTATATTACAGGAAATTGGAGTTTGGCATATTTGTGCAAACTGAGATTATAAGGTAGAGAATGTCAAATTTTTTTTTTGAAAAAAAATGTTTGAAAAATAAATAAAAATAGCCTAAATATTTAAGATATGTATATCAGGGTACGTATGTCTCAAGGAATTAACATGATTTTGTGCCAATCATTCTTATTTTAAAGGGTTTGACTTATCAAGTCATACTTTAAAGTTTGCTTACATAAACTTTGTATGAATCTCCATCTATTCCCACAAAAATAAAATAAAATAATAGTGACTCAGGAAAAAAAATAGATAAAATCCAATCCTATCAGGATTTTTTTTCATAATATGTACTTGACTTTTAAGAGTAAGCTTGGGTTTAATATTGGACAGTAATACATTATAATAATATGGGTGAGGATCTTTACAATCAAGTTTTTTTGCTGTAGAGGCATCTTCTCACATAAAATAAGAAAAGTAAAATTTTTTTAAAAAAAATGTTAAAATTAAAAAAATACATAAAAACTATATGATTTGTGTGAGCTGCACTATTGTAGAGAATCCTTGTCCATAATGATATGGTTTTTGATAAGTAGTAGTAATGCAGAGAACACATACTATTCTGCGTGCACTTCAAGCAAATGAAAGGGCAAATTATTGTTCATTCAAAATGCAAGTGAGGTGAGTTCTTTGTCCAATCCAATAAACAATGCTGAAATAAAGATAAAAAGAATTAAAATTCATATTAGTTGAAAATTAATAAATATTTTAAAAAAACTTAGTGACCGATTTAATTTTCAGAAATTTATTATCGTTAATCAAGTCTCTTAAAAAGTTAATTGCATGAAACCAATTTAATCTTATGTCAAAACTTATATAATGTATCCTTTTTAAAATATTATAACTGACTTGATGTTAATATATTTTTAACAACTAAATTAATAATAACGATATCTTTTCAGGATTTAAATAGTAATTTATTTTAAAATATGTTCGTGTAAAATGATATTTCAATTTCTCAAAGAAAATAATTTTGCAGGTCAATTATATTTCATTTCAAAGTTTGTTGTCCTATTATAATTTAGAATGTGATATTCATTTTTTTAGTTCTTTTGTGTTTTGTTAACTAGTGATACTTTTATCTAAAAGCTAACATAAAATTATTCAGATTATAAATATTTCGTTGATAAAATTTTGTTTTATTTATATGTTAAACCATATCATATATTCTAGAAATATTATTTTCATAAACAAGTGAACAAATTTATTTAATCTCATCTTTCACTCCACTGAGCCTGATTATAAACTTGTTCAATGAGTAAATAAACTATATATACCTTCGCAACATTCATATTTATAATTAAAATTAAAACTAAAAATCATTACAGCATAATTAAACAGTAATTAAAAAATTATTCAGTTTGATTGTCAAGCTTCATAAATACATATAAAAACAATCAAATTGATTTAAAGTCAAATCATATGCATAAATTATAATTTATCTAAATTAATTTCATTAATTTATCATGTAAATAAAATAGCGAATATAGAACATGTGGGGTCATTGACCAGCAAATTGGGATAACCCCCGAAGTAATCATAATGTGCTACTTAAATCAAGAAGAAGCAGAAGAAGGCCAAAAAAAAAAGAAGAAATAGTAAGAGGATCCCTTGAGATGGGTTTAATTAGGGGTCATGCAGAGAAATGAGGGAATGGCTTTTCATTTTAGCAGATTTAATTGTGCTTAATGACTTTTGTTGCACTCAAAGAGTCAGTCACCCCTACCCCTCCCTATCCCTAATCATACTGATGACACTACCCACTATAGCTTCCTTTTTTGTTGGGAGTTAGATGGATCAACCCCTCCAACTCCTAATTGATAAATCTTATTAATTAATTACTCTTGAGATTAAACATTTTTAAAAGTGGTTGATCCATGAGCTAGCTCACATGATTTTTTAAGAGCATGATCCATGAGCCCTCAATAGCTTTATTCTATCTAACACAATTGAACTGTGGGGCTCATACTTACCAACCACAAAGCTTCCCTCTCGTCTTTCATAGTCAATTTGGTGATGAGTTTACTCATTCCTGTCAACCTGTCTTCGTCTTTTTGCTTTTTGAGATATTCTGTGTTGGGTTCAGTGTGAGTGAAAGTTTAGAAACTAAACCAAGTATCCTAAATTCAATTTCTTAAAGATTTTGTACTAAGATGTGATGTTAAAATTAAAAGCATAAATGTTTTTTTATTAAAATTGAGAAAAATTGAATTACTTAAATATCATCTAAATTTAAATTTGTACACAAATGACTTTTCTGTTTAAATTAATAAAACATTAATTTTATATAAAATAAGATTTTTAATAAACTAAATTGTCATAAAATATTTGTAATTGATCAAATTATCACAAAATATAAAAGTAAGAAATTAATTTAATACTTCTCTTCAATAATTCATTTTGAAGTTTAGTAAAAATGGATATCTCCAGTGTTAATAAGATGTCCAAGGGTTCTAGTAACACTCTTTCAAAAAAAAACTTAGACGATATTAGAGAGTCATATATATATATATATATATATATATATATATAAAAGAAGTATATGATTCCCTTTTTGTATAGGATAATGCATGTTGATACGAGGGGCTCAATGGATTCTGAGGAAAAGGTGTATGGGATTTGGCATAAAAATGAATGAAGATAATGGATTGAGAGTGGCATCATAATTATTATTTTGAGCGACTTTGAGCCTTTGGTATCTTCATATTGTTTTAATGCCTCAAAGGCAATCCTCATTAGAAAATGGAATGTTACCAAATTGGTTGGCTCAGAACTAAGTAAACCCTCTCATGTGATTCCTTGCAATTGGTTGAAGGAATATTTGACTTCGAATCATAAACTTTTATTTCTTTTTTGCTTGTCCTATATCATTATTTTTGAAGACCAAACCAAAAAGTAGGAAAAAAGAAGAAGAAGAAATTATATATCATATTGTATTCGGATCATTACATGACGCAATCATGGGCTCCTTCTTCGTTTTGGGGCTCCCATAGGGCCTTGAAGGAAAATGGAGAATTTTGGTTTTGAGATTCTGCCTATACTTAAATAGTAAGTCAAACTTTAGAAATGGGGAATAAATTAGATTAGAACTTTCTTGTATAATTCGAGAACTACATTTTGTGAAACTTCATTTGTTACATATCCTCTTGAGACACTATTTTTCATTTCTAAATGACTTTAAGATATTACAAAAAAAATAAACTTTAAAAGTATTGTTTAAAAATACAATATCTTTGGTGACATTTGAATGAAATTGATTCATCTGTTATTTGAAAATTAATCAAGTATTATGCTATATGTGTAACTAAAGGAATTAAATAAATAACACATTCATAATTTAATTCATGTTAGGAGATTTATATATTTTTCCTTAGTTGCGGAAACTGATATGATTCTGGTTGGGATTACTGATCGTACGAGATACCCACAATGTATTGGGTGTATCTCAAGTTTTCACTACCTAACTCTCCTCTTGAATTATGACTGCAGAATACTTGCAGGTATTCTCTCATAACATCTTAAGTCTTTATTGAATATATTTTTAGTATATTCATCATTTATCGTATAATAGTTTAGCCCTTTTATAAAGGTTAGCTAGGATTAAGGTTTAGTAGTAATTCTTGCTATTACTATTTAGCCTTTACTTAATGAGTGTCCCTTATGGGTGAAAAATATATAATATTTTAACATATTTAAACCTTAGATATTATACGATATTCTAATATCTCCCACTCACACATAATAGAAGTGTTCATACATTCTAAACCCAAGAAACATATTCTCGGTAAATCAACATAACATTTTTTCTTTATAATCTGCAGTTATTCATATAGAAAAAATAAGTCGTGTGACTAACATATTATGATAGCATCAATACTATATTAGTTATGAATATATAGCCTCTCGTCGAAATCACACCTTTACGTAGATCATAAAGTATACATGTACCTTAGATCATAAGAATCACATTCATATATCTTTCAATGATTTCATTTATTATAATATCATGTATTCACAATCATGACACACAAGTCATTACTGGTATACTAGTAAATATAGAATAATAAGATTCTCTTTATGATCTTTCTCTTTACACAATCCTATCAACAGGGGCTTAGCTTGCTTTTCTAGACATGGCTCGCTAGACTGAATCATTACACATAATCCTTAGGTAACACGCTAAGATAGCAAACACCAAGTTGCATTTCAAGTACCTGATCGGAGTTCAAGGGTATAAATATAGAGTCAGCGCAAAGGCTAAAAGGTTTTACACAATTATAAGTTAAGATCACACTTATGTTAACCTATATGGTCAGCATTTGCACACATGGTATTGAACATGTGCTACAACATTCATCCTTTCTCATGGAGTGTATGTCTATTTCACAAATAATGTTGTACAAATAATATTTTAGACACCACAAGTCTAAAACTGAGTTCTTTGATTCACACAATGTCTTGAACTCACATCTGGCAACTAAGGTAAAGTAGAAATGATGAACTTATTTCATCAAATCAATTATAATGATCATATGTTATCAATTAGGTGACTTAAATGATTTTAAGTATCATTGCTCTTAAATTATCCTCTTGATAATATCTCTTAAAATCTTGTCTCATCACCAATGTCACAAAGACACTGAGACAGTTAACTGTGTGAGAAGGCTAACCCTTTTATCTACCTGACGTATTTAACAATAAATAAAATGTACACAATAATCAAATAAAAATATGTAAACATGAAAATCAAACTTTATTGATTATAAAAGAACATCAAAATATCTCTGTCAATGAACAATAGGAAAATATTAAAAATACAAATAAAGTATGCCAGATTCTAAAATGCAATCCTAAAGATCTAATGTGTCTCACAAACACATATCTAGAAATAGGCTTGGTTAGTAGATCTGTCAACTTCTCATGCGTAGATACATACTTCACGTTCACAGTCTTGTGTGCAACCATGTCTTTCACATAGTTATACTTGATATCTATGTGTTTGATTTTGCAATGGTACTTTGGATCCTTGGTGTATACAATCACATCCTCATTGTTACAATACACTAACACCGGTTCAATGTGTTCTACTTTGCACAACAATTGATTCAAGAACCTCATCAACTAAACATCCTCTTGAGCTACTGAAGAAAGGGCCACGAACTTTACCTCTATCGTGGACAATGATACACAGGATTGTTTCTTACTACTCTATAATATGACATTATCACTGATTAAGAAAATGTATCATGAAGTAGAATTTTACTCATTTAAGTACCCTCTATGATCACTATCAGTGTATCTTATCAATTGCAGATCTCTACCGCCTTGATAGCAGAGCGTATAATCAATAATTCCCTTAGATATCTTAAGATCCTTTTTACAGTTTCCTAACATTTAGAACCTGGGTCGGTTTGATATCTACTTACTAAGTCAACTGCTTGACAAATATTAGGTGTAGTACACATTATAGCATACATTAGACAACCAACTGTATTTCTATATAGAGTTCGGCTTATATGCTCTCTTTCCATGGCAGTCTTAGGACACATTTCGGCATTCAAGGTTCGGCTTGTACTGATAGGAGTGTCAGTAAGGTTACAACTTTCCATACTAAAATGTTCCAAAACCTTTTTGATGTAATTCTTTTGCGAGAAATAATTACATATCTTTCATCTTAAAACAATTTCCTGAAATCATAACACCAAAAATGTATGCAGCTTTACCCATATCTTTCATCTTAAAGTGAGATGACAACCAGGTCTTTAACTTTTTGATAAATTTCATATCATTTCCAGCTATGAGTATGTCATCAACATATAATGTCATAATCAGATACTTGTCCTTAGATATTGTGGTATATACACAATTGTCTTTACTCATTACAGTGAAACCACTAGAAGTAAGTGAATGAAAGTAAATCGTAAAGCAGGAGAAAAAATCTTCTCATAGTTAATTCCTTCCTGCTGTGTATACCCCTGTGCTACTAATCAAGCCTTAAATTTTTTAATCGTGCCATTGACTCTTTTCTTGATTTTGAGAATCCACTTGTTCCCAATAGTCTTGCATCCCTCTGGAAGATCAACAAGTTCCCAAACATTGTTGATTCTCATAGACTCCATTTCCTCTTTCATAGTTTTAGTCCATTTATCCTTTAAAAAGGAATAAGAGAGCCTCTTTCAAATTTCTTGACTCATCTTCATTTTGCAAGAGCATTGTAAAGAGTTCACCACCTTTAATCTTACATCGTCGATGAGGAGTCTTTTTACATGTACCATGTCTCAATTGTGATTTGTTTAATCTTGCTTCATTGTTCTCATTTGGATTAATATTGCTCACACTCAGATCAAGAACAATGGTCTCACTCCCACTTGGAATGAGATCTATTTGGAGCAACTGGCTTAGGAACACTTTTGCATATAATGGTGAAAGAGGTTACTAATGAGAAACTAATTCATCATCTACTATAATCTTTTCACTTGAATTAAATGGTTCTAGTGCGTTCAGATCCTCTATCTTAAATAAGGATAGGTCTTGACCTACCTCACCTTTCTTAGGATATTTATTCTCTAAGAATGTGACATTTCTAGATTTGAATTCAGTCATGCTCCTATTGTCTTGCTAGCTTATAAACACATAACCATTTGAGGTTTCTAAGTATCTAATAAAGATAATTTTCTTTCCTTTCGGGATCAATTTGTCACACTTGTGAGAAGAATCATGTGTATAGGCAGCACATCTCCAAGGTTTCAAGACATTTTAGGTCAGACTTTCGCCCAGTTCATAACTCATATGGAGTGGCTACAACTGATTTCATAGGCACATGGTTAAGTACATAGGCTGCAGACATTAATGTGTCACCCCAATAGGTGATTGGCAAGTTACATGTGTTATCATGGACCTAACCATATTAAGGAGCGTTTTATTTCTTCTTTCCACAACACCATTTTATTATGGAGTACTTAGAATAGTTAACTGATGAATTATCCATTTCTCATCACATAATTCGTTAAATTGAGTCGATAAATATTCTCAGCCTCGATTTGTTTGAAGAACCTTAATCTTCTTATCTAATTGATTCTTAACTAAGTTCATATAGTTTTTGAAGTAGTTTAATGCTTCTGACTTTCATGCTTTCTTTGTGGAGGAGCAATGAGGGACCCTATATTCTGTGGTCTTTCATGCTCTCTCTGTGTCTTTGTTGGTGACATGGGGACAAAGGTTGTCGGCAGCAATGTTTATCTTCATGGGAGTGTCACCTGCGATTACCACTATCGACAACGAAGGCTCCCCTTTGTCTCGTTCAAAAAACAGAGGATACCGTATGAGTTTTTTTTTTCACTTCTTCCAATAGTGATGGTTCTCATGGAGCGCTAGCAAGAAGGGAGCTGCGCCGCACAGCCATTGCTGTCGACGACAAGGCAGAAAGAGTCTTTCGCTCTCTCTCTCTCCCCTTTGATGGCAGGTGGGAGTATTGCCTCGTCTTTTTTTTTTTTTTTAATTTCTGTTTGAAACGAGGGTGAAGACTAGCATTTTTCTGGTCAAGGGATGTGTCGATGATAGCGACAGTGGGCTCTTCCCACTATGAGGAGTGTCACCAGTGACAGTGTAGAAGAAGAAAAAGTTCATGTACTAGGGAGATCTGACTTGGGTTTCGAAAACAAAGGGCCTTTATTGTTCAAATCAAATCTAATGGGATTTTTTTGATTTAATAGAGGTTTTCGAAATTCAAAGATAATTGGAAGGAAATTTTAAAAAAAATATGTAATTACAAGAACCGTTATTAATAAAGCCTTATATGTCATCTTAGGTCCCAATAAAATTTTTAAATTATCAAGAAACTAACCCATGGCTCTGATACTAATGAAAAAATTAAATAAATAACACATTTATAATTTAATTCAGGTTAGGAGACTTACATATTTCTCGTTAGTTGCAGAAACTGATCTAACTCAGGCTGGGATCATTGATCGTACGACAGACCCACAGTGTATTGGATGTATCTCAGGTTTCCACAGCCTAAATCTCTTCTTAAATTACGACTGCAGAATGCTTACAGATATTCTCTCAGAGTGTCTTAAGTCTCTATTGAGTATATTTTCATTATATACATAATTTATCGTATAATAGTCTAGCCCTTTTATAAAAGCTAGTTAGAATTAAGATTTAGTAATAATTTTATAATTACTATTTTATCCTTACTCAATGAGCACCCTTTATGGGTGGACACTGTATAATATTTTGACAAATTTAAACCCTATATATTATACAATATTCTAATAGTAACAAATTCATAAAAGACAACAGAAGATTATTTCTAAAATGAGTTCCTAATATTTCGTGAATTTCAATATTAAAATATTACTTCATTTTGTGTAAGTACAACATATAGTATAACCTTAATAAATAAATACTAAATAAGTTCATATTTTTAATAAATAATATTTGTTTTTAGTCTCAACCTGAAATGAATGTGGCAAATTAATAATCCATCAAATTTAAGAAATTATATTTTTCAAAACAACTATATAAGCCGTGCTTGATGTATAAATTAGTAATTTCCTTACTTATTAAAATTTTATATGGCTCCCTTTCAAAAAATAAAATAAAATTACATGACTCAAGTAGAATATTTTTGTGAAATATGAGTACAATGTTGTTTAATTTCTCTTGAAATTCTTATCTTTTTGTACTTCATCTCTAACTTTACTTTGCTTGATGTACTATGAAACTTTGGTATAGTATTGTCTATTATAATTAAAAATTATGCTATATAATTATTACTTGGATTGCATTTTCACGGGGCAGACTTCAATCTCTATTAATATATGAACTAATAAATTATTAATTTGTATACTAAATAATATATTAATTAACTAATAAATTTTCATCATGTGAGTATTAATATACAGAGGTTAAACTGTAATTAGGTACGCAAGAATATGACATAAGATATGATGTCATGAATGTTCTTATATTGGAATATTTAAGTATCTTGAAAAATGTAGGTTCAAGTCACTTTCAAAACACATAAAAGTATAAGCTCATGGGAGAGAGAGAACTACACTGTCCTAATTATTTAATGCAAATTTTAATTTTTGTGTGCCTTGCAGTCATAGGTTCTTGAGTTGAATACAATGTGCTAAAAGTATCTATTTCCTTGGATCAATCTAAACATTTTGAATTAATAAAATTGATCTGTTACGTGATTGATGAGGCATTGCACTTTGTCTAAGTATATATATATATATATATATATACATATAGATATAAAAATAAACAGAGTTACTTCCATAATTTGGTCTAGATTTAATCAAAAAATGTTTCATGACTTAATTTAATTTATATATTAATAATATAATTAACTGTCTCAAAATTTTATATATATAGGAAGACAACGAGCCTTAAAAGAATCTAATTAAATTCAATTTTATAAGTAAGAGTCACCTGATAGCCACATAAAAGTTAAATAGATCTATGAGCTATGCATGTTTGATGAAAAAAGAAAAAAACCATTATGCCAATGTATCACGGAGTAGAATATATATGTAAGAAGTAATTATACTTATTAACTAAAATACTTATGGTAATCATACTCAAATTATTGATATGACATAAATATTAAAATGTTCTCACTCATTAAAAAATGCATAGCTATGTATAGTGGCTCATCATTGTTAAAATTAACAAGTGAAGGCAATGGCATGCGGACCTATTAAAAATGGTATTGGACCACTGAATGTCTTCCTCATTAATCCAAAACGTGCAAAGTATCTGACTTTGTTTAGAAGATGAAAGATCTTGGATAATTCAGGCTCATTTGATTAAACAAAAAAAGTTTCACATAATGTCTGAAATAGCTTATGTCAGATTTAAAATTGGTGTTATACTAAAACAATTATGCAGGACTTAATTATCATGCATCTATATTTTATATTTAAATGATCATTGTTGGCTTCTGTTTAATGGATAAATGAGGTGGACTCAACCAACAGTTGTTTTATTTAATTGCCAAAAAAATAAAAAAAATTCAAATGAGGGTGCACCTAAGTGCATTTTCCCTCACATGTGGTCTAAATGAATCCAAAACTCAAGCAACTTTGTCACTTTTTATATTGTCTTTTTCTTTATACATGTTATGAATATGACCTGAGAGTAAAAGAAGAATCTTCTGAGTTCTATTTGCTTTTTGAATCATGATAGCTTGCTGTTTCTTTAAATCTTAGTTTTCTTTTTTTTTTTTCTCAGCATAAAAAGGCTTCATAGCTTCTTTTTTTTTTTTCCTATTTTCCAAAATTAGAATAATTAAAAAGAGAACTATTTCATGCAAGCCGATATACTTTTTTTTTTTTTAAAAAAAGAACTTTGAGCTTGAAATTTCCTGGAAAAAGCCATATGTAAAGGTAAAAGAGAGGCCCAAATATAGTTATTGAACTAGAGTTTGTTTGGGCCGAATACTTATTGGATCGGGTGGCCCAAGTTCTTGCTACCCTTCCATTCAAAGTAAGTTAGCTTGACCCGAAACATATCCATTTGGGGCCCGAATTCATGCTAGAAAAAATAAAAAAAAATTTATTGCCTCGCAATTGATTGTTCTTTTGGCCATCCATTATTAATTATGTTGTTAAATTGTTTTCAACATAATGTTTGTTCTAACTCATTAATGAAACTAAGTAACATATCATGTAATTGCATAAATTCAGGTAGATTTATTATTTTTAAAAAAATTATAGGAAAATAATCCTAAATCCAACAATTTATAACAATTGTGAGTTTCTACACAATAAAGTAACGATTTAAATTTAAATCTCTACTTAACTACTGCACCTCTCATTGTTCGGCTGTACTTAACAGTCAAGAGATAGATTTAACCAAATTTATATTTCAGCTTTAAATTTATACGTAATTATGAATTAACATTCTAAAACATTAGAATTCAAAAAAAAAAAGTACTGACTGCCATCACCTACTTGAGAGGACGAATGGGGGATGTTTACATTTAATTCATCGCAGACAAAATCAGAATTTCTTAGTTCTAATAAAATCATCTTTTTAATAGCTCATACTATTTTTTTTTTATGATTTGATTGAAATTAATACACCATAAGTGTATTAATATTACTTAATATTTTTTTTCCTTTTTCATTTCAAGAATACATGCAAATACAACTCTTTAGTTTCTTTCCATCAAAGTGGTGCTAACATGTACAGGATAGAGAGATACAAGATAAATAAATAATTTGACTTGATAAGACAACTAACATGATGTAAATTTTTAAGGTAGAAGAGTAAGAGAGAACATAGACCCACAAAATCCTAGTTTTTCTTTTCCAGATAATTATCATTCAAAATGAGAGTAAAATATTGAAAAATTAAGGTTTCCTAAAATAACCGAAAGTCTCTTATATATATATATATATAATATAATATAAGCACATTAATATGACTCATTAAAATGAGTCAAACTCATTTCTCAATTAATAATCTGATGAGATAATTACTAATTAAACTTAAATTATGGGTTGGAATCTCTACTCAATAGGGTAATGAATAATCTAACCTATTACTTATTACTTACATTTAACAAAAACCTAATTATTGGTTTAGATTAATACTAAATGCCTACTTAATTATTATACAAAGTTGTACTAATAATAAGATTAATGTTAATCCACTAAAATTATTCTAACAATCTTTCATGTGGATACCATTAATAAATTATTATTATGACAATCAATCAACAAAACTAAGAATCAATATTAGCCATATCACATAAAATGTGTATATGCTAAACCATACCAATATTCATAATTAAAATTACACGAGATCACTGGCTTTGATAACTAAACAAGTTATATTAATATTGTTATAAACTTAGTTTTAATAAATGAACAAAATGAAACATGAAATAATATCCTAGTGTCATATTATACCATAAAAGTCCTTAATGACTTAATTCATACTTCCATTAGATTAAGACTATATCAATGATTCAATAAGACTTATATAAATTACAAGATTTTGAAATACTAATATGGGTCAGCCTTTAGTTAATGGATTTGCAACCATATGTCCACTATAAATGTAAGCCACATAAGTCTGAGAGAAGGGAAAACTTATAAATGAAACCATAAATCAACAATATAAATCCAATAAGGAAAACAATGTCATAAATACTAACAAAGTTTCAATTCTGAACTATATCCAAAATTTGGCACAATAAGGAACATTGAATTAAGGAAACAAATGTTATAAATGCCAAAATACACTAAAGTGTTTTTTAAAAACATAACTCAAACTCCTACTAAGACATCAAAATTTTCAAAATACCTAAAAGTTACTTGTTTATAAAACTTTAACAAGTTGGTCTTGGTAAACAAATCTCCCTAAATGTTCAATATGAGTATAAGATTCACAAATTTTCTCTCTAATAAACAAAAATTATGTATTAAAAGTTTAATGTAACTAAAATTCTTGTAATTTTGAAAAAAACCTATAATAGAGTTATTGTCGCAACAAATATGATCAAGACTTAAAATATGTGTACAACAAAAATTCATTTCCTTAACCACATTCCCTAACAAATGGTCATAGTAAGCAATGTACTTTTCACTTATATATGTAAGACAGTTGTAAATATCTATTTGACACAACTCAAGTAAACAACTTTACAAACATTATAAATATGCATGTAAAAGTTGAGGTAATTACAACAGAATAGCTCCTCCATAACATCATAAATATGTAAGTAGTTTGAATAATTGTAAGTTTTCACATGACATTTTCTAACAAAACAATTCCTCCAAAACATTATAAAGATGTATACACTAGTTTACATAGCTATAAGTGTCTATCTAACACTTTTCCATAGAATATCTCCTCCAAAATACCACAATTCTCAAGTTGAGGTAGTTATAAGTATCTATTTGACACTTTATTGCAAAATAGCTCCTCACAAAACATAAAATTGTATATGATAGTAGATTTAAAATAATCAATCAAATCGCATAATTTAAATCATGATTTTCAATAATTACAAGTAAATCAGGTAAAACACAGGTCAATCAATATATATATATATATATATGTATGTATATGACTGTAACAGAATATGCGACTCCAAATACTTTGTAGGTAAAACATAACTATCTAAACTACTATCTAATAATCCAAAATAAGATTGCTTAAGTATATTTGAAGTGCACTATAGCACAGACTATATCAGAACAAGTGTTTATTTAAGCATACAATGAGTTGCCAACAACGAGAGCAAGTGAAAATTTCTTTCAATCTTAGTCTTCTCTTTGTTACATTAGGGACTCATGAAATCTAAATGACCTCTATGTCATCTATTTAACTAGGTGCACTACAAAAGGAACAAGAGTGCCTTTTTGAATTCTATGAGTACTCAATCAATAAGAGTTCCTTGACACAAACTGGAAAAATATGAAACCTATCATAATGAAACTGAATTTCAAAAACATAAGAGGTCTCACTAAGATTTATCATGTTGGATTTATTATAAAGCCTTCAATAATTAAACTAAGATAGGAGATACATAAAAGTGTACCCGATGTGGGATAATTACCTCAAAACACAACTGAAGGATTTAAGCTCTTTGTACATGAGCTTTAATATTTGTTATTTGAACACTAAACACTCCATTAAATTGAGTGATTTCAAATTGGGAAAGATCATGACCCTTTTTAAACCTTACCGAGTTGTCTAAATCTTTTCCTTAGTGGCCTGTCACATATTCCACTGTTATTCCCATTAATACCTTATCTTTTTCATACATACAAATTGAGTGGTGTCACAGTTCAAGAAAGGCTACAAAAAATAATAGAATTGTTACTAAATGCAATAGGTGTATCCACTCTTAGGGCAGGGCCATTAATGTAGTTGTAAAAACAAATGTTTTACGAACTTTTCAAATCATTATAGTTTGTTTTATTATGATTTTTTACTATTGATAGTTGTTGTAAACAAGAGTTGAGGTAACGAAATTAGGAAACATGTATTACGTGTATGCACATAATTATGAGAAAAAAATTCCTCTAAACTACCTAGCATGTGCAATTATATTCATAAGACTGTTTATCATAATTCTGCCTAGGGGTTTCGAATTACAATAAACCAAGAGAACTCATTATACATTGAAATGCCTATATAACCAAATGTCTCTAATGTCTCCATATCGATAGGGTACAAAAAATATTAAGACATTAATTGAACTAAATCTCAGTATTATCAAATCACATTGTCAGTGCTACACTGATAGAGTGCATCCACTGCTAATGTAATTCTGTTTAGTAATAACTATACAATATTGACTTGAAATAGATACCTAAATCAAATTAACAAACAAACATCCTTAAAAATTACTATAAAGTGTCTCTAAAGAAATGGAATTACAACCACAACATAGGTTGTTCACAAAGCTAAACAATTGTGACTAGGCCTACGATAGGTGAATACGCAACTACTAAATGTGAGTGACCTAAAAAGATCCATAACAAATTCCATATACAATTATTCCTTAAGACACTTCCCTAAATTGGAATAACATAAATTAATAATACAAATAAATTCATTTTAATTTATTTATAGATTGTTAGAGAGAGTGAGTAGAGTATGCTGCTCCTTACAATGTATAATTATCATACAAAATTTTTCTGGTTAACATTTCTTAATTACATACTTTTTTTAATCTCTAAAGAATTTCAAAACTCATATTCCAAGGCTCAAAAAATTATGAAAAATCACCTCAAAACTGTGAAAGTTTGAGGTTTGTAGGACCTGCACATAAGGTGCAGGCACTGGAGCTGTGCATGGATTGGCACATCTTCAACCTCTGGGGGGTTCGTTTGACCCACCAAAGAACCTAAATTATGACCCGTTATTTTGTGTGATCTTAAGGAATGATTTGGATGTCATTATCTTCTTTTTTTCATGATCTACCATTCCCATCTATCAATTTTGCCTAACACACAACAATATAAGAAATCTTGATCGAAAGAGAGGGATTTTTATATGTTATGGAGCTCTAATGGCAGCCAATGTTTTTGCAAGTTTTAAATGGAAAAGATACTACTATTGGAGTTGAAATTCACCAACAAAGAAAATCCCTCCAATAATTTTGAAAGATTCCTTCTCGGTTTTGATGAATTGAAATTCAAAGTTATCTATAGAGGGTAAGATGAAGCAATAGGAAAATCTAATATGATTGATCAAAATAGATTAACCATATAATACCCATAAGCAATTTTCAACGAAAGAACCCATAAGAAAAGAAGATCAATATTTCTATGGGGCTTTGATGCCATTTACTAAATTTTACATATACATATATGTATAAAATATGGAGATACAAGAGAGATAAACAATCTGACCTGATGAGACAACGAGCATGATGTAAATCTTTATGGTAGAAGATTAGGAGAGAGCAACAACCCACAAAACCCTAAGGCTACGTTTGGATGGAAGGTCAGGGAAGGAGTGATAAGAAGTAGAATAGTCAAATTGGGATGAATGCATGTTTGGATATTTTTATGGAGATGGAATAGAATAGCAAGGGAGGGCCCCAAGACCCTCCCTAGCCATCCAAAATGTTATTTTTTTTGTCCCTTTAAATTGGGGGGTCAATAATGGAAAGGAGTGACTTATTAATTAAAAATACTATTATACTCTTTCAAATTTCTTAAAATTACAAGTTTATTTAATGTTTTCATCGTGAACTATTTCTCCTTGAAACTTCCTTTCTTCAGCGAATAACAAATTTAATCTTTGTCCCCTTCTTCTATTAAATCATTAATTAAAATCTCAAATTTATTTATTTAAAACAATTTTAAAATAAGTAATTTTTACATATTATAAGTTGTTTACATAATATATATATATATATATATTATTTTATAATTGTGTTGTATTTTATGAGTTAAAAAATCAAAAGACAGAAAAAAAAAAAAGAGAATTAGTAAAAGAAAGTAAAAAAAATATTAACAGGAGAATGAGTTACATTCTTATTTCATGTATTCAATAAAGATAAAATTATTAGTTATATGTTTATGTTATAATAGATAATATTGAAAAAAATAATTAATAATTTATTCCATTCCATTAATTTAATTGTAACTTTCGAACAAAAATTTTAAGAGTTCCTCCATTTTCTCATTAAAACTTCCAAACAATATATCTATTTAAGTCATTTCATTCTATTCCATGTCATTCCATTAATGATTACCCAATTTCGTCATCCCTTAAACTTCCAAACATAGCCTAAGTTTCTTTCAAAAAGAGTTATCATTCAGAATGGAAGAGAGACAAAAAAGCCAAGGCTTTTTAGAATAACTGAAAGTCTCTTATTTATAAAGAATAAAATAGATTTTAATATTTTATAAAATAAACCCATTAATAAGACTTATTTAGATGAGTCTAATTCATATCTCAATTATCAACTCTCAATTTGTAAGCAAATGGAATAATTACTAATTATACTTGGGTTATAAGTTGAAATCTCTACCCAATGAACTAGTGGATAATTTACCTATAATTGATTACCCACATTCAACAAAAACCCAATCTATTCTTAGTTTAGATTATTAGGGATTACATAATTAATTATTACATAAAATTATTCTAATAATACAATTAATAATAATCCACTAAAATTATTCCAACAAATAGACTTTTTTGATATAGTAACTACGACCATTATCAAGGGAATGATAACCATATGCTATTAAAAATATCATGTTATGGTGTTCCTTATTTATGATATAATTGATAATTACATATTATACAATATTTTATTAGAAGATTTTGTCAATTATAATTAATGATTTTGATTGCAGTAATAAATCTATTTTAAAAAGTAAATTATTGTTCTATATTTAATAATATTTTATAATTAATTATGTCATAAATAAGGAACACGATATTTTGGCGAATATATGATTGTCACTCTTACAATAAGTCATTATTATTAAACTAGTACTTAAATATCAATTTCTTTATTATCTTTTTATTGCAACTATTAATATTTATTGTTTAGATAGATTAACTTTTGTCAATACACCTATATAATTTTCATAAGATTCCCATATGAACATTACAACAATAAATTTTTAATTCATACAAATGAGCATGAATAAATTTAATAGGCTTTGCACAAGCTTCGACAATACAACAATTAACAATTCTCTGCCTGATGCTAATTATATAGTATTTATTCAATTTACCTTTAATTTAATAATTATTTATTTATTGTGAGTGTGTGTGTATATATATATATATATAAAACATATATATTGTTATAAAGTTTTGCAATTAGTAATTGAGTGAATTATTATGATTCCTTGAATAAGACATTTATTTATACATCATTGATCTTGAGTTTTAATTCTTATATTATTGATTTTATATTTTTAAAAATTTAAAAAATTAATAAATTTAATACATTTATGCATGGGAGGATACAAACATATATATATATATATATATATATATATG
The DNA here is from genome assembly GCA_037074485.1 of Delonix regia. Classification (NCBI taxonomy): domain Eukaryota; kingdom Viridiplantae; phylum Streptophyta; class Magnoliopsida; order Fabales; family Fabaceae; genus Delonix; species Delonix regia. Next base: position 38,277,280 of record CM073451.1, read on the forward strand.
TATGTATGTATGTATATATGTTAAATAAGATATAGTAAAATAATATCAAAAACGGTTTAAGCTTTGTTTGGTTATGAGATTTTTTCTCAGGAAATGTGAAAGTCATTCCCTACTAAGCCCACTCCTGAGTTTGGTACTGAGTCTGGAGACTCCCTTATCCATGGTGTGGCCCATTCCTACGGTTATGGGAATGGGCAATCCCACCTTCTCTTGAAGGAAACATGGGCTTTCTTGGGAATGCAAAGCTGAAAGACCAAATTGCCCCTTTCTTTTCTACATGATCGTATCATGTTAGGTGCATCACTGTACGACCATCTAAGCAGCCATTGAGGGAGGATGCCATTTCCATCGGCACATTATTAGACAAACATGATCAATTCGTTGTGCGAATCAACCATTTAGCACTTTCGGCCTCTTGCTCAATTGAATCAATTTGCTTGAAAAAAAAATGGAAGAAGATGTCCCATTTATTGTTCTCGTGGTGTCATTGTTTTGAATCTAACTCTTTGGGTTAATAGAAGGAATTGACCAACTAGACAATCAGTGAACTTCCATTGATATGCAAAGACAGGGGTGATGAAGTAGATAATCAAATCTGGAGAGAAGGAGAGAGAAACAGAGAAGGGCGCGAATAATGGAAGATGGAGAAGAATTGCTAACATAAAAAAAAAATTTATTAATCGCAAACAGCTTCCAATAATAGATCCATGAAGAATATGCACTCCTGCTTCAACATAATCCTCTGCCTTTCTCATTTTGTTTTTTATTTTATTTCCTGAACATCATCTTCTTTCCAATTGCATACGTATAAATTTCCATTCTTTTATATTTTGAAATATGAAGTTGGTTAGATTTCATCAACAAATGACAATATATGATGAAGCACTCAGAGAATGAGAATTTGTGGTTGGAGATGGGTGGAACATGGAAGATCAATGATGGAGCGGTGGGTGGGGAGGTCACATTTGTAGATTTGAAAATCATTTTAGTGAAAAAAAACTGACTAGGGTATTATGGTAATCTTACTAGCTACTAAAAATAAAAAAAAATTACATTCCTATTCTTTTTATATCTTACCAAACATGCTATTTTTTTATTCTCATTCTTATTATGTATTATTATTTTCGACAACCAAATGAACCCTTACTTACTTTAAAATTTTTGATTTAACTGAGTTTACATAAGATGGATGCAAGTCAACTTGAATTTGTTTTGAGATTGAATTTATTAGTGAGTTGATATATTTTTTATTGGCTAAATTATAAATTTGATAAGTCAATTCACAAATTTATACTTGATTTGAATTTACAATCAAGTTAACACATTATAATTAAATAAAAATAATAAATTTAGAGAATGAATTAATAAATTTGACAACTAGTTTAATAATAAAATTATTTTGGAATTGATTTATGTTAAAAAAAAGTAATAATATAAAATTCTCATTTTTTAAATTATAATCTCACATTAGAAATAAAATATATTGATATATTGTTGATAGGATATTTTTTTAATTAAGTTATTCATAAAATTGTTTTCTAAACTTTAATTTTATATATAAGATATTTTTTTAATGTAATTACTTATAAAATTGTTTTAACAATTCAATTATATATATAAATCTTTATCATTTTAGTTTATAATCAACAAAAACCTTGTTCTATCAATTTATTATCAATATTCTATCAATTTACATATATAATGATGATTACATAATAGTTTATGTAAAAATATGTTACATATTATCACATTTGTTGATTTTATTTATAATAAGTAAAAAAATATCATTAATAATTTTTTTTGGCCATTAATAATAATTTTATTTGTGAAGATGAATAAAAAAAAACTCTGATACGAGAGGATAAATAAAAAAAATTCAAAAAGGGTGAAATAAAAAATATATCTGTGAGACGAAAAAATAGATATAATAATCACAGAGAGTGAATCAAAAAAATAATGAGAAAAAAAAAAACGAGGTTTTAGTTCCTACTCTCCGTAAGCTCCCAGGAAAAAAGGTTTGGCTAGGGCTTCACCTTCGATTATTCCCTTCAGGTGCAGATAGAAGGAAACAAAGGAGAAAGAGAAGGAAATATGGGAAGAGAAAGAGAGGCACCGAAGCAGCAACAGCAGCCGGTGGCGTACACAGTGGAGCAGCTCGTCGCCGTTAATCGTTATAATCCTGACATCCTTCCCGATCTCGAAAACTATGTCAATGAGCAGGTATTCGAAAATTTTGATTTTTTATATCTGTAATAAGTTTATCCCTTTTTAGTTGGGTTTTGATCAATGGAGATTAAAATTTCGTGATATGAGCATAAGGATTTTTATTGAATCTAGAGAAGTTTTTATTCCGTAGGATTGTTTTATTGATATGTTGAAATCCATTACTTCTAGAGGGTTTGGAATTCAAAGTTCAAAACTTTGATTATGTTCATAAATGTTATGCGCCGTTCCCTCCTATTTTTTTCTTTCCTCTTCGGGGGATGGAGGAATGGTGTGTATTTGTAGAACAAGCAACCAAACCTAGCAACAAAATGAATCTAGAGACTTAGAAAGCTAATGTTATATAAAAATTGTAGGCAGTTACTCCAGAAAGAAATATGGGCTATCTAAGCGGAATTGGGAAATCATCTAGGATTTTCATGGCATTAATTGGGAGAAACACGGTCTTCATTACTATGCATGTATTTTCAGCTGTTCTATGATGACGTCGTTCTTCCTAGTCCTGAATAGTACTGAGGATGTGATTGGCAGGGAAGTTTGAGATTAAGAAGGTAGAAAATGGTGAGGGGTGAAAAGTCTTAAATATTTACGTTTGGTATTTGGGAGGGTTGAAAATTATTTTTCCCCCTCCTGCTTGTTAGCAGTGAGCATAAAATGGAATGAATCATGTTATTCTCATTCTCATTGCCTATGTTTCTATATTCATCATCAGGGTTAAATAGTAAATATTTACATATTCTTTTGGACTCTTTTATCACATGTTCCCTTCAGTTTGTAACATAAATTTCACCTCATATGCACAATTAAAAAAATTGTGAAGCATGTAAATGGTTACCACTTTTATATTTTTTCTTTTTTCTTTTTAAATTCCATCAGTTGCACTTGCTCCCTAATTAGTAGCTTGTATGAGTATCTTGTGCAAGTTTATATCTTGCCAATTGTAAGTCTGTACGCTAACATAACAATTTTTCTTTTATTCTGTTTGTTTTCTAAACCAGGTTTCATCACAAACGTACAGCTTGGATGCAAATCTATGCCTCCTGCGCCTCTATCAGGTATTTTGCGTGCATACTTATTAGAGGTAGCAACAGGGCACTTCTCTTTGCGTAGGAAGAAGTCTAGTTCTCCTCTGTCTTTATAGTTTCTATTCTTTTCTAATCAATGATCATCATAGCTGTTTTAATTGCTTCTCTTTGTTCTTTTCCTTTTTCTCTCTTTTCCATTTTTGGCTGTAAGATCCAAATGCTTGCTTAAACTGACAAACTGCTGAGTAGGTTACTAGTAATTGTTTATTTATTATTGCAGTTTGAACCAGAGAGAATGAGTTCCCAGATTGTTGCCCGCATATTAGTTAAGGTCTGGTTAAGCAATTTATGGCTGCATTTACGTTTTAAGAAAAGAGGGAATATGCTTGATTAGTGGAAGTCAACACATGGCTAATGTTTTGTTTTCTTCTATTGTGCAGGCCCTCATGGCAATACCAGCTCCAGATTTCAGCCTGTGTCTCTTTCTGATTCCAGAACGTGTGGTATAATTCCCTCAAATTATTCTTCCCTTTGATCTTGTTGCTAGGACCACATTACTGAATAATTAAATAGTTGAATCTTTCAGTTGACCAAAAAAAAAAAATAGTTGAATCTTTCAGTGATTAGTTCAGCTCTTTCTTATCACACCAAGTGTGATATTTTGTTTTGTATTTTAATTTCTTTTATTGATTATTGCTTATTATGATTCTTAGCAAATGGAGGAGCAGTTCAAGACACTGATCGTTTTATCTCACTATTTGGAGGTATCATTTGGCTCTCATTGCTCAAGAATTTACTCAAAATTGGGTATTAAACCCTGTTTTTCTTCTTCAGACAGGAAGATTTCGCCAGTTCTGGGATGAAGCAGCAAAGAGTCGTCATATAGTTGAAGCTGTACCAGGTGATGAGATATTCTAATGTATGAAATGAGGACTTGTTGTTTGGTGTTGCACTAAAAACTGATTCAACTTTCTAGCTTGTACCTTTTAATTTGTGCATGCTATACACTAGCCTAAAAAGCAATCAACTGCAGGATTTGAGCAAGCAATCCAAGGTTATGCTATTCATGTCCTTTCCTTAACTTACCAAAAAGTACCTAGATCTGTGCTTGCTGAGGTATGTCGTAATTTTGTCCATTTGAACCTTTGGTATATCAATTACTGTATTTCGCTTGTCTCTAGCTATTATTTGCTAGCACAAAATCCTGTTTCATTTTTTCTCCATTGTTAGTCAAACTCATGTTTGATGTGGAACATCATTAATAATGCATCATTTTTTCTCCTTATTAATGAAAACATATGTTCACGTTCTAGGTTTTATTAATTTTTTTTTTTTGGGACCAGCCTCCTGGTAGGCTGCATGGAAGATAATTTGATTTTCTCATATAACTCAACCATAAGATAATTTATTTCATGTCAAACTCGCAGGCTATCAACATAGAAGGTTTGTCGTTAGACAAATTCCTCGAACACCATGTAGCCAACAGTGGTTGGGTCATCGAGAAAAACCACGGCAAGGGTCAACTCATCGTCCTACCAAGAAACGAATACAATGACCCTGCATTGAAGAAAAACACTGCAGATAGTGTGCCATTGGAGCACATCACACGCATTTTTCCTATTCTGGGCTGACATATCTGTGGACGCCTCCTGATTTTCTTGAGGGAGAATTTTGAATGAGATTACTTGGAGAAACATCTTTGGGGTCTATTTTTCTTTAGATGCTTCAGTTTGATAATAGTGGACAGCTGTTATTGTCAGTGATAGACAATTAATTTAAGTTGCTTTACTAATGGATTAATTATCGTTGAAGAGTAATTCCTGATTCATTGAACGTTTGTCATGTTATTATTAGTTTTTATCTTGCCTAATGATAAACTAGTTTATTTGCTTACAAGATGTACGGTTCTTTGGGGAAATTAATTTATTTTACTATATATTATTAAATTTAACTCAATAGTGTTTTTGTGTTAGCAAAAGAAATTGAATTCTAATATAAAGAAAGCTTTGGACAAAGTGTATAAAATTGGTTATGTCGAATTATTGAGAAAAAAGTGATGATAATGTGGGGGTACGTTATCATAAGAAATAGTTCATTATTTTTTTTTTGAAAAATTTTGGAATTTTATAAATTAATAAAATTATATTTGACTCTTTTTCTAGACTTTTAGTGATGTAGGGTGATGGACAATTTAAATTATTGAATAAATTATATATTATTATTTTTTTAATTTTAAATTATGTTAAGTTATATTTATAATCTTTTATTAAGATATTTAAGATACAATTAATTTCAAAAGTTGTTTGAATTTTAAAAAATATTTAATTTAAGAGACTGTTAATTAATTTATTTATTTTTGTCTAATCTAAAAAATTCTCATACTTCAAAAAAAATTTAATTTAAAAAGTTATTAATTCGTTAATTATTTTATTAATGTTTTATTGACTTGAAAAAATTTATATAATTTAAAAATTTTTTTATGTATGTATGAGAGTGTTGAAGAGTTATTTTGTGAAGAGATGATGGTTTGATGAAATGGGATTTTTTATTGATAAAACGGAACTCCCATATTTAAGAGGGTCTATTTTACGTATATAATAATTAACTTATTTATTATCATATTCATAATCGTTTATTAAAAAAATTTAGAGGTAATTAATTCATGTGAAGTTTTAACCCCGTAACTGTAATAACTTACCATTTGATTATAATCCTGTCAATGGATCTTCTATTATGATTATTACATTAGATTAATCTTTAGTTATAATCTCAGTCAAAGATTACCACGTCTCTGTAAAAATCGAACAAGGACATAATAAATTTAATATAGGACAAATTTAAGAAGTCTGCTATTTATTTATATAAAAAGTATAATTTTGGCCTTTTGATTTTACTTGACTTTTACTTTAGTCATTATAGGTTAAAAATTTGCACTCAAATCTTTAAAGTTAAAATAATTTTTAATTTAGTATTTATCTTGATATTTTTTCATATAAAAAAGTTAAAATAAAATTTTTAGTGTATTTACAATTTTGAATATACTAAATATGACATCATAAGTTAATTATATTTATTATATATTTTTATTTCATTTATCAACATAAATCATACATATGAAAAATATATTAAAATAATATACAATTAGTTAATCAGCAAAATTTAATAAAATTTCAATAGCAAAAATTAAAGTAAAATATTTATAAACTATAAAGATCCAATAATATAATTTTCAATTATAAAAATCAAATAAAATTATAAAGACTAAAAATATAATTTTTCCTTAAATATATTTATGACTCAGCAATATAATTATTTTTTAAAAATTTTTTTACATGTCATATTATTGTTAGAAAATCATTTAAAGCAGGTTTAACACGGGCCTATTTTCGCCCAACTCAAGACTCAATCTGGTATTGCCACCGACTATCCTTTTTTGCCCTTAGGCCTAAACTGGCTCGGAAAGACGTTGTGTAGGACCAAGTCTCTCCATACTAGATTGGGTTAGGGTCAGGTTTATATTTGTTTTTATTGAACTAGAAAGCAAGTGACATTGGGTCTAATAAATCATATCATAAAGATTGCAAAGAGGGAGAAGGGAGACCTGGACCAAAGACATGGAAGAAGGGAGATCAGAAAGCATGGAAGGAGAAAGACAGAAGGGTTACCAATACCAGAAACAGGAGATCCGATAAGCACTAAGGTAGAAAAAGATGGACAGAAACAAAAAACTCAATTTCCCTCTCATCTCTTCCTCAACTTCGTTTTGGGAGGCATGATTGTTCGGTAGAGACGGGATGTAAAGCCAGAGATTGTTTGAGTCGAGAGAGATGAGATGCATAGATGAAAATGACGAGACCAGAGATTGTTCGAGCCTTCGAGGAGATGAGATGCAGAGATGATGAGACGACAACATAGGTAAGGTAGGTAACAAAGATAGGATAGCTTTTGCATTTTTATAAAATATATATGATATACTAGCTTAGATGGCATAGAGATGTAGTCCAAAATCCTAACCCGATAAATGACCCAACTCGAACTCATGACTCGGTAACTTGCTGACTCATTTCTATGTTTTACCCAATCCAACTCGACCCAAACACACCGGCCTGAGTTGTCGGATTATATGAACAGCATCTAAAGTAATTTTACATAAATTTTATTCTATAATATTTTAATCAAATGGCTGTACAGAACATGACTTGAATGGGAAAGGGCGACTCAAGGATTTTGTTACTCCATTCTCAAGCTTGAAATAACTCAAAAATCGCTGCTTTAGGTAAAACGCACACAGCAGTTACAAGTAGTAAATTTATTTAAAAGAATCAATTATCTGCAATTCTAAGAGGAGCTCCAACGGCCATGGTAACTATTTACAGGAGTGCACCTACGAAGATCATGAACAAATGAAAAGGAAAAATAAAAACTGAAAATAATGAGCTCCAGCAAAGAAGGAGAAAAAAAAGAAAAAGAATAATACAACCGTTTGCTATTTACTCCTCTATCATGCTTTTCATATTTTGATTGAGATTTTCACAATAGAATTAACGCTGCAAGTCAATAAACTGAAAGCCTACAGGATTGCTTCTTGGATCAGCATCTTACAGTTACAGGGAAGCCAACTTGAATGCTTCTGTTTCTTTCCTTTAACCACTCCCTTACCATTAGCTCTCTATTCTCTACTTAACAGCCACCTTAGAGCAAGCCCAAGTCAGCTAAGTGTAGATTATATATTAGTGCAAATGATCATTATGCCAAAATTCAATGGCAAAGGGTCTGTCCATAAGTCACCCACTGTACAAAACTATCTGGAAATTCCTCTAGAACATTGGACCGTGTATTACCGTAGGATAACTCTGACCGAGTTTGCTCCCTTCCCTGATAATATTAAATGGAATTAGTAAGTCACATAAAGAAGAAGTCATTTGGAAAGTCGAACATTTCGACTATAGGAGGAAAAATGTGTACATGAGAAACTTAAACCTAAGGCATATCTAAAATAGTACGAGATTTTTGCACGCACTGTAAGTTATCTGTCACATTGGAACACACCTATTCTTAGTGGTCAAAGAACAGTTAAAAACTCACGCAACAAAAATTTAAACGCAGGTTGAACGTAGACAAGGAAGATGCTATGCATTACAGCACCAGTGCAATTAATATCTAGGAAAACTCTGGGAGCTGTCGGTACAATATTGTACTATATAGGAGTGGTACCTTCATGCTGGAACCATATTCACTAGTCGAGGGAGTTGTTTCTCCCATCATTCCATTGACATTTTCCAACGAAAGTCCAGCTACTGGAGAGTTCGTAATTGATGATCTGCAGCCAATACATATAGGCGTTTAAATAAACATGGAAGCACTATGCGAAACATGAGAAGTGCGCTGCAAGGAAAAGCACATAAATTGCAACCACTGACGCCCATGACCAAAACTATTATTTTATAAATTATATTACCCATCTCATCCCAACCCCATTTGGTTGCCTATGTATCTTCCCCCACAAAAAATATTCTTTCAACTAAACAATTTTGGCAGGAATTGCAACATTGCCTCACTGGAGGAAGTGGAGCATTACCTCTCGAACATATCTTCCTCAAATGAATTTCCTGAAGAAGATAGCCAATCCAGGTCAACAAAGTTGGAGCAACTGAATGAATCGCCATGCTCAGAATAGTAAATATGATCACTTTCGAGGCAGCGCTCTTTTTGCATGCCTCCCAAAAGCTGTCTCCGAGGCAGTGAAGGAGTATACCTACACAAACACATATAATAGTATATCATTCACAAACTGATCAGATAGATAAAATGACGCAGCAACTAGCTGAATGTGCCATCTTGCCAGCAGGCAGTGTAAGTTTCTAACTTGTATCAACAAGGTGTATAGGGTCCATTACACAATGTAGACTACAAATGACATGTTTTATGATGGGGCAATTCTTCATAGAATCACAGCGGAGGATGCTAAAAAGAGCACCTTCTATCTGAAATAAAATAAGTTTCCACATCCTCCAGAAAATCTAAGTTGGGAATATATATTACTTTAGTTACTTGACTAGTGTTCTCATTCAGAAAGGCCTGCTACAAGGAGACATCAAAATTCTTTACAACATGATAACTACAGTAAAAAATGAAGGAAAATGTATTAAATCGTCTATTTACAATTTATCTCTTCAAGTATGTTTTGACATGAATTATGGATTTCCATATACATTAATACAGAGTACAAACCTTGAAAAAGCTATGTCACTCTCAGAAGTTATTTCAGGTGAAGACTCAGAATGAGACTTGCTTCCTTCTTCTGATCCATCAGGCAAATTTGGTCTAGAGAATTTGTCCTGCTTGGAATTTGGAGTTGACATAGGTACAGAACTGCCATGAAGAATGCTCCCATCTGACAAGGATCTCTTGAAAAATGATCTACAATGCCAAATTTCAATGTTACCGCACAAAATGCATTAACAGAAATTTCGATATAAATGTTGCATGTCATCATGATATCTGCAGCAAGTTCATTGCTCTATGATTTTAACAATTGAATAACTCATGCCATTTATTAGCCCTTCTCTTGCTGTCTCTCTTTCTCTTAATAGCAGATAACAGATCATGCCACACTAACTTCTGCTAATACCCTATGTAAGGTTTCCACACCAAAATTAAAATGTTATCCCTAAAATCACCATGGGTAAGTTTAGAATTCACATAATTAATTCTAGCAGGTCTTCTACATCATACCACAGATAATATGTAACAGAATTCATTTGCACATGTATTCACGCATGTAAGAAAGATATTAAGCCATCATACAAATTAAACCTTTGGAGTTCATCTTTTAGGGCCATTTCTGGCAATGACTGATAAACAAGAGACTCAAAAAATATACATATATGGCAAAAGAAGTAGACAACCGTGGAGAAGAGTATTATGAAATTTTCAATCTGTTCTACAATCAAAAAGTACCAAGTACTCCAGTAGTGAAATAATTTCATAGGTTCAAGAAGAAATTACTGCCAAAATTTAATTAAGCACTGGAGAGGTTGGTTTACAATAGATTCACAGATCTCATGCCTGACCTGACATCTTTCGTCCGCATTAACATAAATAATAAACACTGAAGGTTGGTTTTTGAGCAAATGTTCTAAGCTAAATTAGTCATGCATTAAGTTGCAATTAATGATAACAACTATACTATCATTTTTAAAAGAAGCAATGAAGATTATAAATCTGAAGTTTCCATAATTCAGGATGATAATTACCAATGTTGATATAATGGAGTTAGTACTCTTAATTCTGGTAATTTTTCTTCAAGAGTTTATGGATTTTCCAAGGTTAAGAAAGCATTGGATGCAGAAAAAAAAATCCAAGGCAGAAAAGTCCTGGGAAACTCAAGATGAAGTTTCTAATTCTCTGGGTTACCTCCAGAGCCATCTTGGCTGGCCTAAGGAGGCATGGATCACTATAATTGAACATCCAAATACCATAAATATTTCATAGAACGACTTAAGATGACAGTGAGAAACATAAAGGGCATTTCCATCTTTAAAGATTGTAATTATCTTCCTATTTTCAGGATGATAATTACCAATGTTGATATAATGGAGTTAGTACATCTTTAAATATTGTAATTATCTTCCTATTTTCACTCCCCCCACCACCTCCCCCCCAAAAAAAAAACACAGAAAACAGCGAGACTCTAAACTGCAGATAAGGCAAACATATTACCATAATAAAGGGTAAGACTGAAACACAGAAATGCCAAATTACATCATTGAGACAGACCCAAAGTCAAACTGTTGTGTCCAAGCCTTACGGTTATTGGATGATCAGCCTACTCATTCTTTCCTAGTAAATTTTCAGCAGCTTACAGCACCCCACAAAAACTAATCCCATCCCCAGAAAAGGAAAAGTTCTCATCATCAATTTGTAGCCCAGAGTTATAAATCAAATTAAACAAACTACTATTATGCTAGACACACAAATGGCTAACCATATCAAATAGGTGCATATAATTAAACAAGCCAGTTAAGTGAATAAACCTGCTCAGAAGTTATTTTTTAAATATTATTCAATTTTCGTAAGAAAAATATGATGTAGTAAATTTGTTAGGGAAGGTGGAATATGGAAGTTCCAGATGGAGAAACTCTAATCCAGGCTCCTAGATTTTTAATCAGGGAAGAATTTGTAAACATATAAACATAGCTAGGTATTTTATTCCACATAAACTTGATTCAGTTACCTTCCATCTTCATCTCCGTGTTTCCCTGCATCATAGTGCTGGTCTGAATCCAACTCCCATAGAGCAGGCTTACCCTGTTGCGGCTGAAAGTGCCCAAGGAATCTGCTCCAACAAAATAGACAAGTCATCTTATGATGTGTAAAAAGAAAAAAGAAGTAATCGTTTTGCACCACAGACATATTTGCATACATACACCAAAGAAAAAGATATATCACAATTATTAGTTGCCAATGGTTGACAAAAACTGCCAAAAAAAAAAAAATAACAGAGGAAGAACTGCTGCAGAACTAACAAATTCTTCCTCCATTCAAGGGATAAAAAGGCACATGAAGTGGTCAGGCCTAGTACCAATCTGTAAACATCTACCAGTTTGGACGTTATGTATCAGTTAGAAAGAAAAATTAAGCGTATAAAAGCGTACTAAATAATATGGACAAATCACTATAGGCATTTCCAAAGACAGATCATTGGCCTCAGAGACTGGTTATAATTCAATAATCACTGTTATAAGATGGAATCAATTGGCGACATCTAAAATAGAATTGATAAACTGCTAATGCTTTTTGCACGCACAAATTAAGAAGGGGCAAAATACCCTAGAATAAATTAAGTCGAATTCCCTGCTGTTTCCATTCTAAGTCAAATTGATAACCAACAAAAAATGCATGTAAACTACATTGAACCTTGAATAAATCTTCATAATTAATGTGTGTGCGTGTGTGTGTGTGTGTGTGTGTGTGTGTAACTCTCAACTTCAGTGACAATGATATTTATTAGGGTTCTCACATCTGATTTGATATGCTAAACAGGTTTAGGAATGCAATATTATTGGAAAAATGTCATGGATAACCTTCTCCTAACCTCCTCTCCCCCTATATTTTCTACTAGTTTATCCTTGTAACCATAGATCAGAATGCAATAATATTTTGGCCTCTAGATTCTCTCTTCCTTTTATAGGCTCTTTGCCATTCCTTCTGTATAATCCTCATTAATCATTATATTGATTCTGCCCCTGTGCCTTTTCTCTATAAATGTTTTAATGAGCACAATGTCAATAGAAAAAGAAAAAAAATAGAGAGAGAAAAAGAGAATAAATCATGAACCAAGAAAGAGGGATAGCAGATATGTGCGATTTTGTTAGATCAAAGACAGGATTAGAACTCTTCAAGACAAAACCAATTTCATAAATTTAACTTGAAGTTGTTTCTGAATCATACTTAGCTAATTGGAAATTTGGTTTTGAAGTAGTTCTCATGTCAAACACTGCCCAGTGATTCAAATTTTTAATGTGAAATTACATATAAATGTGTAAATCAAAATAAAAAGAGGAAGAGGGAGAGAGATAAAGAGGAATAACATTTTTCTAATATTCTTGTAAAAGTTTGGTACTGCTCCAATTCCCATAAGTATTTTTACAAGAACCCCCTGCTGAATTTTTAATCACCAGCAAAGTAGTTGATGTTACAAAAAAGCATATTTTAAAAGCATGTAAGATCCCATCAAGGCACTAAGGTATGCCTGATGTGTCTTGGATGCCTTGGGGCACGAGGGGAGAAGGTACCTGCCTTTTAAAGTTTTGGCAAGAAGACATACTCAGATTAATTTACTTCTTTTATCATATATCCAGGATTGTCTTTTAACAGCCAGTTTCTCTGTCATTGTAGATAGTGAGCCTATGTCTTGGTCCAAGGTCAACGGGGGAGTTCTATAGGGAGATCCTCCATTTCCTTTTTTGTTTACCTTGGTTGAAGATCTGTTGAGTAGAATGATCTCTTGGGATATTGAGAGAGTGATTATTAAATATTTGAGGATTGGCATCCAGTAAATTGTTAAGTCTTGCAATTTGCTGATGACAATGGTAGGAATAGGATCCATTTCTTTTGATTTGATTAACTTCAAATGCTTTGGCAAGGAGTGAGGCGGAAAAAGCTTTATGGTATTGCAGAACTTTTGCCATCCTTGGGTATCTTTGGTTGGAGTGCAATGCTGAACAAAGATCTCTACTCATACACTTGCTTTGGGATAGAATTATTTTGTGGCTTCTCCTTGGTGGTCTAAATACGGCTTCTTTTAGGTAGTTCCTTGACAGACATGCAGAGGGATTGAAGAGCTCTCTTGTATCAATATTGCTATTTTGCTTTTGTATTGCTGTGTTTGAGGAGGATTTAATATGCATGGCTCTACAGATTTTGGTGTTTTGGTATGTGAGTTTGAAAAATATCAAATTATTGTAGTAAATAGTAATGGTCGGTTTCAATTTTGTGATGTAAGAATAACAGATAAACCCATCAATAGGAAGTTGTTTTAGTGATTTAAAAATGTTTAGGTATGGTAAGTTCTTCTAAAACTACTCATTCCTAACTTTATTCTACTGCCTGAAGTGGCATCCACATACAACCACCCTGAAATTCATCTGCTTCATAAGTGTGTGCTTTAAATCCTAGCTAGCAAGCTGAATTTCAAGCCTCCTATATGATTGTTCTTTCCTTCTAACACCATTTCTTCTTTGTTTTTCATTTTCATAAACCCTAAACCCAAAGAGAGACAGACAGAAGAGAAACAGAGACAAAATAGATGACAGACATGTTATAAATCCAACAATGGGAAATAATATAACTAGGAGGCACCGTAGGATTTTTTTTTTTTAATAAAAAAAAGACTGCACACATACATATTAATTGCATCTTGTTTCTCAGCATCCATGTACGCATTGCTGTAATAGCGTTGAAGAGTTCTAAAGAACTCCTGTGACTGTGTTGCAGCTCTCCACTGGCCCCTTCTCTCAGAGAATATCTACATGGCAACAAAAAATCAAGGAAAAGATTATCAGAAGAGGTTAAAGTGCAATTATGCTATAACAATGCGCAAACCAAATCAATAACAATTATCAGCAAGAGAACCCCATGACACTGCTACTGTATAAAGGGCTATGACATACAAGAATGAGCAAACAATTTGACAACAATTCTCAACAAAGCCCCATGACCACTGACACTCTGCCCATTAAATGGTAAAGTGGTATGACAAATAAGAATGTGCCAAACAATTCAATGACAATCTTCAACAAGAAAACACCATGACCAATGCTACTCTGCCCATTAAATGGTGAAGTGGTATGATGGACAAGAATGCAGGAACCAATTCAATAACAATTCTCAACAAGAAAACCCCTTGACCACAGCCACTCTGCCTACTATAATAGAAAAGTGGTATCAGGTATGACCGACAAGAAACGAACATGGCATAAATTTACTTTGAAAGTACCTTAAAGAAAGCAAACATGACAAAAGCATGCATCCAGCTTAGACAACATAATTAGACAGTTTGAAATGTGGTCAAGCCCTAAATAATTTCAAATTGGAGATGAATAAAGAGGTATTATTTCTTTTTGTATCCCTTTGTTTCTTCTACTACAATTTCTTCATTTACCCCAAAAGAACAAAATTCCTTTGCCAAATCATATTACCTTGTTGTGAGCAGCAGAACCACCATACTGATGTGCAAGCGTGTCACCCATCCGCTCATAAAACCCCATCAAATCATCAGCTACAGGGTCACCAAGGTCAATTTTTGGGTTGTCAATAATTCCCAGAGCATGGAGCTGGAGGCCAAGAGCAGCCAACCCATATGCATATTGTGCAACATTTGTGCGATCTAAGCAGTCAATGCAATTGGTCCTGAGCACCCCCCTCTGAAACATGGGTGGCTTAACAGAATGATTTCCATTACCAACAGTATTTCCTTCACTTGGTTTCCTCTCTAAATTATTAGCATCCTCATTGTCATTGTCAAAAAGTCTAGGTGAAGAGCTTCCCTTATCAATGTTGCTGGATGCAAACTATTAACGTCAGTAAACAAGAGATGACATTGAAATAAGCTAGGCACTTGACCTCCATCAAACATTAATTGTTATCAACATTGTTCATGTTCTACCGGAAAATATATATCATTCTCTCATCTTATCTTTTTCTCAAGTCATTTTACAAGTTCAAGTAAGTCTACATGAAGCAAATCTTAGAAATGGTGAAAGAATTCATTGTAGCCATATGATGAACTTACTCTGCAGATGGCCATCTTAAACATTCCTCAGGTCTCAAGGTTGGTGTCACTTGGCAATAGAAAAAACCTGTTAATGTCAATGCAAATGCAGCCACTTTTCCCAGAAGTAGCAAGACATTTGTAGCTTTGCTGGGAGGAGAAAGGGAAAAACTACTTTTGAATCAACTGCTGTAGAGTGCATATAATATGTTTATAAGAAGGATCAATATATCTTAAAAGAAATTTACCTCTGAAAATGTTTGTGCAGATCCCAGTGAAGGAACCTAAGCCGGTTCTCCTCAGTTAAATTTTTATTGATGAAATCAATTGCATTAGCAAACTCTGAACGAAGTATGGACTCACGAGGCTTCTTCTCATGGGTCTGTTGGATAAAACAGGCAATATCAATTGGCAAGAGTCTTACAATAGATGAAACATATAAATGTTAGATAGTGCATCCGATGAGCAGAACTTGCTCTTTATCATTAGAATATTGCCCTAAACCAGTCCAAGAGATATTTTTGTATAGAACATCTGTACGTGCCAATAACTTCTATACATAATACAATGAGTTGATGACCAATATAAAAGAAAATTTCATATTGAGGACACTATAAGATGACTTGTCAAAAAAAAAAAAAGAAAAAAAAAAGGGGAAAATAAGACTATTTCCTTCAGAAAAAGGAAAATTACCTTTATTAAATTCAAAATTATTATGGGATTCCCATATCTTTTGACAAGATTTTCGAAGTGCAGTCTAGTGGCTTGATAATTCTGATCTTTCTTTGACACTGCAGAAATAGAACAAATGACTATATAAGCAAAAATATAGACACTCATACGCATGCACATCAAAGTAAGATAAGAGAAAATATAACTATGCAAGAATTACAACATTTAGGAAGACATACAGATAATATCAGGTTTGAGATTTAAACGTGAAGTTTCCTGTGACCAGAAAAGAGGGATTGAACCACGGTTCTGGACAACAGAACTTATTTGGACAGGAAGACCTTCAGGAACATCCACAAACACAATTTGTTCTGTCTCAACATCATTAGCTACGCTGCCCTCCTCATTAACACCTCGTCTCAAATACCTACATAAAATAAACAAATAAAGTGAAGCCGACAATTTTGTACATGCCTACTACAAATAAGTATGCATCTATTTCATTTGGTAGAATTGAAACTTAAATATTAAAACAAGGCACTAGAATCTTTGTATTGAAAGTTTGGATTGTTAGGCTTGTAGTGGTTAAAAACACTTGCTATTACAGGCACTGTATCCAACAAAGAGAGGTGTTCATGACATGAACTATGAAGACTACATGCTATAGAAAACACTGTTCTCTACTGAGCCCGACTTTTCTCCCCCAAAAAAAAATAGGAAATAAAGAAAAATAAAATCTCTAGAACTAATCAAGTTATGTATGCAGGTTCTGATACTTCATTAACTAAATAATTACTTATGGGCATTTCAAAGGAACCAAAAAGGAGCTGTAAATCATAATTTATAAGAATGTATTGATTACAAATTATTGCAAGTACTGCTAACAGTTAGAGTTAGGGTAACAGAAAACAGGCACATGATGCAGCCAGCCTCCTTCAATGCAAAACTTCATTAGTACCTATTTTAAATTTGAAGCCATCTTCCAACCCATTTATCAATACTAGTTAGTCTGAATCACAGATAAATCCTGTCTTAAGTGTCTTCTATGACAAACGAAAAGAATATAAGTGAGTATGGAGCAGAATCCTGCTTGACAGGACAGATTGAACAAAATCCAATTTGTCACATAATTGGAGCATAGCTGCAATGATAGGATTGTGTAATGATCAAGCAAATATTGAGTCTAAAATCATTCGAACAATCTAGCATTATAGTCCAATTTCCCTAACTCACTTTGGTCATCTTCGATCTTCTTTTTTTCCCAAAGCTATGATGGGTTTGGTATTTATTCCACCTCATTGCCAAAGGAGATGAAATGTATCAGACTTGAGACAATGAGAGGTAAGATATAGCTTTTGTAATAGGACCTAAATGTCAATGCAATAACAAAGAATGGCCCATTCTCCCAAAAAGTGGAATTTTCAATAAGTATACCCAGGATAAGACCATCCTAAACCCCCTCACTTGAAAAAAGGGCAGAGAAATCATTGCAGTGGACAGTGGATAATAATTAAAATACATTACATATATAAAAGAAGAGGAAGACGTGACCATGGAAAGACATGGAAAAGCAGAGGAGGGAGAGCCAAAGAGAATATATGTAAACTTTTTGGACTCCACGGGAGATCCTCCAAAAGTAAGTAGACTGAAACTGAAGGAGTACATTGAGGAAAGCATTTTGACAGTATAATATTTAAAGATATGCTACCTGACAAGTAATAGTATGCTTGGGAGCATTCCATGTCACCCCAAATCATGTTTGCTCTCCTGAAGCTACCCTCAACCGTGGTAAGTGAACATTATTTCAGTTCAAGGAGATGTGCAAACACACTAAACATGTAATGATTTCTAGCATCAAAATGCATGTATATTAGCCAGCCCATCTTTCTCTTATTCAGTTAGAAAGCAATGCTCATATCTTCAAGGGATCTTCTCAGTCCTTAAGTCTTCTATAAGACAGGATCCTTTTTGGCCCCTTCTTTGGTGTTTCACCCATGGTCACTTAAAGCTATCTCTTCAAGAGATGATCGAAGAAATTAGACAGCATTATTGGGTTTGATGCCCTTGTTTATCTCTTTCTGTGTCTTTGCTAAGTAGAATGTCTTAGCCTCCCCTTTTTTTTTTTGGGGTGTGGGGGTGGGGAATGTTATTAGTCCTCTAACAATAATTATTTTACCGAAAAGAAATTAAGAAAAAACCTATCATCCTATCTCATCCTTCCTCTAAACCACAACGGATCTCCTCTAACACTTCCTAATTCCTACCTGTCTTTAATGTCCCCTACCACATCCATCCTACCAATTTTCAGGTTTTTATTGCCTGCATTATGCTAAAAACTCTTCTTAGCATTCCTAATTATGCTAATAAGTTTTTCGTCATGGTTGCCTCCCAGTTTGCACTCATGGTCAAGTATGTGAAGCCAACACAATAGTTTTCATATACTAAAATGCTTACACAAAATTTTCTCCATTTTTCCATCAGCACCCAAATGAAATATAGAGCTGGCTCTTCTATCAAAACATGAAAGATAGGAGAAAAATATAATTTTGGTCCCTTACTTTTGGCTAAAGTATCAAATTGGTCATCTAAAGATGGAAAGTGTCCTCCAAAGATTAAAAAGTGAACTGATTTTGTTCTCTTGGAAGACCAAATTGATCTTTGGAGGACCGTTCCCTAAACCGTAAACCATTATTTTCTGACGGTTTCATATTTAGAGAACTATTTTGATACTTTCCATCTTTGGAGGACTTAATTGATCTTAAGGCCACAAGTGAAGGACCAAAATTGTATTTTTCTCTTAACATTAGATTCTTTTGTTTGTCATACTCCCACACTTCCTGGCCTGAGGTCAACCTCCCTCTTTGCCATCCTTTCCACCAAACATTGGGAATAGATGATTTCAGAAGTTAGTATTTACAACTGAGTAAAACCTAATAGGACAAATTGTTCTTCAATTCATATGGAAAAGGCCACCCAAAAAATTTAGCAACTGATTCAAGTGTCATTATGTATCATACCTGTTTTTATATTCGAACTTCAGAAGTCAAACAAGTGTAACAACTAGAAATTAAAAAAATAACAGGAGCACAAGGACTGCATCCTTAACACAAAAAGACATAATCATTGGAGAAGCTACTTCGTAAACTAGGCATCTCTGTATAGCAACATAGTCAATCATCAACTGAAGCACATGCACCACAAAATCACATTGGCAAATGACATACATCATAACAGATAACACAAGCTGAAATTTAAGTGCCTGGGGAGAAATTAGGATGGAACTCTCATACCTAGTGCCAGCATAATGACGTGAACGCCTTGAAATGAGGGTGAGTATGAACTCTCGTCCAGCTACTGCAAGTGTTTCCTAATACAGCCAGCAGATAGACATAAGATGCTCAATCTCAGAATGACAATACGGCTACCTCAATTTAGCAGTAAATAATAATAAATAAGCCAATTAGTCAATCAACAAATACAGTATTCAGTGTAAAATAATAATCTCATAAGCAATGCCATCTAGATCTGTTGCCTTGATAACAAATTAGTAGAAAATATTTGAATTGTGTCACTTGATTATGTTATGTTTATTGGATTCAGAAATTCCAAGAGCCATTTATTCTCACCTGTTTAAAAAAGCCATACACTAATGCGACTGTCCAAAGAGTATTTTGGAGGTGGTTCCTGATTCCCCGAGTCAAGAACTCATTCCAAACAAACATGGTCTCATAAAGTACTTGACCTGTCTCATTCTCACACAAGTTCTTTTGAAGACTACGCATAATGTGGTATGAGTAGCAGAAGAAGAAGTCCTTTGTAAGGTCGACCATGCATAGGAGCTTCTTATATCTAAAATGTCAATACAAAAGAAGAATATAATTAAAACGAAAACTGACAATAGTAACAAGCACTAAGAGTAGTTACTGCCTACTTTTTAAGTTGTACCACATTTCATCATCATCAAAATCTAATAAAAACCAGGTATCAATTAACAAGTCTAAGAACTTTTTATCATATGTTTTTTTTTAATATTCCAGACAAACAGAAGTTAAGCAAATGTTACTATGAGATTTCCACTTATTTATCTTATCTTTGAATATTAAAAGAAACGGAGGAGAGTGGAAATGATTTAAAATTGGTTAAAGGTTGAGAAACTGTAAAAACCATCAACCATGCATGCACTTAAAAAAACCCAAAGCAACTTTCCTCTTATAAATTGTTAAAGACAAGAACAGAGTATTTAAAATGAATTAAACATGAATGCAAGTAGATGCAGAGCATCCCTGCGATTTTTCAGAAATTGCAAAGAGATGTGGCTCGCATTGATGTATGCTTGATTTGTGTAATTTCTGGTTCTAGTACTTTTCATTTTTTCATGGTCTTAGTGCCTTTTTAGTAGGATGCCTTATCCCCCTTCATTGCTTTTGTAATTTACTCTTTCCTTAACATAAGCTATTTTGCTGTTATGAAAAAAAACGTTAAACATGTGAAATTGTAAAGACCTGTTTTCATTTTTAGAACTGGCGATGCTAGATTGAACTGAAGAATTTGGGAGTGGTATCATCTCACTCTTTGATACAGCATATACTGTATGACCACAGATTGCACCAATTTGCCTTCTTTTTGTGATAAGTAGCATGTAGTAAGGCCCAGAAAATTTAATGAACCCTGAAAGAAGAGAAGCAGAGTAAGATATCAAGATAACATGTGATAGATTGTCAAGGAACAGCTAGACAAGACAATAAGAATTAACATACCAACAATTCCATAACAAGTTGTAACAAATTTCAGTCCACCTGTGGACTTGTTCCCTTCATTTATCCGCCTCAACAAGTCAGAACATTCACTTTCTGTATATGTAGTAGAATCTTCACATAGGTTTAGCTCAAAAGGATCTAGACGGTCAATCTTTAGCACTCTCCAATATGTCCTGCTCTTGTCCCTTCCTATCATGTAAAAGTTCTGTGACATAAACATAAATTAATGCATGAGGTCTAAATACTTTGCACAAGAAATACTGCAACTTTGACAGTGTCCAATCTTGCAACCCAATATTGCACCATCAGGTTAATCCAAACTTAATATGCACAACAGATACTGGCATGATGATTCATGCTGCAACAATCTGGCGAATGAACTGGGGCTGGGGAAACCCAGTTTCAAGGAAGGCAAACCCCACATGACAAAGGAACTAGGTAGGCAGCATACACATAGGTAGCACACATGCAAATAGACAAAATGTACATGCAGCGGCATTTGGAAAGAAGAAAGCCATTGAAATTTCCAGTAGAAAAAGATTCAGAGTTCAATCAAAACATGAAATGTGATTATGAAGGTGAGTGGCTCTGCCTCCATCGCCAAACTAATTTTTATATTGTAATACAAAGAATGTAGGGAAATGAATTGGATCACTAGCTAGTTTCGTGCTTCTAGAGAAATTCAACATTGCTAGCTAGGAGCCATTTTCAAGAACCATGAGGGATGTATAACTTGGCTAGCAAATGCAATGGAATGTTTTAAGATCCCATAAACATATATTTCATCATTGAATATGCTAATATGAGCAAGACCAAAAAGTACCTTGATCTTATGATCTGCAGTGGAGATTACTACAGCCCCACATTTTAATCAGATGCAGGAGACAAAGCGATTCACATAAATTTTTCACGATACATAACGAGCTAAATTATGCCTAGAATTACGTAAATAAAAGGAACTGTATAAACACTTGTATATGGAAATTACGAAAAGAACAATGTTGTAAGATTATTTTGCAGAAAAACATAGAAGAACAACGTTTTCAGATGAAATATCGATAATGACAAAATCAAAGAGAGATCTCAAAAAATTGTAGTAGAGACAACCTACAATATAAGTTTCAAAAAGTGGAAAAAAGACGAAGAAAATAAGGCATACCGATCGAGTCTCATAGAGCCTAAATTTCTGCATACAGACATGTCCAGGAGGACGGGGTTCGTCTGGCGCAGAAGGAGAGTAAGAAGGCTCATTCTCTGACGACCCCATGACGTATGTTTTTCTTTCTTCGCAAAATTTAGATCCCCGAGCCTCAGGCTCAGGGAAAATATCAAAATGGCATGCAAAGCGAAGCGATTACAAAATTCAGAATCACCTAATTTGAGCCACAATGCCCACAACCCAAAAATACAAAACCATATCCTGAACTCTAGGCTGCTTCAAATACAGCATTATCTTCCGAAAATGTTAAAAATCATCGAGCTTCCTTCACCATTCCAGCTCCTTTTCCTCCCCCTCCATGTTCCACCAGAATCACCACCATCACTACCACCGCCCTCTGCTGTTTGTGGCCGCAGCAGCCAGCAACCTACGACCCGGTGATCCTCACTTAAACTCAGCGTGATTCCTAATGCACAGATCGAATAATTTTTAATTCAACAAGAAAACTTGCAAATTTCCGCTGATTAATAGAACGTATAATGCTATGCTCAGATAGAGAAGAACAGGTGGGGAATTTGAAAATGGAAGCTTTATATGGAATTGAAGGAGATAAGAGGAGAAGATCGAGCAGGTGAAAAGGAAGATAATCGAAAGGAAGAGATTTGGGAAGTTCGAGGGAAAGAAAAAATGGTCGAAGTCACGGAGACAGGAAGAAGAGCAACTAATTATTGATTCATTTCTCTCTTTATTTTTATATAATTACAATATAATTTTTCTAAATTTTTCTCAACGAAGGAGAAGCTCAGATCCAAAGATCTTAATCAAAACCACAACTTCGCATCCACACATTTTAAAAAATTTGGAAAAAATTTTAAAAATACCTGTCTCTAACATGTGAAATTATTTATTAGAAAGCTTGCTTTGCAAACATAATAAAGGACAAAATATGTCATAATCACATTTGATCTTTTTTTTGTTACTATATTAATTTTTTATTTAATTCAATGACCGACGTAATTGCAGACTAACGTGTCATCTATCATCTTTCACGACAGGTTCTCGAAAATGAAGGAGGAGAGAGATCCTCTGGCTCTTTGGCTTCCTCTTCGTCTCCTTAGTTTATTAAAAAACTATTTATTTTTTAGTATATAAATATACGTATGAAAGGTATTTCTGTTTTAATACTGCTGACCTAGGACGGCAATAAATATAATAAAGATGTTATCAATTATCTTCTAGCTTTTTAAAGAGACATTTCAAGAGGAATGATATATTTATGATAAAATCCTTTTAATATTTATAATTTTAAATGTATTGGTACATTTTATTATAATATAATTATATAATTTTAAAATTATTATTTTTGAGTTAATATTTAAAATAATAAAATTATAAAAATTAACATAAATATAATAATATATATAATTGTAAATACACAGAAAATGATACATTTATTTATTCTTCTTAGTTAAGTTGATTTTAAAACCTATTTATTAAAGGCTAAACTCAATCAATATCATTTCCTTCCCTTAATTTGGTTCATTTTTACACCTTTTGTTTCGTTAATTGCCTGTTAAGTCTTAGAAGAAATTTAATAATAAATATCTATTTAATTAGCAGAAATAATTTTTTTAAAAAAATAGTTTGTCCTTAGACACAACTTCATAAATAAAAGATTTCTTTAATAATGTTTTAAAATAATTATTATTGTTTGGACGGCATGAGATATTGTGAAAACAATTTCAGCCTTTAGGCTGAAGAGCTCATAAAAAGACATTGGTCCTAAACTTGATGGCTGCTTAAATTTATTTTGCTATGGCTTTTAAATCTTTCTAAATGGGACTTGAGAATGATAAAAATAAAAAATAAAATACATAATTGTATTACTGTTTCTTCAAATGGATGGGTCCAATTAATCCATTCAGTCCCTCCGGTTTACTCCGATTGAAAATGTTATTTATCAAGCAATTTCATCCATTTAGTTTCAAGTAGTAAATATTAACAACAGAATTATTTAATTGAAGTAATCAAATGAATAATAACTACTTTTGTTATTTATTAAATAAAGTTGATATTTCTCTCCTTTTTTTTCATAAAGATTATATTTTTTAATTGTTTTTTTTTCAGCTCTTCACTGCTTATAATTATTGGACTTTTTCCCTTGTTAGCAAAGTTTAAGTACAACCCAATACATTGACTCAATTGGTGATGAAGGGAATGAATGAACATTAATATAAATTTAGAGTTTTAAGTAGGAGACTTATATTGATCTATTAATTGCGGAAACTTATTGATATTTGGTTGGAATTATTGATCGAATGAAATATCTACAATGTATTAAGTGTATATCGAATTTTTACAACCTAAATCTTCTCTCGAATGCGACTGTAGAATACTCACAGGTATTCTACTTATAGCATCTCAGGTTTCACTCTCTAATGAGTTATTTCATCGTACACTAGTCTAATCATATTTATAGAAGGCTAGATAGAGTTAGGTTTTAGTAGTAATTCTTATAATTATTATTTTACCCTTATTTAATGAACACCCTTTATGAGTGCATATAATATAATATCTTAACAGACTTATTCTCAAGATATTATACAATATTTAACAAGTGAGATAAAAAAAAATTTTCTTTAGTCATTTATATTGAATTATTTTGAGAGGATTATCGTGTTAAAATTCCGAATGCACAAAGTTAAAAGTAAAATAGTGTACCTTTAAGATGACTCAAAACAAGAAAACTCTAATAATTTTAAAACAAGAAAGGTGTGTGTATGCAGTTGTAGCCATATATCGTTAATATTCCGAATGCAAGCATGCTATATTGCCACAAACTCTGCTTATTGAACACAGACTCCGCACTTAAAAACTTGTGGACTCGACGATTTCATAGTACGAGGACGACACTTGTAAAGTAGCCAATGTCATTATGGTTCGTGAAGTTCATCAGTAGTTAAATTGTTGTTGCTGAGCTTCTGGGGCATCGACGACATCGGCAATGATGCGTTTTATGTTGTTGGTGAAAAGGTCTTCTAAGTTATAGGGTGCCACAGAGGAAGGTGGCCCATTCCATAAAGCATTGGCGAATTGCTCGTGAATCTTCTCCGTTGGGTGGAATGAATCCCACCACACATGGTCGTTGGCGTTGTCGCATAGAGTGTACTCTGTCGTTTTCTTTGTTCCCCCGCAGGTGAAGATGCCTCCATATGGTCCTGTTCCACAGCATGCATTCACTCCCTCCTTGAAACCTTCATTCAGAACACAATATTGCTTGTTATTTCGTCTTGTAATAATCATGTAATATACACATCATTAATTATATATCTATCTTAATTATATATATAATTAAAAGGGCATGCAAATTAAATATATATATCAATCCTGATCCCCTCATAATTGAGCCTCCCATCTTGGTTGTTGGCTGTTATTTTCAACCACGGCTTCCACTTTTGCTATATCATATATTTGGAAACAACCTTTAAAGTTAGAAATGTAGGAAATAGAGACCAAATTGATAAAAAAAATATTTAATTTGAGTTACATTAAAAAATATTATTCTTAAAAAATATTTTGGTATACATAAATTTTCTCTAAAATAAAATAAATCCTTCTAAAATAATACCTCACTAATAGAACTAACAAAAGAATATAATGTGTTGTAAGTTGTAATCCATAAAATAAGTAGTATTAATAGAAGTTTAGAAATAAATGACTAGTTATTTTAGGCTAGACTTAAAAAATAATAGATTACAACTAAGTAATTTGGGATTGATTATTTCAAAATACAACTCATGCACCAAAAAAAAAAACTAGTCTAATAACTATAAAATAATTTTAATGGCTCAAAATACACCATATGAATTAATCAAACACTGCATTTTAAAAGTCGTTGTATATTTCAAACTGTCAACATTGAAAGCAGTTGCAAAAAATGCAGTATGGCAAGAAAGAAGTCACAGTGCATTTCTAGGCTAGTTCATTAAACATCCTCCCAAAATTAGGTATAAAGACCTATTAAGTATTAACAACATTTAAGTGAGGTCCTTACAAAATATTTTTTTGTAATGAAACAATCAATATGTCATTAAATGATAATCTTAAAATCAATTTCATAGAGTAAAATATTTTCTGATTTTTTATCTATCACAAAATTATCATTTTGATATTTTATTTATTAAAATATTTAAAATAGTTGTCTACTTGTAGGAAAATGTCACATCTAATTTTTTACTTTTTAAAAACCTATTAGATTTAATTCTCTAAATTTAATATTTATAATTTTTTAGAAGAACTAAATTTAGTAATTTTATAAAAGGTAAAAGATCAATTATAATATTTTTTAATGAGTGATGAACTATTTTAATTATTTAATAAATAAAAAATTAAAATAATAATTTTATGATGAGTAAATAATTAAAAAAATATTTTTCTCTAATTTCTTGATATGTAATCATTTTTGCTAGCACCTGGTATTCTGTTATCTATACGATTTTAACATGTATAAAAAATGTTATTTATAGATTCATAATTAATGTACCAAAAGGCTCCATCAATAAATAGCAGTTAAGGAGAATTGTACGACAATACAAACCATAATTAGTAGG
Source organism: Delonix regia (assembly GCA_037074485.1). Classification (NCBI taxonomy): domain Eukaryota; kingdom Viridiplantae; phylum Streptophyta; class Magnoliopsida; order Fabales; family Fabaceae; genus Delonix; species Delonix regia. The sequence goes on from CM073451.1 coordinate 38,304,000, forward strand.
GTTCTTAATTCTGTCTTGAAGCCAATCGTAGAAATTAGAGTTGGAGTACTTGAAGCCATTCAAAGCATGTTCAAGGCTTGCGAGAACAGTTCCGAGAGCATTATTATGCGCTCGTGCTAGAGCAGAAGCTGCTTCCAAACAGCCACCTTCTGGATTTAGAGCTCTAAGGGCCGGCAAGCACCCCAAAGGAGACAAGCTTAGAAACCCAAACTTTGTAGCTCCTTTCTCATACAGAGTCTGAATTCAAAGAAACATATAAACTTGTCATTTATTATATTTATTCTTTACCCCGCAAATCTCACTTTTGTTTCCTTTACAGGGTTGCAGATAAAAGGGCTTACTTGGATTGTGTGAGTCAAGTTTCCGATGACCATCCCGACGTACTGTTCAGGGTTGAAGCTTTCCTGCATCTTTGGGTTACCCAGATAACCTCCCATGTAATCGTTGCTTCCAATGCTGATGAAGTAAACTGCTTCCGTGATTATTACTCTTGCCCTCTCCTCTCCCAGCTTTTCTGCTAATGATTTTCTCACTTCTTCGAAGTTCCTCAGTTGTGTTTGAAGGTCAATCACCTAGAGGATCACGATCTATATACTATAAGAAATACATATTAATTAATTCTGAAATAATATATATAATTATAGCAATCAGTTGACATTAATTACTCGTCCTTGGTTGGTTTCAGAAAGAACACCGGCCCCTCCAGAAGCAAAGTTGACACCGTTGGTATGATCAGCAGATGGTTGTAAAAACGGAGGAATCAATGGAAGCTTTGCATATTCAGCTGTATATATCAGGCAAGCAGCACTAAGCATAATTAGCATATATATAATTTTGAAGCAAGTAACCATGAAAAATATATATAAATTCATTTCTTGGTATTAAGTTTTGTGTTCGTCTCAGAGCTTATTTGACTTGAATAGACTTGATCAAGGACTTGATACTGTTAGGTCAAGCCAACTTTAATTTTTCTATCAAAGCAAGCTTATGTTTAAGTGGAAAGATATTCAATATAATAATTACTAAAAATTTTGACTTTTAAATGTGTATTATCTTATTAAAAAATTTCAAATATATTTTAAATTACTGTTTTCTCCTATTAAATTTTAGGATCATGTAGATAAATAGATAATATTTTATAAGACTTCGAGTTAGGCTTTGAATTTGAATAAATCCATTGGAACTGGACTCGGGCCTCAATGTAATAATAATAAAAAAATTGAATAGATCAGTTGGACCTCTCTTTTAAGAAAATAAAAAAGGAAAAAGAAAGATGAGAATTCAGCCCTGATTATTTAGAGTTTTACATTGAAGCAAAATCAGAATTAAAATTTAATATATTTTTTAAAACCACAGCACCCTCAATAATAAAAATATACAAATATATATCATCCAAACTTATCTAGTCTTTTATATATATTTTTCAATAATTCAACACCGCATATTTTTTACTGTACAAGTTTGAGTAAACCATAATGATATTGATAGAAACACTTACTAGATAATTTGACTAAAATTTGTAGGTTTAAAATAAGGTTCAAACTGACAAACAGAAAATTAAAGCATTAAAACGGCAGCTTAAATGCAACATCAACAATAATGAACATAAAACATAGGAAGAAGGAATAATCGATCTCTGGTACCTATAAAATCGACAATAACTCGGCCATCAGAGAATCTTCCCGTGGGTCCTTCAAAGAATCCGTTCTGGCCATATGGTTTGTAATCTGCTTTGTTCTCTGGGTCTGTTGCTATGTAATTATTATTGCCAGAATCCACAGTGGAATCACCAAAAATGAAGAAGGCACTGCTAGTCTCGTCTGAGACTGAGACTGAGACTGAGACACTCTGGGATGGCCTAAAACTGACACAAGCAAGCAAGGCCGTGCAAAGCACAAAGCAACAAGAGTTTAGCTTTGCCATTCTCAATGTGGTCATCTCGTGCTGTTCACTGACCTTCTATATAAATGATTTCTCTAGCGATGAAATCAATGCAGTGTGGTCCAACAAAGTGTTATTTACGGGAGAATCTGGATCCGCTGATTTATTGTGTGGCAGTAGAATTCACAAATTTTTATTTATTTATTTTTATTTTTTTAATTTACTGTTACACAATAAATTTGTTATACAACGGACCTAGATTTCTCTACGGGAACATTTAAATTCAACAGGAGAGAGAAACAAAAAGTCGGTGCAGTTGAACAGAAAAAGAATGATAATTTTGAAGTTGATAATTTTAATATATCTCTCGTTAAGTATGAAGCAGCATGAGACTTTCATTGGATGACTCACTCTTGTTTGACTCGTCGTGTGTATAGATTGCGAAAGATTCGAAAGCTTCTTGGAACATGACCGAATAAAAGATATATCGTAAATTTGAAATGAGATCGTTAATGATAAATATATATTTTTAATAATTTTCGATTTATTACCTGTTAATTCATCAATCATGTGTGTATATTATTTTGTTTTTTACTTAAAAGAAAATTAATACATGGAGAATACAAGTTTTTGGGGTGTGAAGATTGTAAAACTACCATTTAAAAACTAACTAGTTTTGATATATTTAAAAATAATATTTATAAAGTTAATTAAAAGTATTATCTTTGGTACATTAATAATATAGAAATATAATTATAATAATATTAACATAAAAAATAATAATATTATAATTAAATATATTAGTGTATTTAAAATTATAAGTGTATAAAAAATTTTATCATAATTAAATAGATGCTCATAATAATATTTCGTCCAAATTTTGAAGTAAATATAATTTCAAAAGCAACATTTATAAATGGTGTGTATATTATAAGTAAATATTAATAAAAATTATTAATATACATATAGTGTATTTATATGTTTATATTTTATAATATTTATTTATTAATTGATTTATTGTTTTATTGGTAAAAGAATTAACATTTATTGACTTGAAAGGTATGGATCGGATCGCACAATTAATTTTTTAGGTACTAGTAGATATCCATCATTTAATGTTTTAAAATATTTGAAGTATATTTTGTGACTGTCGATGATTACGTACAGTAGTCGTGAATAATATCGCCATAATAATGGTTAGAGCTCAGGGTGCTATAGTCTAGTGAAATCAACCATGAAAATGGCATATTCTCTTGTACTATGTATCTCATACATTAACCTATGTATTGGTGGGGTGACAAGTTCTACGAGGAGAATTTAATATTTTAATGTACTAGGTTGAGCAGCATACTATGAGTTAAAGTAATTAAAAAAAAAATTCCTTGATTTAAAATCAAGATTAAACTCACCGAATTGTTAGATTTATAAATAAATAAAATATTATTTCAGCACTAACGTTAATTTTTAAATTATAGTCTCTCCTTAATATTCATTATTAGATTATTTTTTATTTTTTTAATTTATTCTCTCATTCATAAAAAAAATTATTATTTTTATTTTTTGTTCATTTAAATATTAATATATTTAATTTGTATTAACGAATAGTTGAATTGAAAATAAAATGATAAGTTAGAAAAAAAATTAAAATTAAGTTAGATAAATAAAAATAAAAAGAATATTTTATTTTGTTGAAAAAATTATGAATGTGAATGAGTCTTTCAAAAAGTGTCGGCAAGAAGTAGCCCCATGCAATGTATTTATGATTTTCAAAAAATCATATTTATCAATTTTTTGAGAATAAAACAAAATTCACCCAACAGTTCAATTATGAAAATTTGACAAGACCACATGCTGACCACGGAGTCCGGAGACCGCAAGCCCCAGTACGAGCTGAAATTGGATTAGGAGTGGTCTTGTCACTGTCATCAAGAGAGGAAGAAAAGGAGTAGTCAAGACGGAAAAATGCAACGTAGATCATAGCGCGCCGTAGGGAAGCTTAATTGTTATATGGTTCAGAGAATGACACAAGGCCTTCAAAGTTCAGTTAATTTGTTTTTTTTCACATTATTTACGCAACATTCATATTCATGAATTTCAAGGGGATCTTCCAAAAGCCAATTGTGTTAATCGTCATATTAATATCTGACACAGAAAAGCGGGAAACAGAGGGAGGGGGTGAGAGAAAGAGAGAAATGGGAGAACAGGGTTATAATTTTCACTCATATTTTAAAATACTATTTTAATTTCACATCTAATTGATTTTTACTTTTTTTTTTTTAATTTAATTCATCATTTATCAATTTATTATTAATTGTCTCTCATTAATTTTAAAATTAACATAATTAATTTCTTAGTCTTAACTGAGATCAAAATGAGAATTAAAATTAATTACAAATTAAATTAAAACTAAAAATTAATAAGAAATTAGATTGAGAATAAAAAATTCTGTGAAAGATTAAAATGAAAATAAAAATAAGTAAGAGACTAAATTAAAAATTAAATAAAAAATATTATTATGGTCCTTAACTTATTATTAAATTATTATTTTAGTCTTTTACTAATTTTATTACCTAAAATAGTTTTTACTTATTAGAAACTATCACTTTTGGTAATTCACTCTTGATATTGTTATCATATTTAGTCAACTAAGTTACACCAAATTAATTCATTTTGAAGGACTAAAAATGATCATTTCTAAACAGTAGAAATCATTTTGAATAATAAAATTAGTAAAAAATTAAAATAATAATTTAGTGTCAAAATAATATTTTTTAAAAAATAATTAATAAAAAACAGACTAAAATGATATATTATCCTTTCTTTATTTGGAATAAGCATTCTTAAATTAGGATGAGGAAAAGCTCATTCTCAAGCATGTAAGAATGAGCTTTTCAAGTAAATAACTTTACATTGTAATAACTGATTTTCATGATTTTCAATAACCAAATATGACATGACATAGAAAGAGAAAGTAGCACAGAACAAATGAAATATGTGTATAAGTTTTTTTCATTCTCTTTTTATTCTATTTTTTTATATATAAGTACATATGGTGCAATCAATTAGACTATGATTGTTAAAAGTAATAAATTGATGGGCACTTGCTGCCTTAAACCATATGTTAAAAATTGTTAAATATACACAAAAATTGTTAAAAATGCGACTCAACTTGATAGAATCGATGATTTTATGATTTATGTGAGGATTTTAATTAAAGCAAAGGAATAATTAAAATCAATGCAAACTCAATTTTGACTCTTATAGAATTGTTAGAATCACTAATTTTGATTGAGCTAGGTGAGTTGTGCAACTTCAGTCTTTTTAGCCTAAAATATTATAACTTAGTCCTTTTTCTTTTTTCTTGTTTAACACGCAATAAAGGGAAGCCTAACCTCAAAAAGCGCACTAGCCAAGAAGAACCCCAAAAAAGCCTCAGTTGACCTAGCCTAAATGATTCTCTCAAACACACGTACTCAACCTCAACTTGTTGTGATGGGTGTCGATTCCATTAAGTTAAAAATAACCTACTCTCTAGTAAAATATTTACAACAAGAGTGAGTTGGGTCATACACATGAGGAATCGCGATTTCGACATTTTTTAATGACTAAGAAATAAACATGTAAAAGAAAGAAATAAAAATAGGGGTCTAAAAAAATAATATAACAGAACAACAACTAAAATTAAAGAAATCAAACAAAGAACAACTAGAGGAATATTCCAAATATATAAAAATCCATTAAAAAGATATTTAAATAAAAAATAAGACACCTAGCTAATGAATGTTCTATTTTGGTTATTCAAAGTTTGATCTTTGATAAAAAGTGGCTAGAGTTGTTAACAAGCTCTAGCAACTTAGATTTTCTTAGGTTTACTATTTAAGAAAAGCTCTTTAATCAAATATTAATTAATTAATAACCTCAAGTAAACACTTAAGATTTAATTAGTTAATTGCATTAAAATCAAGAAATCACAAATTCTAATTTTTCAAAACAAAAAGGCAAAGTTCAACAATTTACTTTTCACATTTCATCAATATAAAAGAAAGTACAATCATAATTTCTTATACCAAGTTTTCACTAATTTTTAGTTTAATCAAACAATTACGAATTATAAACCAAATGGAAGATAAGCATCCTTGAATAAAAGAAACAATAGACCCTACCATCTATGCAATCAAAGATAACACAAATAAATATGAATGTAAAAATATTAAGAAGAGAGAATAAAAGAGTTCAAGTAAATCTTACAACGATTAAAGAATTGTAACTTTATTCCTCAGCTAAATGTATAAAATTAGCTACTTATAGGTAAATAATCCATAATCTTCATCCAAAATCAGAGGTATGATGCAAGAATATAAGCTTCTACAAAGTTTCTCTCACTAAAACTAGAAGAGAGAAGAAAAATAGGAAAATACCTAGAGAAAGGTGATGAAAATCTACCTTAATAAGCCTTTACTCTCCTTCCTAACTAACTATGATTTTTTCTTAAAAAAGAAATGGTAAAAACCTGTCAAAAATCACCCAAAAGCTTCCATTGCTCTTTTTTTTTTTTTTTTTTGTGTGTGTGTGTTCATAATGTCTAGAAATGAGAAAGTGGGTTGAAAGATGAGTTGTCCAATTTTATTGATTAAAAGCAATTACTTATGTTGTGCCCATAGCTTACTTTACAATATTCAACTCATCTGTAGTAAAAAGCATGCCTACACCTTGCTTTAACACTTTAATTAACAAAATCATTTCCAAAACTTGAAATCAATCCCAAAAAAACCATTTGAGGCATATGTTTTTTTGACTAAAACATTAAAATTATAATCAAAGCAAGAATAGAAACATGCAAAAAAGGCACTTTAACACTTTGCTACTTACTTACGACTTACACAAATGCAAGCGTCAGGCAAAATTTGTATTGCTTATTAACACAGTATTGCTGTAGTAGGTAGTAACATCATTGCTAAAGTTCTTTGCATGTCATTGTTGGAGTTCTTCACATGAAATCACTACAAATTGCCTTATATAAGTCTCTGAATGCTCTTCCTTTCTTCAATTTTGCAATCTTGTGAATGTGAGTTGTGATTGATTAATTTCTAGTCTAGTTTCTTTTATAAATTGACTTATGGCTGGGTGTGATTGTAGCTTTGAATACGATGTGAATGTGAATGTGAACCTTTCGAAATTTTCATCCCAAAATTTATAATGATGTAAATTGTGAAACTTCGTAGTTAGTACCTTTGGATATGTGGACAATGTAGCTCAATTGGTCTACTAAACTCAACAACTAGGGATTGTGCAACTCACAAGAATAGTAAATCTTCTTGAGTAATTAGTCTACTAAACTTAGCAAATAAGGACTACGTAATTAATAAGAATGGAAAATCCTATTAGTTAAAGTAATTGATATACTAAACTCACTAAATAAGGATTATGTAGCTAATAAGAATGGAAAATCTTATTAGTTTGAGTTTAAGTAATTTTCTCTTTAGCTAATTCATTAATTCATGATTAAGATAAATTTGTACCTTTATTTATTTCTTAGAATGGTTATAAAATTATGATTTCTATTTTTGTTGTAATATACTAAAGAAAATATGTTTTCAAGTGTAAATGGCCTGTCAACCCCATTAGAAAAAATATACATCATGTTTAGTTGGACGCGTTAGGTCATGGGAGAGGCAAAAGGATTCCATCAACCATGTTTGGTTAATTTCTGAGTGTAGGAATCCCTCAACCTGGGGAGAATGCTTTCCCATAGGCATGAGGTGGTAGGTTTCCTCCAAAATTGAAAGGAGAGGTAATGGTTTCTCAGGAGAGTGAAGTGAAATGGCAAAAATAACCTTGTCTCTGTACAACAGTCATGTCTTGTATCAGAAAGAAAAGAACAGGTTCACGTGATCAACACTTACACTATCTCCTTTGCTTGACATAGCACTCTCTGTGCAAGGAGAAACCGAAAAAAATTTAGTGACAAATGATATATTCCATGTGAGTTCAATCTACCTAGAATCAAATATATGTTTCATACAAATCTTCCCTGCTCTGGTATAGATAATAGTTTGATGTCTTCACTGCCTTTCTTGTTAATTTTTGTTTATTTTTGTTGCTGAATGGGTAATTGATGGGTATAAGGATGTTATATACAAATCAAATATGTGTTTTGCATCATGTTGGTAGTGGATGTTATGCATATTAGTTCTCTCTAAATGGGTAACTACCTGAAATGAATCTGTGTTATATAGAAATCAAATATATTTTCTGCTTCATGTATGGTAGTGGATGGTGTGCGTAAATCTGGTTGAATGGGTAACCCTTCCAGGAGCTCATTATTAGAAGGAACCATTATGAAAGGATTGTTTTTTTTCAGTTTGTCCTTATTGTGCAGGATTAACTCTAACGCGTAAGACAATGCTAGGAAATGTAAGATAAGAACGTTGTATAAATAAGTTTTAAGGAGTGAAAAATCTTTTTTTTTTCCCAAAGAGATAGTAACTGAGCAAAAAATGTCTATGGGTTTAATCTCTTACTATTTCCCTCCAACTATGCCATGCATTTTTTTGTGAAACGGATTGCCTTCTGTGTATATGTACACAATAGGCTGTTGTGCACCAAACACATAGTTTTTTGGTGCATAGCAAATTTTTTAGGTTTTAAAATGTTTCAAATTTTGGGTAAAATTTTATTTTGACCTTTCATGATTTTAAATTGTTTGAATTTATTTCTTGTAATATTATGTTTTAGCCTTAGCAAGATTTAACATCTCACAAATAAGTCCTTATATATTATTTTTAATTTATATACATAATTTCTCTATTTTTTAATTTTTGTAACATTGACATGATAACATTTAGTAGATAATATATTAGGATAATAATCATATGTATTCTAAATAATCAAGATATTATTGCAAAACAAAATTAGTGTTGCTTTTATATATATGTCTTTTGATTTTTTTTTAAATCTTCTTATATTGTTATCTTATTTAAAAGAGTGCCAAGAGGTATGAATCTAAATTATTTATTTTAATATATTCTTTAAAAATTAATATTTACCAAAATTAAAAAAATAAAAAAGAACTTGTGCATTCAATTTTTTTATGTATAGTACCTTGTTTATCTTATTGAAGAGAAATAAATTTAGATATGTGAAGCTTTTCACATTAAACTGTATTCAATCTTCTTCTTCCTAACATAATAACATTATGTATTCAAAGTACTTGTTATTTGTTTTATTCTAATTTTTTCAAAAAATTATACTTTTTTAAATTTGTAACATTATAAGCTGTTAAATATATTTTTTTTTTAAAAATAACATCTTATATAAAAAATATTATTTATTCTTGTATTTTTTATTTTAATATTATTTAAATAATAATATTTAATAATATATTATAAAATTAGAAAATAGTTGCACACTCAAATGTGTAGGCATTTGGGTGTGTAGCACCCTGCTGTGCTAATATAGCACAACAGGGGATCTATACCTAATTTATTATCTAAACTACAAATGTTTAAATGTCAACAAATATAAGATAATAAGAGAACTTAAAAATCAAACTTTGAGATGTACAAGAATTCACTTTCTTTAAGAAGTGATTGAACCCATTGAGAAATTATAAACAATGATCTTTCATATTTCAACAAAGACTCGTAAATCTTTTTAATTTGTTTAATGCATATGTTTTGGAAGAGTAAAAAGTTTTGAGACTGTAAAAGCACATTTTTCCTATAGTTTTCTTTTTTCATACCAAGAAGCATATTTTAATTGTTTTTTCTATCATACTAATATATATATATATATATATATATATAAAATATAATATAATAATTGTTTCCTTATTAGGGATATATATATTCCAATGACTGTATCTTTTCATGTCATAGTTCAATATTCATATGCTTTCATTATTCATATTCCAGTAAATAATACAAACAATTCAATATCCTAATTATAAACATTCTATGCACACTTTTGCTTTTAGAAGAGATAAAATAAAGTGAATATATATGTTTTATATGCTCTCTTTTTTCTTTTCATCTTATAAGATATATATAATGGTATGTATTTGCTGTTCCTTTTTTCCCCTTGTCCATCCCTATAATGTCTAAGTGGCAGGGTAGGGGACTTCATTTTGGATGTCACTGACCTATCATTCATCTTTTGACTTGAATAAGATGGAGATTGATGGTTTCTTTATAAATAGAACTTCTATACATACATGGGCATACCAATATAATGTACATTCCTTTATGTATATGTGGTTTGCAATTTGGTTTTGTGCAGGCAAAATGGGTATAATATCATTGATGTTAACTTATCAATTTTAGTTTATATAGATATGTCACACCTTAACTCCTAGAGTGTGAATGACACAGATAACGAGGCTAACCCGCCTCTGTAAGGCTAACAAGTTGGTTCTTAACTGAGTTACAATCATACATAATAGACATTCATAACCAAGCAGATTCACATTCAAATCAAATTTGTAGAAATTTTGGCTGAGTCTCCTCTATAATTGAGACCTCCTGATGTTTTTACAAACATATGCCCAAAACAATATTATACATAAATGAAAGCTCAGCACTCAATTCAGTCCAGAGACAACTACAACATAGGGGAATGGGGAATTTACCTGTGGTCATACATATCATTTACATCTATTTACATCTTTACCATTTTGCATATCAAATACAACAAAAATCTTAATAAAATATAGAAACAAAATGTCAACAATGCCAACAGGGCTCCTCTAACCCTTTTGATAAGTAAAATGCTTAAGATGATTGCCTGAAATTCATTAAAACATAAATAGGTAGCATTTTCAGTAATAAATCAATTTATGATTTAAACCTTTACACTTTAAATCATAACAAGCAATAACATTCACTCCATGGAAAGTTTAAATCGGTCAAGGGTACATAACCCTTGGAAATCACATTTTCATGGTCGAGGATCCACAACCATCGGAGAATCTTTTCCATTAGTTAACATCAAACTGTCAAGAAACTCAGCCCTTGGATTCTTGTTAAAGTTAGGTAAAAACCTTCATTTTTATTTAAAATACCATTGGCTCAGAACTTAGATTCCAAGGAGGACTATCAGACATAAAGCATTGGTCATGGACTCGTGGCCCATATAGTTTAATCATCTATCGAGAGCACACAACATCTCAGGGTAAATCACTCATACGGTTAAGGGTAGTATCCCTTGGATTATTCATATTGGTTGAGAGCACACAGTATCTCGTAGTTAAAAGCACACAGCATCTTGGGGTAAATCACCCATGGGGTTGTGAGTCGTAAGCTCACACTAAAATCATCCATCTTATCTTGTCCTCCTTAATCTAATGACTTGCCATTTATAGGTTTTCCCTTTTTCAATATCAATTATTCAAACGTCTCTTTTACAAATTTTATATGAATATCACATATCAATCATAATTTTATAGGTCATATGCAAGGCTAACAAGTCTAACAAGTTTGCTACCATAATTACAATGGTAATTATACATTGCGAAAAGCTATCGCTTACCTGGTGGCTGACGTATGCTAAAATCACCTTACTTTCGTCTCTCTTGGTTATAAAATTGAATTCACCCACAATCCCTATATCATAAGAATATACTTTCCTTAATTTCCATCACTAAACACATCAATTTAGGTTGATTATAATGTCTTAACAAAGTTATAAAACAACCATAATCATATCTCATTACTTTATTATATATTCTCTTTACTTTTTCATATTGCTATTTCCAATTTCACATTCCATTCCCTTCTCATTACTCAAAACAAGCCCTAGATTAAACTTCTTCATTCCATCCCCTAACTTTTCTTAGAATTTTCATCAATTTACACTCACTGCCTTAAAAACTTTCTAAATTTTTACTTTAGTCCCTTATTTCATAATTTTTCCTTCTATTCAAGTAAAACCATGAAGAATACTAAGTTTTCATGTCATACACCTTAAAATTGTTCTTATAAGACCAATTGAAACCCATTAAACTGTAGAACTTCACCATTTTCTGAAAACCCTAAAATTTTGAAACTTTTTAGTTTAATCCCTATCAGAGTAACTCTTAAAAACTTATCTAAAATCATGCTTCCAAAGCTTAAATTCAATGGAAAGGGGCTAAAAATGCTTCTCCTAGCATTATTATCATGAAAAAAACCAATTAAAACTCATTGAAATCAATGAAAATTCGTTGCTCGCGACTATGCCGTAAAACCGCCGAAAAAAGTGGTCATCGCTAGCCAACGGTAAGCGGTGGCTGCCCAGAAGCCTTCGCCAGTGATGGAGGGAGCTGGCCGGAGGTTGAACGTGGTAGTGAGCGGAGCAAAAAGCAGAAACCGAAGGAGGAGAAAATTTTCATTTTTGTGCAGAGAAGAAGAAGAAGTTGCAGGAAGAAGGAGATAAAATGAGGGGCAGTTCTGTAATTTTGCCTGGGAGTGACATGTGTCAGCATAAAAAAATTCCTGAGGGAAGAGGGAGCTACATCTCGAACCCACACCCCCTTAGCTCCGAAAGACTTGCCTTACCACTGAGTCACAACTCACATCTGATGAATATAACATATTATAAATATATATACCTTTATTCTTGTTAAAAGAAAAATTTTTTGCCTTAACTTAGCAAGTGTTACAAGAGGGCTATGATAGAGTGTGTGCATTGAGTGTTATATTTTGTTGATATATGTTATGCACTTAGCCTTTATAGATGTATTTATATGTGTCTACGTATGAATATATATATTTGCACATGAATGCTTGGAATCCCTATGCATTGGAAGAGGAAATTGTATATGCTTGCCCTCAATCTATTAACAAGTATTGTTTTTATTCTTTGCCCAAATGGTAGATATATGCACTTGTTTATTCTTGGCTCAAGTATCATTTATTCTTTCTATTTATTATATAATTTTATATTGAAGGTTGGCTAAGGTAGAATGCATAAGATCTTGTTGACTTATGTCTATATGTTCAAATTGATACAGTAATGGATTAAATAATAAGAGAGTATGTAGTGCATGTGTTAGGTTGCGTGCCATGATGGGTATGCATAGGTTGCTTGTGCAAATGGGGGCTTATAGTTACCACTATAGGTTGCAGATTAGGGATAGGTCATATAAGCTTAACTTCCATGCCAAGATAGCTCATTTTAGAAATTTGATATACCATAAAGATATCATTTGTCTCAACTAACTAAGGATGTGTAGGGCAACCTTTGACAGATTGTGTGCTATATTGGATACCATAAAAGAATTGAAACCCACACAATATATGCTAGTGGATAAGTAGGTAGCAATTTTCCTTCTTATACTTCTTTATCATGTAAAGAATCATGTAACATAGTTCCATTTTGTTGGGAAACCATAAGTAAATACTTCAGTATTGTGTTGACGACCATGATGCAGTTAAATAAGGAACTATTGAAAACATTAAAGCTAATACCTGAAAACTCTAGGGATGTTTAGGGGCCCTAAATACCACCCATATAAGGATAAAAGTCCCTCTGGAGGATAAGCCTAAATATCAAAATAGAAAAGGGGAACCAACGATGAATGTTCTAACCATCTATGATCTAAATCACAATTCATATATGTGTTGTTGGGATGGGAATGATAGGTTGTAGAGGGAGAATATTATGGGACGCCATCACTTAGTGCAATGGCCTATGAGTACCCTAAGGTGAGCATGTTATATTGATCCTCATACATGTTCTTTCATGATAATAACATGCATATAATAGAATTATACATGACTTGTGTTCCATAAGCTGTTAATACCTTGTTGCTGTTGGGTATACAAACTGCGATGACTTCTTTGCACCATATAGGGGCCAAAGTTATCATTTGAGTGAATGAAGGGAGGGTCAAACACCATCCAATGCTTGTGAATACTTTAATAAGAAGCATGTTGCAGCACAAAATGTGATTGAGCAAGCATTTGGCATGTTGAAGCTCCAATGGGCAATCATAAGGAGTCATTCATTCTAATTAGTCAGAAACCATAATTGGGTCATTATTACTTGTTATTTATTGCACAACTTCATCCAAAAAGAGAATGCCCCTAACTCATTAGACATTGAGCTCAATAATCCTATAGTTGATGTAGGCCTAGTGGAAGACAACCCTATTGGGACAATTAAGCTGATTGATGAGTGGAGTAATTGGCAAAATACCTTGGAAAAACAAATGTTTTTAGAGTTTAAGAGACAACAATGTGGCTAACAGATTAATTAGTTGTGTTGTCAAGCTTTGGTAAAGGGTTATATAAGTGATATAAGTGTACTAGTTTAGCGTGGCTGTGATGCAAACTATTGTACTGTAGTGATGATTTACATATAGTATTCCTAGTATGTAGTTTATTAAACATATTAATGTACTAAGTGCTACCATATGTCTTTTTTCCCATTGCATTTTAGAAGCATATTTATGTGTTTTGTGTTACTTTATTTGGATTGCCACAATAATTTTTTCACATTATGTAAGAGGTGAAGATAACGCAATAATCTGGATTCACAGCAAGTTCGAGGAAGCATGTATGGACATCTGATGAGGACAAGGTCCTCATTGATTGCCTAAATGAATTAAAGATGGAGTATAAGTTTATGCAAAATTGCCACTTCATGTCGGGGTACCTAGTGCCATTGGAATAAATGATGGCATTGCGCTACCCTGATAGCAGAATCGAAGGTGTCTACACATCAGTCTTGAATCAAGACTATGAAAACCAACTAGTAAATTATGCATGATATGGTTTGCGGGGTAAACAAGAGTGGATTTAATTAGGATAAGGAGAGAAAGCATGTGACTGTTGAATGACATGTTTAGAATGATTATCTAAGGATATGTGTTGAATAACTTGTCTAGTTGTTAATAAATAACTTGTCTGGTCTTTGCTAAATAGCTACCACCTTACATAGTGATCAATTAACTGTATTATAATTCCTAAATGTTTGTGAAGTGAGGTTATGAGTAAGGATAACAGTGAAATGATTGTAAACTTTCACCAATTTGAAAAATATTATATGCAAACAAACTTTTTAAGCTGTGTTTATTCATGCAATTCACTACTTTTTAGCACACAAATTTGATTTCTTCTCTTCCAGTTATATGCTTTTTGTTAAATGTCAAATTTAATATGCTTCTTGTTTTCTATAAAATTTAATATGCAGTTATGCTTCTTCCAGTTGTATGCTTCATTATTTTCGCATTTAATGCATTTTTTCTACTTAGTAGCTAATCAACTACAGATATGTGTAATCTTATCATCAAACTTATGCTACAATGTTGTTGTCTTCAATATGAGATTTGTTTTTCAGTCTATTACAATTATATGCTTCTTGTTTTCTGTCAAATATGATATGCTTCATGTTTTCTATACAATTGAACATGTAGTTTTCCTTCATCCAATTATACACTTTTTATTCTCTTCTAATTATATGCTTCTTGTTCTCTTCCAATTATATGATTTTATGATAGTAATACTATTTATTACTCAGCATTCCATTGTTTTCATACTTGGCACATTTATTTTCTACTTAGTAGCTAATGAATTACATGTGTACTCTTATCATCAAACTTATGCTGGAGTGTTGCTGCCTTTAAACCTAGGATGGTAGTACTTTTTATCACATAGCATTTCATTGTGTTCATATTTGATGTATTTTTTTTATATTTAGTATCTAATGAACCACATATCTATGTACTTTTATCATTAAAGTAATGTTGTGATGTTATTGTCTTTAATATGAGGTACTGTTATGTATTCATCATTCACATGTGTTTATAACTTGCAGTCCCACAAGAAGACTATTTAGTTCCAAAACTATTCCTTCCCCCATTATGATAAGTTGACTTATATGTGGGTAAAGATTGCACAACAGGAAACAATGCTTAATCTGCCTGTGATGCTAATGAGGAAATCCAAAAGGAGGATGTTTACAGGGTTACCTTAGTAATTGACACCAAGCAAGGAACAGAAATTAATCCATAAGTGGAATTTACTATACAGCCCCCTCTCCTAAGCAGTGATGCTTTATCTAATTCAAGGAAGAGACACCGATGCAACCTTGATGAAAGGTTCATGGCCCAATACAGGATATGACTAAGTTTGGAGGCAGGCATGACTACATTATGCAAGGCAATGGACAAGGATATCAAGAGAAAGCAACTCATCCATGATCTTCTCATTGTGCTTGGACCATCAGGTCATGAGTTTATCTGCACACAATTTAAGCTTTCTAAAAATGATAAGCTCATGGTTGTGTTCATATAAGTCCCACCATAAATGAAAAGGGAGTGGCTTTGAAAGCTCCTCCAATGATGCAGTGAATAGCAACATAAGTATAGTATTTTGTGATGTACCTTTTTTATAGGCCATTGATGTAGTCTTTTTAAGGAGGCATTGTTGTATTTTGTTGTTCCCTTAGCTTTTGTAGAGCCTAAACCTATATATGTAAGTAGGTCATGAAATCCTTCTAGTAGCATAAGGTAGACATGGAAGGATATGTACTAGACATGCATGACAATAGGCAATGGTTGCTTGGTGCTAAGTAGAATCCTACCTACATATATATATATATATATATATATATTCTTAAATCGTAGTAATGGATAACATATGGCTGGCTCTTTAATATGTTCCCATTAAAGCAATACTGGTTATATACTTATTGGATATATAATGTCCACTATGTTCTGTTGTTTAATGACGTTTAATTATGTCTAGGTTATTGGCTTGTTCTATTGTATGCTAATGTATAGAAATGTCCAGCTTATTGGTTTGTTCAGTTGTATGCTGATGTATAGTAATGTCTAACTTTTTCGCTTGTTCTGTTGTATGCTAATGTATATTTATGTCTAGCTTCTAAATTGATTAAGTATAATTTCTTGCAACCACTTTTTTCTCTAAACGCCTTTTTTTTATGATAGAATGGTTTCTAATTTTCTACACCTTATTGTGCACTAGTTTGGGTTAATAGTTACTTACTCTTATTTCTTTGTTTATCATAACAATTTACTATTATAATCTGATCCATTTTTTTGTATAGAAATGTATACATATTACCATTTATTATTCATATTTTTGTACAATTGAAATTGTAACTATGTTTAAAATAGGCAACTACCAATTAACAAAGGTACATAACAAATCAAAATATACAGTTAACTTGTTATGCACTGATTATTGAAGTTATAGAAAATACCAATTAATAAATCTAAGAATTGAATGTATTGTGATGTTGCTCATAAGATGGTAATAAAGTTCTTAATAATATAGTAAAGGAAAAAGTAAAATTAATCATTTTTCTTATTCAATCTAAGCTTTAAGTACAATTTCCTTCAATGCAGCTTTTTGCTTTTCTTAAATTTAATGGAATAGGCTTCCAAATAGATTATGGAACTAGAGTGCAGCATTTTGCATTAGTATGATCTAGTAAATGCACATACTTGGACAGGAAACATGTTAATCTTAGAAAAATCCTAATCCTTAAAAAGCAATACTTGGACACCTGAATTTTGATATTTAGTTTTGCATATCCAGTGAAAAAAGCTTATTGTGTATGCACTATTCATGTGTCTTAGAGTAAAACAAATTCAACCAATTAAAATGACGTGCTCCTATTGAATATGTCCACCACTTTGGCTTAGGGATCAATATATTGATATCCTTACACGTTATATATTACTATATATCTCATAAGAAATCTAACCAATCTATAAAATAAAAGTAATGAAGTAAAATTAAAAACTACACATGCATAGACTGGAAATTGACATACTTGATTCACATTAAATATCTTCACAACAGCCATGGGAGTCTAGTCTTATAACAACATATGTCATTAGTTGCCATTTTACTGCTCACACAAAATGAACATAAGGTGAAACACAAAATTGTTGGACTCCTTCTCCAACCAGCCATAACTTCCATACACACATACACACACATACATCTCTTATTATGGCACATTTACTTAAGCGACACATGCCACAACAAAGCTAGACATGGATTACATCCCCTTGACTAACAACAACTAATATTAACATTACAATAACAACGCCCCTTTAATCTTAGCTACCCTGTAACTAAGTTCTAAGATTTTTGTATAACTTGTAGATTATTCTTCCAAGTTGTCACATACAATGGGTTTGTTGACTTTTTCCCTAGTATTGGGATTAGCCACTAGAAATATTTGCACCTACTATCCTCACACTTAGTGTAAATCAATTGGATTTTTATCTAATTGTAAAATCTTGATTGCAACTTGTTTTCCACATTTGTAGTTGCTGTTTCGTAAGATAGGAAACTTATCTGCAGAGATTTCCCTACCATTTACGTTGGACATACTGGTATGCAACCAAAATTAACACCTACAATGACACAATGTTGTCATGGTTTCCATTCTCACTTGACCAAACTTCACAACACACAAACAACTAATCAAAATTTAATTTGAAACAAAATTTAGCTTAGCTTATAGTATCATAACAGAAATTAAATCGTACAGTATGATAGTAACACTTCCAGTAACAAGCAAAAGAAGGAAAATGTGATACTCAACCAAAAAAAGTTATGCAAATCCGTGTGAAGTGAAGTTAGTATGGTGATTTATTCGTATAAATTCCTTCTTCCGTACATTGTTTAAGTAATTAATTTCATTTGGTCATCAAATTGAAGTGAGAAGCACTTTGCCAGGGGGAAGTGGGAAGATGGACTGAAACAAACTTAGATGGATTAAATTGTGTCATAAATAAGCAAAACGGTCACCATCAGTCGGTATTAAATGGTAAACAGCAGCAAACCCTGCCGTCGAAGTCCACCATCAGCAACTAAAGAGGTAGCAACCATAGCAAAGCGTACACAATGAACCTTAAAACACCAGAAAGAAGTAGTGGTAATAACTTACTTATCCATTTGTCTTTTTACCACTTTTTTAGTTAGGGACATTTTAGTCTTTTTATTCTTAATCCATTCCTTTCCTTCCATGAGTCAGCTAACTAAACAAGGGGGAGCACCTCCTTTCCATTCTTCTCCCTTGTTAATCAAACTTACTATACTCCTTTACCTTTAAGAACTTATGAATTTCTTGAGAGCTTAAAAAAAATAGCAATGAGAATGGTAGCTTACAATTTACCATTAATCACATTTTCAAGAAAGACATTAAGGAAGAAGCTTGCCAACAATTAGCTCGATCTTTTTGCACAGTGTCATTACCTTTAATTATGTAAAAAATCCTATATTTATTAAGATGGGTGAAGTTATAGGAAGATATGACAAAAGGTTTAAACCTTCATTCTATCATGAGATCAAAGAAAAATAGTTAAATCTATAAGTGAAAAGCACACAAACCATGCTTGAGGATTTGAAGAAAGAATGGAAAATAATAAGTTGTTCTATTATGTTTGATGGGTGGATGGATAAGAAAAGGTATTCAATTTGTAATTTCTTGGTCAATAGTTTTAAAGAGTATGTGTTTTTATATTCATTAGACACTTGTTATGTTTCCAAGACTACTAACAAAGTGTTTGATATTCCATTTTACAAAAGACATGTTTAGTTACAGTTTTGCACAAACATTAAGAACAAAATTGGCCCCAATAGAATGGTGGAAATGCTATGAAGTAAAATGCCTAAAACTTGAAAGATTAGTAATTGACAAATTCAGCTTATGTTGTAGCTCTTAAGTGTGAATGTAATTGGAATACTTTTTATATGGTAAGTAATTGTAAAATTGTAAATTACTTTCTTTCTTCATTCTTATTTTGGGGATTAAAATACTTATTAGTATTTTTAATTTTTTTAGATTTATACCAAGAGAAGAAATTGCTTACACCAAAAGAAAATTAATGACTTGGCATTTGTGATGTATAATTTGAAGTTAAAAAATAAGCAAATTATAAGAACTTGTCTTTATGACTTCGATAATATTAATTATGATGATGAATGAATTAGTGATAGTAATGTGGAGGAAAAAGATGATGAGGTTCTTGAATCTATATATTCAAGTTGATTCTTTTGGGGTTGCAGTAAAAATTAGCCATTTTATGGTTGATCTTGATGCTAATATAGGTGGTATTAATAATGGTAAACCTTCCAAGAATATGGCTTAAACTAATTTTTATAATTGTAGTGATAAAATGGCTGATTTTTCACAACATTTTCTAACCATCTAATTTTTCTTTGGCAACTGAACCGTGTTTAAATTAGCCAAATTGACTAAGTTCAAGTCTATTAAAGTCATAAGCTAAATGGGTGCTGGACTGCTGGCCCTTGAGTTCTCACCGTTTTAATATTGCTATTAATATGATAATGAAAAATACTAGAATTTCATGAATAATTATTGAACTTAATAGAGTTAATTGTTAGTTTATTTTAAAGATACTTAGTATTAATGTGAACACTTTTTCTTTTTTCATTCTTTGTCAATCTAAAAAAAGAAAGGGCAGAGATACTTATGGGTGTTATCAAAGATATTGGCTTTTGTCCCGCCCCGTCGAGGTTTGATGACTTTGCTTATTGCTATCCAAGCTCATTTTTTCATTCTTTCAAGACCATAGATTGACATAAAATAAGTGGATACTATAGAATTTCATTTAATAATACGAATTTTACTTAAGTGATAAATCCTGCTGAATCTTTGTTTATTTTTCTTTTATATAACAAAATATTAAAAAAAAAAAAAAAAAAAGCGAGATGAGAGGACTGGGAGCCCTGTCTTGTCTGGTAGAGCTTTTCTTCTTTTTGGGCTTTGGCCTCGATTGTATATCCAGAAAAACAAAAACGGTGCGTTTAGTACTTTTGTTTTCTTGGTAGATATTTCCTATTTTATCTGGGAGGAGGTCATTACCGTAATTTGAGATTTGGTCCTAATCTTTCTTCGTTTCCCAGTGGTTCCACTGCTGCACGTTCCGACTATAGAAGGAAGCCCTAACCAGAAAACTTCCTGCGACGTTGATGACATGCTGCTTTACATGCTGGATTGAAAATCCTAGCTTTGATTTCGAGATTCAAGAAAATGCTTTAAAATTATCGACAGTATTGTAGATTGCTTTCCAAATGACTGCGTCGAAGAGAAATTACAAGGAGAAAGCTATCCGTCGCAAGTGAGTTACATCCAATTTGCTTTTATTTGATTTGAACCTTTTTTTTTTTTCGTTTTACCAAAATTTGGTTATGAATCACGTCGGTTTTGCTTGATTACATGGGAGCACTTTCCAGTTCGTCAGTGTTTCCCGTTAGTTGATTAATATTTAGGTATTAGGATGTAAGTTGCCGTGAGGGAACTTATTGTTCCTTTTCCCAAGTTCTGTACTTGGTGTTTTGTTGGAAAGGGAACATATTATGCGCCCCTTGTGTATTCTTAGGTTGATCACTTCCTTCAAGATATGATTTTTCATGTCATTTGAGTTCGATTGGTTTAGGAACCGATTTCAACTCGCTTTGTTTTGACGGGAATTGGTTCTTGAAGTGGCTATGAAAGAAATTGCAATGATAAATAATTCCATATTTGTACATTTGCTTTACATTTTTTGAGTAAAAGAAAACAGTGTGGGTAATGTGTTTTTGATGGAAGGGTTCATGGAGTTTTGAATGGTATATGATCATTATATAATTTCGGTACTGGAAATTTCGCAGGGAAGAGAAACCCGAAGAACCAGAACCACCAAAATATAGAGACCGTGCGAAAGAGCGTAGAGAAGACCAAAATCCCGACTATGAAACAACTGAATTGGGACTTCATGCAGTTGCTCCTCCTGGTACTGTAGATCTACGGTAAGGTTTCCACCATTATCTTTTATATATGCGGTAAGATATGGTAAGATATATTATTTGTCTTCCTAGTTTGGGTTCCTTCCTTCCCCCAAAACTAAGCCAAAGAAAAAAGGAAAGATCTTGCTTCTGCTTGCACACACTGCCATTGTTTGCTCTTCTCTGATAATCTAACTGCTTTTTGCAGGTCAGCTGATGCACACAAATTATCCATTGAGAAGAGCAAGTACCTTGGAGGTTTGTACTTAACTATCATTTTATTTTTTCTCCATTTTGTTTATATTCATCAGAAAAGAAGATAATCTAAAATTTGATTAGTCTCTATTATAACAGGTGCATGAGACTTGTTAGTCACTAAAATTTTGAGATGTTGGATACATGGGAATCCTGAATGTTTTTGGTCATTTTAACCATTATAATGAAATTGGGGGATTGGCTGTGGAAATGGAGTCAATATTATTATATTAATGTGAATAGTTTTCAAAGTAGCCTAAAGATAGACCTTCATTGTTTAACGGTGGACGGTTTGGTTTTTTTCTTTATTGATGTTGGTCAGGTGATGTGGAACACACGCATTTGGTTAAAGGCCTGGATTATGCTTTGCTGAATAAAGTAAGAAGTGAGATTGATAAGAAGCCAGATGCAGGGGATGATGTTGATGGGAAACCTAGGTAACTTGTGAAGTCAGAATTGCCAGTTGTTGTGGTTATTTTCTTTCGATGCTATGAATTAAAAGCATAATATTGGTTGTTTGATTTCAGTATGTGTTAAGTTTTGATATGTACTTGTGATTTGCTGACAGAGCATCTAAGGAAGATCAGCAGGTGTCAATTCGCACATCAACTGCAAAGGTTCCCCCTGTCCCCCTTGAAATTTGCATAAAACTGGAGCTGGAGAATATTTTGCATATCTAAAATTTTATATTCATGCTTATCTGGTTGATGTTAATTCCTTTCCTCTTTATTTCAGTCCGTTTATCAATGGATTGTCAAACCTCAGACTATCATAAAAACAAATGAGATGTTTCTCCCTGGTCGGATGTCATTTATATTTAACATGGTGAGAATTTTTATCTCTTGATATGTTCCTGGTGTTTGTAGGAGTCTTATAACTGTTTTTCATGTTCCATGTTTCTTAGTTATTTTGTTTTGAAGGCTTACTTTATACATGCTATTATTAGCTTATACTATTGTGTAATTAATGTGTCTAGCTGCATGTGTGCATGCATAAATGTATTAACAAATATGCACTTGGCAATCTACTGATCTCTTGCAAGTGACTTAGGCTTGCTTCTTGCTTTCATTCTGGAGAATAGCTTCTAACTTGTATATTAGAAGCCAATATATCTTATGCAGCCTTTGTTTGTTGGTGTGAGCATGTCTACCATGGGTAATCTCTCTGTCTCTGTCTAACCATCTGCCTCTCTCTGGCTCTCTTCTTCAGATGTCTTGTTTTCACTGTGCCTTTGCTTTGCTAGTCCAATGCAAATCATCATCTTGAACATTAGTAATTCAATGTGTCAGACCTGTAACTAGTCTTGCATGTTATATCCTGCGTCATTTTGATTTTGGATGTGCATAAAGTGTGTGAATTATGATAATTCTCAAAATAATAAAGGGAACATTGTTCATCTATAGAACTGACGTTCTAAGAATAGGGTGGTAATTCTGGGTTGTTCAGATATAAATTCTCATCTGTGGACATGTCAAGATAATTGTGATCCTTTTATAACCTTATTTTCCAATCTCTAGGAGGGAATTTCCTGAAATAAATTTCCTTTTTGGTCTGTTAGGAGGGTGGATATCATCATGATATTCCAACTACCTTGCACCGGAGTAAAGCTGACTGTCCAGTGCCAGAGGTTTATAATCTTGGAGATTTTTTGGTGACCTTTGTCCTTTCATGTTGGTTGGCTTTTCTAATATATGTTGCTTTATATACTTTGCTTTTATTTTGCACAGGAAATGGTTACAGTGAATGTTGATGGATCTGTTCTAGATCGGATTGCTAAAATTATGTCATATCTTCGTCTTGGCTCTTCTGGGAAGGTTCTAAAGAAGAAGAAGAAGGAGAAAGATGCAAAAGGTAGTTACTGCACTTGGCAGATCATCTGGGGGTCTTGGATGTTGTCTTCTAGATGCATGATTGTATTGAATATTTATGTTCGCAACTATTGTCAAATGGATTATAAAATACCTTATATCCTTTCTTTTGTACATAATATTAATTTTCATTTATTTTTATTGTAACTTTGTTGAAATTTTTAGTTCATAATTGGTTCCTGCCTCTATCTTATCTTTTAAATGCCAAAAATAATTTGGCTAATGGATATTATCTTCTCCATGCATGATTATATTGAATAGTTATGCTCACAACTATCTACAGATGGATTATATCTTTCTTTATATCCTTTGTTTTGTATATAATGTTAATTTTAATTTATTCTTATTATAATCTTGTTTGAATTTCATTACATAATTGTTTCTCGCCTCTATCTTGTTTTTTTATACACAGGAAAGAGTTTGGCTGTTGGTAATGGATATGATGAAGAGGATAAGCCATCAAAGAATCAATCTGAAAGAGAATTTATTCCACCACCTCCTCCGCCTTCCAAAAAAAATCCTCTTAGTTCAAGAGGGAAACAAGGCCCAGCTATTGCAAGAGTAGAAGAGGATGACATTTTTTTAGGAGATGGTGTTGACTATGATGTTCCTGGTAAAGACTTGAGTCAAAGCCCTCTCTCGGAGGACATGGAAGAGTCTCCAAGGAACAAGGAAAAACCTTCATATTTCACTGAACCTAGTTATGGTCCTGTCCCACCCACTGAGATGCCTCAAGGATGGCAAGAAGCAGTAAGTTGGTGCTCGTACTGGTTAATTTTAATTATTAGGTTTGCTAGTGGTATATAACCTGGAAATTTTTCCCTTCCCTTGTTCCCCACTTACCTCTCCTTTCCCTTCCTAATTTCTGAAGATGAAATTAAGAACTAGTATAAAATTATTACTTTTCATAGATTTTTGGTTCTATGAATTATATCTGCTGATCTATTGAACTTCTTTTTTATCCACTTTGATTTGACTATGCAGTCTCAGAATGGATATGATGTAATGCAAGCACAAGCCTTGGCTGGTGGCTACCAAGGAGAGTGGCAGGATTACCAGTACGCTGAACAACTGGCTTATCCAGAACAATACCTTCCGCCAAATATGCAGGCTTATGATGTGCAAACAGGTTTGAATATTCCACAGGATCCACGCTTTATGACTCAAGAAGAGAAGGATCGAGGTTTAGGATCAGTGTTCAAGCGAGATGATCAGAGACTTCAACAACTGAGGGAGAAAGATGCCCGTGAAAAGGATCCCAACTTCATCTCTGAGAGTTATTCTGAATGTTACCCAGGATATCAAGAGTATAACCGTGAGATAGTGGATAGTGACGACGAAGATGACTTGTCCAAAATGGATATGGGCGGAAGGGTAAGTAGTTTTATTTCAGTAACATTTTTGTTTGAGGACGCATACTACATTTGCTTTCAAGTGGGGTATAAATTATCATGTCATGATTTCAGACTTTCAGTAAAATAGTGTATAACAAAAGGCAAAAGTTCACTCTTAGTTCTTAGACCTTTCATTCAGGTTTATCGCATTAAGGTTTTTTTTTGATTCATTAAAGTTCTTAAAGTTTCAAAAGAGGTTCAATATTTTTTATTTCCCTAAGGACGTAACTCCTTTAAGAGAAGTGTGTGATGTGGCGTTGCATATGGCTTTACATGCCGAATAAGACTTTGACCTGGCAACTGAAGTCCAACTCAGACATATACTTCACCGTTTTGCTTCTTCTAATCATTTTAGCCTTCATAAAGTTTCACTCTGCATCAACTCAGCAGAAGCAGAATGGTATAGTTTAGGTTTGAGTGGCCATATCAGCATCTTATTTAACCTGTTAAGCAATGTGTGATGCTACTTTAGACATTTTCCATCAATAGAGTCAATGGCGTTTGAGAAATAGGCTAATATTGAACCCCTTTTTGAAATTTTGAGAATTATAATGAACCAAAAGGAAACTTTTGGGACTAAAATAAAACTTAAATGAAACAGACTAAAAGTGAATTTTTGCCTAAAAATAAGTAGGCTTAATTTTATTTTTGGTGTTTGTGGATTCACTAAAGGTGTGATGTCCCTCTTTTTTTTTTTTCTCTCACTTTTTCTTCTAAAAAAATTTCTCCTTTCATGTTTTACAAAATTACAATAGTAATATAAATAATTACTGTTCCTTAAACTTTTTAATAGATATCCTTGACGGGGCTTGAATATTCTGAGGCGGCAGTTATGTAGCCAATACAAACCATAATGACTCTAGTGAACTCATGCAAGTAAATGGAGTCACGTGAGTTCACCAAAAGAGTAATGAAATTCTGTGGGCCTTGATAGTGCCTTCTCGGCATATTCACGTGTCATGTTTCAAACCACGTCATCCAAATATGTTAGAAAAAACTGAAGGAACCGTTATTATTTGAAAATTTGGATTACTTTTGCATCTAAAAAACGTGTAGGCTGAAATTGTTTCTCTGGAAAAAAAAAAAGTAAAGAGATAAAAATGCACCTTTACTGAATTACAAGGAGTAAAGTTACAATTAAGCCAAATAAAAAAAAATGGTTCATGATTATTGGATATGCTTTCATTCTCAAGATAAATTTATTTGGGGGAAAAATTATGTTGAGGCATATTATTGCCGGTTTATATATTATAACTGGTGATGTGCTGATAATCACGATGTTGGAATCTCCATTTAATAGGCAAAGGGTCGTCTTCATCGATGGGACTTTGAAACAGAAGAGGAATGGGCTACTTACAATGAGCAGAAGGAAGCAATGCCAAAGGCTGCATTCCAGTTTGGTGTCAAGATGCAAGACGGTCGGAAGACACGAAAGCAAAACAAGGATCAGAAGCTCAATAATGAGCTGCACAAGATCAATAAGATACTTGCCAGGAAGAAGATGGAAAAGGAGACGAATGGTGAGGCTGGCCATCATTATGATGACGAGATCCAACCTGGAAAGAAGCTTCGAATATGATTCTTGGTTTATTAACGCGTTGTAACATTTCTATAATGAGATTTTATTTCTACCTGAAGACGGTGAATTGGTGATGCATTAAAATGATCGTTATTATATGCCTCTATTCTCATTATGTTTTGTTTCATGATGTTCATAAAATGAAGACAGTTTTGGGCTATTAGCCTTGTCAGATGATTTTGCGTTTTTATTCTATAGAGTTGTATTGTAAACATTATATCGATGCGGCTGTCATAATGTCATGTCAGCCATCTGAGAAAGAATCGGTTCGGGATTCGCTGGAGGTCTCAATTTTGGAAAGAAAAAGATGCAGGACACAATATGTTTTGTTTCTTCTCTCATACTTAAGTGCTAGATTCTAGTGTTTTTGATTTGGTGTGCGGCCTGGTGGATATTGGCCTTATCTCTTTGGGTTATTTTGAGAGTTTAAGGGTGGATAAAATAAAATAATTAATAATAAAAGGGAGTCGGGTAATAAGGAGTAAAATAATAAAATATGTATTATTTAATTGATTGGCAATTTAATTAAGAGATGAAGGTTGTTCATTAATGAAATATAATCACTTGCATATTACTTTTATAATTAAAATATTATTCTTGGATGTTTTTAGATAAAAAAGATATTACAATAATTATATTTTATTTCATCTTTGATTGAAGATAACAAAAATGAGATTTTAAATAATAAAAGAAGTTTTGCTGTTGTTATAGTATACCATATTAAAATAAATTTTTAATCATGCATTCATCTCAAAGTATGTTTAGATTTATGGCTAAAGGAAGAGTGATAACAAGTAGAATGATTAAATTAAAGATAATTTAATTGTTAATTTATAAGTCCTTTAACTTGTGTTGTGGTGCTGTCACATTATTTACTTAATGAATTATTTATATTTCACGAACTAGAGCTAATATAAATTTTATTTTATTTACATATATTTTAATTTATTCTTTAAACTATATATATATATATATATATATTTCATTTAATTGTTATATTTTCACTTCATTTTTAATTTAGACTCCATACTATAGAGTCTCTTCACAGGCAAGGGTCACGAGGAGTATTTGAATAATTTTTTTCTCCAGATAAGGGATACGTGGTATACGTTCGTTAGCTTCTTAAGGGGCTGAATGGAAAGTGTCTAGACATAGTACCATAAAGGAATTATTCACTTGGCTATTATAGTACTTTTGATGAACTTGTAGCCATGCGGGAAAATGATACGGAAATATGAGGAATTAAATTATAAAAGCGGGAGAGTGTAGGGAGTAAACTAGGCATTTTGATCCGTATGTTATAAAAGATTTTTTTTTCTTAATCCAATAGTCAAAAAAGTATTACATCTTAATGTTATAAAATTTAAAACTCAGAGTGAATAAGTACAACCTAAAGCAGTAATTTTTTATTTTAAAAAATAATACTCTAACCCAAAAACATGGTTTTCAAGTCAAGAAATTTTTTTTAAAAAAACATTTCTTTGACTCGCCAGTATTTTCTTTTTTTTAAATTGGCTTGTCTCGGAAGCAATAGCTCTGAGACAAACTTTGAAAACCTTCATGTTTTGATGATGACCACTAACCACGACAGTTGGACTTATACTTAATTCCTGCGACAAAAAATTAAGTTTAGCATGGCTATGAGATAACTATAAACCAAGTTTTAGAAACATATTGATTGTTAACAAAATATTTGCATCCAAAAGCAGACAACATTTCATTCACGTAGTATTAAAGAAGAAGATATTTTGACCAAAGAAGCAGCAAGCTATCACCTCTGATATATTCCATATATTGTCTCGTCAAATCCTATCCCGAAATCATTAGTTCTGAGACAAGCTACATTTTTTTAGAAAAATACATACTATTTTTGAGTTAGAGAAATTCCTAACTCAAAAAATTAAAATAAAAGTTGATGCTTCAAAGACTTATAGCCATTGAGTCCGAGTATCAAATTTTATAACATTAAAATGTAATATTTTTTGGCTTATTGGATTAAAAAAAATTCTTTTTATAACGTACAAATCAAAAAGTCAAGTAAACTAGTAAGTTCATATCGGTTAAGTAGTCTATTGACTTAACCAATTGAGCATGAGGTTAAAACAGTATTATGATGGAAGGTAATATAAAGAAATTATTTGAAAACAATGGGAAAGTAAAAGGATTAATTTCTTTTTAGTTTTTTTCTTCTGAAATTAAGTACGGACGCCAACCAAAAGATAATAATAATAAAGGGTTCCATGTTAAATAGACAACAATTTTTTTTTTCGAAAAGAAAGCTAGTAGCAATAATAGCCAAAAAGATATTAGCAAGCAAACAATTTAAACCTGATCAATCTCTCCTGGAGTATGTCAAGTTTCACAGTTGTACAATTAGAATGAAAATAACCAAAAAAGAGAGGAAATAGTATAATTTGTTGTATTTAGTTTAATTTTAGGTGTAATTAAAAATTTGATTATACTAGTGCAATTATTATTGGTATTAAAAGAAAATCACGTGATAATAACTATATCAATTTAAATAATTTGTTATATTTATATTTTAATTTCAATACATTTTATACTTTATTTATAAATCAAGATTTTTTTTAATTTTTTATTTTCCCCCTTTATTTTTTATTTTAAGTTACCCTACCAAAAAATAAATTGGAAATAAGATTAAATTAGAGATATGGAGAGTTATTCGAAAAATAAAATAAGTTCAAAGGTAATATAATAAATTGTTGAATTTGTTTAAGAGATAAATTTTTGTTAAAAAATTGCAATAATTGTTCAATAAGATGTAGGCTGGATTTGTATAATTTATCTACAAATATCATACCTAAAAATTAAATTCTTGTTTGACCCAATTGGTTTTTGCAAGCCAAAAGCATGGGTCCACGAGGCTTAACAAAACTAACCAAATATATTATTTTTAGTTGGTATGCAATTAATGTATTTTAATACGTGATTGTTATGTGTTTTTTTTTAGTATATCATATAATAATTATATTAATATAATCGTTTTTATAATTGTGCTGAAGATTTTGTTTTAATTTAAGGTGGAAGTGAATAATATCATTTATTTACTCTTTTATCTAAAATTTTTTGACTTGATGTATCTTTATTTGTAATTCTTCTATACAGGGCAAGTTATATGAGAATGAGAAAAATAGAACATAATGTAATAAAATTATTTTAGTTTTAATTTAAAATTTTTAATAAAACATAATATATATTTTTATAATTTAGAATTTAGTTATTTAATACTTAAAAAAATTTTAAACTTATAAATAAATGTTCTTCTATCTATTAGAAGAAGAATATGACAGCAAATATTCCAATGTTATACTAAATTTATTTCTTTCAAAAAAAAAAATTTACATTGGCGTGACCCCTAAGATAACAACGGTGTCGTTTATCTTAGGTGATTACGGAACCATTTAATTTGCTTCCGAGTCTCGGCGTTTTACCTATTCTATATTCCATGATATCCCGTTCCCCAAGTTGGAAGTGGCCTCGGTTCGTAAGTTTCTTCATCTGTTTCTTTGGTCTGGTGCAACCCGATTTAGAATTGCTTTGATTGAATAAACCATCTGAACTTCTCTTCTCCAAAGGTGTGTTTTTTTTGGTCTTTCGTTCCTATAATTCCTTGTTCATGATTAAATCCTTTCGGGGTTATCCATCAAAAACCCTAATTTCACAACCCCACGAGCTTCTCTGTCTTCAATATATTCGTGGTCTCTGTTATTTAATTCTGATGAACGCTGTTCTGTATGGATGTAATGCTCAATTGTGTTTCTTGTATTATTTTCTGTTTTTCTTCATCTTTTGATGGCCCTGCCTACAAATTTTGGACGCATTCCTTATCGGTTTTGATGTTCATGGGATATTGTTTCTGTTATTTCTTTAAAATTTGCTTCTTGTTTTAATATGAGTCTTTTTTAAATTTAACTTCTTGTTACTATGCTCTACCTCTTGTCTTCTCAACGAAGTTTGTAACTTGGACTTTCAAAATGCAGTTTTATACCTTCTCGTTGATTCCTATCTTAAGTGTATGCAGTCCAATAAATGGCAGCCTCTGATGGTAAAGTTACGTACTCTTCACTTTCGAAGGTAGAAAAGGGGAACAGTCAATTCTACTATGATGATAATAATCATTATTCTGAGTCTACTTGGAATGCGCCTAAATCTGGCACGAGTTGCTCAAAGTCTTCAAAGCAAGAGTATTTCTATCAGTTTCCCGCGGAAAGTGGGGATTTATATGATGGAGGCTATGAATCAAGTGATGATGCTTATAGTAATGAATGCTCTAACATGCCTCCGGAGGTGAACTTGAAGAATGTGCTAGGTGGGATCATTGCTATTTTGACTGGGCGGAATAAAGGGCCAAGTATTACCTCAAATCAGCAGTTCCCAAGTTCAAATGTATCATTTATTGGCTCTGGAAAGAATGGGGATACTGTCCTGCACTCTTCAGTCTACACGCCTAGTGCACCACCCCTTTTTGAGCCAAATGGGATTAATTATGGTGCCTACAAAGAGGTGTTAGAGGCTGAACCCCCTGAGTGGCTTCCTGATAGTTCTACTAGTATTTGTATGCAATGTAATGCACCATTTACTGCACTCACTCGTGGCAGACATCATTGCCGGTTTTGTGGGGGCATATTCTGCCGAGCTTGTTCTAAGGGGCGGTGCTTGTTACCTGTTAAGTTTAGGGAAAGGACTCCACAGAGGGTGTGTGATGCCTGCTATGATAGGCTTGATCCTTTACAGGGTGTCCTTGTCAACACCATTAGCAATGCTGTGCAGGTAGCAAAGCATGATGTGATGGACTGGACTTGTGCTAGAGGGTGGGTCAACCTTCCTATTGGTTTGTGTATGGAGCATGATATATATAAGGCATCAAATACATTGAGAAGCTACTGCCAGGTTTGTTTCTTTATATCAATTTTTGTTTTGAGCTAGTAATTATGAATTATTGCATATGGAGTATGATATATATAAAGCATCAAATACATTGAGAAGCTACTGTCAAGTTTGTCTTTTATATCAATTCATTTTGTATTGAGCAATTAATTATGAATTATTGCATGGTCGATGTATTTGGGTAATAATATTATTGTTTTGGGCTTATATTTCTGCGTTAGTCAGATCTACCGAACATATTTGAGGTTTTTTTGGACATGAGTATTTCTATTGCTTTGATATGTAGAACTTTTGTTAATATTGAAATGGACAGGTGGCAAGATCTAATCCTGAGAGGTCCATTCCCTTAGCCATTCTGAAAGAAGCCAAAGGCCTAGCAATTTTAACAGTTGCTAAAGCTGGTGCACTGGTCTCTTACAAAGTTGGAACTGGTTTGGTTGTTGCTCGGAGATCAGATGGGTCATGGTCTGCTCCATCAGCCATATTCTCTTTGGGTTTAGGATGGGGTGCTCAGGTGAGGAAAATTCTGCAGGTTTCATCACGCACAGGATTATTCTTATGTCTTTACATTTGTGCTTACAATTGATTCGAAGAAAATGATGGATTTAAATGGAAGGATGGATTGGAGCCATGAAATATGCATGTTTGAAAAATTACTTGTTTTCTAAGTTTCTTATAAATTAATATTTTTGGGAAATCTTACTCTTGCACCACTCTCTGCATTGGTAGTAAGCATTTGTAGAATAGTAATTTAATTTTACCTTTTTTATGTACCATTATACTAGGAAATCTATAGATCAATATCAATACTCTCTCTCAGGTATAAGTAACTGTGTATTGATTTGGTTATGATTTTATTTCTGGCTGATGAATGTATGCTTTTGCTGTATCACAGATTGGTGGTGAACTCATGGATTTTATAATTGTGCTTCATGATTTGAAAGCTGTGAAGACATTCTGTAGTCGCATGCACTTTTCTCTTGGTGCTGGTTGCAGTGCTGCAGCAGGGCCTCTTGGAAGAGTGCTTGAGGCAGATTTTCGTGCTGGAGAAAGAGGTTCTGGCATGTGTTATACTTACAGTTGCAGTAAAGGTAGTTTATAATGAAATTTTGTTGCACATGTATGAATCTTCTGTTGCCTGAAAAACTGAGGGCATTTATGGTTCAAAGCTTCATTTGAATGCATTAGCATATTTGGGCTGCTTTATGATATTAATGTCTGCACTAATGTTTTCAACCCTTTTAAATGATTTCAAAAGTAACATTATAGTCAAGTTTGTAATTTAATAACTGAGCTGATAATTATGTTCCTATCCGTATATGAAGTTTTTATGAAACTAGAATTGTGTGGAGTAATATGGACTGTGGATGTTCTTAGAGCTTTATTATAATATTTGTTTCTAGCTTATTTATTTTTAAAATAGTGTTTGAATTTGCTAAATCTTCAAATATGTCATTTTTACAAATGGCCAAGGACTTTACTTGGTAATTTCTGAAATATAGCATAGTCTCCTTGTCTCCTTGTTTGTATGTTCCACATTCTTTGTCTCATTTTTTCTTGGGGGAGGAGGGTTCGGAAAGGGCTCAGTGCTTCAGCATATCTAGTTTTTAATCTCCGTGACTACATAACATGCATGAGGGTGATTGTAGTGAGTTGTCCATGTTCGAGAGAGTTTGTTTTACGGTTATTAACTAAAGGAGTTGTAGATTTGTTGTTAGATATCATTTATTTTATTTTGTCCAGAGGTTAATATAACATTCCATTAATGCGTAAGAATACTGCTTCATTTCTATATCGCTATCTGCTTTACTGTGCCTGTATAATACTATAATTTCTATTATTTTGTCTTTTTTTCCATTGTGGTAGATTGAACTTTGAAAGCATGACTAATGTTTGCCAAACTGTAGGTGCATTTGTGGGAGTGTCATTGGAAGGGAATATTGTTGCAACCAGGATGGATGCCAATTTGCGCTTTTACGGCGATCCTTATCTCACCACGTCTGACATTCTACTAGGGATGGTGGCCAGACCAAGGGCTGCTGAACCATTGTACGCCTCTCTTGAGGACCTATATTCTAGTTTGTGAAGAAGTATCGATTATCAAATACTGTTGGGTCTGTATATAATTATGCCACATTCGGGGAGTCCTGAAATGGAGTTCCATATTGTCGTTTGTTTCTAATTTGTGCCCTTCGATCATAAGAAGCCAAGATATTTATCATATTTCAATTGCAGTTTATGCACGTTCGTTTATTTTTTAGTCAGCATGATGCACGTGTCAAATGCTCCTATTCATCTTGTAAAGATGTTATTGTACATAATTGTACATTGGAAATGGATATTACATGTTATTATATCTGTTCCTTTTTCTCCTTTATCCCTTTTGGGGGGTTTTATCTTGGAATTGGATTATCCAAGATATAGGTAATTGATATGAGCTTCATTGGGATCGCATTTTGAGCATGCATGTGATTGGACTAAATAGGTGCTGACAACCGGAAGGCAATTAACAAGAAATGGCAGAAAATGAAATAATTTCTTAAATGGATAATGATGGATGAGATTACTATAGATCAATCTAGAAGAGCATAAGAAATTCAAAATTGTAAACCAACTCTCTTTTTGTACTTTCTTAGTCTGACCCGTGGACCTGAGACCCATGAGAGCGGCGTCACTAATTATTACTCTTTGATAATGTTTGTGGCGGAGCCGGAATTGGTATATTCAAAGTCATTGTACTTTTACATGACATGTACTTTTGACGAAGGGAACTTCTGTTTGCATTTGTGACAATGATGCAAATTTAAAAAAAATTGGTGAAGTAATATATTTTTAATTACTACTTATTATGTGTGTTTAAGAGATAGATAAAATATATAATTTCATTGGCTTATCTAATAATTTTAAAATTTATTATTTTAAATGATATTAAATAAGATTTTTTTTATACTTTCATAAATAAAAACACGACTAAATTTACAAAAATGTTAAATTCCAAAAAAAAAAAAAAATGCTACGTTAGAAAGTCTAGGAAAGACCCAGTATCATTGAGTTTACGTTTTCTAAATATATAATTCGTTGATGCAATACTGTCTTTTTACATTGTAGCATCTGACAAATTAATTTTTTTAAAGATAGTAAATGACTCAAAAAACTACATAATCTCACAAAAAAAAAATCTTAATCCTACGGAAAATGGGGGAGATCTCAACAGCAATATAATCTCAAATCCTAACAGAAAAGGGAGAAAAATAAGAAAGGATCTGAATTGATCCACTTAAAATTAGCAATAAATTTCTTCTACTTTATACACATAAAACTCAGATTACTTAAAAAATATACATAATTGTTATTATTAGAAAAGCGGACTGTAAAACTTCTTGTTAGTATATATAATTATAACATTATGAATTTGTTTTGTTGTTTGTAAAATCTCAAAATCAGGCTTCTGGTTTGGATTCTACCTTTTTTTCTTTTTTCTCTCGTACCTCTCAAGATTTTGTGCCTCCTTTGTAAGCAAAGGAAAAAAAAAAAAAACCTAAATCCCTCCTAAATAAGTTGCTGGTCTTTAAATGTACACTATAAAGCTAATTCAATAAGTAAAATTTTGCCTTAATAATATTATATAAAAGCCAAACTCAATTCGCACGCAATGTTGCGGGTTGTGTTGAAATTTGTATGGATCAGACTTCAGGTTCAAGAAATTGTAACCCAGCATACCCAGCAATTCGACCATACTTAATTTTTAATCTTTTCCCATACCTTTTTTTTTTTTCAAGGAATATAGAATGTTTGATTTCAGAATAGAAGGAGATTTGATTATAACATGACTTTTATCATTTTAATTTGTAAAAATAGTTTAAATTTAGAATGCAGTATTCTTTTTTTTTTTTTTTTTTTTTTGGTGAGCATATTTTCTTTGTTTTAATTAGTGTTAATATCTAAATATTATATAAAAACAGCTCTAACCCTGGGTTGGGATTATATATATAATGAGAGAAAATAAGCACAAAAGTCAACGTAGGAAAATACTTTTCGAAGTCGAAATAAATGATAAAATTTCTCCTTGGATTACCAAGTATATATATATATAACAGACTATACTATTCCTTCGCTGTAGTTGCTGCAAAATATCAGAATCCCAACTGAAAAGGGAAATAATACAGGAAAGGGTCCAAGTTCGAAAAATAAGGTAACAAAATCCTGAGCAAAAGATTAAAAACTATGGTCTCTAAAGTTTTTTCTTTTTGTGAAAAAAAAAAAATTCTAGTAACTTATAGTAGGGATAGATTGCCTGATTTCTAATGATGTCATTATCAGTAGCAACGCCAACCAGCAGCCATCATCAGTAGGTTCTTGAAGAAGGAACAAAAGAAGATGGGAAACATGGCCGGTAAGCTATGTGTGCCTCCCCTCGAACGTCGTGGAAGAAACAAGGGAAAGGTTCTTAAAAACAACACCAACTTCTCAGAACCAGAACTGGAGCAACATCAACCACACCAACAATCCTGGGATTACGAAGGACCCCGATCATCATTAGCCTGCGAAATCTGCGTGGAAACGAAGCCTCTGAAAGACTTCTTCAAGGTAGAGAACTGCACCCACTTCTACTGCATCCAATGCACAGTGAACTACATAGACTCCAAGCTCCAAGACAACGTGTTGACCCTCACGTGCCCATACCCAACATGTCCAGGACTTCTAGAACCTTCCTACTGTAGGACAATACTACCCCAGAAATTGTTGATGCGGTGGCAGAAGGCTCTGTGTGAGTCTGCGATCTCCGAGGAGGTCAAGTTTTATTGTCCCTTCGTGGACTGCTCTGCCCTTTTGATCAATGAGGGTGAGGATCGAAGAGGAGGGAAAACAAAGGCTATAAGAAAGTCTGTTTGTCCTCACTGTAGGAGAGAGATTTGTGTGCAGTGTAAGGCTCCATGGCATGCAAGATTGAGCTGTGTCAAGTTTCAGAGGTTGAAGCACAACGAGGATTCATTAATGGCGGATCTTGCTGAGAGAAAGAAATGGAGAAGGTGTCCAACGTGCAAGCAGTATGTTGAGAAGAAATATGGGTGCAATTACATCAGGTGCAGGTTGGTTGATTTCTTCTTAGATCTCTTGTTCATCCTAATTAGCCACCCAGAAGATATCAGATAGGAAACACCCTATTAGAGTTAACAGTTTAAAAAAACAGTAAATGAAATTTAAAAATTATCCAAATATTATTAATCAATTGAAAAACTTGATATAAATATATAAGAAAGAATATATAAATTTTTTTTCATAAAAAATCACACATTGTTTTAAATTCTACTTTGCTTTCTTTCATTATTTTTTATCATCATATATGACTCAATAGAAATTTGAACCTAAGATTTTTTATTAATTACCCACTATGAAGAAAAATAGGCAAACTCCAGAATTTCACATTGCTTTCATGATTCTTTTTGGAATGATCTTAAATGAAAGGAGGAATCATGATTTCATATTAGACTTATTTAATTATGATACGATAATTATTAAATATTAAATAATCCTTTATTAAATAATCTTTTAAAATGTTAACTTGCTTTATAATTATTAAATAAAATATTATATTATATTTAATAATTAATTGCATTATCAAATATCTTACATATAGATCACCCGTAATAAATATATTTTATTGCAGAATCTACGATAAAATATAAAATATTAAATTTTAATTTAATAATTCACATTTTATTTTTATTTTTTATTTTAAATAAATAAATAAAATATGAACCATTAAATTAAAATATAATAACTTATATTTTATTACAAATTCTGCAATAAAACATCCTATAATAGATGACCAAGTTCCTCCTTGCCCCAAGTTACTCACTCAATCTATGCTAAAGTTTAGCAATTATGATCTGTCAAAACATAATCGTGAATAAATGTTGCCTTTGTTGGTAGGACCCAACTTTATTGATTAACAAGTATTGTAGTTTTGTTTCTACTTGTGATTCAGTATTTAGGGGCATATGTTACTTACAAGGCTCTAAACTAAGATGAAATAATTTATTTATCTCATACATTTTATTTTACAACAGAAATTTTTTTTTCGTTGACAACCCATGTGTACTTCTGACAACCACATGACTATGCCTTGTTTGATATACAAATTTTAATTTTTCAAGTAATTAAAAACATAAGTTTTAGATATAATAGATTTGAAAGTTATATGTCATATATAAATAATATAGTCTCACAAATTTTTTTATATAAATCAAGCTTAAATATTTTATAAATAATTTTTTTACTTGTAAAATTAAATATTAGTATAGTTCTTTTTTCTTTTTTCTTTTTTATATTTTCCTTTCAATTGATCATGATACTTCATTCACTACACATACTACAATAGTTCAACATATATACTAGGCTCAAGAAGCTTAAATTACAACATATGAGGAAATTAAAACAATAGCTAACTAAATGAGGCACAACACAGGATTTCTCTTTCCTTATAATTAGATTTTCAAGTGCCTGATACGAATTTTTACATATCGAACATTAACAAAGTGAATATTTAATGGAAGAAACTTATATGTTATACATTTATGTTTTTATTTAATTAAAATATAACATATATATTAATTTTCAATTATATCACGTGTATGGTTATAGAAAAAATGTTATAATTTTTAAATTATATTATATTCTTCTTGTATTATTAGTAGTTAATTATACACTAATTATATGTTGATAGAATTTTTTTTTAATTATATCACAATATGTGTATGGTCATAGAAAAAATATTATAATTTTTAAATTAAATTATGCATTTATTATATTATTATTAATTAATTATATACTATTAAAAATCGTAATAAAAAAGATATAAAAAAATATATCTAAGTCTAAAAAATCTTCAGAGCTTGATTTTAAATTTCAATTTTTTTTTTGGATATTTATAAACTGCAGGTGTCAGAATGTGTTTTGTTACAACTGCGGAGCTGGCATCCAACGTCCCTTGCGTCATATATGCGAATGCTAGGAGGAAGCCTTCAAGGATTTTCTGTGAATTGTCGTTACAAGCTACTAGTTAAAAAGTAGTGACCTGAGGAGGAAGAAAAGAAGAAAATAGAAAACTTCAAATACGACCAGACTATTAAAAGGGAAAACTTGGACTTCATTTTCAGCTTCTCTGTCTTCAATTTGATCGAGAAGCTAGAATTCTTGATTTTTATGTTTGGTTTTAGTACAAATTTCTACTATACACAGCCTCAGAAAGAAAAGGGCATATAACAACATAATCTCTAATTGATCAATTTAAAAAAAAAAATTGAATTTTTGACTGAAAAATTAATTATTTAGACTTTGTACCGATCCCCACATTTTATTTTTGTCAAAATCAATCGATATAATTTCAAAAATTTTTAATTCAATCCCTTAATTGGTCATTTAACACCATTAATGCAATGCTGACAAATTAACGGCTCAATTTTTTTTAATATTTTGAGATGTTGGCCTTATCAATTTTGCGTCTTTATACTCCCGTTCAACTTTGTTTTTCTTCTCTTTTGTCTGTTTTCCTAGCTTGCTTTACCGTTCTTAATCCTCTCTAAAGCTCAAGCTCGTCCTCTTTTTGGGTCTCTTATTCTGTGCTATCCTTTCTACCTCTGGTTTCTCCTATCTTAACGTCCTCTCTTAAGCTCATCGCTCTTCTTGTGGTTCCTCTCTACCCAACCCTTTTAGTTCTTTTCCCATCCGAACAAGCCTAGCTCTCAGTTCTTGTTTTCATACCTCAATGTCCCTCTCTTCTCTTTGCGTGCTTCTCTTCTCTCTGTCGCTTTGCATCGTCCATCCCTGCTCACCACGCCTACAACAGGGGTGTTCCGTTTCTTCACTTCTTGCCTCAGTCAGCTGTCTTCATCTCACCTTCCATTTTCATCCGTTCTTCATCTCATGCCTATATAAGTACATTGACTGATTTGTACAGATTGCAAGAAATAATATATACCATTTTACATGGTATCAGAGCATCACAATTCTGGGCTTCATATCTTCTTTAGTTTGCTTTAATTTCTTCAGGTTTCATTCATGGCTGAAGGAAATGAGTATCAACGTGTTTCCAGAGATCCTCTCACATTATACAAACCTGATAACCTGGCACAGCGTTGGTAACGGCTCCCTTTCCTGGCCATAATTACAAAACATGGAGTTGATATGTGTATGGTTTTGGCTCCTAAGCATAAGCTAGGATTCATCAAAGGCAAAGTTACCATGCCTGCTGAGAATTTTGACTAATATGAAGAATGGGTTGGAGCTAATGCTATGGTGGTTTAGTGGATTGTAAATTCTCTCTCTAAGGAATTGTATAAGTCCTTCGTTTATGCCACTTATGACATAGAACTTTGGGACACCATTGCTTAAAGATTTGGAGAAACCAATGGGCCTCAAGAATATCATATTAAGAGGGAAATTATCTCCATCGCTCAGTGCAATTCTTCCCTTCCTATGTACCTTTCTAAGCTCAGTTGACTTTGGGATGAGCTTACTTGTGATGTTACTCTACCACATTGCTCATGTGGTAAATATTCTTGTGGTGTCAACGCTAAAATCAACAAACTCCATGATGTTGACAAACTCATGCATTTTCTAATGGTTTTAAATTAGTCTTATGACCCAGTTCGACATGATGGATGCCCTACCCATATTGGATAAGGTCTACTCTATGCCACTTAGTGTAACACCAAATCTACATCTATGTTCCTGAGGTTACTGATAGTAGTGTCATATTGGCTTCCTCTACTCCTCCTACCAGATCCTCTGGTTCTTCTAAATCTTAATCTAAACGTAAAGATTCTGGGGAAAAGGATGATCGTAAGCGTATACATTGCAATCAATACAGTGGAGAATTGTTTCAAGAAGCACGATTTTCCATAATGGTACAAGGAATTTAAAGCCAAACAATCTCAATCTACGATGATTGCCTATGTTGATGAACCACATACTCCTCTGGATCTTCCTAGCGTTAAGGCTCCTGATTTACAATCCACCATAGCTGATATGGTTCAACAGGAACTTTCCAAGTTGTTGAAAGATAGAAGTCCATCAGTAAATTGGGTTAACACTGCTCAGTTTACAGATTTTGCTGATAGTACTTCTATCGGTTTTTGGATGGTCAATACGAGTGCCACTAATCATGTCTCGTTTGATTTATCCCTTTTTTTAACTTCTATTTTACCATCTACTTCTGGTCATGTCCACTTACCCAATGACACTCATCAACAGATCGCTCACATCGGTTCTGTTCCTCTCCATTCTTCCCTTGCACTTGAGAATGTTTTCCATATACCTTAGTTTCGTTATAACCCCATCTCAATAAGTCAATTAACTGCTAACAATCACTTGACATTTATCTTCACTAATTCTTCTTGTTTCTTACAAGTTCTCAGGACCAAGATCATTCTTGCTATTGGTAAACTTGTTGGACGATTAGACATCCTTGATTAGTCTTCTTTTAATGTTCCTCTTTCTTCTCCCACCACTAACGACTATAGCATTCAGCATCTGTCTCTTTCTACTATTGCTATTTCACCATAGACTCTTTGGCATCATTGCCTAGGGCATTCATCCTTCTCTAGTTAAACAAACTCGTCTCACTTTTCCAAATAGCTCTATCAGTACTACAAAATGTTTTGCTTTGTTACATTTAGATGTATAGGTTCCTTATAAAAAAATCATCTTTGACAGGGGCATACTTTTTCCTTACTATAGTTGATGATTATTTTCGTGGTACATGGACATTCTTATTGTAACACAAAATCCAAACGTTTTCTATTTTGCACACATCAAATGGTGGAACAAGTAAGATTTGATAATGGTTCTGAATTCACCAATTCTACATGTCATTAGTTGTTTTTAATCTTGGAATCATTCATCAAGGTATTTGCCCCTATACACCTCAACAAAACAGTAAGGTTGAAAGGAATCATTGCCATTTTTAAAGCTTGCTCGTTTTTTGCTTTTATAATCAGGCTTACCAAATGAATTTTGGGGAGAGTCTATTTTAACAGCGACATACATTATCAATCACCTACCCACTTCTTTACTTAATTGGAAAAGTCCTTATGAGATTTTACACAATGCTCCACCATCTTATACACATCTTAGGAGTTTTGGTTGTGTGTGTTTGGCCACAGTTACTCAGCCACATAAGGATAAATTTTCAGCAAGGGCATTTAAGTGCATTTTCTTAGGG
The DNA here is from genome assembly GCA_037074485.1 of Delonix regia. Taxonomy (NCBI): domain Eukaryota; kingdom Viridiplantae; phylum Streptophyta; class Magnoliopsida; order Fabales; family Fabaceae; genus Delonix; species Delonix regia. The sequence goes on from CM073451.1 coordinate 38,345,861, forward strand.
TATGCTATTGGCCTTAAGGGTTACAAATTATTTAATCTTGACACACACAAACTCCTTTCCTCCCAAGATGTTGTTTTCCATGAATCTGTCTTCCCATATAAATGTCAAGTGATTCCTGATGCTAATGACTTCCCTTTACCCATTATACCAGTTTCTGACTCTGATTCTTTTAACTTTCCTATTGCTTCTCTTCCTGATCATCATCCTACTCCATCTACCAGTTAATCAAATACTCATATTCCACCTTCCAATGTCTCTCCTCCTCCGCCTCCCGCTCCTTGATGTAGCACTCAATTACATCATACACCAACTTGGTTGAAAGATTATTTTTCTTCCATGACTTTTACTTCACTTCATACGCCATAAACATATACCTTCCATATAGCTTCTATTTTTTCCTCTTCTTATCTTGCTTTTTTTGCTAACGTATTAGCCATTCAAGAACCTATGTACTACTATCAAGCTAAGAATTGCAGAGAATGGATTGATGTTATGCATATGGAGTTGGATGTTCTAGAATAGAACAAAACTTGGCAGCTCACCAACCTTCCACCTTGGAAGAAACCCATAAGCTCTAAGTGGGTTTATAAAGTCAACTTAAAACCTGATGGCACCATAGATCGCTACAAGGCTCGTTTGGTGGCCAAAGGGTATACTTAAGTCGAAGGTATCAATTATATTGATACTTTTTCCCCTGTTGCTAAGGTTGTTACTGTTTGCACTATCTTAGCTCTTACTACTAATCATGAATGTCATTTGCACCAATTAGACATCAATAATGCTTTCTTCCATAAATATTTAGATGAAGAAATTTACAAGACACCTCCAAATGGTTATACAAAAGCCTTACCAGGGCAAGTATGCAAATTGACACACTTTTTATATGGCCTTAAACAGGCCTCTCACCAGTGGAACATGGAGTTGATCTCTAAGCTTCATACCTTTGGGTTTCAACAATCTACACATGATATTGTTTGTTCACATTCCAGACTACCAATGCCTTCATTATTCTTTTTGTTTATGTTGATGATGTTTTGTTGACTGGTAATTCTCCAAAAATCATCCAATAAGTAAAGCAGTTTCTGCATAGCACAATATTCTATTGGCATGTACATTACACAACGTAAATATGCTTTTGATCCTATCTTTGATGCTATTTTGATTGGTGCCAAACCTGCAAGTACTCCTCTATTTAAGACTAACAAGCCTTCGACTGATCCAGGTAATAAATTTTCTAACCTTCAACTATATTTTAGAATGATTGGACGATTGCTTTATCTTGGTTTCGCTCACCCTGATCTTAGTCATGCAGTCCAACAGCTCAATTAATTTATGCAATTGCCATGCTAAGCTCATTGGGATGTTGCTATACATATCATTAAATATTTAAAAGGTATTCTTCTGAAGGACTTTTTTACCTTGTTTAAAAGGATCTCTACCTTGAAGCTTTTGTATACGCTGAATAGGCTACTTGTCTGGATATTCGACCTAATAAGATACCTTATCTATTTAGGGTGAGCATTCATCTCATGGAAAACTAAGAAACAGAACATTGTATCTCAATTATCAGCTGAAGCAGATTACCAAGCTCTGCCATCAACAATTTGTGAAATCCCGTGGATTTCCTATCTACAGCGTGACCTGTTTATTGTTATACCTCATCACATTTCGCTTTGGTGTGATAACAAAGCCGCTTCGCATATCACAGGCAACCCGGTATTCCATGAACATACAAAACATCTTGAGATTGATTGTCACATTATCCGAAATCAGTAGAAGGCCGATTTTGTTCAGCCTAAATACATTCCTTTTACATAACAGAAAGCAGATATCTTCACAAACGTCCTTGCCATTGCACCATTTCAACATATGGTTTCTAAGTTAGGCCTGGTTGAGTACCATGCTCCAACTTAAGGGGGGATGATGAATTACTAATTGAACATGCCAAAAGCAACGAGGCTTCGTGCAAATGGATCACCCTCTCATGCACATGGATATCATCGAATCTGTTATAACGCTTGCACAGACGTTTTTCTATTGTACTCACTGGTTGTATACTACTTAGCAATAGGAAACACGCACATGTATATGTATAGCATAGATTCTTTATTCGCTAGATGTAAAGTTAGTTTTAACTCTAATCCTCACATGCATATAAGTACGCTAACTGATTTGTACAGATTGCAAGAAATAATATACACCATTTTACATATTCTTCTTCCTCTCTCAATCTCCTCTGGCTCCGGTGCTCTCAACTCTTTCTCTTCTTCACCAATCTCTCGTCGTATCTCCCTCATTTTTTTTGTTTTTCTTCTCTCATTTTTGGGTTACACTCTTTCACACTCTCACGGTCTCTAGCTCCCCTCCTCTCGTTTGTTGTTTTTATCTTTTGTTTCCTTTTTTTCTATTTTGTTCTTATCGGTGTCAGCTCTCAACATATCCTACTCCTCCAATCTCGATCTAGTCTCCTTGGCTCTCTCACGTCTCCTGCTCAGTTTAATGTGCCTTCTCTTTTTCGTGTAAGAACAAGGTGAAGAGAGGAAGTGCTTGTCTGCCTACCTTCTTAGTTCATGTAATATGCACCTTTCCTCCTTCGCGCAATGTAGCTCCAACATTTAGCTTCCCTTCTTATGAATTTTGCAGCAAAGGTGGAAAGACAGTTATGCTTCGGTCCCACCTTATTTCTATCTAAAGTTGTAGCACAGGGGTAGGCTTCATAGGATGCAGATGACAGAGATGTGAATGTCCATAGTAGCAACATTATCCTATACCCCATTGCTCGATATGTTATCCTAATAGATGTTTGGACGCGGGGCTTAGGACAAATAGTGAAATGATTAATTTAAATAAAATATATATTTGGATGATTTTTTTAAAAGAGAGTGGAATGATAAAAGAAAAACTCTAAAATTTTTTCTTATTATCAAAAGTAATTTTTTTTCTACTTCTCAAATTAAGGGGTCAAAAATGGAAAGGAGTGACTCAATGATCTAATATTATTATTATACCCATATTTTTCATCAGTGCTTGTACTCTGTTGATATTATCCTATATAATGTATTTCTACTTTATTGGTTATATATCCTTTTTTTCTTTTTGTTTATGCATATTTCGTCAATATAATACCTTTAATGGTAGCCTGTTGTGCAGTTGATGACTAATAAATTTTGTTTATATTCACAAAATGAGAGCAAACATTAGATGAAGCTGAGTTTATAAAATCGAGAACCTATTTATTTATTTAAAATAACTTTAAAATAAGAAAATTTTACATATTATAAGTTGTTTATATAAGATATATACATATATATTTTAATTTTATTTCATAATTATGTTGCATTTTGTGAGTTGAGAAATAAGAAAAAAAAAAAGTAAAAATAGGAGAATTAGTAAAAGAAAGTAAAAAAATATGAATAAGAAAATGAGTCAAATTTTTATTTCATATATTCAACAAAAATATAAATTATTGATTGTGTATTTATGTTATAAGGAGTAATATTAAAAAAAGTCATCAACTAACCATTTCATTCCATTCATTTAATTGTAACTTTTAAATAAAAAATTTAAGAATTTCTTTCTTTTTTCATTAAAACTTTTAAATAACATATCTACTCAAATCATTCCATTCCATGAATGATCATTCCATTTCATCGTTCCTAAACTTCCCAACATAGTCTAAGAGTTTGACTGCTGCTTCAATTGTTTTCACTGGAAATTGCTATCAATGAAATGATACCGGAAAAAGTCTCTGGAGAGTCTAGACTCAAGCAGATCTCCGGAGCCAAGCCTTCTTCACAAGTTCAGAATCCAAATCCGACAATGGTTGAAGTCCCATGAGTTTATGCTAGTCACTGCCATTCTCTACTGTTTCTCGAGGATTCTCACATCAATTGGTGGATATCAATGGGTACTCACCTCATCATTTAGAAGATGACTTAGCAACCACTTGTTACGTGGCTTTTATATGTCAACATTCAACGAACAGTGGTGTTAAGAGGCTAATTAACAACGGGGTTTGGTTTAAAAATTTTCAAAATTATAAGAATTGATTTAAAAAAATAAAATATAAAGACCAATTTAAAACTCCTAAAGTATAGGAATTAAATAATTAACTTTTTCCTTTATGAGTTTAGTAAGGTTTTGTGAGGCTATATCATAAGCTTAATTTACTTTATCCACTTAAAATCATATAATTATTAAAACTCTAGAGCTGATTAAATCGAATGAAAGTGTTACGCAAATCTATTTATACTTCTGAACTCAACTGAAATTATTTGTTTTTGACCTAATCATAAGTCGAATTCGCTTATATCCGATTCAAGCATTTTAAAGAACAAAATAACACAAATTTGAGTCTAAACACTATTGGAATTTAAGTTTTTAATTTGAGCCTGACCTTGCCTTGAGTAAAACCCATTGAGATTAAGGCTAAGCCGTAAGCCCAGTAATATATATTTTGGTCTTAAAGTAATTGGAAAAAGTAAAAAATAGAAAAAAAAAAAGATTTTTAATAAACTATCATTATATAAAATAGTGCAAAGTTTAAAAATTAACACTCTTTTATTTTGAATATATGAATATATATATATATATATGTGTGTGTGTGTGTGTGTGTGGGGGGGGGGGGGGGGGGTGAAGGGGGGTGTGTTTTATTGCCTTTTTCCTTCCTATTTTCGATAGAATGCCCTTTTTATTGTTACAAGTTGGTTAATGTAAAATAGTACTATTTAGAACTTTAATTATACTTTTAATTTTATAATTTTAAAAATATAAAAAATTCTCTTGACTAAAAACCTTTGAACTTCTAATATTAAAGAATAAATTCGTCAAGTTGTTTTTTTTTTTTTTTTTTTAATTTTAACATCATCGTCTTATATATCACTTCATAGTTGATATGAAAATCTACCAAGCAGTTATCTCCAATTTCAGCATGTCAACTTAAAGACATTATTACAATAATTTAAAATGACACTAATTTAACGAAATTAAAGATAAAATAGTCAAAGGATCCCATATATTTTAAGGCAACAAATTAAGAAACCTATTTCTCTATTTAAGGGCCTATTTATCTTGTTTTGGTCATTCATTTTTAAATTAAATTTTATTTTATTTTTTACAAATTAAAAAAAAAAAAACATAACCTCATTTTAGTATTCAACAAATTGTAAGTTAATATCCTCAACTTTTCAAGATTTATATCAAAACAATTTTCTTTAATTTCATTTAAATTAAAGATAAATTACTTTAAAAATAAAATTTTTAATACATTCACAATTTTAAATACACCAATACATTCAATTATAATATAAAAATATAATTATATTATTATTTTTTAAATTGACATTATTACAATTAAATTATTACATTATAACTTAGTACACCAAAAATAACACCTACTTTGAATTGTCTCAAAACAAATTATTTTGAGACTTTCAATTTGTTTTAAAAAAATAAACTAACTTCAAAATAAAAACTAAGCTCAAAACTAAAAGATCAAAATGATACTTTTCTCTTTATCAATGGCTTAAAATTTAATGGAAAACTTCTACATTTTTCTCTAACTTTGGTTTCACTAGTATCCCTCGACAATTCTTTTTTTTTTTTCTTTTTCTTTTGGCGTAATTTTTGTACTGCCTTTTAAATGTTAATCATATTCAAACATGAACAGGTAGAAATCTCTATCCGAATATCATCGACACACCGGACATCGTATCAAATTATTATATTAGTAATCCTCAGGGTTAGGCGTGAAGGCACATTGACATCATTATAAAAAATAAATTACAAAATGGGAACGAACTGAAGTTAGAGAGACAAAAATGTTTAATGCATAGTTACAGAAGGAAAAGTACATTTTGGACACTGCATTACAAGCCACGATAATGTGGAAGACTGAACTCACCCACACCATCACCTACATACACGTATGCAACGCACAGACCAGCCAAAATTAGACCCTACGAATATTATAGCATGAAGAAAATGTAAACTGAGAAGTTAGTTAACAACATTACTAAGAAAGTGAAATGCATTAACACTCTTTACATCCAAAATAAGCAACAAAATTAATTTGAGTCGAGGAAAAATCACTCATTCTACAATTCTACTCATGGATTTCTTTCTCGACATATTAGTGATGCAGGAAAACTTTGGTCGCCCTTTCTGACCGTAATATGTGCAATGGGTTAATATTAAAATTAGTTACACTCATCAAAACCCACCTCATTAGGGGAGAGAACAAGAGAACACCTAGAAGGGTGGGAAGCAAATTCCCAGGGAAAGAGAAAGCATATATGCCTGTTAATACCCATTTGAAGTTTTCTGGGATTTTTTCCTGAAATTTGAGATGCTGCAATGAGGACAAACGTACTCTAGCCCATCAGTTTTAGCATAGTCCTGCCATTCACCATACAGAAGTCAAAAACAACATATACAGTTTCTACATTTGGTCTCCGTTTGCCTCATCTGCTATAAAGTTAAAATTATGCAGCTATGTGCAAGAAATCATTAGGAAATTACAGAAAGCAAACTTGCATTTAATGACACTGGAGATCAATCTGGGAAATGGAATTCAATTAGGAGTCCCAAGTATTTGGAAACTTATTGATATTAAAAAAATGAGATATCTAAAGTAACCAGTATTCTTATGTGAGGACACGCATAAAAAATAAGTATTTCATATTTCTTATGGTCAAATATCGTATAACTAGATTTCCAAGTACTTGGGAAATTAAAATTCCCATGTCCGAGAGATCACGTTAGTTCTTGCTCCCTAGTTGTTTCATTCAAGAGGAACAGAGGCAGTTGCTGATATTCTTTCAATGAACCTAAAATCAAAAGTAGTCCAAAAAATACTTCCCAAGTTTTAGGGAATGGCTAAAACTCTACTCTTTTTCAATACGTGTATCTTATATTACTAATGACATGGAAAATATGAGGTTAATAATCTTGCTCTTCAAGAGACTTCACTAATTAATTTCACAAGCTACAGCATCCACTCAAGTCAAATTTTAGTAATACCTTAAAAGCACCAAGTCCTTGGCGCCTATCACAGCCAAAGTGAGCCCACTCACCGCATATTCCACAATTCACCCAATCACCAGCCGCACTACTGTTGACCCAAATGAAAGGTAATTAATAGTCAATACGATATAATCTGGTGAACTCTGCATTTAAAACATAAATAATTCATTTTTCAATATATCCATGTACAATAAGAGCAAGAGAGACCTATGGCACAACAAGCAGCACTCTCCATCAACGTCATCATGAGCCAATTCATATTCTAGAAGATAAGTTTCGTAGTGTCTTTTTAATGTATTGCCAACTCCCTGCCAGCAAAAAGATTTTGCATAAATATTAGTTTATCGAACATTGCACTTAATGTAGAATCTCCAAGATTATATCAAAATTCCCAGTCTGAAAATAACAGTAAGCACAGAAGATGCTGTGCAAAATACAACAAAGATTGCTTTCCTCATGTTGTGCATAAAGCTCAGAGAAACAAAACAGAAGATTTTCTTCCAAGCAGTTTTCTTAAGTTAAATGCTATAACCATAAACCATTCTTATGCAAGTAAAAGATATTTTTAGTCCTTCACTTATAACAAAATTGTTATTTTGGTTCTTTACTCATTGAAATATTGAAAATGGTCCTCCACTTACTAGAAATGTCACACTTAATCCTCTATTTTTCAAAAAAACACCAAATTGAGCCCCTTAAATTTAAAGTTTAGGGTTAGTAAATGTGACATTTTTCAATGAGTGAGGAACCAAAATAACAATTTTGTGATAAGTGAAGGATTAAGAGTATTTTTCTCATTCTTATACTGAAGATTGGACTCAAGGCACTGAAACAACATAAATGCCCTATGATAGTTGGCCCAAAGGATCATCCAATTTAGCTTGCATTCTAGGAGATTATAGTTCAATGAGCATATAAATTTCTGACTATACTAAGCCAGCAATTATGTGCGGGGGGATGTCTAATATAAATAATGGCACTTAACAGAGCTCCACTAATAATTGCACTTCAAGAATCATCTGATTACAAGCTAACTTATAACCCAGAAATCAGTTTCTTTTTTCTTTTTGTACCAATGGAAATCAATACATTAGCCCTAAAGAAGAATAAAGCAGCTACCAGCAAAAGTTGCACATACTGTGATTTAGCTGCCTACTAAGATAAATACCTGAATGCTTTAGAAAAAGATAGTAGATACTATATTTGAGACTGCATGCCTAAAGACTCCAAACTAATAAACTATTACCCCTAGAAACTTCCACATGCTAGGGGGGGAGTTTCTTAAAAGTAAAATTCCAGATCAATTTCTAGAAAATGATTCAAGCATGAACCTCAATTGATGTAACGCAAGAAGATGTCTTAATCAAGAAACAGAGACAAAAAAAATGAGATATGGTTCCATACTGTCATTCTATTTGTCAAAGTGTGATTCCGCATCTTTGAGAAAACTTGTCCTTTCCAATTGATGCCGTTCCCAACATGAAAGCCTCCTCTAGAAACCACCTGAAATGCTTAAGTTTATTAAATACAGTTTCTTGGCTGCTATGCAGTTAGCTTAACCTATTCAAATGATTCACCTCTCTGTACAAGTTAAAAAGGTCGAGACGTTTTGCATTCAAAATGGCTTCAGGAAATTCAGCAAGACCACCTTGCGGAATTAGACGAGAATGCCCACGAAGGATCAGAAACTGCATTACATCCCTCAGAAATTCCTCCTGCCAGAAAGTGTATCATGGAAAAAAAGATAAACAGAAAATCAATTAGTCCTAGAAAACTCAATAGGAAATAAACTGCATCAAGGAAAATAATAATATCTGACATTGGGTAGGGAGATGATCATAAGATAGCAAAAACAAACGAAGCAAAGGTCATAAAGATATGAAGTGGGAACCAAACAACTTACCTCTGAACAAGCTCGTATTGGAGCTCTGTCACAACCATGCTTCTTCATAGGCAGCGGATTTAAAGAAATAATCTGCTGAGCCTGAAAGGAAGTTGACAAAGATTTCCTATTTGTAACTGGATTAGGGCCTACAACATTATGCTTTGTTGGAGCCATTGGCAAGTTTGATTTTCCACGGTCTCCATCAAATCTTTCCCCCTCAGACAATCCAGAAAAAGGTAGAATCTTCTGACGTTGTGAGTGAGGGATTGGCCTCATTGCAGCAATGTTCAACTTCTGTCTACCATTACTGCTATCCCCAACCGGAAGGCTACTAGCATTGATGGACTTTATTCCAGAGGAAGGCTCCAATCTTTTTCGAGTTGGTGCAGGAGGTATCAACCAACTAGGATGCCCAAAGGAAACAGGGTCATTAAGGCAATTTTCTTGTGACTGCCTAGAACGAAAGAAAAGGAAACGTTCAGCATCATCCTTCTTAAAAGAAGCAACAGGCAATCCTTGAATACTGGCAACTCCCAGCATGACTAGGCTACGGTATGACACTTCCGGTGCAAGCTGTCTCAGAGCCTGTGAAAATATACAAGCAACAAGTCAAAAGTGAAGATCCCATATCAAACAAACTCCATCAAATATCATGTTACGTCACTAAAAGTGCTGAAAAGATCAAGCCAATTCAATGCAAAGATTCTTTTTCATCAAGTTGTGGTGACATAGAGTTATAAACAAAACAACATTATGCTTTTTTTTTAATTATAAAAGAAAGAATTATATTAAGAGAGAAGAAAGATATAAAAGAGGAGGATAAGGTATCAAAGCACCAATATGAGTGAATGCAATAAAACAGGGAAATCCTATCCTCACTTAACAGGATTCTCTTATGGGATTACTTAATTTATCACCAGTTACTGAAATGGATTTACTTTTGCCCTGAACTACACAAACCATTAATTAAAGCCTGTATAGCTCAATATAAATCTAGACATTACTTTTCTGATAAGTACATCACATGCATTCAAGTAAATATGTCCTTAAAATAAAGAAACTAATGCATAAATATCTATTGTGTAACTATAAGCAACAGAAGAAGCCTTGAGAGACAACATTTAACCTGTGAAGCCCATTTAGGAACCTGCATACAAACTTCAAATACACTAGCTCCACCAGCTACTGAGGCTGACCTTCGAGGCTCAGAGGAAGGTAAGTTGCTTTGTTCACAATTATTTGATGCCTGAACTAGCTGACTCTTCTCAATCAACTCCTTTTTAATATGATTCTCCAAAAGCTGAGGATATACCAAATAGATGGAATGTTAAACATCAGTTTCCTTGGTAAGTAAAAATCTAACAGTATCCATATACGGAAGTTCAAATCCTGATAACATTGTTCACCCTTGCCTGATCATTAAAACAAGTATCTGCACTACCAGACACCAAAAGTGATATATGAGCAGAACTACATGTGGACATATCACAACGCATGGTCACCACACCACGTGAGAATGTCCCTGCCTGAAGAGGTGGAGGTGGAGCACTATAAAATATATCATGAAAAAGGAAATCAACAAACAGAATAAAAAACAAAGAAAATGATATATAAACAACTCAAAACACCTCAAAACAAAATATCATAAAACTCCGATGAATAAGTGTTCATGTCGGTGTAAGTAATAGTCACTAATTGTATGTCAGTCAACCAATAATCATTCCCTCAATACTATATTATAGGAGGCATATGCATGTATAATACATCAACTCCGAAAGCCATTCAGTACCTTGTCCGGTTGTGAAGTTTACATCCCCGTATCTGTAGAAAATCCATACAGGTAAAAAGTAAAAATCTAAGTAACCAATTAAAAGAAAATTGCAAGACCCTTAAATACAGACATTGACTTATGAATGGCAACAATAGCATGTAAAGTAAACGACAGAATTATTGTTAAAGCTATATACTTTTGAGTAAGAGTCCAATATCTAATATGCCAATTTGGTTGTTGCATCTTTCAGTACTTCCACTCGACAATTACATTGGATTCCATTATAGTGAAACTTGGTCCCCTTTAAAAACAAGAGTGGAGGTCAATCTAGTTCTTAACTGGTCCATGCACATCTTGAGTGTCAAAATGGTGGATGATGCCATGAATTTTTTAATGTTCTTCTATATTGACTATATTACTCTACAATTTAGCCTATACAAGTTATAACCAATCTATTAAAAAACTTCATATAACTAGCTATCTGGAAAATTATATTTTCCAACAGAAAGGAAAAAAGAAAAAGAAAAAAGGATGGTCTAGAAGCCAGAGAGGAAGAAAATGCTAACCAACGCAAGCAGGAAACTTACTTCTGTACACAGGAGAGCATTGAGTCCATGCTCCAATGATCTCAATAAGCAAGTATCCTTTTTTTGGCGAAGGTGAAGAGAGAAGAAAAATAAGCCAGTTAATAATAGATAGATAAATGTGAAAAAGTATTAGCCATAACAGATTCATAAAAAGGAAAAAAAAAAAAAAAAGAGTAAGTCTGACCAACCAGCATGTGGGGAACTCCACACACAAGAAATCTCATGTTCACATCGTCATCATAAACCTTCACAGCAGAAGTAGCCTCAGGTGAGCTTTCCTCCCCATTCATGTCTGCTTCACATGGACCAATATAAATGTTGGGAGGGTCACCAAACATTCGTGGCTCAAGCTTGCTACCACCCTTCAGGCTGTTGGAAGGTAAGACATTGTTTTGTACACAGTATAATCTAAAAGATGCAAGAGCAAGCTGGAAAGCATCCCATGTATGGCTGGATGTGCTGCAAAGCATAATGTCAAATGTCAGAAATAAAACATTAAGATACAGTCATGTTATACTGGTTAAACAAGTAACTTCTAATCAAGCTTCACGTAAATAGAAGAAACCAAACAAAATGCATCTAATGGATGAAAAAGCCCACTTGCAGCACATGATACTCAAGTAAAAGAAAATTTTGTATCAATACTTTTCTTATGCCATTGCTTCACAGCTGACAGCAAAAACTAAATCAGTAAAAAACATCTGTGGTGTCAACCATTCATCCCATTGCGAAGCAGGAATGAACAGAGGCACTGGCAGAAATGGAAAAACAGAATATGACAGGATGACTGCCATAATGGTAGATGACTATACCTTTGTGCCACTGAAAAAAATGCTTGACGAAAATGTAATGCAGCATACTTTGAAAATTCACTTTTCCAATATATAGTGTAAGGAATTCCCTGCCAAACAAAATATCTTAGTTTAATTACTTTCCATTAGTAGGATACTGAATGCATTACAAACCAAATCACATAGTATCACATCTGTTAGTCCTCATCAAGCATCCAAGCATAACGACCATCTCGTTAGCTTTTTAAACCTGCACCTCTTATTTCTCATATCAAATTAAAAATGGGGAAAGTAGGGAAAGATAAACATTTCCTACTGCCAATATGACCTTAGAATGTAGAGCCTCGGCCAATTTTTCTCCTTTAGGAATTTCCAAATAAACCTGCAAAAAACGTCAGGCAGTAGGCTGGACATCAAACATTGGGTTATATGTGCCAAACAATCTTATTACAACAGAAAAAGTAAATGTAGTGGCGCATCATGATAAAGAAATGTAAACTAAGGCTACCCTATATGTTCTTTTGATTGTATTATTTGAATCAAGAAACTACTATATGACATAATCCACAATTCATTAATCCATTCTAATACAAACTAAAGAAGGAGCCATAGGCTGACATGCAAAAACAAGCCCAAAGTTTTTGAATGCAATGCCAAAATTGATTATCTTATAAACGGACATATTATTCAGTAAGCTTGCCCACATAATGTTACAGTATCAAATTTTTATTTTTTTTTAATTTCTACAACTAAAATAATACATCAATCAGGGTATGTAAGTTTGTGTATTGTTCATATCAATACTCGTGCATCATGTCCACCAATTCTTTCTCGTTCATACATGCTGATTATGGAAATTATAAGTTACATGTGGCAATGGATACTTAAAATTACCTTAAAACCTTGCTTACTCCCAATGTCTAACATTAATTATATGCTTAAGCTTTTCAACAAGATGAGAGCATATAATCATCACAAAGCCAAATCATAGTGTAATAGTTGTATTCCTGATGTCGTATTATTAAAACATTAACCACTCATCTCGTCTTAGATCTTTAAGTTCAATATGTTCTGTCTAAATACACATATTACTCATGTATGCAACAGTAAAATTTGAAGTTATATCAGAATAGAAATTCCACATAAATCTCAGCTAAGATAATTTTTCCACTCTCAGGTGAAAGTGATCACAGCTTAAAGAACAAATCACTCACGGTATTAGGTAATTTGGAAGAAAACAATCCACATAAGGCTTCCAGGTTAGACAGGTCAACATTGTCCCATACTAGAGACCCAATTTGTTCATTATCTTCTATCTGCTGGCCTTGCAGGTAAACAAAATTTGGCTCTAATGCTTCAAAAACACGACGAAGCTCATCAGCAGTCGGTTTGATCAAAACATTCACCTGCATTCACATAAATTGTAAATATTTGAATCTTGATGGAATTTTTCCTCACTCAACAATAAAAGGTGCACAAATAGAAACTCAATGGTCACCTCAAGACGCCCAGATGAAGCAAGCTCTGGATGGGGGTATGGAGATTGATCCTCAGAATCATCCTGCTTCTGCTTTTGTTTATAGTCAAATGATTTTCCACTCAGGACAGCAAGGAGACAAGATTTTTTTGAAGGACCCTGAGCATTGAACATCATGTACGCATGGCAGACTTCTCCAGATATTATAATTAGAGAGTAAAACCAAATCTCACAACAGGGAGAAATACTAGAATTACTCCTGCTCCACCAACTAGCTTACCTCACCAATGCCTTAAAAGCACCATACTCATAATCAAATCAAAATTTGAAGACACGCTAACAACTCATCAAGATCACCACGAACCCAACAGGATAAAAGATGGGAATGAAAAACTCCAGGGGATTAACAAAGAAACCCTCAGATTGAAATTGAAGAAAATCCGGCGACTAAGACCATAGAAGGGCAAAATTAGCGACCTTAATGGTCAAAACCAGGTAAATTCCGCCCCTACTAAGCGAAAAAGCCAAAAGAAGGACTCCAAACCCTAATCGAAGCGATGCCCAAAGTTGCGAGAGAGTAATAGGATGGCTAACATTAGAATGAAGAAATCTATTTGAAACACGAAAGGATATCGTCGCTCGCCCTTTGTACAATTATGAACGAATCATGGTCATGCCCTATTTTAAAGAAAATCATCCACAAAACCGTAAACCCATTTATAAAATCTTTAAAAAAAAATAATGCTTCGATTAAAATCATTGAGGCCTTTTTTGGTTCCGAGAAGATAAAGAAAAAACCGATAGTTTTTACCACAGTCCCGAATACATTTCAACTCTCCACAACACAACCAATTCGGTCAAAGCAATAAATCAACAAATACATTAAAATCATAAACCGTATGTACGAGGCTGATTAGCATTTTGATGAACGTTAAAACTCCATCCAAATCCGGAAACTTAAATAGGAACCCAAAGAAATATAGAATAAGGGTGAGATATTGATGATGATAAAATAAAGAAATCTCTTTTCACACTTGATTCTAATTCTTTTGAAAACATAGGATGATGCCCACGATATTCGGATATTATAATTACTTGCACTCAACAACATCAGCTGTTCGAAAGGATTATGTAAGCTAAAACCAAATGCCATTTCGCTAATTCTATTTCTTTTCCTCTCACTCCCTTCCTCTGCTCGTGTCTTTTAGCTCATAGATTATGAGCTGGGTATTTGTTGGTTTAATCTTGCTTTTCTAATATCCCCTTTCGGGCACCTAGATTCAGACACGACAAACCAAAAAAGTACACCTTAAACATTAGAAAACAAAATTGAAAAAGGTGACTAGAAATCGTTTATCCTGTCTAAAGTGATTGGAAAAAGTAGAAGGATCCTCCATTTGGCAATGGCGTCCGATGAACCATTATATAAACTTCACCCTTGAAACTGTGGGACCATGTTGTAGTTTCGCTGCCTATAATCTGTTTACAAGAAGAAATGAAATAAATTAGTACCACATAGGCATTAGATTAGCATACAGATTAGTAAAGGAAGCATAAATAAGTAGCCAGGGTTGGTTCGTACTTCATGGACACAACCAGATAGCTGAATCAGCTGAACTTCGAAGAAAAAAGGGCTTTTCCGCGCGTGAAGGTGTAAATAACTGGCCGTTTTGGGGGCGAATGAAACAGAGGAAAGAGAAAGCGTTCGGGTAGTGTCTTTTGTCGTTTATAGGCACAAATGATCGTTGAGTTGTGTGTCGTATATGTGGCTCCGTTTTCTCTTCTGACTTTTAGGTGCCGTGAAAAAGGTATGTGTATAGAAAAGAAAATAGGAGAGCGGATGAAAATGAAATGAGATGGGATAGAAAATTTTAATCTCAAAATTTGCTTAGTATATTAGGAATGAAAAAAACGAATGAAATTATAAAAAGATTAAAATACTCATATATTAAAAATATTTAATTAATATTTTAAAAAATTAATTTTAGAATAGTTTTAATAAAAATATTAAATTATTTATAATAAATATTACTAAATAATTTCTAATTTTTATTATATAATGAATATTTCAAGAAATATTAAAATATTTATTTATTTTAAAAAAATATTTTTTTAACTAGAATTAATAAAACTAAATCTCCAAAAGTAATGCATTGAAAGATCCAACTAAGTTGCAGATGACGAACGAGAATATTTTTAAGGGCAATTTAGTAATCTAGTATACCATTGCTGCATTATAAAGGTTTATATCACTCCCTTGATAGAATTTACTTTGCAATCTAGATTGGAATCCGTACTCTCATTCTCCCTTCATTTGCATACCAAACACTCTTTCCTTCTTTTCCTTTCTCTTTCCTCTTCCGTTGCCTCGCCTCTCTCGTACAAAACATAAAATGTCTGTTAAATTGTTATAATTAATATAATAAAAATAAAAATTAGAATAAAAATGAGAATAGAAATAAAAATAAAAATATTAAAATATTATTTAATTAGTAAAAAATAAATATAAATATATCTCTTTTTATTTTGTTTGATTAGTAAATTACAATTATAAAACTAAAAAAAAATAGACATCTCTTTGAATTATTAATTAATAATATAATTATATATTAAAATATATTTAATAAATTAATAATAAAATAATAATTTAATTATAAATAATAATTTAATATATTAATATATATTTAATTAATAATATAATATTTTAAATTAATAATATAATAATAATATGATAATATATATTTAATAAATTAATAATAAATTAAGATTTTGATGTATCAGAGAAATATATTTGTTTAAAAATTATTATAAGTAAAAATATTTTTATCAAATATATTTTATTTTTAAAAAATTAATTTTATTCTATAACTTTATTTAGGGAGAAAACTCTTCTTTATATGAAGAAAAACAAACTCTATAAAAAATAAAAATAATAACCTAATTTATTAAATAAATATGAGAATGAGAATATATTTCATTCCCTCACCTTAATTCTAAGAAGCAGGCCCATAACCTTTGCGATTTTTTCAACCCTCTATTGAAAGTTTGAAACAAGAGCTTCAATTCACATGACATTTTCGGTCAAGAAAAAAGAAACACAGAAATTTAAACTGTTTTCGTAGATAAAATTTGTCAAGTGGTGAATCCACATTTACCAAAATCGACGGGCATATGATCACACAACTTTGATGTATTTTTTTTTTATAATTCATAATTTTTAATAGAATATTGTATATATAATTTTTTTATAATATAACATTAAATTTTCAAAAATTTTATCAAAATTTTATTAAAAATAAAAATCAAAACTTTATATCAACGGTTAGTGGATCCGACTTTAAAATCGTATGTTGATCATTATTCTTGTTCTTTCAATCCTTAAAATAGTCAAGAATAAATGAGTAAAAAGTTAGGTGATTTTAGCATTGAATCGGTTTTATACTGACTTTCTGTGGGGTAATTAAAATTTTGGTGACAGCGATTCATCACATTAAAAGAGATTTACCCAATCTATATTTTATAACTATACTGTCTATGCAACATACTTTGATTTATTTTTATATTATAAGGTATTTATATATTTTTTCAATATATATTTAATTTAAGAATAAAAATATTATATAATTAGATTTATTTGTATATGAATTTAGAAACGCATCAACCCATATTTTGAACTTAAAATCACGTTGAGGACGAAGTAACAATTTCATGGTTATACGTTTGTGTTAAGAGAAGTCACTATAATTCTAAGTCCTTTTATCATTTCTGCCCCTCATTCTTTCTTTTCCTCTATCAACCAAACGCTAAACCATCATTCCATCTCTTACAGTCTCATGGAATCTCATTCTTTATTTGATTTTGGAGAGCAAATGATGCAAGTGCAGATGAACATAAATCAAATGAAAAGAATGAAACCCATTTTTAGGATATTAACAAAATATAAAAGATGTACTTCTATCAAATCTGTGCCGTTCTCTCTCTGCATAAGTATCCCGTATTTTTCCTCTCTCTTTTAGAATATGTGTTTTCGCTTCTTTTTGCCTATATGATTTTATTTCCTCCGATTTCGGTTGTTGATTATTATCTTGCACTTTTGCGACTCTTCCATTTGAATGTGAAGTTGAAGGTTAGTAAATGAGACATAAATCATTTTTTTCTCTTTTACTTTCTGGCCCCATTTGGGTGCAGATAATAAATATTAAAAAATGCAGTAATATTAGAGTTCGTTTCGTTTTGTCTGTTACTTTTTTACAATAGAGTTTAGGAAAGAAAAAAAAGATGGAAAGGCAAAATCTATGATCTGCTTGGAAAATTTTGTTTCAGCCATATAATAGGTATATGATATATAGCATGTAGAAAAATTTAAAATTGCTTCTATTTATTTTCATTTTCTTTCAAAACTCATACCCATATATATATATATATATATACATATATATATATATATATATTCATTTCTTTTGCTAAATTAAACTTAAAATTTTGTGCAACAAAATAATAAAAGTAAATGGGATAAATTAATAAAAATTCTTGTACTTTTTAGTAATTATATTTCTGAAAGTGATTTTAATAAATAATATTTGAAAAAATATCAATTTTATTAAAATTATTTCTAAATAAAAATTTTTAAACATAAATCACAATAATATAAAATTACATCATATCAAAATTAAATTTAAAAATTAAATTCATTCAAAATAAATTCTTACTAATGTCAACTCAAATACACACTAAACCATGTATCCCGGGATTTTTTTTTTTCAAATATTGCATTTTTGTTTCTTCTTTTCCCTCATTCATAGAGTGTTTATTGGCTCATTGAGTCGTTTCTCCATGTTAAGGATGGATGCAACTTACAAACTGGTCCAAGCTACGTACGAGGGCCAACTTTATATTTTGGTAATTATAATTATATTAATATATTTAGTTATAATATAGAAATATAATTATAATATTATTATATTTTAAATTGATATTGTTATAATTATATCCATACATTATAACTGGATACATTAGTGCATTTAAAATTATATATATACCAAAGATAATACATATAATTTAACCATAATCAAGTTAAACAATTATTATATTGGAACAATTAATAATCGTCAATTCCATATTTTAGAAAACATATAATAACTATTATATTGTAATTTATTGTATCAATGTTTTATGATGTAATTATTACAAATGAGTAAAATATTCTATTTTACCTTTTTCTATTACAAAATTTTGGTCCCTTATTTATGGTAATGTACTATACTCATTAAAAAATGTTATATTTAGTTTCTTAATTTAAAAAAAAATATCAAATTTAATCCTTCTACCCAAATCTTAAACATAAAGTTGAGGGTTTAAATATACTTTTTTTTTTAATATGAAACTAAGTATAACATTTTTCAATAATTGAAATTCCACTCAGGCATTATAATAAATAAGGGATTAAAATGATAATTTTGAGAAAAGTGAAGGATAAAAAATAATTCTTTTATTATAAATATATATATTGATATTAATTTTGTTCCATGTTTGACCTTGCTTTAGCTATTAATAATTCAATATAACCCCTGGTTCGTTTTACGCATATTATACAGAAAGGGATCCGCTCCTAGTGGGCTTTTTGAGTCATCTGCATAATTTTTTTTTTAAAATCCTATTGTACATAAAGTATTATATCAAAATGCTATATTTTTTGGGACTTGAAAACCTTAAACCTTAAATCAATTTGAGCCCCATGCTACTTTTTTGGAACTCAGAATAAATCAATATGAGTCCCATGTTTTTTTTTTTGTCTAATTTAGAATATACCAATCTGAGTCCCTCTTTTTAAAAAAGGAAAAAATATGTCAAGGGAACTCGAAAAAATATTATAATTTATACAATTATTTAAAAAATTCTATATTTGATATATTTTTTAAAAAATAAAAATTAATATTTAGAATATTTATTAATAATATTAATTTATAAATTTATTATAAAAAATAATTAAATTATTATCATTCTCATATTAAAATTAAAATCATTTTTACTGTGTGAAAATTTAATTTTTATTAAAATTAATTTTATAAGATATAAAATATTTATAAAATATGAAGAATAAATATCTTTAAAATAAGAAAAAAATAATTATCAATTATTTAAAACTTTAACATAATTTAGTCTATATTTTAGAATTTGAGATATGATCAAGTACCTAAAATTGAGTAAAATTTAAGTAAGTATGGAAGATAGAAAAAAAGTAGGAAATGTTAAAAAACAAGTTTATAAAAAATAACGTTGGACAGGAGTGAAAAAAAGAAGATAAACATTTGCTCACTTATCTATGTTATGTTTCAAATTTTTTTTTTAATGAAGTTAAGGGACTTAGAATATAATTTTCCAATTCTCCTTAAAGTTGTCAGGGGAACTGGTGATGAAATTTCCAAGTTCCTCTTACATGTTTTTTTTAATTAAAAAAAAGGGACTTGGATTGGTTCATTCCAAGTCCCCAAAAAATAGTATAGGACTCAAATTGGTTCATTTCAAGTCTCAAAAAAGTAGTATGGGATTCAAATTGATTCATTTTAAGTCCAAAAAAGTATAACATTATGATGTAGTACTTTATATACAGTATGATTTAACAAAAGAAAATTTTCATGCAAATCACTCAAAAAGCTGCTCCCAGTGTGAGTGGCAATTTAAGCTGTCGATATCCTTTGCATAAGTATGTAGGAAGTCTGTCTTATAAATATTCTTAATTTGTATCATTCTTTTACTACATACGGCAGTAGTACCTAGGAATTTATGACCCAGTAGAAGGGGGTAAACTGGAATAGCAACCGTGAGATGGTTATAAAGTTTAATAAAAGGTGCTCAAGAACAAAAGTTAATAAAGACAAATTAATATTAAATAATGAAATCTTTCATGAAAGACTAAATCAAAGCTTATATCTTATTTGCCTATAATAATGGTGCTTGCGAGTTTCGACATAATGGCTTATTCATTTTAATTTTATCAAGTTTCATTAGTTCTTGCACAAGAAAAATAAATGGCTCTTTCACAATAATTTTTGCTTTGTCTAAGTTAAAGAGTGTCACGACCCTAATAGGACGTGACCGATAAGGGAACGAGATATCCATCACCCTTGTAAGCCTAACAGACATATAAAAAATTAGATATTTAATTAACGTACAAAATCTTTATCAATTAAAATTGAAATACAATACCCACAGATATATATACAAAAAATAATCAGTCACCTCCATATAAAAAATTTCGGCAAAGTTTACCTTGAAATATAAACCTCATGAAATTTTTACAATCAAAAGCTTGACATACAAAAGGATGAAGAGCTTCACTCCCCAATATATATATATATATATATATATATCTAGCAACTAAACCATTAGCAAAATAATAATTAAAAGACCATCTGTTTGTATACAAAGGGAGCACTAACTCTAAATACAAATTTACAACAAAAGATGAGTTAATGCTCTCACAACAAGGCTCACTAAAACATGAAACACTTGCAAGCTTTTACTCCATAGGTGGGTCTTCTGGACCAGTGTTGTGATATGAAAAATGTTATATATTATGGGGTGAGTAAAAATTCAATGAATAGATAATACTAATTATACAATAGAAGGGACAAACTAGCCACAGTAGAGTGTTTTTAAAAAAATAATAATATTTTTTCTTAAAGCCTCACATATTCCATAGTTAGTATAAATAGTGCGGCATGCGTACACATTATAAACTTCAATAAAAGCCTCGATAATAAAATTATAAAACAAATTCTTAAAAAAACATATCAGTACATAAGTAATACAAGAGCATATCAAGACTAACTGAATTCTTGGGAACATCCTACAAACTATCATATGTTAGAAATGGAGCTAGACTAAGTCTAGTATAATCAAAATAGAGTAGATATCATTCACGAGCTTCAAGCTTAAAATATTCAAAATAATGGCCTTAGGCCTCAGATAGAGGAACATAATAGTGGCATCATGCCCAATCATATCAAATACAGATCATAGTGTACTACAGTTAACGTCTATTGTCATTAGCTACAGGGCCTTGTTTGGATGCATTCCCAAAAATATCCTTAACATATATAAATTCATAATCAAATATCAAAGCTTCAGAAAACTCAACCACACTTTTTCATAAAGACCAATTAAGGTATCTTCAGAATTTTAGCTCATTGTGTATATAGAATCAAGCACCCTTGTAACTAAAGAACCAAATATATCATGAATATATAACTAGAGTACTTCAAAATATAACTGAAAAGTTTAGAAGTTCAAAAATATTTTAACTTAGAAAACTTAAACTTGACAAAATTCATAAATGCAGAGTCATTAAATCCATTAATGCCGACATTTCAAATATTTCATAATATTGATATGACATTTGTAAGTTTAGAAGCCAGTCCTAAGGCATAAAGGGATCAATAAACAATATTTTTCCAAAATAGATATAATAAAACAGAAATCTTGCATAATTAGAATTATCTAATAATCTGACTAAAGTCCACACAACCCACTCCCTCATCGTAGAGTAAAGTACAACTGCTATAACCTTATAAATAAATGACAGACCTTTAATGTCCTATGCTAAAAAACATCTTAACTTAAATAAATTCTAACAAGTTTTCACTATGAGTTGGCATTCAATATCTATTACGGTACTTTATTTCATTTGTCTAAGGTCACCGTTATTTCTCTTTATGATTTTAATTGTCATAATTAATACATATATTCACATATACAAAAAAAATTATTTGGTAGCCCAAATAGTCCATAAACTTATAGATTCATCCTCACCAATAGCTAACTTAAATAATTTACACTAAAAATATTTCAATGCCTTTAATAATGCTCATATGCCTACCAGTTCACATAATTTCTATCAACTTCACCTTTCATTTCTTGCATTATATCTAATGTAAGGCATCGATTTTTCTCATTATGAAAATGACATTAAACACACTTATCAATCACAATTATCTTAATTATAAATTCCAATACAATATTAGTTCTCAAATAGCTCAATCATTGCCATTTATAGCACTTAAATGCACTTTCACTCATCAGGCTTCCTTTAATCAACAATTAAATCTAAAATAATTTGAGAAAAATCCCTTAAAGTGACTTATCTCTTCAAATGATAACTTTCAACAACTTAATTACTTCTCCATGAGGTCTAATAACATAAGATATTCAAGAAATCTTCATATATTGTCACTTTACACATTTCAACTCCTTACTAAGAAAGAGAGATTTTCAATTAAGCAATTTAATCATCAAATTAACATATGAGAATTGTTAAATATTTACCTAAGATTAAAAACCCCAAGAAATTTTCATAAAACTCCTTCAATTGAGCTCCAATTGGACCCTTTTCAGTTATTGTTCATGTTCTTCATAAAAAATTAGAGATATTCGATTTTAGCTATAATAACTTGAAATTAGGAGTCGAAATCATTAGAGAACTGGATGAAATATTCTTATAAAGCAAAGCTGTCATGACCTTAACTGATAAGACATAACTAACATGGTGAACAAAGTATCCATCATCCTTGTAAGTCTATCAGATATCTTAAAGACAACATAACTTAAACAAATATATGGATGCTCATCTGATGAACTCAAGACTAATACCTCGACATGTAATTATCAAAAGAATCAGTTTAATCTATATAGAAATTTCGACAATGTCTCCCCTTAAATATGGACCTCCTAAAATTTCTACAACAAAGCTATCTGACACACAACAAAATGGATAACTCGACTCTCCTACATATGTATACAACACAATCCACAACCATAGAATTACATCAAAATAATTAGCCTGTATACAAGAGAGCAACTAAGTCTAATTACAAAATGTACCACAAGAAACTGTTACTCTGGAAACAGGCTAGGCTCACAAGAAAAAAAAAAAAAAACACTGCCACTCCTACTCCGTAGGTGGGTATTATAGATTAGTGTTGGAATATGAAAATGTTAAATAATGGGATAAGTGAAACTCAGTGAGCAGATAATACTAATAATACAAGGTGAGAGACAAATTGACAATAGCAAAGCTTATCACCAAAACTTTCGTTGTTTAAATCTGGATAACTTTAAAAGAAAATCAATAGGTCCAGAAGCAGAAGAAAAACTATTTATTGTTAAATAAGTCCAGCCTTAAATTTTCAAGTCATGTTCTTAACTAAAATGAGACAATATAAAATAAGAATTTAAAATATCCAAATCAACAGAATATATTGGGAATCTCCTACATAACCATTAAATATTCAGAATAAAGAATTAGCATAAGCTAGTGTAATCAGATTAGAGCAATTATCCATTATCGACTTTAAGCTCTAAATAATCATAATAATGGCCTTAAGCCTCAAACAGAATATGGAGGTGAGAGTATCATACCTAATTATATTAGAATACCCATCGCAGTGTACTACAACTAACGTCTACTGCTGTTAACTACAGAATTTTGTTTTGGATACATTCCCAAAAGTTTCTTAAATATACAAAAATCTATATTCAGAAATCAGAATTTTTGAATCAAACCACTACAGAATTTCATATTTAAATAATTCAGATAATTAAAAAATGCAGAATTATAAAGTCCATAAAGCCAACAAAATTCCCAGGTATTAGAATATGCAATAAAATTTATAAATTTAAAAGTCTACCCCAAGGTACCAAAGATAACAAAAATCTATTTCAAATTAGATAATTTAAAACAAAAATCTTGCATAATTAAAATTATCTACTCACCTAGTCAAATCACACACAAATCATCTTCTTACCCGTTGGGATTAAAAAAGACTACTTAACACTAAAAATATAACAATTGATAGATCTTAATTTTTCATATAAATCAAAGTCTTAATTAAAATAACTTTTAAAAGAAATTCCCACAATAACTTATTCAAACCAAATTTGTGGTACTTATTTTCTGTGTGTTTCCATTATTCCTCTTAATGGTCCTACCTTCCATAATTCGTACATAGTGGTATACACATGCTTAGAAAGCACATTGAGAATCTAATGATCCACAAACTTAAAGCCTTATTTTCATTTATGCTCAACACTAATATTTTTTGCATTAAAGTATATTTCTAAGGCTTTGAAAATGCCCTGAGGCCAATAAAACTAAGATAATACCCTCTATAGTCCTTGAGTTACTTAACATTACCAATTGAGTCAAAAGATTATTCCAGTCATTAACAAGGTAATTATTGAACATTTATAATTTCTTCCATTGCACTTTTGTTCATTAAACTCCTTTTGACAATAATGAAATTTAATGCAAGTTTGAAGGAAAATTCTCAAAATCACTTACCACCTAAATAAAAACTTTTAACAACTCATGCAATCCTTCTTGATGTCCAATAACATGGGAGAATAAAATTTTATTCGATTATCGATGCTTTACGCACCTCAATTCCTTATCAAGAAATAGAGGTTTTCAACTTTAGTGTCCAGACATCAAATTGACATATAGAAATTGTTAGAACCACACTTAGGATCAAAACCCCTAAAGAATTTCCCCAAAGCAACTTCAAATCATGCCTTAATTTCAAAATTTTAGCCTATGACACTGTTTACGTTACCATTCATGTTCTTTATCCAAAATTAGGGATTTCCAAATTCAAGCACTAACTCATGAAATTGGGAGCTCAAATGGGCAGAGAACAACACAAAAATCACTTTTAAACAAAAGCCCTCATTCAAAACAATGAAATTTCACCTAAATTCGACCAAATTTTGAATTTGTCATTACTATTCACTAGCATCGGCCAATAGAGAGGAAGCTCCAATTTCTAATCAAATTACATGAAATTAGAGGCTAGAATAAGTGAAGAACAAATCGAAATGATGATTAGCATCAAAACCCCCATTAAAATCTAATTAAATTCGCATGAATCACCAATTTTTAGGTAAAAAAAAAATGAACCTACTGTTGTCATTGCTTCGCGCGGAGTTCTGGGCATTTTCTGACCACCTTAAGCTACCCAGGTTGTTAGTGTTGGGTTACCAATGTTGGTGCTGATCGACAGTGGGAAAGTTAGAACCCGCGATGAAGGGAAGAAGTTTGTGAACTTGTAGAGAAGAAGTAAAGAAAAAATGAAGAGGATGAAATGGGGAGGTTATTTTGGTACTTTCACTATTGGGAACACATGACAGCCCAACAAAAATTATAATCCGATATAGGAGAGGGGATTCAAACTCAAGTTCTAGTGCAAGCTTGGATCAGACTTAGCCACTTGAGTTAGCCTAAAATTCATAAAATTTGTTACTTAGATTAATAAAATAGCTCACTTAAATCTCCTATTCTACAATTAATTTAGTTGTTATATTTATTATTTCCTTTTTCCTTTTTCGTTTGTAAATGTTCAAAAAAATTATCCCTCAAAGAAATAAAATATTAAATGTCAAATTTTGGAATATTACAAAAGCCCTCAATTAAATCGAAGAAAATACGTATGAATCACATGAATTTTGGCTCCTAAGTACTATTCATGCAATTTTCTAACAACTCATAAGGGAATTTCGAATTTTGAAGATATAACATGAAATTAAGAACTAAAAATGAGATAGAGTAATGCAAAATCCATGTTAGAACAAAAGCCCCGTCAAAGAGTAACTTATGGATTGAGCTCAAATTTGGTGAAAAACTTCAAGTGCTTCCACGCAAACAAATGCTTGAATTTGCAACCACCTATATGTCCAGCATTGCCAAATGGCCCAAGACACATCAGAATAGGGAGGAGGACGATGTAGCACAATCCATCGGAGCCAAAAGTGACAAGGATTGAAAATGAACTCTGAGCTCGCTAGATAAGCATATTGGCAGAAAGGAGGAAGAAAGAGATGAAAATATTAGGGTGTTTTAGTAATTTTGCTTTGGAATCAAACTCAAGTCCTCTTGATTGAATAGGTAAGACTTAGCCACTTGAACTAACCTATATCTCATGAAAAAACTATTTGAATTAATATAAGAGTTCTATTTAATCTCCTATTTCTTCAACTATTTAAATTTGTTATTTTTCCTTAATTGTATTGCTTCTTACCTCTAATTAATGTAATTATTCACAAAATTATTCCACAAGATAGAATTATTAAATGAAAAGTTTTATAATATTACAAGGAGCTAAAAATGACACTTGATGCTGTATAAAATTAGACCAAAAGCATAAATGTAAGCAGACAGCTTCAGGCATGCGATTATCTGTTTTTGCAATAATTAATGTCTTGTTCGTGTACCTACGGTTAATGGCTTAGCTACGATGTTCGTAGGCTTTGAAGCATCAATACGGCAGCATCGAATAGAAATTATGGATCAATAAAGCATCAATTGTTATGTTCATTTGGGGAAAATATGTAATTCCATTACGTCATCATCTAAGATTTTATTTTTTAATTTAATCTCTCATTTTTAATTTTAAAATGAAATATTTTTTTATTTATTAAAAGATCAATTTTTTATTATGTAATTTATTTCTTTGATAATTGACGGAAGTTTTTAAAATAACAAATGAAACATCCGAAGTATAAATATGTAAAGGTTATATTTATTTCTTTGTTAATTGAATACTGTTTATCCTTACTCCATCACCCTTTCTCTCTGTATTGGAAGTATGAAACAATGCATCGGCGAGTTTACAATACCATAGAATAGAATGGTTAATAATAAAAGAGAATTTAATGATAATGATAAAAATAATAAAAAATGTATCATCATCTTATTTTAAAGTTTAATATAAAAAAAATGTTAATAAAATAAAATGACTTATAAATTATTTTTATAAATAGAATAACAATATTATATGTTTTTAATTAAGGAAAACAATATAATAATTATATCATTAAACTTTTTTTATTTCATCATTAACCCTAATATAAAATGATAATTAAAAAAGTTTTAAATAACTCGAGTAACCTAAAAGTTCTTTCGTTATTATTTAATTTTATGTCATACATTTATTTTATTTAATCATTTCATTCCTTACTAATGTCTCTGTACATCCAAACCTATCCGTACATGCATTGAGCCAAGGTGCCTAGCCTCTCGAGGGTATTTCACTTGGAGCCGTGTGAATCTGTTTCGTGTATTGTTGGCACTTGGCACTGTGAGTCATCTGGCCGCTAAACGGTACTTCGCCACGTAACTCCAATTTGGAGCTCCCGAGGCTTCGACAGTTGATTATTACGTGGCTACGTAAATGAGTCCCATCAAGTGAGTTTTGAAAATGATGGCCATTTAGGATATTAGTATTTGTAGGCATTTTGCTATATTTCCGTTGTTAAAGTCTTTTATTATTATTATTATGGTAGTTTTAATTTAGTTTTTTGTTTTTCATTTGAGACATTGTTGCCCTCAAGTATTTAATATAATGTAATTAATTTTTTGGTTTCATTTTTGTCCATGTGACAACGTAAATGGATCATGTTGTTGTTAATTTGCATAGATGGCTCCATGACTTGAAATAACTCTTTTCAACTAGTTTTACTTGCTTTAAGCGCAATTTTACTTCATGCCTGTGTCAAATGTAAACTAAATCATGAAGATACACCATTACCGAATTTGATATAATATGACACGACATAAAATGTTATGAACACAAATGAGATATCGTCAATGCCATCAAATATATAAAGGTTGGCTTTTACTTTTTTGTGGATTTAACTTGTAAAAATTAATGATTAAATATATAACTTTGTTTAAAATAATAAATTTATTACATATTAACTCGTCACTTAAGAAAATTGAGAATTGGTTATTATTGTTATTACTTTAATTATTACTTAATTAAAATACTGAAATTCTTTAATCTTATCATGTACAAATAACTTTGTGATTTTTACTTGACAAAAAACTTTTAAAATATCTTAAATTTGAAGAAAAATATAAAATTGCTAATTAACTTTTGTATATTATGACAATTTGTCATTCACAAATTAATTATGACAAATTAAATTTTTATAAATTTTAATTTATATAAAACTAATCATTTATAAATTTAAATTTATATAAAATCAATCCCTTTGTTTAAATTAGTGAAAGACTGATTTTGCTTAAAATAAAAATTTTAAAAGATTGATTTGTTACGATTATTTGTAAAAATTAAATTATTACAAAATATAAGAGTAAAAAACTAATTTAATACTCTTTTTCCTTAAATTTGTGTAAATAATATCATTTCATTAATAAATTTTAAAACTTGTTAATAAAAAAAAGTGACATGTAAAAATATAAAATATTAAAAAAAAATTTTGTCCAAATTATATTATTAAATTATAAGTTTTGCACCTATAATTTTCAAATTCATGCATAAATTACTATATATATATATATATATACTTGTTAGTAAAATAACAAACTAACTAATAGTAAAAGATTAATCGCACGGAATGTCAAATTTAGAGATTTTAATGTTAAATTTTGATAATCAAGCAAATTATTTATATATAACACAGTGCATTTTGGCGTTATTATTTCTTACAAAAGATTGGCAAGGGAGTATAATAAAAAACCAGCGTTGAGGCTATGGAAGTACTCACGCCCGCCCGCTGAGTCGCTGTTGGTGAGCGCAGCAACATTCAGAGCGTTTGCGTCGCTCATTCCTATTGAAGGTAACAAATAAATAAGACGGCAGCGAACTGACATTGCACAAGCTTCCCTTCCGATTCCATCATTCTCTCTCTACTCATTTCCTTCGATCTGAGATGAGCGAGGTGATGGGTTCCTTCTCCGATTTTCATCTTCCCTTCTGAACTACAACGCGTTTTGTAACGCATCTCTGTTTTAAGCGGGGAATTCTCGGTATGAATTCCTTTTATCTCGTTCCTTATACTGTTCTACTGGCCATATTGATTTCAGTGGCTTTGGTTGTGTAAGAATTGGTTTCACGTTATTTGAATCTCCTTTTTGGGATGGGAATTTGTTTGTTGGATGTTATATTCAGTTAGCGATTCGGGTTTAGTTTAAATTTTACTTATGTTTTCTTGTGTTCTAGTCTTGAAGATTTACGAATGTGACTTTGTTTCTTCTGAATCTACACATTTGACTTTTTGAAATGTAGTCTGTTACTGATGATGTATTGTCAATTTCCCCGTTCTGGCCAAGGGAAGCTTGCGAGATGTAATGATATGTACACTTCGCAAAATTCATGCTGGAATGTGCTTTTGTTATTGTAAAATGAAGGATTATGGAAAGTTTATGTGCACTCTGAATTATGGCTCCTCGAAGAAAAAACTTATTCAATTTCATATAATCCCTTCTTTCTCCTCAGTGAAAACCGCGGGCTCATGTTTATTATGAATCTTTTATTTCTTTATATTATTAGTCTCTTGGAAATGTTACAATTACTGATATCTAATAAAAGGTCTATGATAAAATATTGAACTTTGATTTGTAACGGCAGTCATCTTTGCAGGTCTATTAACTTCATACGACTTGTTGAATTCTGAAGGTTACAATGGCCGCTTCAGAGGAAAATAGTGCACTGTTCCCGATATTCATATTGACGATAATGGCTATTCCTATAATGCCATATACAATAACAAAGTTATGCCGTGCTGCCACAAAAAAATCAAAGAGCATCCATTGCCAGTGTTCTGAATG
Source organism: Delonix regia (assembly GCA_037074485.1). Classification (NCBI taxonomy): domain Eukaryota; kingdom Viridiplantae; phylum Streptophyta; class Magnoliopsida; order Fabales; family Fabaceae; genus Delonix; species Delonix regia. Next base: position 38,376,019 of record CM073451.1, read on the forward strand.
CTCACGGTCTGGGAAATACCGTAAATCTATATTTAAGAGGGTGGGATTATATTATTTACATGTATCTTTTTGTTTTTTTTGAATGATTACATGATCACTTGTAGTTCCTATTTTTTATCTAGTTATGGCATTAATTCCACAGTTCTTATTCTTTTCTCCCCTCATTAATTTTGCAGATTTCAAATGCCTCAACTTGTAGTAACCTGACACTACTACTTCTTTGGGTGATCATGATTATTCTTGTTTACTACATTAAGAATATGAGTCGCGAGGTAAATAGTCAAAACCTAAAATGATTTAGACCCTCATTTCAATGCAAGAAATATGAATTTAGCCTTAAAGGATATTGCATTTGTTATATGACATCTTGCTTATGGATGAGTTTCCAAATGGTTTATGCTCTGAACTTTATCCTGTAAATTTTCTGCAGATTCAAATTTTCGATCCATTTAGTATTCTTGGACTAGAGCCTGGAGCCGCAGAGTCTGAAATAAAGAAAAAATATAGGAGACTTTCTATTCAGTACCATCCAGATAAAAATCCTGATCCAGGTTGAAGTTGTTTTAGTTATTTAATATATGTTTATTCCAGCATCAGACTTTGATGTATGCTAGAATATGGGCTTTCTGTAATACCCATGAAACTGAGAGTTCTTTTTACATTCCTCTTATTTTAGAGGCTCACAAGTACTTTGTGGAGTACATTGCCAAGGCCTATCAAGCTCTGATAGATCCAATAGCTCGCGAAAATTATGAAAAATATGGCCATCCAGATGGTAGGCAGGTAATAAAAAAAAATGTTATGGTAAAAGTAATAGTGGACTGCTGTTTTTGTTTACTTGATGAAATCCATTATCTTTTTGTAATTATGTTCAACAGCTCAGCAAATATACATGATATGTTGCAGGGATTTCAAATGGGTATAGCTCTGCCTCAGTTCCTGCTAAATATTGATGGGGCATCTGGTGGAATACTTCTGCTTTGGATTGTTGGCGTGTGTATTCTCTTGCCACTGATAGTTGCTGTTATATATCTATCAAGATCATCCAAATATACTGGAAACTATGTCATGCATCATACGCTGTCCACTTACTATTACCTTATGAAGCCTTCCTTGGCTCCTAGGTATATTTATCTCACTTTTTCAATTCCAATATAATTCTTCTAGGATACATAGGGAACACCAAAACATGGTGTCAGCCTTTGTATATTCCCAGTCATTGGCTTAGGGTATTGAAGTATATTTAGTATATGTTTGTATGTACATGAAGTGCAATTATACCATGTGAACATGGCAGCATGTGGCAGTCGGCCAAAGAAATGATATACGTTACAAAATTAGTTTTAAGCCCTCTCCTGTACTGGTTACAAACAAAAAATTGGATTAGCATTTACAATGTAAATGACATCAGAATTCTTGGTTCTTACAGAAATTCTTGCATCTTATAGAATTTACTTTATGTAACAACAAAAAAGAAGGTTTAGTAACAATTAATTTTATATAACCCATTGTATGATACTACTGGTTAGCATGAAAGTATTAGGGATGCCATATTGTAAAATGCATGTTTTACTCATTTACATTGAAATATGTGTAACATGCCTGAAAGTGTTAAATTTTTTGTTGATATTTGTGGCTACTATATTATGCAGTAAAGTCATGGATGTCTTCATAAAGGCTGCAGAATATATGGAAATTCCAGTTCGTAGGACTGATGATGAACCACTTCAGAAGCTTTTTATGTTGGTTAGGAGTGAGTTGAACCTTGACCTTAAGAACATCAAGCAGGAGCAAGCTAAGTTTTGGAAGCAGCATCCTGCACTGGTTAAGGTATTCCTCTTGTATGGATAACTAACCAATTAAAGCATTCTATTTCATTTTTCTACCTGTGGTTTAAATGGTGTATAGAAGCAAGTGGCAGGCCCCAGAACTGCCACGGTGGCTGCCATAGCCAGGTAACTTTGTTCATGAAAAGAATAATTAAATTAAATACTCACCTTAGATGAGTGTGTGGTAGTGACTGTACAGAAAAGGAATAGGACAGAGAATAAATAGAGGGAGAAGATAGAACAGTAAATACAGAGGTGAGTGTTGGCACAGGGAAACTAGGCGAAAGAGGAAGTAGAGATAGGGTTGTGAGTACCTAAGTGAGGAGTTTGGCCATGTTCATGACGGTTTTCTGTCTGAAACCTTTCCAAGGTTTCTGCTCTGAAACCTGCTTTTGTGTGAGAACATAAATGTGACTATGTGAAGTTTGTCATTTTTTATTCTTTATCTGGTTTAAAAAACTACCAGTAGACACAAATGCCTTAAAAAATTTGAAGCCTATTGGCTGAAGATGAGAAAGGTGGGGACAGATACAAAAGCCCATATGCCCACAATTTTCAGTCTGGCCAATTCCCTATATGATAGATGTGGTGTCACCAGATCAGTTTCACCTTAGCAGCAGCCATTCACAATACTGCTTAGCCCTTAATATGCTCACTCCTATTCCATTTTCTCGCAGACAGAGCTGTTGGTTCAAGCTCAGTTGACTCGTGAATTTGCAGTCTTGCCTCCATCGTTGCTAGGTGATTTTAGAAGAATATTGGAAATGGCACCCCGCCTTCTTGAAGAATTAATGAAGGTGACTTTACTAATTAATCTTACAGTCTTAGATTGAATTTGATGCTCATCACCATGTTATTTCCTTCAAATCTGCACTGTCATTGGTAGTGATTGTCTGGAAGTTTTAATTAAGGAAATGTTGGACCACTAAATTCTTAGAAGCTACATTATACAAGAGGATCATCTCTGACCACTGACCATGTATGCTTATGCCTGGGGTCCAACTAAATCCTAAGTGGTGATATCTGTTATATTTTTAAGTCTTCAAGACTTTTTAAACATGTCAAAATGAGGATGTTTGCCTTTAGTGTGCAGAATGAAATGTATTAGAGGACATGTCCCGCAGACCATATTCTGTTTTCCAGTTTCTTTTTTTTTTTGGGTTGGTTACATGTGAACTGCTAATAATATGCTTACCTGGGGGGTGCATGTAAATAATTATGCATCATACAGTGATGGAACAAAGTTGGACTAAACATGAGGCTAGTTGTCGTGAATTGCTGAAGTTGGTAACCTGGAAATTCCATTTTAGAGGAACATAAGTTTTATATGAACACATTTCAGGAAAAGTGCACCAAACATCCGGTTTGTCCTCCTGAAAGTTTATATTCACTTCTCTGTGTAAAAAGACTAAGTTACCTGACTAATGGGGATTACTTTTTATGAGCTGCATGGCTTCTGGTGCTGATGGATTTTATGCAAATTCTAGGAACTATAAGAGATGAGTAATATAACGGACCACTGAAATTTACAGTAATAAATATAAGATCATGCCTTTCATGAAAGATGATTTATATCATAACATACATACAGATTGTGCACAGCATTTTAGTTGTCAAGTTCTGCTTGCAACCTTGCCTTTATGTGATCAATATGGTATTGATGATATTTTATCCATAGTCATTATTTGTGAACCTGTTATAATTGCATTTTGCACTAATGCTTTCTTCTTGTAAAAGATGGCAGTTATACCACGCAATGCTCAGGGGCATGGGTGGTTGAGGCCGGCGATTGGTGTTATTGAGCTTTCTCAGTGTATAATCCAGGTAATAAACCTTGGTTTTAAGCTGTAGTTTCCTCTGATGTGAACATTTTGACTTCTTCCTATATTACCTGGCCATGAGTGTCTGATGTTAAGCAATTCATCTTCTCTGTTAAATTTATCAAAGAAACAAGTATGAATCCTTAAACCTAGCTGGTCTCTTGCAACCAATGCCTATTCCACAGCAAGTATGGGAAGATGGAAGCATGGATTTCATCATTGGCTTCCAAAATCCAAATATGATACCATCATGGTGGTGGTGGAAAGGCTCACTACATACTCCCATTTCATCCTTCCCTGTCACCCATTTCCAGCAAAGGAAGTGGCAGAAACTTTTGTTCAGGAGATAATTATGCTTTATGGCTTTCCCAAGTCTATCTTTTATCCTTTCAGACAGGGGCAGAATTTTCATCGGCCAATTTTGGAGTGAAATTCTTATATTGGCTGGAACTACATTGAAATATAGTTCAGGTTATCACCTAGAGATGAATGGGCAAACCGAAGTGGTTCACTGAAGTCTAGAGACCTACTTGCGCTGTTTTGTGGGTGACAAACTGTAGGACACCAGATAAAGAAGGGAAGATTAAGGAGAAAGGGGAAGAGATTGGGAGACGAAGAGGGGAAGAGGAGAAACATTAGGTTAATAATATAGTCTTTATTCGATATCAAAATAGTTTGCTGATAATGAAATACCTAAGGCTATTTATAGAGAGCTTTGTAACAAAATAAGATAGTGAAAATATAAAATTCTAACAAATAAATAAGCATATCCTATCAAAATATCTAAATTCAAAATAATTCAAAGTCCTAGATTTATTTTGACTAAAAAATCTTAAAATATCTAAGCATATCCTTAATAACTAAATTACAAACAAATAATTAAATATCCCTTATCTCATCTTTCATTATTCTTCCATGGTTGGAAAAAACTCGTTCTTGAGTTTTGAAGTATGGAAGAAGCAGAAATATCCATTTTGGCGCTTGAGGACTAGCAATGAACATGAATGGTAAAATTGGTAGCAGAAGCAACTTTTGGTCCTTTAGTACTTTAGGAATGACAAAGTCAATTCGGCCTAACATAGTAGGTTGATCTTGAATGTTGTCTTCTACAACTTAAGGTGTAACTTTGGAATGTTGTAAATAATTCTCACGAACTTCACACCCTATATTTGTTTCTAATTTCTTTTATAACCTATTACATTACTATCGTCGTCGATGTTTGATTGGTAATCAAGGGGTTCTACTATAATAATATCAGGATCTTTTATATCGACTTCATCTATTAAGTCACTGTTATATGAAAAGTCATTTTCCACATTTATTTGGGCAAAGTTACCCTCTTCACTAGCTAAATCTTCTAGGTTGTTGCCAAAAAGTTGGATATTTCTTTGTTTAATAGCACTTTGTAGTTCATCAAAGCAGTTATTGATATGCTTTCTAAAATCTTCCAGGGCATTTTGAAAGTCTTGGATCTTTTGTTCCATAGCAACTTGAACATTGGTATTCTTTTAATTTCAAATTAGGGTTTATGGGTTTCAATTATAGGTTAAGTTGGACCCTAGCTGCCCCTAATACAAAGTTGGAAACCCAACTTATTAAGCTTGTCTTGATGAAAGCGAGGGCTTTACATGAATCAAGTTCAATAAATAGGTAAAAACAAAGGCGAAGTCTACATATCAACCTATCGAGAGCAAAGCTTTACGTGGGAACTGTTATGAGCTTTCGTGAACTAGGTTAACATTTTATAAGTAAAAGGGTAACAAGACTTACTTTGAGTGATTTTGAAGCCAAAAAGTAGTCAGAATTTCCTTAAAATTTGCAGGAGGTTTGTAAGATCGAATAGGATGAGAAATCAGGCGAAACGGAGGCCAAATTTGCAAAATAACCTTCACTGGCATGTGAAGCCCCTACGCAGCAACTCTCGCCAGCACATGGCGGCACGTGCGGCGGCCACTGGTGGTCAGACTTTTAGGTCTGGCTAGTTAAAGGCTATAACGTCGATTGGTGGCGGTGGTTTGGTGATTGGGTGGCTGGATATGGGTGATTTTGGATGGACAGCGGTGATTGTGTTTTCCGGCAAGTTTCCAGCAAGTCTCTGGCAAGGATGTGTGGATGGAACGGAAAAACTCAAACTTTGATATCAAATTGATGTAGGACACTAGATAGAGAGGAGAAGATTAAGGAGAAAGGGGAAGAGATTGAGAGAACAAGAGAGGGGAAGAGGAGAAACACTAGGATAACAATATTGTCTTTATTCAATATCAAAATAGTTTGTTGATAACAAGATACTTAGGGCTATTTATAGAGAGTTATTTAACAAAGTAAGATAATGAAAATATAAAATCCTAAAAAATAAATAAGCATATCCTAACAAAATATCTAAATTCAAAATGATTCAAATAGATAATCCTAAAATATCTAAATTCAAAATAATTCAAATTCCTAGATTTTTTCTACTAACTAAATATTAAATTATCTAAGCATATCCTTAATAACTAAATTACAAACAAATAATAAAATATCCCTTATCCCATCCTCCATTACAAACCTAGGCAATGGATTAAATGGATATAATGGGTAGAATTGGTTTAGTACCTCATCTAATTGCTCTATAGGTATGACACCTTTTAAGGTCTATTATGGAAGGGAGCCCCTAACCTTATTCAAGTGGGATGACAACCCATCTGCTATGGAGGATGTGAATGCCAGCTTGAGGGAGAGTAACCAGATTTTAACTGAGCTGAAAGCAAATTTGAACACATGAAAGATCAAGTTGATAAGAATAGCAGAGGGCTGGAATTGAGGTAGGGGATTATGATTTCCTTATGCTCTAACCTTAGAAGTTGATAACCGTGGCTAAGAAACATAATGAGAAGCTTGCACCAAGCTTTTATGGTCCCTGCCAAGTGCTGGAAAAATTACAGCCTATTGTCTTGAGTTACCAAGTAAATCAAGTGTACATCTTGTGTTTCATGTTTTGTGGCTTCAAAGATCTTTAAACCTGTCCAATCTAACTCAGGACATTCCTTGTTTTCTTAATGAAGAAATGGAATTAACCTGAGAAAATTTCTAAAATCGAAAGCTGACTAATGGGAGAGTGGAGTATCAATGTCTGAAAGTACTTGGCAGATTATGAAGTTATCGAAAATCCAGTTCTTGATTTGCACCTCGAGGACAAGGTGCACCTCACTGGGGAGGGAAATGGGAGAGTGGAGTATCAATGTCTGAAAGTACTTCGTGAATTATGAAGTTATCAAAAATCAATTTCCTGATTTTCACCTTGAGGACAAGGTGCACCTCACTGGGGAGGGAAATGATGGGCTTGGGGAGGATGGTCTGAATAGTGGTAGAGTGTATAAGAGGAGGAGTAAGAAGAAAGAGAAGTAGGGAAGAAGTAAAGGGGGTCAAGGGGAATATCCAACCTAACTAAACATGTGTTGTGGGCTGGAGGAGAGAGAAGGGGAGAGTGTGGGAATGTATTTGAAGAGGATTAGGCAGGGGTAATGTAGAATTTGGCGTTTGGGAGGAGACTCTGGCCTCTAGAAAGCCAATGGAACTCTTCTTTCTTTTGCTTCATTTTCTGCTATTATAGCTACCATAATGCTGTAAATTCTTCCGCGTTCCCTTGTACTGAGGAGGATTTCAGCTTAATCCCTTATAAGTAATACAACAGTGGACCGGGTTTCATCAGCTAATAATTTTAATCTAGATATTTTGAAATTAGTATTTTCTTCTAGTTGTTTTACTTAACCCCATATATATATATATATATATATATATATATTTTTTTTTTTTTCTTACATTTATGACCTCCTATGCAGGCTGTTCCTCTCAGTACTAGGAAGGCTACGGGTGGATCCTCTGAAGGCATTGCACCATTCCTGCAGCTGCCGCACATCAGTGAGACTGTTATTAAGAAGGTGGCTCGCAAGGTAAGCTAAAATAATCTGCATGCTATATTGTCAACCAAGTCTAATTACTTAATGCTCCAGCCTAGACGTCCTTGTCAGTGTTGTTAGCCTGTTACCTGTAGTATACTAGTTTTAGGGGTCCCAACTGCTTGTTGAATTCAATGTGTCCCTTGGGTTGGCAGGTACACATTATTCACTGGGCTTGGCGCATATTAATTTTGGATAGGAGATATTGCTGAGCTACTACTTGTATGAAATTACACAATTGTCTCTGTTCTGAAAAATGAAAAGCCTTTTATTTTTATTTTCTTTAAAAAAATCCTGTTCCAAAGGATGAAAGGAATAGAATTATTGTTGAAATTTACTAATGGTTGTCTTTTAACACTCCACATGTTGAATTTCGCATTTATTCCCACTGATTTTGGACCTAAGGACTCATTTTTTCTTCTATACAGAAAGTGAGAACATTTCAGGAACTGTGGGACATGAATGCACAGGAGCGAGCTGACCTGCTTGTTCAATCAGCTGGATTGTCTTCCGCTGAAGTGCAAGACATTGAAATGGTATTGGACATGATGCCTTCTTTAACTATGGAGATAAATGTTGAGACTGAAGGTGAAGAGGGTATACAAGAGGGTGACATTATTACAGTTCAGGCGTGGGTAAATATTAAACGCGGGAATGGCCTGATTGGTGCCCTCCCACATGCCCCCTGCTACTCATTTCACAAGGAAGAAAATTTCTGGTTCTTACTGGCAGATCCTGTTTCAAATAACGTGTGGTTTTATCAGAAGGTTAGTTTCATGGATGAAGCTGCAGCTGTAACTGCTGCATCTAAGGCTATTGCGGATTCAATGGAGGGGTCAGGAGCAAATGTGAAGGAAACGAGTAGGGCAGTATCTGAAGCAGTTGAGAAGGTTAAGGGAGGGTCTAGATTTATAATGGGCAAATTCCAGGCCCCTTCAGAGGGTAACTACAATTTGACTTGTTATTGTTTGTGCGACTCTTGGTTGGGATGTGACAAAAGAACAAATTTAAAGCTGAAAATTTTGAAACGTACTCGAGCTGGCACTCGTGGCGCTGCTGTGGCAGACGAAGGACCTATAATAGAGGATGGGGTTGAGGATGATGAGGAGAATGAGGATGGAGAGTATGATGATGATTATGAGAGTGAGTACAGTGAAGATGAAGAAGATGATCAAGACGCAAAAAATAGACACCAAGCTCCCAATGGCGCTGCCGAGAAACATGGACAAAGCGCAGAAAGTTCGGGCACCGATGAAGATTGAGGTCTAGATTTTTGTGAAGTTATTTATGCAACCATAAGCAATATCTTTTTTTCACTTAGGTGTCAGAACATGGAAGGACGATCAACATGGTAGCATTAATTTATATTGCCCGTTTTAGTTTGTCACAGTCGAATAGTTTTGATACCTGGACTTCTGTACTTGTAACAATTTAGCCCATAACCCAAATTCTTACTTTATCACTCTTAGTAATTAATTTACGATTTTTGTCAAAACACCGAGTGCCTTCACTTCTGGTTTTCACATTGTGTTTTACTATTTTTTTTTTTATTGTTTAAAGTATCAATCTCTCTACCTACAGTTTGATTCAAATTGGATGGAGGTCTTTCAGAGAAACATTGTGTTTTACTATGAAATAAAGTAATTTCTTGAAATATTTTCATTTTAAAAATATATAATTCTTTCGAAATTGAAATACGAAGAAAACACTTCAAAGAATATAATTAATTCTTTCTATCAAACGCATAATTTTAATCTATTTTATATTGATAAAATTTGTCATTCTTATTTTTTAAATGATTGATGTAAAGGTATAATATTCAGAATAGATACAGTTGTTCATATTTTTGCTATAAATAAGGTTAATGTAACCTGTTCTTTTTGTTTTAAGGGAAAAAGTGTAAATTTTTTAAATAAAGGAGATGACCATCTTATAATTTGAATATTTCTCAGAAAAAAAAATATAATTTATTCTATTAGATGCATATTATAGAAACACATACGCTTTTATTCCTTTACATTTATATTTTACATGAACAAAACTCAATTTTTTTTACTTATTTTATTGTTTTAGTTAGAAAAATATCCTTTAGCACTCATTTGTTCCACCTTTTCCTCTTTACCCTACTCTACTTTCTTCTTTCCCCTTTCTTTTTGAATAATCAAATCAATTTTTTAGTGTATTTTCTTTCTCTATACAGTAAATCTATTGTCATGTAAGATGTCATTTTTTTAACAAAAAAAGATTTTGTACAAGGATTTGTGGGACAGCTGGTAGATGCATCCTCTTCTCTAATCATCTTACTAGCAAGAATAAAATGAAGTAGATTTATATGCAATTTTTTCTATTATATTATTTTAAATTAAAATGTGACAAACATATAATTAATTAGTGATAATATGTAGTTTAATTTAAAATTAATATAATTATTTACAATAACTCTACGCTTGTTATGATATAATTAGAAAATTATACACTTATTATTTCTAAACAAAAAATAATATAATAAAAATATAAATAATTGTATATAAATTTTTCTAAAATAAAGTTGAAGATGCCTACATTCAACGATACTCTCTCTCTCTCTCTCTCTCTCTCTCTCTCTCTCTCTCTCTCTCTCTCTCTCTCTCTCTGTGACTCGCACAAGTAATGGTTTGTCTTCTAAACTTCTCTCAATAGTACAAATTATCAAATTGATAATACAATAAAGAGTAATAATACTATGAACTCAAAAAAGTTATGTATTTTAATTATGATGTAACAATTGTAGATATACAATAATAATTTATTTAAAAATTAATTAAAATATTATTTTATTTATGAAAAATGCCTTAAATTCAAGAGAAATCAATTATTAATTTTTTTATCATTGTATACAAGAAAACATTCTCTTAAGTAAAATCTAAATTTATATTCATTATCTTTTAATCAATACCGAGATTTAATATGATCTTAGTAAGCTAAACAAATCATATTAACTTTACTCTCAATGGTACATTTCATGAAAAATAAGTAAATCATTAATGTTCTTAAGGTTTAGCTATATTATACTTGTTATTTTTTATTTAAAAATTACATCCGGCTGTCTTGATATTTTGATGTATATTGCAAAAATTTATCTTCTAAGTTTATTTTTTATCAAAAGAGTTAATATTTTTTATACAAATGAAATTGTAATTTTATTATTAATTTAACAGTAAATGTAGTTAAGATGATGTTAAACTCTAACATGACATTATGATTTCACTCCTAATAAGATAGTAAAGGCGATTAAATCGTCTAATTTATGGAAAAAATGCATATTGTGTACAAAATTCACTTCATTGACTAAAACTAAATTGGAGACTAGTTGAGTGTATTTTTGAATCATGGGGGGTATCAAATGTTTTTAACTCAAAAATATTTATCCGATTTAGAGGAAATCACACTAACATTTTCTAAAGTTTAGCTAATTATATTTAAAATTTTCATTTTTTGAAAATTACAATCGTTTCTCCTAATGTTTTGAAACACACACAAACGAAACTCTCTATCTATTGTAATTTCTTGTCACAAAAGTTTATTTCACAACAGAAGATTGTGATTATTTTAATATAAGAGTAGATATAAATAAATTATGTTAAATTTTAATTTGATATTATAATTTTACTTTCAATATAAGAGCTAAAATAATTTAATTTAATTTATTTTTAATATATAACATAAAAATTAAGTTTATTGATAGAATATAAATTGGATAAGAGAAATATACTTTTAAAATAAAAATTATTGATATTATAATATTATTTTCAACATGAGGGTAAAAATGATTTAAGTAATCTTATTTTAAATATATATTAAATAAAAATTAATTTTGATGATAGAATATAAATTGGATAAGAGAAGTGTAACTTATGAAATAAAAAAATAATTGTGATATAATTAAAATTTTAAAAATGTAAGTTAGTCAGAGGAATTTATTCGTAAGTATTCGAATCTCTTCTTACGTGAAATTTGTTGCAATTTAATAGTTATTATCGCTTGTCATTTCGGTGGAAGGAAAAGGAAGTCACTTTCTCGTGAATCGATGGGCATAAATCAGATTTATCAAGAAATCCGCGTGTGAATGTAAAAGTGGCTAGATTTTCCAAGTTCGACTAGGTACGTGGCTTTGACGATTCTTCCCTTCATTCAAAATATTTATTATCAACATTATTAAAATGGATAAAATTAGTATATTTAAAATTTAAAAGATAATAACACGAGGTAGTCATTGTCGAAAACAAGTGTTCAGGGGGTGGCGCCAAGTAAATAGTGAACTTTTCATATTCACAAGGGCTTATTGCTTCTGGAACGCAGCGTTAATTATTATAAATTATAATTCATAATTGTTATTATTACTCTGGGGTGCAGGAGAAGGCGAGACATCTGATTGCGGTTTTGCATGCTTTAGATTTGAGGAAAATTTGCGCTTTCACTTCTACAAAAGCTCTTGTCCTGACATGCATGCTTAGAGCTTACTGACATATATTTTGAGTTGGTAAGAAGCGGATTTGGCGATGATATTCTATGTTTGTTTGGTTGATTTGATCCTGTTTTTGTATCTGGATCATCGTTATCAGACGACGGAAACTTGAATTCTCTTTCTGGTTTTTTGTGAATTGTGACATTGAGCTGAGTTAGAAGAGTGCCCGTATTGAGAATTGAGGGATCATAATTCAGTGAACGTTTCGGTGTAGCCCCTGGCCTCTGGCCCTTGGTCCAGTATTAAATCTTCAGAAATCTCTTTTGGGATTTTGTTTAAGTGATTGCGAATTATGAAGCTGGAAGTTTGGTGCAATTTCATGTGTTTGAAGGTTTGGCATTGATGAGTTTTAGACTTTGGGAGATTGGAATTCTCCGTGGAACAAAAATTCAGAGGTTCCTAGCTTTTTTTCACCTAGTTAATTTTAAATGGTGCTGTTGTGGCCGTTCTGCCCCTAATTGATGCTTGTGGGCAAAACTGCATTTGGAACATTACTCAAATGACTGTAACCTTTTATACCCCAAAAAAAAAAAAAAAACTTTAACCGTTATTTGCTGATTGCTGTTCTAAATTTTTTTTTTCTGATAAAGGTTATATTTTTCATCTCCTAAACTTGTATATCTCCATTTGTATGCTGCTGTTGGTTTAGATTTAGCTCGAGTGCTCGGTGCCTTACTTCGAGAATAGATTGCTCTACTTCTTGGTAGCATACAATGCTTATTGGTGGCCATCAAATGAATAATATTTTTAAATTTTATGGTTTCTGACCTAATAATGTGAAGAAGTGGTGGTTTCACATTCACCTGTTTTTCAATTTCTGCAGATCTTCATTTTCTTACGTGAAAACTTTTCTCCGGCATCTTGGCTCAAGATATATGGAGTTAAGACTCAGGAATGAGTAACTTATAATGCGTGTCTTGGGAGGGATCATAGTCAATGGACACCTCTGACAAAAAACTATCTGAGCTTGTTGAGGTAGTCAGGTCCTGGATTCCTCGGAGGACCGAACCACCAAATTTGTCAACAGACTTCTGGATGCCTGATCAGAGCTGCAGGGTATGCTACGAGTGTGATTCACAGTTTACAGTATTCAACCGAAGGCATCATTGCCGAATCTGTGGTCGAGTTTTCTGTGCAAAATGTACTGCTAATTCTGTTCCTTCACCATCATATGAACGAAAAACTGCCCGTGAATGGGAGAAGATCAGGGTCTGTAATTATTGCTTTAAACAATGGGAACAGGGGGTAGCAAGAGTTGATAATGGAACTCCCTCTGCCACTCCTTGTATGAGTCGGTCACCTTCTGCAACAAGTTTGGCCAGCACCAAGTCCAGTTGCACCTACCATAGTAGCAGCAGCACTGTTGGTTCAGTTCCTTACTCAACTGGACCTTATCAGCGCATGCCTCGTAGCCCTCATCAATATTCCCCGATGGATTTGCTATCACATCTCCAAGAAAATGTACCTTCTGAAAGGAGCACAAATTCTAGCACTGCTGTAGGAGATTTGACTTTTAACCAAATTGGTTCTTGCTTCAACAGGTATATCTGGCGTTGATGGCTTATTCTTGTGGTCATTCACTACGTTCTGTCTATCTGTTCTCCTTAATTTTCGGTCTTCATTTTATGAGCTTGCATTCATGATATTAATGTGCGCATCTGTATCAAGTATAGGTTAATTGAAGATTAAAGGTGAGCTAGAGTTCTTATCTATTGAGAGTAAAAGAATCTGTTTTATGTGTTAGTTCATAATGTCATATATATCCTCGTTTTTTAACTTTATAGTCTGGTACATCAAACCACGATAGTTAAATCCTCCTATTCTGATCAGGTGCTTTATTCCTCTGCTGTTCTTACTGTTCTTTATGTTTATTCTTCTGAACCAGGAGTGATGATGAGGATGATGAATATAGTGTTTATCATTCTGATGCAGAATCGAGGCATTTCTCTCGTGTCAATGACTATGATGATCCAGTTAACCTTCATGGGATTGACCATGTCTATGGACCACATGAAAAGCATCCAGACGGAGATAATGTTGAGACAAATTGCTTACCACCACCTCAGAATTTTGATCGAGAAGGTATAGATGGAACTCAGCTACCTAGAAAAGAAGCCAATGAGCATGACCATGATGATGGATGTAACACTTCTCCTTTTATTGGGGAATGTACCAAAGTTGAACCTGTGGATTTTGAGAATAGTAGGCTACTGTGGCTCCCTCCTGAGCCAGAAGATGAAGAGGATGACAGAGAGGCTATTCCTTTTGATGATGATGATGATGTGGGTGCTACTGGAGAATGGGGCTATCTACGACCATCCACCAGCTTTGGCTCTGCAGAATATCCTAGTAGGGATAAAGCAATTGTGGAGCATAGGAAGGCCATGAAGAATGTAGTGGAGAGTCATTTTAGAGCTTTGGTAGCTCAGCTCTTGCAGGTGGAAAACCTGCCTCTTTGTGAAGAAGATGACAAAGGGAGTTGGTTGGATATAATTACAGCTCTGTCTTGGGAAGCTGCTACACTTCTCAAGCCTGATATGAGCAAGGGAGGAGGAATGGACCCTGGTGGATATGTGAAGGTTAAATGCATAGCTTGTGGGCATCGAAATGAAAGGTATAATGGACTTATTACCTAAAGAAGAAAAAGAAGAAAAGAAGTCAGTGGACTAATATAACACTGCATGATACTGAGCATATATTTTTATTGTCTTCTTTCACTTTTTTCGTATATCATATGCACGTCTTATTTTGAGCTCTGTGCAACTGATAACTCAGCAATACCTGTGATTTATTATGGAATTTTCTCCTATCCCAGAAAATAAATTGAGAAAGAGAAATGTAATGGTACATGGGCTCCCCTGTGAGGGGAAAACTGAATCAAGGAATTGTACACGCTGCTTTTCTCCTCCTTCTATTTGGATAAATATTATGTATCTGGAAGCTGTGGATGGTGGATATTATTCAATAATTTTTTTTGGCAGACTTTGATGTGTAATGTTTCTTGTTTTGGTTTATTGGGTTCTCTTTGTATGAATACTGATTTATATTTCTGTTTTATTTAGTTACTTGGCTGCTGGTCTTTTATTTGCTTTTACTTTCTAGGTTCATGTTCTTGGTACGTGTAACTTGAGTCGATATGTGAACTATGGTTGATCTATAGGCTGTGCCATTTAATCATTTTTAGAATGTCAATCTACTCCAAAAAATTAGATATAGGATTAAATGCTTTTGTAGTTTGACTTTAGATGAAGTCAAGATACTTGCTCTTTTTGGGTTCAAATTTTGCACTTTGCTAAATTTTTAGCATCCAAGTGTTTTTACCTTAATTTATGTGACATGATAAATATATATATATATATATATATAAAAGTTGTATTATAATTCTTCTGGGAGCAATCTTCACTTGCTTGTTAGTGTAGTGTGATTATGTGCATTTTTTGTCCTCTAAATTGTGTGTTTCCATTTGCCTGTTGGGGGACGGTGTTACTGGGGCCTAAGACAATTTGAGGGTTGTAGAGATGCAATATACTGGAGTAGATCTGTTCTTTCAATTGCAGAGATATCTTGTCTGATCAGGTTGTCAATGGCAAAGTGTGCTACCAGCTCCACATGCTTCTCTTGTGGGGGGAAGGCTTTATAAGTTTATTCATTTTTTCTGCTATCTGTATCTATATACTTGTTTTTTTCCAGTGTGGTGGTTAAAGGAGTTGTTTGTAAGAAGAATGTGGCTCATCGGCGAATGATATCAAAATTTGATAAACCATATTGTCTAATACTTGGGGGAGCTTTGGAATATCAGCGTGTTTCTAACCAGTTATCAAGTGTTGATACTTTGTTACAGCAGGTTCTCCTCCGCCCACCCAAACCATTAAGAATTCTCAAGTTTGTGCATACAGATGAAGAAAATTACCTTGATTTTTATTGTCATTATAATATTCTTCAATTTCATTGACTCTTCCTCAGGAGATGGACCATTTGAAGATGGCAGTTGCGAAGATTGATTCTTGTCACACCAATGTTCTTTTGGTGGAGAAGTCTGTATCTCGGTATGCTCAAGAATACCTTCTTGCTAAGGACATATCACTTGTTCTGAATATTAAGAGGCCACTCTTAGAGCGTATTGCCCGTTGTACTGGGGCTCAAATTGCCCCTTCAATTGATCATCTGACCTCCCATAAGCGGGGGCAATGTGAAACATTTCATGTTGACAAATTTTTTGAGGAGCATGGGAGTGGTGGGCAAGGTGGGAGAAAATCAACAAAGACCCTGATGTTCTTTGAAGGTTGCCCAAAGCGTATGGGTTGCACAGTAAGTCGTATAAAGTTACACATTTTGGGACTTCAAAATTATTGTCACCATATACACATGAATTATTTCAAACTTCAAGTTAATAGGTAATGGAAGTAGATGGCAAAGGAAGCCAAAAACAAAAACATTTATCAAGATAATAATTTATTAATAACCCTTGTTAAAATTCATTATGTGATGTGGTTGAGAGACTAGCCCTGTGATTTTAATCAGGTCTAAGAAATTGAAAACTGTGGTCAGAATTTTTTGATCTCTGTTTGACTGGAAGGAGCTGCTGTCTCTAGTAAATGTTCCAAGTCAATTGTTTCATCACTGGCTGAATTTGCAATCTAAAGGTCTTCCATCCGTATTTTCTTTTGCCAGTTAGCTAACAAAGGTCTGAAATTAACATTATCATTTCAGAAGAACAACTTGTAAATTAGGTTGAGTTGATATGTTGCTTTACCTGTTCTTTTCCCATACGTTATATTATTTTTATATATATTGTGTTTTCAAGATCTTGCTCAAGGGTGCCAATGGGGATGAGTTGAAGAAAGTGAAACATGTGATCCAATATGGAGTTTTTGCAGCCTATCACCTGGCTCTGGAGACATCTTTTCTGGCTGATGAAGGTGCTTCATTTCCAGAACTTCCCTTGAAGTCTCCTGTAAATGTTGCATTATTAGATGAATGTATTCCTGGATTTTCTGGATTGGCTGCTGCAGAGCATAAGGGAACTGAACTCATTAAAGAAGTACCAAAATCTGATGATGGAAATACGACAGAAAGAACCTCATCTGGCTGCAGTGGCTCCATTAACAAATTACTGGTGGGTAACTCAACTCACATACATGAATTCTCTCGAGACACCACCCCATCAGCACAGGAAATACCACCTTCCCACTGCAATAGTTTTCTCCTACATAATGATTCTAAGCAAGATGAGACAGATGGTCCTGAGAAATTTTTTAAATGCAGACAAGATGAAAGAAGGGAGACTAAGTTGAATACTGATTTTATTCCTGGTTCTTTCTC
Organism: Delonix regia; assembly: GCA_037074485.1. Classification (NCBI taxonomy): domain Eukaryota; kingdom Viridiplantae; phylum Streptophyta; class Magnoliopsida; order Fabales; family Fabaceae; genus Delonix; species Delonix regia. The sequence goes on from CM073451.1 coordinate 38,393,432, forward strand.
TGAGCCTTCAGGACAACTTGGCACTAGCCACATCTGTTGTACAGCAGTGGCTGAAAGTCAAGGTGTAGAGCAATGTTATGTAAAACATGATGATACTATTAATCATAGAGACATGGTAAATTCAAGGGAAGATTTTCCTCCCTCAACTTCTGACCATCAGTACATTTTGGTTTTTTTATCAACACGTTGTGTGTGGAAAGGAACTGTTTGTGAAAGGTCCCATCTTGCAAGAATTAAATACTATGGAAGGTCTGATAAGCCTTTGGGACAATATTTGCGAGATCAACTATTTGATCAGGTACTTCTTGTTCCCCTAATAATTATAATTTCTATAATTACTTTTGTCTATCAATGTTCCATGACGTCAAAACTTAAAGAGGAGAACTTTTCCTTACTAGAGTTACCACTGCTGCTCATGTGAGATGCCATCAGAAGCTCATGTTCATTGTTATACTCACCGTGAAGGAAGCCTTACAATTTCTGTTAAGAAACTATCAGAGTTTCTTTTACCAGGGGAACAGAAAGGTAAAATTTGGATGTGGCATAGGTGCCTGAAATGTCCACGTGTAAATGGTTTTCCTCCAGCCACTAGGAGAGTAGTTATGTCTGATGCTGCTTGGGGCCTATCCTTTGGGAAATTTTTAGAGCTGAGCTTTTCAAATCATGCAGCAGCAAGCAGGGTTGCAAGTTGTGGCCATTCTCTCCACAGAGACTGTTTACGATTCTATGGGTATGCTTTCTCCTTCAAAATTGAATCTCGAGTATACATGGAATATGATGAATGTACTGATACTGAAATGACATGCATACAATGTTTGCACTCTTCTTTTATCAGCTATAACTAATCAAATGGCATGTCCTCATCTGACATGTCTACAAAAATCATGACAGCATGATTTGTTATGCACACTAAGTGGCTAAATACTTACTTTCAAGCTCAAATGCCTTGGGTTGGAACTGAAAAACTACTATTTTTTTTATTAGTCAATTTTTATGGAAAAGATATAACTCAAAATGTCAATACATATTTGTGTAATAATTTAGTACCACTATCGCTCCAGTGCAACTGAACAGCTTTAAAGTAAGCTGGTAACATCAATTCAGACCATCATAGAGTTTAATGATACTGTGAGTCATCTTTGATAAAAGAAAATTAGTTGGCTATGCCACTCAAATCCTACAATAGCTATCGATAAGGATATAAAACAGTGGATAAGGACTTATCTTCAGCCTAATCTCTAGCAAATTATAGTTGCAATAGAAGCGAATCAAGAAGAAGATACAGGTTCATAACAAAAGGATGGTAGCTATAAAAAAACTCCTATGATCTAGGACACCTAATTCAATTAGGCAATTTCTTGAATCTTTATAAATAACACTTGCTTTCCAACAGAATTTACAATGGATTATCTTTGTCAAAGCAAAGCTTGTCGTGGTCTTCTTCTGCTGCTGAGAAAATATTAAAATTCAGTGTTTTCCTTCTTACCATCAACTTCATAAGTGATTGAGTCTTAGGTTGTAAAGCAATAAGGGTACATAAGTAGTTCTCTGGTTTGGCTAAAATGATTAGCCCTATTGACACCTCTCTCCCCTTCACAACTTTTTCTTCTCTTTTTCAAACAGATTACTGTTGTCTAATGTAAGTAAACTTCCTTTTCCCCCTCTTATTTGTGCCAACTTCATTTATGCTCCTTTGACGTGTGCATATTTTGATTTATTGGTCACTGTTAGCAAAGGAATAGTATTACAAGCATAAGTCCAAAGAGAGAGTTCATCCCAAAAGATTAGTCCATTAGGTGGGAGAACCACTTAGTCTTATAAGTCTCCTTCCTTTGAGGAAACTCTTTGATGTGAGACTCGTAACAATGCACCCCCGTTCGAGAGCCGACGTCTATGGCGGCTCACACTACCGATACTAGTCCATTGTTAGCTCTTTCCCTCTTGGCAGCTCCACTCAACTTCTAATATTTGATATGGTCACACCGTGCCTTAATCTAGCCTAGCCTGTAGGTTGGTCCCTATGCGTCTAAACCCCTCTCAATGAAAGCACTAATATTACAAGTGTAAGCCTAAAGGGAAAACCCATCCCAAAAGACTAATCCATTAGATGGGATAATCATTTGGTCTTATAAACCCCCTTCTTTTGAGGAGGCTATCCGATGTGAGACTTGTAACAAATAGTATCAATAATAGCATTCAATGCTTTTAGACACAGACTTTGGATTGAATTACACTACAAGTCTACAAATGGGATTAAAAGGAACTTATCAATTTAGAGCAAAAAATTTCTCAATTGTAAATTAGTCAATTAATATATATCATTAGTTCTGTTGCAAATATATCCTACTATTGAAGTAAAATGCATGTAAAAGGAGCTGCTCCAGTTTCCATTTTTCCATATATATGGTATTGTGGCGTACAAACCAGATTTATCATTATTTCAGTTGAGAAAGGTGAGACATCACCCTCCAGACCGAGTAAAAAGGAAGGGAAGAAAACAGATAGGAAGAATGGAAAAGCAAGTAAAGTGGTGTACAAGCTTTTTATGGGAAGGTCGCGTAGAACAGGAACAGAAGGAAAATAATGAAAACTCAGTAGTTCTTTAATCAGTATCAGTAATAAATCGGTAATTTTAATTTCCTGACTGCTTATAGGCCTATATATTGGCAGACCTGAACAATCCTTAATTCAAGAAATCTCAATGCAAGTACAATACAATTACTGGAATCCTAAGGAAGCCCTACTGCAGGATAGGTTATCCCTCAGCCTAAATTACTGATTGAAAACCCTAAATTATCCCAGATTCCTAATTACAAACCCTAATCCTAATTTCAATTACATCATAGCCCAAAAAATTAAAATATTGCCAAATTACAGCTGCAAACCATACTTCATGTTTTGTGTGATTGCTTCCATGAAGTGGGTTCTATCAATTTGTTTTGGCTTAGGGCGCGTAGCCATACCTAGCATGGAAATTGTGCTATATTTTATATACCTGTGATTGCATTGTGCTAGAGATTATAATAAAACTACTCATGGGGCTTTCACTTAATAATTTAATTTTTGAGTTGAAGTGGTAACTCACCTGGTATCATAGCTTCAATGACAAGTGGTTTGGATTTTGATCCTTCGGTGCCCCATTTATTTAATCAAAATCAAGTTTTAGCATAAGTTAGGCAAGCCAGTGTTTTGTTCACACTTCAATCTCTAAGTTTGCACGTGATGGGGTGTGTTAGAGATTTCATTTAATGAAAATTGTGTGAGAGATTGTAATCAAATTTATTCAATGGACTTCACTTACTAGCTTCAGCTTTTGAGTTAAGTGATCATTGACACATTGTACCATTCTAGTCGCATTATCTCTAAATCTTTACATTCTTGTTATAGACATGTGACTGAGTTTTTATGCTCTGTCGAACATTTTTGACTTAATGATCTAATGCATTCTCTTCGGTCAGCTGTAAATAAATGCAAGTTAGTTGGGCCACCGCCTCAATTATCATTTACCAGCTTGTGTTGTTGGATTTTAGAGTTATGGTTGACTAATATAGTGCCAATAAGTCTTGATGGTGAACTGTGTTGCACATGATTATGAATCACTAGAATGCTTATGTGCCAATAAAAATAGTAATTATTTCCAACTCTTGTTTGTCCTCTTAAATCATAGTTTTAATTTGCAGTTTCGGGAAGATGGTTGCTTGCTTTCATTATGCTTCAATTGACCTTCATTCCGTATATCTTCCACCAGCTAAACTTGAATTCAACTATGATAATCAGGACTGGCTACAGCAAGAAGAAAATGAGGTTGGATACTAATTTTTAATTATAGCTTCCAATTTTGAGTGCTTCACTACTCATGAAATTATTAATCTTTTCACCAGGTGCATAACAGGGCCAAAATACTGTTTAGTGAAGTTTGCAATGTGTTACATCAAATGTCAGAAAAAGTGTCAGGTCCTGTGCTGCAAGAGGGCGGAAATAAAGCATCTGACTTTAAACATCTAATTGCTGACCTTGAGGGGATGCTGCAGAAAGAGAAAGAAGAATTTTTGGTAGGTTGAGGTTCATTTTCCCGCTCCAACTCCTCTACTCTGTCTCCCCACCCCGAGCAAAAATAAAAGGGTGCCCAAATAACAAGGATGATGAAATTTGAACAACTTTTTTTTCACTGTTGAACATTTTTTATGTCCAATTACTTTGCAGACTGATGGATTTCAAGTCAGGGCCGATTAATTAGTATTTGATTAAACCTCCTTGACTAAGCGAGCGTACATTAATTCCTGGCTACCCTTTCATAATGTTGTATTGTTTAGGAATTGTTACAAAAGTCACTGCACAAAGAGGTCAAAGTTGGCCAGCCTCTGGTTGATATTCTAGAGCTCAATAAGTTGCGCCAACATATCCTGATTCATTCTCTTGTTTGGGACCAACGGCTGACATATGCATCCAATCCAAGGACGAGTGGTCTTCAAGAAGATTCAGAGATTTCATGTCCAATGCTCAAGGAGAAGCCAATTGGCACCAGGGAAAAAGTTGGTGAGGTAAATGTGACCACCGGGCCAGGAAGTGGCCATAGCAGCTGTGACTACTTTCTTTTGGAAACAAAACCTCATGGAATTCAAAATGAAGGAAACACTAGCCACCTTAGCCGGTCTGGTGCTCTGCATAAAGGTGAAGACAATTATATAGACATAAGTCATGGAAAGGTCAACCTTTCTCTCTCTGGTTGTGCAAATACCAGTGGTAGATCTGACCCTCTGGAGTTTGAAGGATCTGTTCAAAGGGCTTTGTTAGAGGGAGAGTCTCATCTAATGGGTAATTTATCAGATACCCTTGATGCAGCATGGACTGGCGAAAGTCAACCAACCAAGAAAGAAATTGATTCCCAACTTGCTGAGTCAACTCATGACTCTAAATTGCTTTTCAAGGGGCTTGATACAAGATGGACTGGGATGCCTTTTCCACAACTTTTTAGTTCCTTCAACACAAATTCCTTGAATATTTCGAAATTTTACGAGTACAACCCTATCTACATTTTATCATTTCAAGATTTGGTGTGCCGAAGTAGTGCCAGACTGCTTCTTCCTGCTGGTGTTAACAATACCATAGTGCCTGTCTATGATAATGAACCCACCAGCATTATAGCATATGTGCTTGTGTCATTAGATTATCATGTTCAGATGTCTGAATCTCAGAAACCTAAAGACAGTGGAGATGGTTCAGTTTCATTTCCATTCTTTGATTCAATGAGTCTAATCTCTCTCAGCTCTTTTGACGATACAATTAGCAGTACCTACAAAAGTCATGGCTCTTCTGATGAGAGCATCTTATCCACTTCTGGGTCTTGGAGCTCTCAGGTAGGGGATCCACTCTTGTACACAAAGAATTTGCATGTTACTGTTTCTTTTACAGATAACAGCTTTCTTGGAATGGTGAAGTATACTGTGACTTGCTACTATGCAAAGAGATTTGAGGCTTTAAGAAGGACTTGTTGCAGTTCTGAGCTAGATTTTGTGCGTTCTCTTTGTCGTTGTAAGAAGTGGGGGGCCCAGGGAGGAAAGAGCAATGTTTTCTTTGCAAAAACTTTGGATGATCGGTTTATAATCAAGCAGGTTACAAAGACAGAGCTTGAGTCATTCATCAAGTTTGCACCATCTTATTTTAAGTACTTGTCTGAATCGATTAATTCAAGAAGCCCAACTTGCCTTGCGAAGATCTTGGGCATTTATCAGGTACATCTTGTTAAGCTAACCATTACTTTGGTAGCATATAAAATAGTTATAAATGGCTTATTTCTAGTATTTCAAGCTGTAGACCCAATTCTAACTGATGAAATGCATTTTTCGCTTGTTTTCATAGTTGGCATCAAGGACTATTTCAACTCCAAAGCTTAAACCCCAAAGTGAATGTCCATAAATCATATATATTCTAATTTCTAATTGGTCAAATATTTTCCTCTTCCCTTTCTTGATATTCTTATAAGCTTACAATTGACCTGCAAGGGTTAAGACAGTTGTCAATTGATGTATAGTTTGTTAGCATATTAAATGTAGACATCTTGCTTATGAACAGTCACTTTGTTTTCCCTGGTGCAAATTATTGATCTTCTCCTCAAATCAACTTTTTTAAAGGTATCGTTAAAGCAACTCAAAGGAGGGAAAGACACAAAAATGGATGTTCTGGTAATGGAGAATCTTCTTTTTAGGCGAAATATCAAACGCCTTTATGACTTGAAAGGGTCTGTTCGATCACGGTATAACCCTGATACAAGTGGGAGCAATAAGGTCCTACTGGATCAGAATCTCATCGAAGCAATGCCAACCTCTCCCATATTTGTTGGAAACAAGGCAAAACGGCTACTTGAGAGAGCTGTGTGGAATGACACTGCATTTCTTGCCGTAAGTTGAATCTGCTGCTAATCTTTATTTCCATGCTGTGAACGCTTAGAAAATAGTATCATGGTGTCATAGTGGTTGCAGGTTTTCCTGCTTGACTCCTTTCTCTTTTAATTTTTTGCTTTGACTGTGAAGCTAAGAGGGAAGACTTGTTCATATGGTTGCCAATCTCTGAGCATTACCACTGCGTGAGAAAAAGAAGGGACAAAGCTGCTGCAGTTTTTTCTAAATTTTTGCTATTAGACTCTCCTATATATAATAAACACGATACATGAATATTTCCTACAACTCATCATCGCAAGATTGATACTTATGAAAAAGAGTAGAGTGGCTAAATATTATTTGGCTGTGATTAATATCATTGTAGCGGTTGTTAGATCATCAGTTTTACTCTATTGCATATGACCACGCAATTGGCCATGCAATGTTCAAGAAGAAACCGTAGACTGTTCCTGTGTAATTTTCCTTCTTCTTTTTAACGTCAATGCATTTCATCCATGGGTTTTCTTTAAGTTAAAATTTTGGCACTTCTTATAGGTATTTGCTATTAAGTTTTCTAATGAAAACGTGGCAATTAGGTATCATTTACAGCTTAGAACAATATAATTGAGTCTTTCAAAAAAAATTTCTCATGTTTTCATTAGAAAGTTTGATAGCAAAGTCAAACACTCACAAAACTTCACCTAAATGCTTCCTTTCTCTAAATGTGCTTTTTGTGGTTTACTAGATTCAGATATTTCTGCTTGTACACGTGTACTCTTTCTAAATGCTTATGGAGTAACATTATACATCAGTCTTTACTTTTAGGTAATATAACATAGTTTATGTTGGTGTAGTCGATTGATGTGATGGACTACTCATTGCTGGTAGGCGAGGATGAAGAAAATCATGAGCTGGTTTTAGGGATAATTGATTTTATGAGACAATATACATGGGATAAGCACCTGGAAACTTGGGTGAAGACCACAGGCATCCTTGGTGGGTCTAAGAATACTTCTCCTACTGTAATATCACCTCAGCAGTACAAGAAACGGTTCAGGAAAGCTATGAGTGCTTATTTTCTTATGGTTCCAGATCAATGGTCATCCCCACTGTTTCCCTCTAGTGAGTCCCAATCCGACGTTTGTGACGAAAATTCATGAGATGGTTAAGTTTTGAGGCTGTAAATTCTGCGGTTTGTCATCAGTTTTCTCTTCATATAGCCCCAATATTTCTATTCTGCAATTGTATCGAGAAAGTGCATGCTCATTATTTTGCTTCTCGGCCTAAACTTACTAAGTGTTTTCAGGTATTTGTAATTAGAATATCTAAATAAAATATATCATGTAGAAATTTTTCATAACTTGGCTTCAAACTACTGAATCTTTCGACTAACACGTAAGAATTGCATTTAATTTCTCATTTTCCTCTCTGAAACATAGGAAAGTGCTCCTCCGTTTCTCAGGGACCCTTCATTTGAAAGGGAATGCTGGATGGTAACCATACAAGAGATTGTTAAAAATGACTTGTCGTTTTGTTATTTTTTCTAGTTTTTATATCATGTAATTTATCATTTGTATCCTCAAGTTTCAGTTCACACTGTCATCTTCTGAAGGCTCTTCGTTGCGCCATTTTAATGTGCATTATTTCTTTTTATTTTTACATTTTTCATTTGAAATGGCAAGATTTATTAACTTGAAAATTAGATACTTTTGAGTAGGGGTTAGTATAGGATCCGAAGATCCTGTTAACTCGACTTGACCGGTCATATCAAGTTGGGTTTAAATAAAAAAAAAAAAAATTGCACATTTATCAAGTCAGGTCGGATCTCGAGATTGTAATTAGCTTGGCTTAATTATATTTTTTATTTTTAAATATTATTTTTATAATTTAATTTGATTTATTTTTTATTTATAATAAGCTTTTAATATATTAATTAATTTTAAATCTTAATTTTTTTTCATTCAAAATCTTAATTTTTATTTCTTATATTTTTTTACATTCAAATCTAATTTTTTTATTTTTTTAAAAAACTGATTTTATTAATTAAAAAAATAATATTTATAAATGAAAAAATTAATTAAAAGAAAAAGATAAATCCAATCCTAGTCAAAACTCAATGTTAACCAGTTACTTATTAAACTAGACTTTCAGATATTATTCAAAAATAGCTTGACCCAACCCTTGATCACCTTTACCTGAGTTTGGAAACTAGAGCCTCACCAAGCTCCCAAATTTTGGACTACGAAAGCTTTTTCTGAGTATGCACAGAAACTAAAAAACTCTAATCTTTACCCTTTTCGAAACGCTTTGTTTCTGTGCATAATATAACGATTTTTCCCTAGATTTCCCCGAATTTGCAGCCATCAACTTTTGATTATACGTATGATTTATTTGTTGCAATCCATTGAACGAAAAATACATGGAACTTTTTATACAGAACACCACATTATTGTAACAAATCATCAGGAAAATTGAATATATTAAATTAAATCTGATGGAACTCACAAAATGTCTTTTCCTCCCTAGTGCTGAAGTGAGTAAGGGATCTGGATAGTCATTGGGGGTTATTCCATTTGTTTATGATAGATAGCATCAGTCCCCATTTGGATATGGTGTACAAGGATAAGAATTGAAGTGTTGAAACAATTTTTGTATCCTTTTTTTTTCCTTCTCCAAATGCTGCTTCTAATTAATTTAGTAGGTGGGACAAAAAAAAAATAACCCTCGTGGTACTCCACCTTCCTTCATATAGATTTTGTTCTTTATTTTATTTGGAAAAATAAATAATCACGTCTTGCTTATAAACACGCTACACTAAAACGTTAAGTAAATTTATTCATCATTTTTTGAGGTGCAAAATACTTTTGAATAAGAGTTAATGCTTCGGACTCAAATCAATTTATTTAGTAAATGTCAAATACCATTTGGCTGATACATAGTAAAAATGGTTATGAATTCATTCAAAGGGCTTTGCTTACAGAAGATTATCAATAAATAGATATGTGCTTCAGCAAACAATTGTCCCACGTGAACACAAGGGAAAACGCAATTCCTTATTAATCTTGCTAGACCACCATAATATGCTCATAGGCAAAAATGAACGAGTAAAAATACTGCTAATCTCCAGGAACGATTAAACACTGATCAGACTAGCTGTTCCAAACGTCTATTAAAACAAAATACCAGAAGAAAGCCACCTGACGGTAAGTATACTGTCGGTTGCTTCATTCCAAATTCATTAGATGTCCTCAAAAAGGACGAGCAGAACTAATGTAAACTGTGTATAAAAAATATCCACCGATGTCCAAAAAATGGCACAGATGCTTTGCAGCAAAACTAAAACCTACCATAACCCGCAAATGATTCTACAATTTTAACTAGAAATCAATATAGAGACAACACAAAACATGAGTCTCTCAGTATGTTCGAGATCATCCGACCCATATATGAAGTTATTCAATGGCCTCTACATACAGATTACAGGAGATTGTCAAGCTCAGTTTGCAAATCCTGTATGGATATCATATTGATGTTCTGGATCTCTTCATTGGTGTATTCCGATTGTAGCAGGGATTGAATTTGGACATGGGCTTCTACAATATTTGTCCTGCAAGGGAAAAAATTTTAAGAATGATAACGTTCTAAATGTTGCGTAATTAGAAGCCAGTAACAATTTCTGAATCATAAACCCAAAAATAAGACAAGAATAAAGCACAATATTAAGCAGCTGATCATAATTTAAACATAGTCAACCGTGAGCATTAGATCATCTATGCAATTGGCATTTAAAAGATATTTATCATAATAGAAGCCATAGATATTTAGCATTTAAACGATCAAAATAAATGAAAAGGTTGCACAGGTCTCGATTGGCGGGACACATTTTGGCATACTGTCAGAGCATAATTTTCTTCAAGATTGCTATTGTTACTACTTAGAGAGCTCGGTGAACACATCAACTATTCAATAACACAAGCCACCACTAACCCCTAACCCCACACAAAAGAAACAAAGAAACTTCAAAATCTAGCAAAATGGGAAACAATAATCAAGATTCACCCGTTAACTGTATGGAGATGAACATTTAAACTGCTATTCTACATCTAATTATTATCTTACTTTATTGGCTTGAAAAGTATTGTTCTTGTTGAGGAGTTCTGCAGATAAAGCTTCATCTTTGCAATCACCACTGGCAACTGCTCCTGAATAGCAGCCCTTACCTATTGAGACCATAAAACATCTATTATAGAATAATTGAACCTTGACAACACACTGTGAAACTTGAATAGTCAACAACATCTATAAATAACAAAGTTGTGCATACTGCATAAAAGGAGAGGATTTAAGACCCTTAAGAAAAAAATTAAAAGATTAATGCCAAATGAACAGACTTCAGGCGTGTAGAACACAAGTGACAACCTCTAGCAATTAAACATCTTCACTATTCCAAAACGAATTCCTATTCCAGAAGCAAAATAGGGGAAAAAAATTATATAAAATATTACACATCATTGAGGAAACCTATACAATAAAGTTAATAGGTATAGCCATCAAGAAGCACCATAAATTTTCCCAACATTATTTTGAGTTCAGCATGGTGGCTATTCTAGCAAGCGACTATGACTGTTATAGCTAATAATAAAAAATACTCATCAGTTTTTTCCTAGCAATTTAGGGCCCGTTTGCTACACAGAAACAAATTTAATAGAAATGGAAATGGGAATGGAAAAAATACTAAAATCAATAATGTATGTTTGGTATGTGATGGCAAAGAATGGGAATTCTTTATTTTTTTTTCGTCAATATGAGAGCATGACCTTTATGCCCCTGCTTGCACAATCATCATTTTGCTTGGTGGGTTGATTTGGTCACTGCACACTGAAGGGTAATCGCAGGAGGACGATTCCGCCTACACTGGTGGGTCACCAGCCTCTCCATTGTCCGAGGAGGAATTCAAAATTAGAAAGCAAGTGGGGAGTACGAACCTAGGGAAGGCATGAGAATGGTGCTACAGTGCAAGGGTGTGTGAACACTGTTGTTGGATACTCAAATGCGATTGAGGGAAGGGTGTCGAACACAACTCGCCGGCAACGGAGTGTCAGCGAAGAAGTTTTGTGGTTTCGATTTCAGCAAATTGATTATTATCTCAACTGAGATCAAAGCAAACACGTAGTGGAGGGAGGGTTGTTGAAGACAACTCGACAACGGGGTTTCAAGGTGGCCTATCTCTCTCCGATGATCACTTCAAGCCATTTACTCCGCACCCACTCTCACAACTAGATACCTGAGCACAAGGCTGCTGGGGATGGAGAATTGCATGATAGGAAGGGGATAAGGGTAGTTTTGTCATATGCTTTCACATTCCCAGGAAACGGCCTCATTACTTCAGCCCAGCCATGGATTGCAGATTCCCATGTTTATGGGAATGGACACTCCTTCAGCAATGTTCTTTCAATTCCCTTGCACCTACCAAACACTCTTTATTTTTTCCTTCTTCCTCTCCCTTTCCTTTCATGTCTACCAAATAGGCCCTTAAGCTTCCAAGATGAAATAAATGGTCTTGAAATAAGGAGACTCTATTTTTCTCTTCTACTTGTGTTTTCATTTCGACATGACATCTTTTAAGATGTAGCCACAACAAATAACTCCCTGTTTTGTTCCAAGAGAAAATTCATTTGGGGAGAAACCAATAATTAAATCCATGGAAAATGGACCTTCAGGCCTTCAGGTTTAGCTAAAGCCATTGCATAATCTATCTAGCTCCAAACATAAGATTCTAAGCATAAAATAACAGTAAGAAAATTCCCAACACTAAAATGCAGGTTCAGGTGCCCTTGTGTGCCATTGCAAATTTGTTCGACAAAGATCACAACAGAGTTTTAAATCACATGGGCGCTAATAAGCAATAGGAGTACTTCCTCAACGGATCTTTCAGAATATTATTTGCCCTAGTCATTAAAAAAGTGATTCAGATTATTTAAATGGCATACCTTCTGAACAAGTTCAGCCACCTTATCTGGAGTAGCAAAAGCCTGCTCCCTCAAGGGTTTGGTCATAACTGACCCTAGTTTTTGATTCTGACCACCTGAGGATAATGCAACTTTGACTGCTGTCACCTAAAGAAACAAAAAGGAAGATCCGCTAAGCATCTTTTTTCTTTTTCGTGGTGATAGATGTAGTTAAATCTGAAAAACAATTAAACTTAGAACTGTCAACTAGTAAAATGAAACAGATAACATGCATAAACACTACATTAGATGTGCCGCATGACAATCATAAAAATCTTGTTTTAAGAACTAGTTAACTCAAAATTTTACCAATGCCTTCACCTTAAAGCATTGCTCTGGTTTTATTTCACTAGCATACAAAGCAACAAATAACTTAATGACTCACATACAGACCTTAGTAACAAATGAGAGCAAAGGATCCACTACTTGCTTAGTAACTGACATGATGAACTCCTCACAAGTGGCCTTGAGGCTTTTTTCCAGCTCCTGTAACAAAATGGATGTCAAACACAAAGTGACATGCCAAAAACATCCTATTATTGCCAGATGTTGACCAAAACTATCAGTTGCTAGCAGCAACTATCCAATTCCTATAATGTTAGATCCCCTATCACTGTGTGCACTGTGAACTGTGCAGCATAACTGCACAAAAAATAAAACAAGTGCTGATAACTGAGCAATCCAAGAGATTCCAGTCATGATTATGTATGACTCAATCTGAGATTAGCACAAAAGCTCAGTGGAATTAGTTCTGATTGGCTGTTAAAAAAAATCCAAAATTGATGAAAGTGGACTCATGGCTATAATGAAGGTGACTATGAAAATTCTGATGTCATATCGGCAAAAGAGTATAGTGCATCAAAATCATATTTTCTCAAGGCTGCACATGCAGAAAGAAGACAATATATACTCCTAAATTTTGTATAAAATAGGTCTATATAATATATTGTTTATTTAACAAGCAATACTGGCACTATACTGGTCGTAGCAGTGTGTAACCAAAACAGCAACAAGGAGTTTGCTTTACAAGTCATCTGAAGAAACCATATTAACCAGACAAAGTGACAAACCTTCTTGGTGTCAATTTGACTTTCCAAAACTCTTGGAGACAAAGTCCTCGCCAATGAAGTTGATCTTGACCAGTCAAATAGTGATGCTTGACCTCTAAGGATCCGTCTTAGGTGCTCCTGTGGGGTTATTTTATATGTACACGTTAATTAGATTTTTCTTTGGCACAGGACATTAGAAATGCTAACCCTAAAGCATAATTTCTTGATCCGGACATAGTTTGCCTTCTAAACATCAATTAATGCTTGTAGCCCAATATTTATTAATAATGCCTTAGCCCTTAACCATATGTTACCTGCACTCAATCCTCCTTTCCCTTTTTTTAAAAAAAAGAAAAACATAGAAACCTAAAGAACTTCAAACGCCATATTAGACATATATGAAACCTGTCTAGCACTAATTCTAATCTTATACCATCTGAAAACAAATATTTTTAAAAATAAAATAAAAAGATAATAGAGCTGAAATAACAAAGAGAATGAAAAATAAGAGCAAAATTTCAAAAGGTCCTAAAAATAAACAAGAAACAGACGTATTGCACTCAACTTAAGAAACAAATTACAAGGCTCAGAGACACTAACCAGCAAATGAGAAAAATCAAGTTCCTTGTGTGTGACTGAAAATTCTATATCAAAAGGTGCTATCTGAAAGGCCAGAAAACAATTAATTATAATACAATATCAATGAAAAATTCACAAGTGATAGTCTAAAACACAGGATTACCTGCTCCCTTAAAATTAAAAGATGCTTTATAAGAAATAGTTGTCCATCCATTGGTGACGATCTCTTTGCAACTAATTTGCTTGCTTTCTGTAGCAGACAAGATGAAGCACCAATTATTAAAAACAAGCTAAAATTGAAACGTTCAAGGATGTCAACATATCAAAGACGTTGGTCATATTCAAAGCCTCCGTGATTAAGAGGAAGTTATGCTCTTCAACAAATAACCAATATTGTCCCAATAAGATGCATATCTTACATTATTTAAATATGATTACTATATTAATTGATGTTGAGCATTTAATTTACCTGAATAGATGTTGAGCAAACTTCCACTGCTTCCTGAATTAAAAAATATTTAAAGCAAATTGTTAATAAAAACTTCAAAGAAAACAAACACACGACAAGAAGCAAAGAGTTAAAATAAAACCTCTAGTACCTGTGCTAGACCTGTGAAAACTGCTGACTCCAAACAACGATACAACTTAGAAAGACATGAAATAGTCTTCTCTAGCGGCGGATACCAAGTCTTAAATACATCTTGGTTGTCGTCAGCCTACAAGTTCAAAGCAAAATAAAAAAGATCATAGATTAGACTGAGACAGATAAAATGTCATTATAGATCTAATTAAGAAAACCAATTTTGTCAGAGAAGAAAATATATTAATCCAGCAATGATAACAAAATGTAGTAAACTCTGGATGCACATTCCCAGTACATGAAGAAACAAGAAATATGCTGCGTCTCGCAAACACATACACACTCGCTGTTCTGCACAAGCACATGCATGTCAGAGACAGAGACATGAGATAGTAATTGACAAACCCACAACTCTATCTACCTGCCATTCACATAGGAAAATGGGAGGCAGAAGGAAGATGGAAAAAGGACAAAAACAAATTATTCATCACAGATATCATATTTCAAAGGCTGGTAACTTTTCCAAAATCCATAACCTATGTCAGTTTCAAGTTCTACTGAATTTATATATTTGGAAAAAATGTCAAATATTTATAGAGGGATTGCCTAATTATGTATCTGTCTCCTCCTAAAACCATGAAAAGACACTATTCAAATAAACAACTTTAGTTGTCCCTAAGTTCACAACCTCAATAAGCAATGAATTGGGTGAGCTCCATGCATAAATCAAACTAGTCTAATGAACATTAACAGGTACACACCAGCAAGCAGACCAATAGAAGCTATATCAACAATTGAAACCAAATGATATATTCAAGCTAAGACAAGAAATTGCTAGGAAAGGCACTTTACAGAATTGGTTTCTGATGTACTCTCAGAAGATAACTTCAACTTTTCAGGATAGTCCAAGTCTTCATCAGATGGTATGAAATTTGCTATCTGTAGAAAAAGCCGGAAAGAAAAACAAAAAGTGAAAAAGGGGTTTCAACTTTCAAGGAACCAAAATAATAGGAAGGGCAATTTTAGCTTTCATGATAACCACATCAAGGGACAGAATATGCTCACTTAAAAGTTATTAACCAAGAATAGAAAACTAAAACTCTACGAAAATTTAACCAAGTAGTCAGCTGCACAGGATCAACTACTTCTATTATCTAAAGATACAAGAGATTAAAAAAAGCGTAAAAAAAGAAAACTTATAATACCAAAATGCTAAAAAATTGTGATCATAACCCAAGTTTAACAATATCAACATGACATATGTCCCTTAATAAGCCACCAAGGACTTTAAACACCATAACTCTTACATAAGTCATATAAGTTCATAATTCATAAATCACGAGCCATTAAATCCTAAAATAAAGCACAATTATTAGCAAGGACACATTGATAAAATTCTCAGCCTTTTTATAGAGAACACAGAAAGTGGCAAAACTCCACTTGCTAATAGTAGAACATAAATGGAAGGTCAAGAGTAATATTTTAATAGCTTGCATTGGTATCAAATTATTCAAAGTATAGATCTAGTATAATAGTTGGATCACACACCATTTTTAACGCCCACCCCCCACGGTGTTTAATCACGTCACTTAGCCAGAGGTAGCAAATTGTAATAGCCCTTAAGATACCCACTGATATTTCAACTGTTTTTTTATTCAACCAGTTATTTAAATTGTGGACAAGTAACTTGAATGAAATGATAGAAGTCAAATATTAGACCATACTAATAACACCAACTGCAAGACTTCAATCAAGGCTTGCCCGTCTGTCTACTCCCTTATCAAGCACATTCACTGTCACTCGAGAATATAAAACATAACTCATTATTTTACATGGTTTTGTTGTTGATGTGCTTTGCTAACTCAATCATTCAAGGAGACTAATATTGAACTAAGATAATGGAGAAACATTGTCACCCAGATCCAATCACCATATTTGACCAGAAATATAAAAGTTGTCTTGTCTCAGATATTGGTTATAAGTTTCAAATTTAGATATCTAAAAATTGGCCAGGTACCTGCCCATTGGCAAAGCACCAAGTTAAGTTTGATTATCTAAACAACTCTACACTTCAAAGCAAACTAATTCTTTTTTCCTCCCTATTATCATCAGGATGTGTAAACAACCAGAAGATCCAGAACCCCAGCCAATAAAAAGAAATATCATCAACAGTATAAGAAAGAGTAAGCATAAGCAAGACTTTAAATATAAACATACAATTAATATATATATATAAGCATACCTCATCACGGATATGTGTCCGAGCACGAAAAGTCAAACGCTCATGTACATCTGCTAATATTCTTTCAAAAGTTGGATGCAGACCAGCTAGAGATTCACTCCGTCTACTAAGCTGTTCTCCCAGGACTTCTACTTTAAGTATATCAACAATTTCACAAAGAAAATCAATATTTGTTTCATGAATAAGCTTGGGACGTAATGTATCATACAAGTATGTTGACCTGCAAGCAAATTTAATCAAATCAAAATTGTATATAAACAAATATTTAGAGTTTGAAAATTTTACCATTAAAGATAAAAATTCAAAGTAAACTATAACAGATAAAGAGCAAGGCTAGCTGATAAGCTGACAAAAATCAACAATCCGAGCAAGAAGCTAAATCTAAATACTTAGCACATTCCCTAGCGCCAAATTATATTGGAGGCAATTGCACCCTAAACAGTATGTTTATTCAATGGATATTGCAAAGTTTATGTATGCCTGCACCCAAAACTGTCTAAACAGAAGTTGTAACCCACTAAACCTCAATGACAGAGAAAATTAAACTAAACTTGCATAACAGGAATACAAACTTACAGAGGATCCATCAACGGAGCTAAACTTGTAATATCCTTGGAAGAAGATGGGAAAAAATGATCAAACAATTGGTGTTCAAGTTGACAGACCTGCAGTTAATATTATAGTTAATAAAAAATTGGTCTCTCACCCAAATCTGATGCAAGTTATATGCTACAAATTTTCACATTTATCATAAAGAAATAAAACCAATTAATTACATACAACTATACCATGGATTCGCATTTCTGCAGCTTACAATATATAAGCTTTGTATAAACTTGCAATAAAATTTATAATAAAAACATTGCATCGAACCCCTTCAACTTTTGGGCTTTGGCAGGTAACAGTCAGTCATCACAAAATCATCATAATAACTATTATGTGTTCATGGGAAATCACTAATTAGAGGATATTTTTATTTCAAATTACAACTACAAATTTGTTGCTAAGGAATCAGTGAGTTGATTGGGGGCTGGAAACTTCAAGCATGAAACTCATAATGAAAACAAATTCACCAGCCCCAAAAAAAAAAAAAAACATTGAAATATTTTTCAAATCCTTCAGCTTTAAAAAGAAAAGAGAATTAAACCCCCTTCAAATTTGGGGCTTTGGCAAGTAAAGCTCTTAACTTTCAATTTGGAAACTAACACGATTAGCCTTGGGAAAACAATTAATAGCTTCTTTATGTTGACGAGATTTTGGTTTCAAATTACATATTTGTCACTAAGAAATTAATAAGTGGATTGGTGGCTGGAAAATTCACACATGATAGTGGTAACAAGGAGAAATTCACTGACAAACATATGAAGCAAGGACAACTGAGAGACAGTGAGACACAATAAAAGTTTAAGTGTCCACGAGTAATTTGAAGAATCACGTGTCTAATATGAATATCTAGTATGTGTTAGACACACAGAGGGGATCCTATCTTGAAATGTCGATGCTTCATTGAAAAAAAAACACAAACTAGCAGCTATTGAGATATTTTTTAAAAAACGACAAGTTGAGGGATTTTATCAGATAAATAAATACAAGTTGAGGGGTTTAATTGGTAGAATTGAATAATTAGGAGGAGTCTTCAATTATTTTATCAATTTACAACCCATAAAATTAACAATTACATACTGAACTAACAGAAAACGAACCCCTGACTTAAAGCATTAAAAAATCATTTTTTATTAGTTTCAAATTGTTCTCAAAACTATAAAACCATATAACACTGCATAATAATAAAGACAAAACTAGAATAAGATTATAACTGTAACTGTTACAGTATATATAAATGCATTTTATTAATTCAGCTTGAAGAAGACTTTCTCAGAATATGATGATTAGCTAAATTTCAGCAATACAAAGATATACCATAGACCAAATTATGCTTAAAAAATTAATTTAGTGTAATTAATGTATCAAGGATTAGTATCACATGAACAGAGACAAAGTTGAAATTGGCAAGAATTTGAATTAATGAAAAATAAAGTAATGCAGAAGCCCAAAATCTTTCACAACCAGGCAACTAATCTAGCATAAGCCTTCAACTAGCCATACTGATGCAGGTACGTGCAGATCTTAAGACAAAGTACAGCTCCAATATTAAGCGCAATAATCAACTTCTAGATTCTTTATTAAAGTATTGATTCCCATAACAAAAGACTTCAGACCACGACCCTGAGTCATTCAATAATCTACAAATATAAGACAGCCCCAGAATAATCATAAACTACTAGGTAAATTTTTTGTTGCACATAAAAGAGATTTCATTCAAATAAGATACCGATGAATTGAAAAGAACAAAAACGAAATTGTTGCTACATTAAAAAAGCAACATTACCTGTATGAGATATGCACATCCAGATCTAGTCAATGATGGCAAGGCCTCCTTCTTGGAAAACTCAGATATACGTCGCTGCACTATACCTCTTATCTATATGATATAAGATAAAGGAGCTCACTATCACTGAATCAGTATAAAGGAAAGAATACAGGCAATATGCAACAAGCAAACAACAATTTACAAAAAAGAAAAGAAGAAGGACCAAGTATCAACTCACCAATGAGAGACGTTGCTCACAATATAATCTATGGCATTCTGCAAGCATTTGGCCATATTCTTTTCTTGATGACCTGCTCTCAATTTCTTCTAGCACTGGCTTGAGCTGCAAAACTTACAATTCTTACTCAACCCCATGGAGGTGAAGAAAATATGCTGTAAAAATATGCTCCAGAATATGCACATTTAAATGGACTAATGTATACATTATCTATAATAACTTATGCCCACTAATCCAATACGTTTTATTTAAAGTAGAGAAAGAAAAGCTTACCTCACTTGCTGCTGCCTTGAAACGGACATATATTACAGATGTCTCTACTCCCTCAGAGACAGATGCTTTGCTGCCCCCACTTTCCCGAATTGCTCCTTGGACCTGAGGCAGAGGTACATACTAATTTACTTAATCATTAAGTTCTCACATTTTGTAGGCATGAAATATGCATATATGCATATATCCACTTAACCTGTTAAATTAACTTCACCTGAGATGAGGCACCTTTAAGAACAGCAAGTACATGAGATCGCATCAAGCCCAAAGCTCGAGACTGTCAAATCGAATTAAAGCCAGTACGAAATTATTAGAAGGTTATTTACATATCATACATGAGAAATTACTTCCAACCAACAACAGAGGACCAAAACAGTATTTATTGTTTACTAAAAGTACCTACAGAATACTTAGTTTTATTCATGTTCATGTACCTGGAGTTGCCGAAATTTAAGCAAGTAAACATTGGATTCTGCATACTGTGGATTGCTTTCAACATACCTAAAGGGAAAATAAAAATTAAAAAAAAAATTGTTCATGTTTGACATGTAATGTTTAATCACAAAAATTCATTAACCTACAGATAATTCACCTAGCATAAATGCATCATTGGCATAAAGTACAAAAGTGAAAATTGAATTTAACTCACGTTATGCATTCATCAAGCCTTTTAAGAAGTGGGAGAAAGTTTTCATTTCCGACGTTCATATTTGGAGAATAAAAATTGGTAGCAACCTGTAGATGAGAATTTAAAGTTAAACAAAATATACACATCACATATATGAATACAGCAATTTCTATTTGCACTATATCCTCAAGTTCTGCATAAAACACAGACTTTCTTTTTGGCATAAGTGCCTCATTGATGACATCAAATGATCACATATATATTTTATTTTTAGTTGAAGTAACAAGTAGACTACAAGCTACACCAGCAAATAGACTCTGGTGAAAAACTGGCACATTCAGAATATTTTTTGTTTTGGTAAAAAGAAAGAAAAGAAAACCGTCAGCATGTCACATACTGAATTTGACAGACTTAAAGCAGCAGAATTAATTTCTGATCTTTCAATTATACTAAACAAGTGATGACTATATCCGTTAACATATTGTGTAACATAATATCCTCACTTCCATAAAGCACAACAATTTCCAGATCAAGCTGATCAGAATTGAGAACTCAAAAAGCTCAACAACAGCAAGATATATAATTTGAATAATATATAAGAACAATGACCATAAAAGTTCAACAAGGCTAAAATGCAAATGGTAACAAGGCTAAATTGCAAATGATATGCAGCATATAATCTCTCAAATCCACAAAAAAGTTTTGTATCTCAAAGCACAAGTTCAACCAACAGAAAAGAGTTGTTAAACCCAGCCCCAGCCATGACAACAAAATCATATTTCACAAGGACAGAAAACTTTGAAAGATGATATCATCCTTAATTACATGCTCCACGAGAAATGACAGATGTTAGCACTCAGTACAGCCACTGTCCTGATGCCTATATAATTTCCATTAGTCAATATTACTATGTATTATAAGAACGTAGCTTTTGCATATCTTTTTAGCATGTTTACATTCTTAAATAGTAAAAAGCGTATTCTATTAGATTGAAAAAGAAAATGAAGGACCAAATGGGAAAACAAATTTAAGTGAAAGCTCCAGTCAAGCCAGCAGTCAAACCTTACATTCTCCAGTTCATCGAAGTAGTTGAGTTTATTACGAAGTGCTTCCGCAAAATCAATCAGCCTTTGCTTCTCTTGTAGCTGTAACAGGAAATAGGAGCAGGACAACAGAATTAGTTATTTCAAACTTAGGATGTAAATGTAAAGAACTTTTCAACAGATGTAGATCTACACTTTCATAAGAAAAATAGATCCTACAAAATGTGTTGCATGTAACTCATCTACAATCAGTGAAGGTCTTTACTTTACAGCATTAAGCCAAGAGAAGTGCAGCAAAGACACACAAAAGCCCGGTTCCTGTTTACTTTCTCTTATCCCTTATTTGTCAGTTGAACATCCACATAAACCTATGTCTCACACCCAGGCCTTGCTATTAAAGAAATAAGAGACAGTATACAACCCCGTAAATTATTGAAGATCATAATTGACAATATGACATTTATAATCATTCCAGCCAACCCTCTACAAAAATGAAAATCAATTTAAGTTGAGAAGTAATAAAACAATACCAATCTGTCACACGCATCATGTAGTGTTTTAGTCTTTGTAGCAACAGCCTGATGCTGCAATTGGAGTTCATTGAAAAAATCAAGGGTGTCATCCACCTGCACGAGACCAGAAAGTCCAAACAACAAACAAAATGAGAAAAAAGACAGTGGCCAGAAGAGATTGCTGCACTACACTAGATGAACGATTCACCTGACGGAGAATATCATCACATGTTTGTATGCGCTCTGTTAAAGTGTTGACATAGTGTTGATATTTCTCTTCGGTCTGCAGAAGGTGAATAAATTAAGCACAATATGCAAAATTCATCCAATCTGAACCAATGGCATTAGGAGTTAGTTATCATAATAACTAACCTCTGATTTCATGGCTGATTCAAGGTCCGTAAACCATTTGTAGAACTGCATGGATGAGAAGAGCACATATGTAAATTCATGCCTTTATGAAGTAGCTTCGCAAGGTTTAGTAATTACCACGAGTCAGAAAAAAGAGAGAGAGGGGATAAATAGGCACAGGGGACAAATCAAAAAACAATTTACCTGATTGGTATTAACCATAACCTCCTCAATAGCTCCACAATTATCCAAAGATTTATCCTTGGTGGAGACGGTCAAGCCAATTTCTTGCACCGATGCAGTATCTAGAGCCTACAAATAAAATTCTCAAATCATGTAAGCATAAAATGCAGTGACATTTCCATCAGAATCAAATGTACTACAAACAAAAAGAGCATTCTGCCTGTAGCAAAAAGCCGTACCAACTTGGATGGCATTGGTCGCTCAGCAACCGCATGAGAAAGCGATACAATTGCTGTCTGTTGTTGTTCAGTCAAAGGAGCATTCTGCAAAGCACAAACATCACATAACATTTAATATAAGAATTACAGGTGATTGCTTAGATCTGATCCGATACAATGCAAAGTAAATGAATTATAGTAAAATTGAATGCAATTGAACTTGGCAAGTTGGAGATCTAGAAAATTCAACCGTTGTAGCCAAAAGAATGAAAAA
The DNA here is from genome assembly GCA_037074485.1 of Delonix regia. Classification (NCBI taxonomy): domain Eukaryota; kingdom Viridiplantae; phylum Streptophyta; class Magnoliopsida; order Fabales; family Fabaceae; genus Delonix; species Delonix regia. Next base: position 38,416,355 of record CM073451.1, read on the forward strand.
AAATAAGAGCGGAACAATTAAAAAAAATCCGATTCAAATCTTGAAATAAACAAGGATTAGTGGAGATATGAGGATCGGGAAGTGAAACCAAACGAGAAAGGAAGAGGGATGGAGAAGGAGGCAGAGCACCTGTTCCCAAGTGGAAGCGAAGTTGTAGCCTCTGGAAATGGCGGCGTTTCTCGGAAGGCTTTGAGGTGGATTCCTGCTTCCCATTTTTCAGTGCGCTCGTCGTCTTCTTCCAATGGACCTCGCCCCCCGTTCCCTTACTCTTCCTTACTTACATATCACGGACAGTTGAAGAAGGAGCTATGCTTTGAAAAACAAAACGATGCGTTTCCCCTTCTCTACGTTCAATGTTTTCTTGGTTCGCCGATTGGCCTTTAATTTTTCCGCAAATACTTATACTGCTATGTTATTATAAGTTTGAATTATCATTTACGAAACGTAATTATGCTCAAATTAAAAATCCACTTGCCAAAACTAAATTAGACAAATTATTGGCAGGTGCTTGTAGAAGGACCTGAATATCTTATTCCGATTTAGTAATTTTTTATCGCTGCTTACTTACTTGTGAGTTTTTTATTTTTTTGGCCAGATTCCGTGCATTACACAAATTTTAAAGAAAATTAGATTATTTTATTATATGTTAATATATTTTAAATCAATAATATTTATAAATATAAGTAAACAAATTAAATTTAATAATATAATATGATATAAAGATATATAATAAATTAAAAAAAATTATAATATTTGTTATGTAAAATTGGTGAGAGAAAAGTGAAAATATATGACTTATTAAGATAGTACCATCACAAAATTATTTTTTTTATTTTAATTTTAGATTATATTAAATTATATTTATTTTTTTAGTATAAAAATTCTCACAATAAAATAAAATTTTAATTTAAAAAATAGTTAATTAATTTATTAATTAATTATTTCTTTCATTAACTACCAAAAATTTATGCATTTTAAAAATTTTTGGATACATATATAAAAAAGATAAAAACTTATCACATGATAAATTGAAAAGCTAAGAGTCTAATTAATAGAACTTTTTCATTTGTTAAATGAAACTTTTATGTGAAAATTTATTTTATTTATATAGAATATATTCTCTTAAATATTTCTATTTTATAATAAAGCATTCACAATTATAAAGTTATATTTATAATTATTTTTATTTATTAAATAATATTTTTTGAAAAGTCACATCGCTTGAGACCTTAAATTTTCTTATCTTTTTGTCAGACTAATAAATTTTGGTATCTTTAGATATCTTAAAACGTTTTAAAGAGTAATAATTCTTATATTTATAACTTCACAAAAATGTGTTTTTAAGTTTATTATTATTATTTTTAAATTAAAATAGTATCACTCTTAAGAATATTGTTTACGTTAAATGTACCATACATTGATAGTAACTAATAAAGTGGACTGAGTTTGGCAGACATTCACGACCATTGTACGACAGCAGTAGCACGATTATCATTACTAATAACTTTTTCATAACTTCTTTTTCAGACTATCGTTGTATTTTATTTCATAATAAGAAAATCTTATTCAAAAAAGTGTTATTATGATTGAAAATTGTTACTAATATATTTAACATGAATCGAAATTTTTATTTAATTAATATTCTATACAGTCAGAAGAAAATCCTCCCAAGAAAAATTTCCCAATGAACGGCAGACTGAAATGGCTTGAAGGAGAAGTCTACAATTGCTTTGCCATTTTTCAAATTAACACCTCCCATCTTAATACAGTATAATTTTTCTTCCGTTAACACTTTGAGATGAACCTTTATGTTTTGAAAATTAAGGGGTTGGTTGGTAGCCTTGAATGGAAAGGGAGAGGGAGATGGTGTGACTTGGAATCTTGCTTGGCAGCATAGATGGAATAAGAAACTTCATTCCCAAGGGAAACCACACTCCCACAAAATTGGGAATGAGCATTCCCTCACTTATTCGAAGGAAAAGCCTGACATTCTTAGGAAAGACATTGCATTAGACAAAATTGCCCTCCCTCAGCTGAAAGAGATCGTGACACGTGTAGTAAAAACTTAAGAAGGAGATTGAGCTTGCTTCGACCTTCTTGCTGCCGGTGACCACCCTTCATGGACGACAATGAAATTTTGAAGAGCACACAGTGAAAAATTCAATCAGTAGCCTATTCTTTCGATTAAAGGGAGCAAAAGCATGCATTTGAATCTCCCCAAGTCAGATCCGAACGCTAGTCGATGTTGCCTTGCACGCCGGAATTTCGGGGGCTCCCCATTCATCATCTATGCCCAGTATTGTTAGCTCCATGTTGTAGGCCCTTCGATGGAGAGAGCACAAGCATACCTTCGAATCTCCCAAATCAGATCTGAACGCGCGGTTGACATTGGCCTACACATCAAAATGCTAGTGGCTTTCGTTCATCGTCCACGACCATGGTCATTAGCTCTGTAATGCTAGCTCTTCAAAGGAAGGAGCATGAGCATACAGTTGAATCTCCACAAATCATATCTAAACGCCAGTTAATGTTGTCCTGCACGCCGAAACACTGGTGGTTCTCCTTTCGCTAGCTCTATGTTGCAAGCACTTGGAAGGATAATGATGGCTGCTTTTCACTACGTTGACGGGTTCCTCTTCTGATAACAGAGAAAGCCTCTTCTGTTTTTTTTTTTTCTTGTCTATTTAAGGATGGGTATAAATGTCATTTACTCTCCATTGCAGTGCATTTCTATCTAAGTTTTTTCAAACCAAACAATTGTACTCTTGCTTCTTTTCATGCCATACCAAATATAATTATAAAAATTCTATTCCTTTCCATTCTTATTCTCATTTTCTTTTATACAGATTTTGCATACCAAGCCCTAAATGATTTAGCACTGAGTTCAAAAATAACCTTAAAGATAATTTAGCATTGACAAGCCGCACGGAAGTTTCAATATAGGAAATGTATCTATTAAAATTGATATTACAAAGCCTACAGAAAAATGGGAAAATTTTCCACTTTAATGTAAGACTATAAGGAACAAAAACTTCAAATTTCACACTTTGCTTGGAAATCCACTTGCAGTTACAAGACAAGATGAACAAAAGCAACCTCAAATCTCTGACATGCTGTAATTGGTCATTCTTTAACATCAGTGACGCCTTCTGGAGATATCTGAAACCTTGCTTCAGCTTCAGCCAAACAAGGAGAACTTATTACTTTACAGATGCGTTCTTCCCCTCTTCCTTTCCGAAGAGCTAGCCTGTGACAAGTAATTAACATCAAGACTCCAGACAAAAGTTAGAACAAGAATTAATTAGGAACGCAAGCAGCACTTCATGTTTTGAAGTGTGAACCTTGTTGTTGTTGCATGAGCCATAATGTTGCCACCAATAGGCTTTATCTGAGGTCCAGCAAAGAGTGCAGAACCATCTACTTGTGAAACTACTTGGTTTGTTATCACAACAGCCACACCAAACTACAGTAAGAACACAAACAAATTATCAGCCTCAAAGTAAAATTATGTGTCGCGTGTGGAAGAAACAAAGTAACTTTTTTATTAATAAAAGTCACCAATATCATCTATTATCTGCGAACCTAAGCCAGAATTTTGAACTAGTTTAACCTAGAAGATTAGCTGAAGTGGAACTAAGCCATGAACAAGTTACCTCATCTGCTAACTTCTGAAGACTTCGAAGGAACTTTGCTAGATGCATTTGACGGGCAGAAAGCTCCCCCCTTCCCGAAAAATCTGTCCTATAGAGAGCAGTAGCACTGTCTACTATCATCAGAGCGAACCTATTGATACAATACCACCAAAAGTTAAGCCTTAGAAGCAAATCAATTGTTTACCCAAAATAAGTGAGAGAGTAATTGTTCAATTCTGACACCCAGAATACAATAGATATGTTGAAATTTTATGATTGAGTGACTTGCATGGTGTTTTCTTACAAATGAACCAGTTGGACGGGTTTTAAAAAATCTGATTGTCTCCAAATTTCTAAAGAAACAGAAAGCAGTATATATTATGAGAAAAACAATAATATGCTAAAAGCATGCAGTTAGATACAGAAATGCAGCAACAATAAGTGTTTGTTCACTCTACCAAACAGCACTGATCAAGATAAATCTTAATTACTACATTTCATTCAGTATAACATATGTACTTCAGCATAACATGTTACTAAAAGACAATATCTGGAATTTGGCTTAATACAAGTGAAAACATTGAGCAAAAGTATCATCACAGGCCACACCTTGTTTCTACCATCATTGAAGCTGCTTCGAGCAGAAGCCGTGATTGATGATCAGTATTATATGCTCTAGCATAGGCAACATTTTCCAATACATCAGCTCCATTTAGTCCAAACCTGTATCATTTGGCATCAATGCAAAGTCAATATTGAATTCACTCTTCATGGAATAGATATTATTAAGAAATTGCTATACCTGTCAGCGATCTGTAAGAGTCGTTGTGGTCTAAACGTACCCTCTGCATCAATGTACATTGCTTTACCCTCACCACCCCCTTGATCAAGTGGCAACTAAAATGTCAACCAAAAAATATATATATAATATTAGGTAACGCAATGACTGAATCACATTGCTAATTTTCACACGCTATTTTACATTGTAATATTTAATTCCCTCTAGTTCCAAAAAAAAAAAAAAGTTAAGTAGCGCTGTCTATCTGTGTCCTACTGAAGTACATTAAATTACCGCTTAACAAAAAGCACTTGCATAGCAGGTAATTATATCACAATGGGAAAAATACTTACTTGGCAAGTGACGCACAGAGTGTGACACAACTGAGTCTTTCCAGAACGAAATTCACCATATAGCTCAGTGATAGATCCTGTCTCAATTCCTCCTGGAAGAAGCCGCAACATAAGGTTATGACACTTCAACAATGAAAAACATGAAATTTTCAGTAAATAAGCGCAGCTGATCATGAATCAATTCAATATTCTAGGCATTTATGGGTCTTTGTCCTACCTTCCAATATCTTGTCGAGCTCTCTTGATCCTGATGTTATTTGAATAATTTCAAGCCGCTGGGCATGGAGTTGGCTAGCACTAGTAAAACCCAAAGGCACCAGTTTAGAAGCTGTCAATAAACAAGAGAGAACAGACATCACAGACTCAATATACTTTCTCATGTAAGGGCCCACGCTCTCAAAGAATTAAGAAAGGAAAACAATTGGGGAATGCATGCCTGCTTCAATGATCTTATCAACTTTAGCGTCACTGATTCCTTTAATCTGCAAAAGGTCCTTCCTAGGAGAAAAAGCCACAGATTCCACCGTGCAAAGACCCGCATCTTTAAGCTTCTTAATGTCAACGGCAGCTATTCCTGATGCCTGAGATCATGGTTAAAAGGAAAACGGTAAAACGAGATAAGACCAATATGATAATACAAGGATTTTTACTATTCACTGATGAGTAAATGAAAGGGAGAATGACAATCCAATTGCGCTCCAGGCAACAGAGAGAGTATATTAGGGTTGTTCCACGTGAAGAACGGGATGAAAAAAGCAAACCCACATCAATAATAGATTCTCGACCAGCAATTATATACAGGAAAAAGGGAAATTCGCCCATTTCTTTCTACAATCCCTTTCAAAGATCTTGGGTTTTCAATGTCCAAAACCCATTTCCTTGATAGAAACTTCAGCAAGAAATTAGAAGAAATCAGACGTTGTAATCAGAAAAAGAAAGAACTTTTCGAAAACCCCAGGAAAGCAAACAAGGAACCCAAAAGCTGGTAACAAAGGCACCCAATCTACCAAAGGCTCTCATGTGGGCATCATTATTAGTTGGGAATTGAGGACCCATATATAGGTAAAAGGTCTTAATTATTTGAACGAAAGCAAAAAATTATTAGGTTCCGAATGTACCGATCACCTGAAGCTGTTCGACAGGGAAAGGGCCGTGTTGTATATCTTCAGCATCTTCCTGCTGTTGGACTATCTTCTGTTGCCTTTGCTGCTCCATTTCTGCCAAAAGTTTAACTTTTTCTGAGCTCTCTAGAGAGAGAAACACAAAGAAGGAGCAAAGACGAGAGAAGGTGAGTGAGAGAAGAAGGGGAAGCTCACGATCTGTGCGAAGACGAAGGAGTGAAGAGACTAGGATCGAAAAATGGAGGGAAGAATAGGGAAAATGGGGTATTTTGAAAAGCACTCAGCAGGCGCCAAAACATTTGCGATTCAGTTCAAGAAAGCTTACTGAAGAAGATTGTGAACCGAATGATTCACATCCGCGTATTTCAGCCCAAACAGTAACCTACACTATATAATATCGGCTTGAATTGGCCCAACCAAGGCCTTTTTGTTTACCATGTTTTTTATCACTCAACTTAGGCAAACGAATATAATTGCACAGCAATTAAACTTGTTCATAGTTTAAATTTTAAATTTTGTCCGATGAGTTCAAATCAAAAGAAATAAAGTTTGAACTAAAAGAATTTGATTGAAATAGTCAAATTTATAAAACGAGTTGGGATTGTATTTTTTTAAAAATTCAATCTAATTCTAAAATATTTGAATAAATATTAAAATAAAATAATATAATATAATATTTTAATAAATAAATAAAAATTAATATCTCTTATTTAAAAATTTTATATTAACATAATAATTTATTTATATTTATAATTTTTATATATATAGTCTTACAAATAATAATAATATTATTATTAATTAATTATGTTATTTATTTTAAATTTTAAATAATCGATTGACTTTATTATAATTTTAAAATGTTCGATTGATTTAATAAATTTAGTCTAAAAATTTATAAATATAAATATAAATTTAAAAACTCAATCGAAATGGGAGCTTAAACTTTTTTAAAATCAAAATTTAAACTTAACTTCCAAGGCAGCTCCATCATCGTATCTAACTGCAATGTACTGTTGCTCTGACTCCACACACAGATTAATTCATCTATTTTTATGAACACAATTCCACTTTAAGCAAAAATTTTTCAAAATTAGGATGTCCAAGTTCAGTGGACCAATTTAATTGGGTATAGACAATTGTATATTGTTTAATCATTTTAATCAATAATGATAACTTCTATGTGTAGGATAGTATTCACCTCCTGAATAAAATCCATGATTAGAGACATTGTCATCTGGAGCAACGCTTTATTCATTCTTATAAAAATGCTCCCAAATAGATTTAATCCTAATCCACTATATTGTTGGGTTTATATTATAGTCATGCAACGATATGTATTAATTTAATAACATCATTTAAAGGTTTGTATTTAAAATTTAAAAACTATAATTAGTAATTATATGAAAAAAAAAACATTATTTTAGCATCTAATTTATAACTAAATTATTCTTTAAGTCATTCACTTATTTTATTATCTAAAATAAAAATTACTATTTTTTATCTTTCAATTTTAAGATCGCTATTATATACAATCTTTTAAATTAAATTTATTCAACTCACATAAAATAATCAAAAGTAATAATTTTCAATCAATAAAAAACATCTTAGGTTATAAAATGAGTACAAAATTAAAATAACAATTCAATGCTATATTAGAGACTAAAATAATATTTTCCTCATAATTTATTAAAGTTTTATCTCACCATTACAAATGATTTAAAAGTTTGATCTAAAGATTACTGTCTAAATAATAACACCTATTATTAATATACTCAACACAAGGGATCCATTTGGCAATAGGTTGGCAAATAAGAGCTAGGTGCTTCACATTTATATTTTTAAGGTTAAAATAGTATTGCAATCTTTAAATTTTATTTATTATCTTAATTTGTTTCTTTAAATTTAAAATATTTTTAAATAGTTCCTTACATTATAAGTGTCTCGAATTCATCTTGTTAGCATTGCGTATGAAAAGCATATGAGATAAGTTTAAAATTTAATTAATTATTTTAAAACACTAAAAACTTAAAATTAATTCTCTTCTTTATTCTCTTTATTTCTCTTATATTCTTTCAATATTGTGGACATGATTTGTTATCAATTCAAATTTTCGAATCTGAGAAAAAAAAAAAAAACTTAAAGTATGATGTGTAATAAATGTTAAGAGATAAAATAACGAAGATGATTCTTTTATGAGTATCCTCATTTGGTAGATGATAACCATGGCAAGGAAATAATTAAGTGGAATTGAAAAAAGGTAAAAAAAAAATGATAAATAAGAAAACAAAATAAAAAGGAAAAATTAGTCAAATGTAACGTAATAGCATATATTTTAATTTTTCAACTTTATTTATTATTTGTAAATAGTTATTAAATTTATAATATTTTACATTATTTCAATAACAATAATAATAGTGGTGCGGCAACAATAACAAATACATATAGTAATAATGATAGTAAACAAGACGGCAATAATTATAAAAGTGTTGGTTTAAGTAGGGCAAAAATAGTAATAGTAATGGTAAAAATTATAGTGATAATACAAATAAAAGTAATATATTTGGTGGAATCCACTAAAATGAGAATAATACAATAATAGTACAATATAAAGGAGTCACGTGTAATATTTATCTTATATATGTAAAAATAAAATTTTGTTCGTATTATGGCTTTAGTAAACAAAGAACCGCTAAAGTATATATGCAACTTGATTGTTGACCTCTCAAAAGAATGTAGTTGAGTGAAGAAGGCATGCTCTAACAAATTAGAAATTCAAAATGAAAAAGGTATCAAACTCATACTACTTTATATTGACTTCAACTTACAGATAAAGATATCAAAATATAAATAGTGATGCTATATTGCTATTCCCAAATACTACTAAGTCGTAAATACCCCAGGAAATTGCTGCTAAATATTTGTGTCACTCTCGGTTTACTACTGAATACAACTTACAGTGACAATAAAAATAATAATTAAAAAATATATATTTTTAGTCTTTCATTTATTATAAAAATTATTATTTTAATTTAGTATTTATTAAAATGTTTAAAATAATGTGGTCATTTATTTTATATAAAATTATTAAATTTAGTATCTTTATTAAATATTAAACTCTAAATATAAAATTAATTTTTTTTTAAACAATATGAATAAGTGTTTAATTATTTTTAGTATTTTAATAAGTAAAAAATTAAAATAATAATTTTATTGATGATGAATTATCATAAAACTTTATAACTGGACTAATAAGAAGACTTGATAACTTTAAATGAACGACTCCACCAACTATCGTTAGTAGTCATCCACCTCGTCTCCTCGTCTTCTTTTATAAATTGGACTAAAGGCAAAAAGGTTAACCCAGTAAGTGGTACCTATAGAGCTTCTTCTCAGCTAAGTCAGATTGACTGGAAATGTGCTATGTGATAAGAAACGATAAAGTACCTTTTTAAAAAGGCCGTGAAGCCATGCAAATAATGCCAGCCGAATGTCACGTAATGTTCCAACTTGTGTAGGAGGGCCTACTTTATAATTCAATCGAGTTGACAGACGTATGGTCACCGGAATTTGTATAATGGTTGGTACCACATTATGTCCTATTAAAGATCGAAATTTTTCATTGGTCACATGTAATCCAAACTATAACACCCAATATAATCTTTTCTAAATTTCACCCTTAAAATATAATCTTTAGTTATAGTTTCAATTTTACCCTTAATTTTTTATTTTTTATGAATTAAAAAAATTGAAATTCATCTATTAGTCAGTTGAAATCTTAAGTTTGACATACACAGCATAATATCTTCTTCCCCTAAGCAAAACTCTTAATTTTGCCTCTAATTTTGTCCAAACGCCCAATTTCTATACAGAATCTATAATTCAATCACAAGAGTTTGAAGATTCAGTTTTCTAAAGATCAAATTCAATCAAATTAGGACATTTCAAGAATGAAATTTGGGAGAATTTAAAGAATTTTTGAATCATGTGTCACGTATACGCTATTGTTTATTTAAAAAGTTACAGATTCATACCACAGCATCAATGTACTAGCGAATTAAACCTCAAATCCCTTGATTGCAAGTATTCAAATCATAAGAAATAAAAATCCAGCCATACTATACAGAACTACATTACAACTGACCCTTAATTGTACATTAGCTTTATCTGATATTATTTGTTTAAATCATACAAATAATTGAGAAATAAGTCATTAATAATTAATATAAATGTAAGATCTGAGAATTAATTATTATGGTTTAAAGTATTATATTCTTCTCATCTAAAAACACTTCTCTATGGCTCGATTAACTTTCATTAATTAAACTTTAGTGCTCAATTGGTTGCATATATCATCCTCCCAACTGGACATGAATTTGGTACTATTAAATTCAAAATATAAGAGAGAGAGAGAGAGAGAGAGAGAGATATATATATATATATATATATATGAGTGACAACTCTCAGTAATTAGTAAAGAATAATTATTATTTTGGTCATTGTGATTATTAATTTAGTCATTGAAAATTTATTTACATTAATTTAAATTCAATATTTTTTATATATAATATTTGTCCTAATTTGATATTAAATTAATGACAGTAAACTTGTTAAAAAAAAACTAATGTCATTAAAAATATAGTTAGAGATCAAGTTAATAAATTTCTCTATAATTAAATATCATGAATATCAGAGTCGAACTTGATTCCAATTCTCCAAAATCAAAATGATTGGGACATGTAAAAGAAGAAAATATTTGTTAAACCTCTCGAGTACTTAAGCTTTGATAATATTTTATATATATTAGAATAAATAAATAATTTTTATCTACATTTTAAGACACAACTTAATTATAATTAAAAATATATTGCGTGTTTTTTATTACAAAATAAGTTAACATACATGACAAAATCGAAATAACAATAATATTAAGTACACGTAAAAATAGAAAAAAAAAAAACTAAAAACTTGTTGCTAGAAAACTGTAGGACCTGGAAATGGACTAAGCTTGATTCCTCACCGACACCAGTTTAATTAGCCTAATCAAATCATTACCAATAGTCAACTACAATTTATTTGCATGTGACACACAGGGGTCCACATAGCATCACCATTCACGAGAAAGATAATTCAACAGATTATCACAGAAGAGTATTTGAAATTTTATTTTATTTTATCTAAAGTTCATAGGAATGTTTTGTTACAATTTAAAATTGATTGTATAACTAGATTTTAATTTATAATATAAAATGTATTTATTTTTTTTAATATGTGAAAATTTAATAATTTAAATGACTTTTCTGATTGTTGTATCACTTTTCTTATGTGCTTCGAATTTCTATGTACGTGTATAAAAGATGAATAAAAAATGATTTATATCCACCATATATTTTTATATTTTATAATTTAAAAATTTAAAATAAAATATTATAAATTAATTATTTGAGTAAATTACCTCTCTTACATTTTATAATTACGGGCTTTTTTTCTATATTCAAAACATAGATAGACGTCACTTGAAATACAAATTAAGTTTCGTTATACTTTAATCCAATTTTAAATTTTCTTAACTAAAATATCCTCAATTAATTGAAATACATAGTTTTCAACGAAAATATATTTATATATTTTTTATATAAGATACTTTACTTCAAAATTTAAATGAAGATCAAAATATATATTATAATTAAAAGTATATATGATGTCTAATAATTATTTCCAATATATCGAAACATGTCAAAGAAACTAAAATAAAATAGATTTTTTATTTTAAAAAGTTTTATATTTTATATGTATGCACTAAAATATTTTATACAATAATTTATATTTATTGCTTTCAACACAAGGATCAACTTGTGTTGGATGGATTACTTTAAAATTCAATTGAATTGTGCATTTAGATTGAAGCTATAAATTTAATTTGGGATCATCCTTATTTGCAAATTTGATTTTCGCTAACAGTGAGTTTACATTATAGTAATTTATGTTAAAAAACTTTTTATTTGAAATGTGAGCTTTACTTGATACAAAAGTAATCAATTTTAAATTTATATAAACTATTGTCTCATTTGATTATTAGAATTGATATAATAGAAATGAAAATAAAAATAAGAATAATAATGAGAATATTAAAATGTTTGATTAGAAAAGGATGAGAATAAACATATTTATCTTTATTTTGTTTGGTTAGTAGGTTACGCATGAGAATTAATTAATTAGTGTGCATATTTTACCATATTATTCCTTATTATAAAACTAAAAAAAAAAAACCGAACATATCTTCAAATTATTAATTAATAACGTAATTATATATTAATATATATATATAATTAATAATATAATAATTTTAATAATTAATATAATAATATATCTTTAATAAATTAATAATAATTAATACTAAAAAATAATAATAAATTAAAAACAATAATTTAATAATAAATAATAATAAATTAAAGTTTTAATGTAACACAGGGATATATGAGGGAGAATAGGTTTTTAAAAAAATGTTAATGAAGATTCAATTTGTCAATCAAATATAAAAATGAGAGTGTCTCTCATTTCTCAACCTTAATTCTAACAACCAAACAGATCTTATGGTTTAAAAAATAAAACTGATTTTGAAAGAAAATATAGCTTTAACCAAATGGAATTATTATAGGACAAAGTTCAATTTTAGCGTGCAAAGCCCTATTGTGTTGTACTAGGTGTAATTTTATTTTGACTTTGACATCTTCTATGTAAAAATTTATAATGAAGTTGTTAAGTTCAATCCATTAACATGTTGCCATCTTATGATATTATTTCATGATCAAGTGTATGAAATCCGTTTAATCTTGTCATGTATTTTAATTTTCTTGTAAAATATTAATTTCAAACGCATTGAAGATCAATTTTGTTTTTTTCACTCAATTGCGATTTAAACTCATGCACATGGTACAACCTTCTCAAAATTTTGCTCTTAAAATTGAATCCTTAGTTATATACATTCACAAATTTTACCATGAAATTCTCAATTTTCTATGAAAAATAAAAATATGAAATTCATCGGTGAGCCATTAATTTAGATCTAATTATGTTTGACATAAACAATATAATATCTTCTTTCAATTTTGCCCCAAGCAAAACTCTTAATTTGACTTAAAATTTTGTCCAAACGCCCAATTTTTATATAAAATCTCTAATTCAGTTTGAAGAGTTTGAATATCAGCTGTAGATCAAATTCAGTCAAATTATGACATTTGTAAGTATAAAATTTAGAAAAATTTGAAAAATTTATGAATGAGTGTCATGCCTGCGCTCATTTTTCTTAAAATGTTAACAAAAGAATATCACAAAAGTATCAATATATGTATTAACAATTTAAACCTCAGACTCTTTAAATGCAGATTTTAAAAATCACTTTATGTTAACATAAAAGAAGAAAATAAATCTTAAACTCCTCTAGTATTCAAGAATGTTATACTAATTTATTTATACTATGGTAAATAAATAATTTTTATTTGAAATTTAATACAAATTTAATTATAATTTAAAAGTATATTGCATGACTTTAATTAAAAATAAGTTAAATTACATGACAAAATATAAATAACAATAATATTATGAACTCAAAGAAATCAACTTACAAAATAAAGAAAAGAATTAATAAAATCTCTTTGCTAGGAAATCGTAGAATTAGACAATGGACCATTTTGAATTTCTCACCGACACCAGCTTAATTAGCCTAATCAAATCCATTCACAGTGAGACCAGTCTTTAAATGCATTAGTCATCTCCATTGTATTTGTATGTGACACACAGGGGTCCACAAAGCATCATCATTGCCGAGAAAGGAAATTTAAGTGGCAATTAAAGAAGAGGATTTGGCAATTTAATAATTGAAGCATGTAAGCTGTTGAATTACATATTATACGTTCATGAACTTAGAATCCAGATACACCTGGGGGCCAATATGGTTCTTTCTTCTTTCCTTCTTTAATTTGTAGTTTAATGGAGGCACTAATGTTTGCCCTTTTATTTATGTTGCAAGAGTCACAGACAAACACGTAAAGACACAATATTATGCAAATACAATCACAGTGCTCATCTTTTTGTCTTAAGATCAACTTAATCCTTAAAAATAAAAATTATTAAAACATGACTCCTCCCTCCTTTTGCAAGCAATAGAGAACTTTTAGTTTTTGAACAGTTTTATTTTTGAAAGATTATTCAAATACTTTCATTTCTAGAGAACCAAATTGATCTTAAGACAAATAGTGAGCCAGTGAAATTAAATTTTGTTCCAGAAAATATAGAGTTATATATAGGAGGGGTGAAGTGGTGGTAGAGAAGTATGGAGTCAGTTGAGGCCAGAGATGAAGGTGACACCAGTGGAGGGAAGCCATGAAGTTCCAGCAATGAAGGAGGCGACAGTGAATTTGACAGCCTCATCGGCTGCAATAACGTGAAAGCCAGGCCAGTTCACTCTATTGGAAGTGCCAGCACCAGGCCCTTCATTGGCATACTCTGCAAAATACACAGTCCTCAGCACTGATCTTCCATAACCAGGCCATTCAATCCATCCCCTACCTGCAACAATCCCAAATCCATAACTTCTGTCAAATCATCACATCCACTCCCTCTGCCATTTTAAAAAATATATTCTTCAAATGTTCTATCAAGAATTGCAGTCCAGATCCCATGCATTTAACTTGCATAAATGCAAAGGATTTTACGCCAAGAATTGATATTCTTGAATGATTTTTATATTGTCAAAATTATTGCACTATAAAGTAACATAGCATGAATTGGAGCACAAAAATCTTGAATATATATATTTGGTATATTGTAAATAACCTTTTTAACTTCTCAAAATTATAAATTTAATTCTTTAGCTTTTTAGATTTGAAGAAATAAGCCATTATATCTATTGGTTTCTCAAAATGGTTAATTCAAGTCTCACATCAAACTGTTGTAAATGGGATGGTAAAATTTCGTTTGTCTACTATACTAGCACAGGTATAACTAGACAGTTACAGTTAATATCTTGAAAAGAAAGTATAAGAAAAGAAAAAGTAAGAACATAAGAAAACAAAAAGTGAATTAAAAAAAAAGAAAATAAAATTTATGCACATTTTCATTTCACAAATCCACGTTTATTGACTAGAGTTAATCTAATAACATAGAATTGCAGATATATTAAATTAAAACAAGAACATAAGTAATCTAAAAAAAGAAGAAATACTGGGAAACAAAAGTGAAGTACCTGAAATAGCATTATCAATGGTGGACTGCATGACGACTGACCTAGAGTACTGCTTCCAAGGCCTCCCAAGGTACGAACTGTAAGAGTGCTTGACAGGAGAGAAATCAGAGGCAGGCACGACGGCACACTTGTGAACGGAGAAGCCGGTGTTTTGACCGGGGTCGGTCCTGCCGTTCGCAAGAACGACGTTGTAGCCTCCGGAGCGTGGGCGACGAAGTAGGAGATTGCAGCTCTGGAAAACGGCGGCGGCGTTGCCGAAGATGAAGTCGATGGTGCCGTAGATGTCACACTCGCGGTAGAACTGGCGGAGCGCGTGGGCGTAGAGGGTGTCTTGGTATCCCGCTATGCTGCATCGGTACAGGACGGAGCGGTCAGATGCGATGTTCAGAGCCACCGCCTGTTGGCCTCTGGGCCCTGCGTTGTTGTGGAACCCGATGTCTCTTGCAATGAATCCATCGCCGTCGATTGCTACAACCAAAGTTACAACCTAATCGTCATCTCACTTCATTCTGCCTTAATTAATCGAGTCTTTTTTCTTTCCGCTATAAAATATTGATGGAATTTATTACAAACTTGGTTTTTGATCATGAAGGTTTTTTTCTATTATTTTGATAAAAGTGATTTTGTATTATCATAATTTCTGTTTTGAAAATTTTATTTCAAAAAATAAATTTTTCTATACTAATGTAATTTATTTAGCATATATAAATAAATTTTAAAAGTAAAATTTTTTAACTTATGTATAAATAAATTTTTGAAGGAAAAATGTAACTTTATAAAAAACATTTAACATTAAACTAAATAAAATGACTTTTCAAATTAAACATACACTTAATTACATACATACTTGTTAATTATCATTTCACATTTTGTCTTAAAAAGACTACTACATTTTACGTATGGACTCGTTCAATTTAATTTTAAAATAATTTTATATATCATAATTATATTAAAAAATTAATTAGCAAAAGCCTGAAAAAAACTATACACTTAATTTTTAAAAATTATATAATCATACATAAATCATCTAAAATCTTAATGAAGAATGGAAGTCATTTTTGTCTTCAGCTAAAGGCTAGGACATTTTGCTATCAACTTGTTCATTATCATTATTTAATGATATCTATAGTCGTTAACTTGTTTGTTCTGAAATTTTTTAAATATTATATATAAACTTTTTCTTAAAAAAGGAAAAAGAGTAAGTTTTTCTTTCTTATTTCGGAGTTTGAGAGAAGAAAAGAGGGAAAAGAGGGAAGAACTAACTGAAAGTGGCGGAGCCAGACAGAGAAGCGCCCTTGGAATTACTGCCATCACCAACAATGATTGTCGAATATTTGCCATCTCCTATCAAGGTGATACCATCCTTACTGGTTCGAATCTTCTCCTTATAAACACCTTCCTTCACATAAATCACGAACCTTTTTCCCGAAGCAGCCTCAATGGCTTCAGAAACTGTCTTGTAGTTCCCAGACCCGTCCTGTGCAACTATCACATTTGCTTTTACAGTGCTTCCCTCAACTAGTTTTCGCTCTTTGGCCGATACCCACCTGGGAAATTCTGTTTCCGTTTCATTCCCCTCAGTGCCGAGCAGGCGACGACGTCTTTTGGTGGTGGTCTTTGACGTGCCTGTGATTCGGTTAACGAGAGATAGTGGGTTACTTCCCAGTTCAGAGAGATAGTCCATCTTCTTAGAGACCCTTCTTCCTATGAGGTCGCTTGCAGAGGAATCGGCGTAGTCTTTACAAGATTGTAGGAATGTCAAAGAAGCACTAAGCCATGTTTGGATGTCGTGCTTGTTTCTTCCTGGGGATTTCAGGGCCTTCAGGGACTGCTCCAGCCTCTTCACTGACATGCTCAACAGTTCCTGGCAATAGCCTGCGGGTTCGTATACAAAGTGATTTGGGTCAGGGAATTTCGGGGGCAAATGAAAATGACAATTACTTTTTTTTTTTTTTTTTTTAAATTTGGTGTCTTAAATATATGTTAGTTTTGTTATATATTTTCTTTTAATTGAAGTAGTTTCTCTAGTAGGGGAAAAACCTTAAAAGTTGTCAAACTCCAAATGTCTATATTTTCTAATCTTGAAACAATGTTTTGTATAAGAATTATACATTTTAGTGCGTCGCATATGCATATGCATATACATAATTAACTAGTTCCAGCCATAAAATATATTTCAATGATCATAGAAGTGGTGAGTGGACCTAATACTATATGTATAACAAAATCACGGGCTTAATAGCCATAAGGCCTAACAGCTGACCAACCACATATCGTTAGCATAAGATTCTCTAACTCATACAATAAAAATTGTTGCTGTAGCAAGTGAAAAAAAAAAAAAATATATATATATATATATATATATAGAGAGAGAGAGAGAGAGAGAGAGAGAGAGAGAGTACCTGTGACAGTAGATTTGGGATGTTGAGCTTCAAATTCTGCAAAATATGAAGCCGGGAGACTGGTTTCAAACAAGGTTTTGTTAACGAGAGTTGAAATGATATCAACACTCTGATTCCCTAATGATCCCATTTCCCTCAAGGTTTCATCACACAGATTAGGATATCTGGTGTGGCTGCATTCATAGTGGAAGTGCTGTGCTGGGTAGCCATCCATGGCAGCCTCTCCTAGCGCGGGTAATATTGCCCCCCATGTTACCCATCCTAACACAAAAGCTCTCACCAATTCTTGTGTTCTCATGGTTCTTATTTTATATATCCTAAGAATCCCAAGAATGATGAAATGGAGAGCAGGGGGGGTTTGATATTTATAATGTGAGAATTGAGCTATGTTTTAACGGGTAGAGATTCTCAGGTAAATTGATATAGATGAAATATGGATGAGTTTTATTAATCATAAATAACATGTAAAGTTAGATATGGTCCATTAAAAAGTATATTTAAATTTTCTGTGCAGTTTAGACTATTACGTTTGTGGATTCCACTTGTATAAATGACTGATTAAAAAAAATTCCTGTGGAGGCCTTAATCATGGGTGACAAATATTACTTGATGAGCTGTATGATGAGGACAAAATTATATTGATATTTTGAGTCAATTATACTCATCTTTATTTAGTTTTGTGGAAATTATACGAACTTTCCCCCTCCATTTTCAAAATAGATGCTTTTCTTATTTGAAACGGAAAGTCACACTACAATTTGATACAGTTTTAAATTTTCTTTTGTCAAAATGCCTTCCCTTATCTTGATTACATGTAATTTTTAACCCACTTTCCAATTCACCAACTTCAGAGAATAGATCTGATTGTAGGAAAATCTATTATACTCAGGGCCAAAACTATACTTAAAATTAATCACTAACCTTAAGGAATTGATTCAATATAACCTAAGTCTAAACAAGTACATTAAAGTATTATCTAATGTGTGAGATTTTGGATTTGTAACAATTAACTATGAGCTAATCAATTTACATAAAAGAGGCTACAAGAGAATAATTTTAAATTTTTAGTCTTTTATTACTGGAAGGCATGTGCCACACTAACTGTTGGTTTATAGATGATAATGGATTAAAGCTTTGTTTTGTTTTTTTTGAACGGATTAAAGCTTTGTTAGAAACATAATTTATACATTTTTATTTTTACTTGCTTATTTGGATATAATTCAATGTAGAACAATATATTAATTTAGATAACATGACCTATTATTGCTAAAAAATTGATATATATATATATATATATATATATATACACACACACATATTTAAGTGAAGTGAGGATATTTTAGTAAAAAAATTAAAATTAGACTTAAATATATACTTTAAAATAGAGATGTTCATAAACTGAAAAAAAAAAAAAAAAAAAGAGAAAGGAGTCAGATTTACTTTAATATTTTTAATGTCTCATTTATAATGGAATATTTTCTTAAAGAGCATAGCATGTTGCACAGAGGTGAAGAATACCTCTTTTGTGTTAGTTTGGTGGTCTATTCTCTGACATGACAAAGAGGTGGCGTTCAGTTGTCCATTTCATTGCTTTCACGAAGCCACTCCAAATTCTTCTCTTGTGGGTCTCATAATCCACATGCACTCTTGACCTTTAAGAGCACAACTATATATTTATAATTGCATGGGTCGTATAATTTGTTGTACGATTTTGCTCATACGGATTTGAGTCTATCAGTATAGGATAAGGGACATGATAATAATACACCGTTTCTTTTTCTATTAATGCTCCTAGTTCTAGCTAAACATATAACTTTTCGCACTGCCTGTTTTTATAGATATCTTACATAAACATAGGCCAAAAAAAAAAATGAATTGCCTTTTTCTGTTGCTGATATGAGTCAATAGTGTGGAAAAAGTGCTGGGCAGAGGGTAAGGATTGATCTTAAAGTTTATTGTTTGATTCAAGTCTAACTAGAGAATCTGGAATATAAATAAAAATATCCATTTAAGATACCAGAAAAATATGTTCTCTCTCTCTCTCTCTCTATATATATGCATTACTCTCAAACCACCCAAAAGAACTTCTCAAAAAATTGCCATTAAATTTATAAATATTGTATGAGTAAGAATACTTCACAACTTCTATAAATATTAGTCAAGTTGTGATGCCAATGCATGCCATAACTTTGAGGTTCATATATACTTCTTTTGCTGGAGCTGACAAACATTAATTGAAACACATAAGTGAAGTGAGATTTATTGTATATTGGACCACGATGTTTCATCAAATTGCAATGAAGTGGCGTTCGATCGGGCTAGTTTAATTATGTAAACTAATTCTTCTCTATAATCTGATCGAATGTAATCGATATGGACAAAGAGATTTGGCTTAGTTAATTTCGAGAAATTGTTGGCTTCGTAGAAACTGCATTCTTTTTAGCTTTAATACCCTCTTCCTTCTTGTTTTACATAGCAATCTATAGAAGTTTATATAAGTGCGTGTTTGTGATCTCACTCCGTTAAGACTCACTTATTAGCTGCAATGGTGGGCAGAAAACGGAGTATCCCACGATTGAACGAGAAAATGATCACAAATGCATGATTAAATATTCTGAATTATCACTATTCTGTAGGGAAGGCTCGCAGACTCAGATAGATAAGGATGAGCAGGAAGAAAGAAAGAAAAGAAAGAGAAGAGGAGGTAACCAGTTTAGTGCAACATGCAAGTTAGTGGAACTCGTGCTTTCATCATTTACTTCTGTAGTGGAGTTAAAAGACACTTTGATGAGTGACTTGTCATCGTTGCTTGCAATATTGTGCTCATTGGCCCAGAAGGTGTTCCCACCAGTAGCCATGGGTTGCAATCTGTGTTTTCGAGCACCATATGCATGTTCATTTTCATATAATTATATAAGGCTTCTATAATGTCGATATAAAAAGATGACTAAAGATTCAATTATTAGAAACACGTATTAAATTATTAAGAATAATCTAGTAGTAAAAACAAACATATATTGCATGGTAGGTGTGCGATGTACGCATTCAAATTTTAATTATGCTATTTTACAGATTACAAATTATATATATTTTTAATGTTTCTGGTCCCAGAGTTGAGAAGTTAAGTTTAACTAAACTGAGAAAATAAATTAATTGAAGTAGTCTTCATCGACTGTATGATGAAAGTTAATAAGTAATTTTGAATTTGATTAAAAAATTAGACTTGGTTTATAGATTAAATTAAAGCTTAATCAATATATTAAATTTTTTTATTTAAATCAAAACCAGTTTTAAAATTTAATGCTTCGCACTTTAATTTTTTTATTATTTATATATAAATATATTATATTCAAATGTAATTTTATTAAAGATTATCGTTAAAAATTTAATGATTTGTTAAAACATTGTGATATGTATTTTTAATTTTTTTTTTTATACACATACACACATATGGTTGGTAATTTATTTTTTCAGGTTAATTCTACAAGTAAATTTACATACCTTATATTTATGTTATCGCTTGCGAATCGCAAGAGATGGACCTGTATGATTTTAATATTTAATCAAGGCTCATGCTTATAAATGGGCTCGACACTTTTTTGAGGAAAAAATATAATTTTTGTCCTTCATTTTTAATCTTAAAATTAATTTAATTTTTTAAAATAGCAAGTACTAAAATATTTTTTAAAAAATGAAATCCTTCATAAAATAATAATCTTATAAAAATTAATTTGATCTTTAAATAGAATTAAATTAATTTATTTTTTATTTTAAAAAATAAAATCAAAATAATATTTTAATAACATATAAAAACTAAAATTATATATTTTTTCTTTTCACACTGGCCAATAATTACACTAAAGAGGAGTCAAAGTGGGTAAGGCCTACAGGATCAACATGACAACATGACGTACAAAATCAGGAACTAGCCACCAAAAGAATTAAATTTTTTTGTCGAAGCTGCCTGAAGTAGAGATCAGTTCAATCACAATGCAGTTTCAGAACATTTCTTGGACAGTTGACGCTGTCCCAAATAAGGAAATGTGAACTTTTATGAAGCGATGGAAATTTTTCTACAGATTTTTTTAAGTTGGTGTTAAAACAATCGACCAATTATTATATTTTTAGAGTTCAAATAAATTTTATTTAAATTAATATAATAAGTATACTTTTTTCGAAGTAAATATAATAAGTATACTATTTTTTAATAATAGTATGAACTTGTATAGTTATAAAAGATGATTATATAATTCTTTAATTTAATTATATACTTACTATACACTTATTTTATGTTAATTGAAAAATTTTATAAATATATATATAATTGTATATAAATCTAATTATTTTTATTATTGAGACTGATTAACATTGAGTATAATGATGACATTTAATTCCATGGTATCTTAATTTTCTTAATCCTTAATGGATTTATATAATATTTGTTATTAAATTTAAAGTTTTTATGATATATATTATAATAAAATATTTTAATGTCAAATATTCTATGAATAAGGTTCTTTAAATTTAACTCTTATTTACCTTTTCTCTGATTTTCCATGAGTCGTGCATTCCCACCTTGCCGCCGACTCGTCTCACTGAAATCTGCTTTTGTTATCCCATCTTATCATTCCATGTACAGTTTTGACAGTCTATATTAAAGTAGTTGTACAAATATAATAGTTTATATTTAAAATTTAAGAATCAAAATCCCTTAATTTTGGAATATTGAAATCCAAAATATTTATTGGAAACGAAGAGGAGAGAGAAGAGGATGTAGAGATACAAAGAGAGGCTTTCATTAATATACAACTTTTTCTGAAATAGATTGTAGTTTTTTGAAATACTACAAATATATATCTGTTTTAAAATTTTTTTAAGGTTGTGAGCTAAAATAGTTTGTAATCACTTTTTTGTGTAGCGGGTTGTGTCCATCCGCTACATAATTGATGTATGGAGGGACTTGTCCCCCTTGGAATAAGGAGGGGGGGGTGGTCAGGGACGTCCCCTATTTTTTAAATGTTTAAAAATATAATTTTAAATAATTAAAAAATAAAATTAATTGATTTTTTATTAAAATAAATTTTAATAATTTAAAATTTATAGCATATTTTATAATTAGGATTATAAAAAAAATAAATAAAAATTTTGAAATAATAAAATTTATTTTAGTTGAAAAATAATTTTATTTTTAAAGATTCATAATTTTATTATTTGCTTTGTAATTTTAAAAAAAATTAATTTATAATATTTTTAGCTTTAAAATCATCACTAACTAAAATTTTTTATAAAAATTAAGTTAGGATTATAAAAATTAAAGAAATGAAAATTTTGAGATATTAAAATTTATTTTAGTTGAAAAAATAATTTTATTTTTAAAATTCATTATTTTATTATATGCTATGTGATTTTTAAAAAATTAATTTACAATATTTCTAGCTTTAAAATCAGCACTAAGTTAAACATTTCATGAAATTAATCTTAATTTGCAAAGTAGATAATTTTATAAGTTTGGATAAAATAAAGTTTCGTAACAAAAAATTTTATAAAAAATTAATATTATACGATATTTAGTGTGACAATAATATATGCATAAAATAATATTATTTTATATATATATTTATATTAATAGTACTGTATTAATATATATTTGATGTGAAATGTAAAAATTAAATTTTGAAATAAACAATAAAGGAGTAAAACCTCATTTTGGCCCCACATATATGGAGTATTTTCTAGTTTGGCCCCTCATAAAAATTATATTTAATTTGGTCCCTCATTTATGTATATTTATCAATTTAGCCTCTCACTAATAAAATCATTATCAATATTATTTTTCATATTGTTTTAAACTTAAGTTAGAGATCAAAAGTAGAAATATCCATATATATATATATATATGTATGCGAGAGACTAAATTTTTTGTATCTTATTTCAAAAGATAAAAATTTTAAAAAATGTTTTTTTAAGACTTTTCAATAAATATATATTTTTTTATAAAATTATCTACTTTTCAAACTAAGATTAATTTTATGAAAAGCTTAACTTAGTAATGATTTTAAAGCTACAAATATTATAAATTAATTTTTTTAAAAATCACAAAGCATATAATAAAATTATGAATTTTAAAAATAAAATTATCTTTTCAACAAAAATAAATTTTATTATCTCAAAATGTTCATTTCTTTCTTTTTTATAATCCTAATTTAATTTTTATAAAAAAGTTTTACTTAGTGGTGATTTTAAAGCTAAAATATTATAAATTAATTTTTTAAAAATAAAAATCAATTAATAAAATTATGAATTCTAAAAATAAAATAATTTTTCAACTAAAATAAATTTTATCATTTCAAAATTTTTATTTCTTTCTTTTTTAAATCCTAATTTTCAAATATATTCTTAATTTTTAAATTATTAAAATTTATTTTAATAAAATAATTAATTTTATTTTTATTAATGATTTAAAATTATATTTTTTATAAATTAAGAAAAAAAAATGATGGACGTCCCCATTCTAAATATGGGGACGTCCCCCAATTTAGCCCCCTATATTCCACAAGAGGAGCAAGTCCCCCATACATTAATCGTGTTGCGGCTATACCAGCTAGACGAAAAGTAGCTGCGGGTTGTTTTAACCCACAGCCTTAAAATAATTTTTAAAAAAAAGACGTATTTGTGGCACTACTGCAGGAAATCTACTTTAGTATTTCTGTTGTTTATGTACCAAGTTTTTTTTCTGCTGCGTAAATTGTTGTTGTGCAGGCCATCCTTTTGTCGTGTTTTTGGCTTTGCACGTTATATCTTAATTAATGAATATCTTTTACTTAAAAAATACTTTATAAATCTATTCTAAATACTTGGAAACATATACCAAACATCAGGCTTTTTGAGCTGATACATTAAAGAAAAAATAAAATTTGTCAAATCCAATTCTGTAAAATGTATTCCATCTTAATACTATACTTTGTGTGACTCGGAGTATCTCAGTCCAAATTTACAAAAATTATAAAAGAAATTCGGACTATTTCAGTCCGTGTTTCCTTATTATATAAAAACAAAATTAAAACATATAATGCCTCGAAAACAAAGTTTCTGAGATGGCAAAAATTGGTTTCTGTGCCTTCTTCCCACAGCCTCAACATCAACCTTCCATATTTTATCTACACATATGGTTTCAATCCTCTTCTCTTTTGATTTATTATGTTCTTACTCTTTTCACATCATGTAGATATGGTAGCTGCATCATAATTTTCACATTTACATGTTTCTACCTTCTCTCTCACTTATGTCACTAACATTTTGAATTTTACAAATAAATTTTATAAGAAAAAAAAAATGCTGGCCATTCAATCGTTCCATCAAATATTCATCATATGATTTTTTACAATTTTTAAACATTTCAATTGATAGTATATATATTATACTACTAAACACCATCCTTTATATATAATCTAGAGATGTCCATCATTTAAAATATTATTGTGAATAACAAAAATTCTCACACACATTACGCATGCATACACTTGAAGTCATAATTTGACTTGTATAAATAAGGCCCCTCAAACAAATTAAGTATTAATCTTTAAATACACAATCAATTCAAATTATTTATTTATGATTATTTTGCCATCATCGACTTTTGTTTACTCACTTATTTCTTTGTTTCTTTCTTACTTTCAAAAAAGTACACCAAAATAATATAATTTTTTTTCAAAATTATAAGAATCATATATGTATAATTTACGCTTAATAAAAACTCTCAATTGCTCAAAATTTAACTTCGCACAACAACACCCTTTTAAATATACATATCAAAGTTTTAACGTTAACAGATATCTGACAATTCAATTTTGCTTTTAAAACATTTTTATGTATTTGTTACAAATTTATAATTTCAATGTAAAACAAAAATGTGTATTAAAACATCTTTATATACTTTTTAAAAATTAACTTTTCAGTCGTACTTTCAATGTAAAATAAAAATCTGATAGTAAAAATAACATTTTTTCTAAAAATGTTCAAACTTCTTTGAAAAGTACATTTTTGAATGAAAATAATAAGAAAAGAATTCATTATATTCAGAGAAAGAAATTGAGAGTGGAGACGTGTAAATGTAAAGTTTCTAATGTATCTGCGTGAAGTCAATAGGGAAAGAAAATAATAAAAAAAAAAAGGGGGGGGGGGGGGGGGGGAAGATTGAGACCAGATGTGTGGAAAAATATGGAAGAGTGACGCTGAGTTTGTTGGAAGAGGGCACAAAAACCAATTTTTCCCATCTAATCTCGAAACTTTGTTTCTGAGGCATTATATGTTTTAATTTATATATATATATATATATATATATATATATATATATATATAATAGGAGAACGCAGATTCAAATAGCCCGAGCTCCTTTTACAATTTTTGCATTCTTCAATTGGGACATTTCGAGTCATATAAAGTATAGTATTAAGATGAAATTCTTTATAAGATTTGACAAAATTTTATTTTTTCAATGTATCCAGCTCAAAAAGCCTCAAACATCACATCAATTATGCTAGGCCTAAATTTGGTGCCAGTTGTGAAAATGTTGTATTTTAGTACTCAAAATATTTTTTTAAAAGAAATTAAATAACTAATTTTGAGTTTTATAGCACTTGAACTGGTACTCAAAACGTAAGAGTTATGAATGTCAATTGTTCTCTCTTATATTATGAATTATTAAATGATTTTGAATATTTTCATCTAATAATCAATGAATATAAATTCATTTAAGGTTTGTTTGGTATGCGAAGAGAGGAATCACAGAAAGGGAGAGGGTGAGGGAGAGTCCGCTCAGTTGCATAGTTTGGTAGGTAGGAGGCTTCCCTCCTTCGGAGTCTACTTTCACGTGTCAGATGTGAGAGTTGTTTCCATTAAAAGAGCTAAAGAAAGGGACCTTAATGAGAATGACACGGCTAAAGATCCAAATAATATCTTAAGCATTAAATGACTCATTAGAAGATGGTGAGCAGAGAGGCATGCAAGGAAAGACCATCCAACTTCTGTTGGTGTCACAGCCACCACTCTTCACTCTTTAATCATGCCTTCTGCATCTTCTCCCATAATTTGTTAATGGACCCTAATTTTTGTGAGGGTACTTTGGTCTTTTGGCCGCTTTTTATTGCCATTTCAACCTATTGGCCCATCTTATTGCTATGATTAAAGTGAGAGAATGAGAGTGTTCTGTTTGATTGATAGATTGAGTCTTTATTTTTATTCCTTAAGAAACATGTTCTCCCTCATATAAGAGAGAATTTTTTTTTTAACTAAACTTATAGAATGAGATTGGTTTCTTGAAAATAAAAATATACTTGACAAAAATATTTTTACTTATAATAATTTTCAAATAAAAATACCCTTATGATACCTCAAAACTCTAATTTATTATTAAATTATAATTTTTAATTTATTATTAATTTATTAAATATATATTATTATATTATTAATTATATATAATTAAATATATATTAATATATAATTATATTATTAATTAATAATTTAAAGAAATGTCTACTTTTTTTTTTTTTTATGATAAGGGATGATATAGTTAAAAATATACATTATCTAATTAATTTTTATGTGTAATCTACTAACTAAATGAAGAAAAAAAAGATATATTCATTCTCATTCTTTTTTAACCAAACAATATTTTAATATTTCTATTTTCATTCATATTGTATTAATTCTAATAACTAAACGGGTCCTATATTTCACCACACTAAACAAACACTTTAAACATGTTCTTGTCTCTATTCCCATCATACCAAACAAGTTTTGGGGTGAAAACATTTTATTCCATTATCTCTTATTTTTATTTTATTTTTACTAAAATCTACTACTGCGTACCAAAAAAAACCTTAGAGTAGGATGGTATTTTCTTGTTGAAGATGATGGGAGTTAAATACAAAGTGGCCTAAAGTTCTATCATTAGGGTGTGTTTGGACCAAACTATGATTAGGGTTCATTAGCCTGCTATTTGCAAAATAGCACAGATTGTGGTGTCCATTTGTCAAAATTGGGCCTAGCAAAACGATAACCGTTTAAATTTATCCAAGGTTGTTAAGGACATTTCCAGATCGTCAAGTCCAGAAGTGGCAGTACAGAACCAAGTGAAATTTAGAGTTCTATTTAGTCAATAAATAGCAAAATGTAGTTTGGCTTCGATTCTATAGTACTACTTCAAAACCTAGAAGGTCAGGGGCAAGACTAATAAGCGTTGATTCCTTGATGGTAGAGTCATTTTTAAGATTGAAGAATTTAATTAACCGAAAAACTAACTAACGGCTTTTAAATGTTCGATGTTATAATTTCGAATTCATAGCTGCATATTTCGTATCGAGCAATGTTCCTATATTCTGTTCACTAAAATAATCATTAATCATTTCATATTCATTAAAGCAATAAGCTTATTTTAATCAAAAGATAAAATTAAGTACGGTTTTTAAATCTTTGTTAATAAAATATGACAAGTTTTATACAAGAGTCTTGACCCAAATGGCACGTTTTATGAACATAAATTTTAAAGAATATTTGAATACATTTAGGTTCCATCTCATGTGCTCTTTTATCTTTCTTACTTGTAGAACTTATATCTTGTTTTAAACTCATAAAGAAAAGAAAACAAATAATTATTTTTATATTTAATGTTGTATGTATGAGTTGTTTTTTAGAATAATCCGTCTCACATC
This sequence comes from Delonix regia, assembly GCA_037074485.1. NCBI lineage: Eukaryota > Viridiplantae > Streptophyta > Magnoliopsida > Fabales > Fabaceae > Delonix > Delonix regia. The sequence goes on from CM073451.1 coordinate 38,444,591, forward strand.
ACATCGCTCAATTATAATTAAGTTATTGTTTCTTAAATTCTATATCGTATAGAATAATTAGACATTTGTTTTTAAATTCTTATAAATATTACTCATTATATTGGTTAAAACACAACATATATTTTTACATTATAATATTTTACATGTGGTAGGAAATTCTTTAAGGATGGTGTATTTTTACGCTACTCAAACTAAATACTTTTTATCAATTTGGTCCTTATTTAACCATCTTAAGGAATGGTCATGAAATTATAGAAGGGAGTCCTTATAACAACGAAAGGATGAAAGAAACAGAGATTTCATGTCAATCATTGACGGATTCTTGAGGGCAGGTGATATGAGGATATGGCTTTGAGGTAATTTTTTCTCTCAGTAGTTTAATTATTATTTTTTTTTTTACGGATGATTTGATTTTGTTAAATTTGGCTCTGAGGTTTTATTATGCCTAGTTTTTCTTCTTGGAGTGCAATGAAATTCTCGATTCGTAACTGCTTGGGGTTTAATTTCACTAAGCAGCTTTTAAACGTTTCTCTTATTGTATTTCTGGAATGTTTTTATTTTGATTTTGGCTATTTGAAATGTTTACTTAGTTTGTTAATATCTGCAATTATGCTGTTTTAGATGATTGTTGTATTGGATCTGTTTTATTTAAATTTTGTCATTCATTTGTGTGCTCTTTTTCTGGACTCCAAAATTATTGGCCTTTTCTGCGTATTTCAATCTCAGTTAGGGGTTTTGTCTTCTTGATTTCTCTATGTCTATAATTTGAGTCTGCCTATTTATATTTTATACTAGTATACCCTTTTTCTTTTTTTGGTGTTTATGACGCTTTTGCCTTAATTTCTCTGAGGAATTACTTACTTACGTAACTAGGAATAAAGGGAAACCTTCATTGTTCTTTTATTTAGTCCTCATTCCTATCTTGTAGTTCACTTTGTTAATTAGAATTACTTTATGGTGTCTAAGTCCTTTTTATCTGCATAATTAGTAGATTTATTATAACTACTTCTGACATCCTTCATTGCAATGTCTTATTAGATATATAATCTTTAAACTCCTAGCCTCCTTAATTTTAGAAAGAGTTCGGAAATTCCTTATGCCTGGTAATTTATAGCTAAACTGAGATAAGGATCATTCCAATTTGAAAGCATATGCAAGTCTTCTATTTCTATTATAGTCATATACATTGTGAATAATTTTTGGAATCACTTGTATTGCAGTCTGCTCCTTACTTTAGGAGTTTATTAATAAGCTACAAATTCATATTCTCTGTCTTACATCATTGTTAAGAGAAAACTTACAAGGATCGAGCATATCTTGATGAATAAAATAAATGAAATCCTGATTTATTTTAAGAATATATTTATAAATATTGTGGAAGTATTTTAATTCAAGAAAGGATTATTATGGGAAACATAAATTGTGTGTCAAAATTTAGAACAAATTTTTGAAAAAGTGTCAAGATAAAGTGAGATAGTTTATTGGCAAGAAAATTTTAATTTTATGTACAAATACATATTCATTATGTATAGGTACATATTTTATTCCTTTATCTTTCAAGGTTTATGATAATACATACACATTTAAGTGCCATATTATCTAATTTTGTTTCAAGGAATTAGATAAATTTGAAGTAGACTCAAGTGATGTATGTGTTCTCTTAGATTGAGGACTGTCATTTGAAATTCTCATGTTGATTATTAGTTGTTAATTAGATTGGACAATGATTGTCTTGGACATATTTAATCCTAATTTGAATTTTTATACATGTATTGAAGTATAGCAAATGTGATACAATTTTAAATGTAGAAATGATATAAGTTTTGGTCTATATTTCATGTTGAGAACAACATTAAATGTGTTAAAAGAAATTAAAAAAAGAAGAACGTCTGAGAGTGTGGGGTCTTGCAATGATACAAGCACCAAAATAGTTGAATTAAAAATAGATCAAGTATTACAAGTGATAACTTTTCTTTTTATGAAGTTGATAATTATCTTGTAAAATTATAATTTAATTAGAGTGGATGATGATTGCTTTATTAGATTTTATAATGCAATAGCAAGATAGTATATAATATAATTATGATGTTGGTTAAGCATGTTGAGATTGCAAGGTTTATCCAAATGTGATATTTTTCAATTTGGGAAAACCATTTTTATAAAAAAGAATAATAGTGAACTAGATGAGGCTATCTTGTCAATGTTATCTAAGTATATGGAAAGGGGATAGATGAGGTGTACATTTGTCCATTAATTTCTATGCTTTGATGTCATGAATGGATATTATTTGGAGAAATGGATAATCTAGGAAGTATGCACATGATATTGAAAATTTGAAAATTAGATATTATTTTGAATTTAAAAGTAGAAGGCATAGAAAATGTTTATCTATGAAGTTATCTTGATTACAAGTCTAAGCAATCAAATCTCACTTTAGAAAAACAAGGAAATTATTTTGTCGAAGCAAGGTCATCATGTTACTCAATGCGGGAAGAAAGCAAGTAATGACAATGCTTTAAGCCAAACACAAATTTGGTCCAATGAGATGATATCATCGATGTGGTCATTACTCAAACTCTTGTTATGGCCAATTTAAAAGAATGAGTGGTTGACTTTAGGGCTACTTGGCATATTTGTGCAAACAAATATGTTTTCACCTCGTACATTTCAGTAGGTGTGAAAACCCCAATTCTAATTAACTAATTATTTAATTAATAATTAAGCAAAATAAGAAAAATTAAGAATGACAAGATTCAAATGACATCTTCAAGTGGTGGCAATTGGAAAATGAAAATAGCCAATAGGGAACTTTAAGACAAAGAAATATTGGAAAAATAAAATAAAAATAGGAAAATAAAATAATAAAAAAAGGAAAATTGAAATAAAAATCATAAAATAGGAAAATAAAAAATAAACCAAAAAAAAGAAAAAGAAAATCAAAAGATAAAAAAAAATAAAAAATGAGGAAATCTAAAAAATAAAATAGAAATAATAAGCAACTCCTTCCCTGCCGCAAGTGGCCGACAAGCCATTCCTCAACCCACATGCCACCTTTGCATGTTTGTTATTTCATTTTGTTTGTCATAAAGGGTTGAGAAACCAGAGAGTGAGTGAGAGAATTAAGACAACAGAGAGGGAAACAATGAGTGGAAATAGGAGATTAGCATGAAGAAAATAAAAAAAAATAAGAAAGATATAAGAAGAATAAAAACATATAAGATATGCTAATAAAAGAGAGGCAACGTGAGAATAAAGAGGAGATATGAAGAAGAGAGTAAAGAATCAAGCAAAAAAGGAGTTAGGCTAGACATTTGAAAAGCTCTGCCCTTTGAGCATAGGAGCAAAGTTCTGTATGCATTGAGTAAGCTGAAGAGACTAAAGCACAGAAAGCAGAAATAGATAGAGAAGAGAAATCGAGAGATTAGAGAATGAAAAAGGGTGAGCTCGTGAGAGAGGAAGGGAGATCAAGTGGAAGAGAGCAAGGTGAAAGCTCTTTTCTACTCTTAGCTTCCAAAACAGAAGAAATGAAAATATAAAGAGGCCGAGAAAGGCTGGACGTGGAAGGGAGAAACTTATGGAAAGATCCTATTTTCACATTGGAAGAACAGACGAGAAGAAGAGCAAGGGAAGGTGATAAAGTGTCGAGGCAAGAGAGGGAGCTGGTCATGAAGTTCTTCCCTATTTTCACCTAGCGATGAAAATAGACATGTAAGAGAAATAAGAGAGAGATCAAAGGAGAAGGGTGAAGGTGAATAAGGTGTACCAAAGTTGAGGTTGAGAACTATTATTAGAGGAAGAGGAAGGTGTTAGGCATGGAAAAGAAGAGCGTGAAGGGGATTTAAAGAATGTAAACATCCCATTGAAGCTAACTAAGAAGTTTCGAAGTCAGTGGGTGAGTGGTAACCAAACAAGAAGAAAAAAGTTAAGATTGTAGAATACAAGAGGCAAGAATATAGACTTTAAATGAAAGAATATTTTATTGCTCTCCACTAAATTATAATAACTAACAAAAACACATTTCATTATAAACTTTTCTCTACACCTTTTCTCACCTCTCACACACTCATTCAACTTCTCACCTTGCCATACACTCCCATTATCACATCCCCACCTATTTATAATGCTAGCAAACCATTAATTCAACAATTATATAGATTTCTTCCATGCATATTTTCTAATGATGATTACCAACCCTTGACAAATTATTTCTAACTTTTGAAAGCTTACTACCAAATTTTGAAATTCTTAAAGTTGTTACCAAACTTTGAAAGATTTTCACTAAACTTAAAAATTCTTAAAGAGATAAGTCGGTGGCATATTTAATACTCCCGCTCACCGACTAATCTCTTGTATTATTATTCATGAAATTATTCCAAGTTGCTTTCAAAATTCTTCAAACTTGGCTTTATTTAAACTTTTGGTAAGTATATCAGTAACTGGATGATTCGTGTCAATGTAATTTAGGTCAATTTCTCCTTTAGCACCTTTTCTTGAATGTAATGATAATGTACCTCTGCATGCGTTGTCCTTTCATGAAAAATAGGATTCTCGACTAAGTGAATTGTTGACATATTGTCACAATATAATTCTACTGGATACTCCATTGATTAATTTAAATTTGTTAGTAATTGTATCAACCACGTGCTTTCTTGTGCTGATATCATTGTTACTTTGTATTCAAATTCCATGCTTGATATAGCTATTATAGGTTGTCTTTTATTGCACCAAGATATTACTCCTGATCCTAAATCAGATGTATACCCAATAGTTGAACGATGCATGTCATGGTCACTAGCATAATTAGCATCACAATATCCTTTTAACTTGCATGAATTTCCTTTCTTGTAGAATGTGTTATAATTTAAAGTACCTTTGACATACCTTAAAATGCGTTGCACTACTTCCAAATGTGGTTTTCTGGGATTTTGTATAAACCGACTCATTACTCTAACTACTTGGTAAATATTTAGACAAGTCATCATTAAGTATATTAGACTTACCACCAATTGTCTATACATGGTATATCATATTAGTCCTTTTCTTTTGCTGAGCAGAATCTTGCATGCCTTTATCCAAGTCGAGACAGGTTTACAATCTAACATTTTAAACTTCTATGGAAGATCTTTGACATACTTTTACTTACACAAAGATAATCCATCTTTACTCTATTCAATTTCAAGTATCAGAAAATGTCTTAGGTCTCCAAGATCTTTTAGTCAAAAGCGTACTGTTAGGTTAGCTCTTATTTGATTAATTTCTATTTCATCATTTCTGATGATGATCAGACCATTAACATACACTAAGACTACTTTTATTTTGTCTTCACAAACTCTTACGAACAGGTTTGAATATACTAGTGCTATTGAATATCCACTTTGTATTAGCGACTTAGCAACTTTTCCATACCATGCTCTTGGTGTTTGTTTTAGCCCATACAAAGCTTTCTTTAACTTGCATACATAATCAAGGTGTGTTTTACTCTTAAATCCTCTTAGTTGATTCATTTAGATTTCCTTATCCAATTTTCCATGCTGAAATGCATTATTCATTTCCATTTGCCACAACTTCTAAGACTTACTTGTAGCAAGTGCCAACAATACTCGTACACCGGTAATTTTAGCCACTGGATTGAATGTTTCTTCCTAGTCAAATCTGTACCTCTAGAAAAAGCAATGTGCCATTAGCCAAGCTTTGTATCTTTCTATTGATCGGTCAGGACAAGTCTTTACTTTATACTTCTATTTGCAGGAAATGAGATGTGCATCTTTAGGTTTTGGCACCAACTCTCATGTCTGGTTCTGTTTCAACGCTTTGATCTCTTCTTCCTTAGCTTTCCTCCATTCTTTAGTACTAGATGCATCTTTATATGTTGCTGGCTCATTATTTCTTCCATTTTCAATCACTGTTGCATTTACACACTTAAGGTTCAGTTTTCTTTTCCTTGTTGATCTTTATAATTGTTATGGCTGAGGAATATCTTCTTCGCTCAAATTTTCATGCTCATTGAGTTAACTTGGTCTTTCTTCTTCTGGTGTTGCATGTGCTCCTATCTTCTAAAGGCTCTTTTCACTTCATTTAGCTCTCATACTATCATTTTCTGTCACCGATTTCACTTCAACTTCAAAGATTGGTTAAACTTCACTTTTATAATTTTTCTTCAATTTTCCTTGAATGAGGAGGATTTATTGCTTGTGGTGAACCCCATGATTATGCCTCATCAAATACTATATTGTTAGATGTATAACATCTGTTAGTGGTTGGATCACAACATTTCTAAATTTTTTGTTAATTATCATAACCCATGAATATACACCAAACTACCTTCTTGTCAAACTTACTATGTTGATGGTCAGGTATGAAAACATAAGAAACATAACCAAACACTGAAAAGTGACTTATCATGGGTTTGATAATCTAGAGCTTCTCATAAAGTGACATAAAATGAAGCTTCGCTTGTGGCAGCTTATTGATAATATGAACAGTGGTCATTATACATTTTGCCTAGAACCATGACAGTATATTCTTAGCATGTAACATACTTCGATAAATTTCTTTCAAGTGTTGATTCTTTCTTTTTGTAACCCCATTTTTTTGAGGTGTTCTTAGGCATGTAAGTTATCTCCATATTTTATTCTACTGTAGGTACTTGTTAAATTCCTTCAATGTATATTCTCCTCTGTTGTTGATACATAGACACAGAATTTTATGCCTAACTTCCATTTCATTTGTCATTTTGAATGGCTTGAGTCTAGATGCTTTTGAATTCTCTTTTATAAAATCTACCCATGTGTATCTTAAATAGTTGTCAATGAATATGATCATGTACCGATATCCATTGATAGAGGTTTGCTTTATTGGTCCAAAAGCATTTGAGTGCACGAGTTCAAATGGCTTCTTAGCTTTGAAACTAGACTCCTTATATAGTAACTGATGTGCCCTATTTTATTGACATCCCGCGTAAACTATACCATCTCAAACTTCAAGCTGTAAAAGTCCTCTAAGCATTTCCTTCTTCATTATTAACTTCAGCTTATGATAGTTGGCGTAGCCAAGCCTTGCATGCCACAAATCTGATGTCTTATTTTTTCTTGTCTTATCTATGTATACTGTCTATGCTGACATTATGTAGACAGACTCTACACACTTGCCCTCCATAATTGATGCACTAATTAGATTCAAACTTCTATATACCTTGACATCCTTGGGCCTAAACACCATATAATTGCCTTCAGATACAAGTTATATCACTAATAGGAGATTTTTCTTCATTCTAGGCATATGGTATACATTTTATAGATATATATTCTTTGTACTGTGGCAGGGATTGATTACCGTACTGCCAACATAGGTTATTGGCAATCTTGAATTATCTACTGTTATAATAACTCAACCTCCCCTATATTCAGACATTATTGATAACTTTTCTTTATCTCTTATCATATGGTTAAAGCATATGAAATCAACTATTCAATCTTCTTCGTAATTGATAAATTTGTCGCTAGATATTACTGTCGCCACATCTTCTTGTGGTTCTTCAATACTAGTTAATGCAATCTCTTCTAATTCTTTTGTGGTTACAAAGGATGCTTGAAAGTCCCATTCTTCTTTATTATAATGTTCAGTTGCATCATTTATTTTTTCACAAGGTGCTCTACAATTTCTAGCAAAGTGACCTTTTTTGTTATAATTGTAACATCTATTGTCTCTTCATCACTCCTCATTTAATTCAGGGTCTTATGGATTGGGTGAGCTCCCCTTCGATATGAGCCTTTCCCACGATTGTTTCTCTCCTAACCATGTTAATGCCTTCTATTATCTCATTTCTTTCTCCAGCTAGAATCCTCTTATTGGCTTTTTGTTTTGCTAAAGAGAGCATTTTCTTCATCTTTCAAAGAAGCTTTGGACATTTATGAATCCAAAGCCTCCTGGTTGGCTAGTATACTTTCCAACTCTACTAGAGTTAGTTCCTTGGCCCAGCCTTTTATGGTAGTGACAAGGCTATGATACTTTAGGTTTAATCTTGTGACAATAATTCTTCGCATTCTTGTGTCGGTAATAACATTTTGTGGATCTAATTTTGAAATCTCAGGGTAAATAGATTTATTCTTTGAAAAATATTTACTTACTAGCATATCATTTTGTAGAATTGACACAAGCTTGCTCTTCAGTCACTGCAACTTTGCGTCATTTGTAACATCCCTAATTTAGTGATTTTTAATATAAGCTAAATTATTTAGTGGTAAGTTAGAGTTTAGGCTTAATATTGAAATGAAAAAGGCCATCACACCATTAACAATAAGAAATTATCCTAAGTTAGTGGACGGATGTAGGGTGGTGGCTAAAAACCTAAAGGATGCTGAGGCTGAAAGGACAGGATCAAATATATGGAAAAGGAAAAGGAATTTTCACCCATTCCAAAGAAATGATAAAAATGGGAAAAAGCCTTTTATCCTTAAAAATTTAACAAACCAAGTTTGTGGAAAATGTGGAAGACAACATCAGGGCAAGCCATGCCCCCAAGGATCACTTGTTTGTTATAAATATGGTTAGGTAAGATATTTTGCCAGAGAATACCCATAGTGGAAGGGAAAGAATCTTGAGACCAATTCAAACCCAAGGCCACAACACCAAGGGTGAGTCTATGCCTTAAATAAAAAAGAAATTGATCAGTCTTTTAAATTGATACAAGGTACGTGCATTGTCAAAAATATTGAATTATCGGTATTGTTTGATTATAGAGCTACACATTCATTTATATCTCTTAATTGTGTTAAAACTTTATAATCACCAGTATCAACTTTACCTTATAATCTTTTTGTTATCACTCCCACTGAGAAGATTGAAACTTTTCATGCTTATGTAAATTGTCCCATTCAAATAGGAGAACACACTTTTGTTGTGAACTTAATTTATCTACCCATGATTGACCTTCATGTTATTCTTGGAATGGATTGGATGTCAGCAAGTAATGCCATCTTGAATTGTCAAACTAAGTCCATATCTTTTCTAAATCCACCATCTTTCTTAAATGCCAATCCAGTAGTTGAGGAGGAAAATTTTATGAAAACTAAATCCATCTTTATAAACTTTATTGCTATTGAACTAGAAATAGCTAAAATCTCTATAGTAAATGAATTTCCTGAGGTCTTTCCTGTAGAAATTCCAAGCTTACCCCCAGAAAGAGAAATAGAATTCTTTATAGATCTAGTACCAGGAACTAGACCTATCTCTATAGCTTTATATAAGATGTCACCTTTAGAACTACAAAAATTGTAAAAGCAAATAAATGAGTTATTGGAAAAGAAATTCATTAGACCTAGTGCATCACTTTGGGGCACACTTGTATTATTTGTTCCTAAAAAGTATAGTAGTCTTAGATTGTGTATCGACTATAGGCAATTGAATGAGGTAACAATTAAGAATTAATATCCTCTCCCTAGAATCGATGATCTTATAAACCAACCTAAGGGAGCTACTATATTTTCAAAGATTGATTTAGGGTCAGCATACCACCAAATTAGAGTCAAGGAATTTGATATTCCCAAAACTGCTTTTAAGACTAGATATGGCCATTATGAGTTTGTAGTTATGCCATTTGGACTTACCAACGGTCCGGCAATTTTCATGGATTATATGAATAGGATTTTTTGACCCTATTTATATCAATTTGTTTTAGTTTTCATTAATGATATTTTAGTTTGTTCTAGGAATAAGGATCAACATGCTAAACATTTGAGGATAGTCTTACAAACTCTTAAGGATAAACAATTATATGCCAAATTGGAAAAATGTGAATTTTGGTTACTAGAGGTTAAATTCCTAGGCCACGTGATTTCTAAAGAAGGAGTATCTGTGGATCTCAGCAAGGTTGAGGCAATCCTTAAGTGGGAAAGACAAAAAATAGTCATAGAAATTAGGAGTTTCCTTGGACTAGCCAAATATTATCATAGATTCTTTCAAGGATTTTCTTAAATATCCTTACCTTTGACTAAGTTAACTAGAAAAGGGATCTATTTGTATGGACCCAAGAGTGTGAAAAGAGCTTCCAAACCTTAAAAGAAAAACAGACTATTGCCCCTGTATTAACCATATTTGATCTTATAGGACATTTTAAAATTTATAGTGATGCTTCCAAGAAAAGATTAGGGTGTGTGTTAATGCATGATAGAAAGGCGGTAGCTTATTCATCAAGACAATTGAGACTTCATGAAGAAAATTATCCTACTCATGACTTAGAACTAGTAGTAATAGTTTTTGCCTTAAAGATTTAGAGACATTATGTATATGGTGCCACTTTTGATATTTATAGTGACCATAAAAGTTAAAAGTGTATATTTGATCTGAAGGAGCTTAACACGAGACAAAGAAGATGGACGGAATTATTAAAAGATTATGATTTTAAACTTAAAGACGATATTAGAAAGACAAACGTTGTGGCTAATGCTTTAAGTTGGAAATCTTTACATGTTTAAACTTTAACGGTACATGAAATGAAATTAATAGATGAAATAAGAAATTTTAGGAATTTCTTTCACCAAAACCATTGGAGGATTTAGATTAAATAGGCTTGAAATCTTAAGTGAATTCATAAACTAACTTAAGGAAGCTTAAGAATTTAATCATGCCTTACAGAATAAAATAGGACAAATAGAATTTTCCAAAACACTAGATGGGATCATAAAATTTCAAGAATATTGGTGTGTTCTTGTAAATTAAGAGCTTAAAAGGACAATTCTACAAGAAACCCACAAAAATAAATAATCCATTCATCTAGGATCCACAAAGATGTGTCATAATCTAAAGAAATTATATTGGTGGCCGCGAATGAAAAAGGATATAATTGAATTTGTATTTAATGTTTAGTGTGCCAAAAAGTCAAAATAGAATACCAAAGACCATTTGGGTTATTACAGCCTTTAGAAATCCCTGAACGGAAATAAGAAAGCACATCAATGGATTTTGTGACTGGATTACTTAGAATTGCATTGGGATATGATGTTATTTGGATAATTGTAGATAGACTAACTAAATTAACATATTTCTTGCCTATAGAAATCTCCTATTCTTTAGATAAGTTAGCTTAATTGTATATACAAGAAATAGTTAAGTTACATGGAGTACCAACTAGTATTATTTCTGATGGAGATCCTTGGTTTACTTTTAGGTTTTGGGGATCCTTTTAGAAAGCTTTTAAGACAAGATTACTCCTAAGTACTGTCTATCATACCCAAATAGATGGCCAATCTGAAAGGACCATTCAAACCTTAGAAGATATGCTTATAGCCAATATATTAGAACAAAAGGGAAATTGGGATAAATATTTACCATTAGTAGAGTTTGCATATAATAATAGTTATCATGCTAGTATAGGAATGACACCTTATGAAGCATTGTATGGAAGAAAATGTAGGTTACCATTATATTGGTATGAGGTTAGAGAAAGAACTTTATTAGGACTCGATCTAGTGTAGGAAACCTTAAAACAGATTAAAAAGATCAAGGAAAACCTACTAGTAGCTCAAAATATGCAAAAGAGTTATGCCAATTTAAAAAGAAAACACATAGAATTTAAAGAAGAAGATAATGCTTTATTTAAAGTAATTCCTATTACTGGCATTAGTCGAGCTATTAGAACTAAGAAATTACACTTGAGATTTCTTGGCCTTATTAGGTTCATAAAAGAGTAGGACCAGTTACTTATCAGTTAGCCTTACCACCATGCTTATCCAACCTGCATGATGTCATTCATGTATCCTAACTATGAAAATGCATTCCTATCCCTTCACATATTTTAGAAGAAGAAATAGTGCAGCTCCAGGAAAATCTAACATATCCGGTAAGACCTGTATCAATATTAGAGATAGATGAAAAACAATTAAGTAATAAAACAATCCCTTAAGTGAAAGTGGCATGGCAAAGATTGACTTCTAAAGAAACCACATGGGAGAAAGAGGAGGATATGAGACAAAGATATCCAAAATTAATTAATTAATGTAAGAATTTACAAATTTTGAGGACAAAATTTTTGTTTAGTGAGGGAGAAATGTAACATCCCTAATTTAGTTTTTTTTAATATAAGTTAAATTATTTAGGGGAAACTAGAAAGAATTAAACAAGAATAAATATACCCAGTTGAATCATTTAAAAAAAAAACAACCTGTAGCTTAGTTTTAAGGCATATAGGCAAAATGGTCATTTTTGAAAAATGGTAAATTTTTAAGGCCAAGGGCAAATGGTCACCAAGGGTAAAATGGTAAATTCACAAGGAAGGACATGTAACATTACCTTAACCTGCAGGGCCTACACATGTGGAACTCACACTATAATAAAATATTAGATATTCGTAGGGCCTATGCCATAATAAAATATTAGATATTCATGGGGTTCATACCATAATTATATTTTAGATATTTGTAATTTGAGATTGAATCACAATAGTTGGATTAAAAATATATGGTTAAATCTTAGCTATCAAATTTTCTTTAAATACCTTACACCCTACCATTTTTCTTTCTTCATACCCTATATTCTTCCCCATACCTATTCCACGCACATTCACCTCTCCACTTTGGCACCACACTTAAATCAAAAGGGAAGGAAGCAATTTTAGGAGAATTACAAGAAAGGAGAGTGTATCCAAGTAACATGATTTAGCATATGCTAGGTTTTCTTATTGTTTTTTCCTTTTTCTTTTTCTTCTTCTTGAATGGTCTCATGGTAATGTAAGGTTAAAAAGGGTTAGCTATGGTGTGGAAATATAGTTGAATTTAGAACCACTATAATACTACATAACCAATCCCTTTTGGCCTTTAGTCATTTATCTTGAAATTTTGTCACCATGACCTTCCATAAGCCCATTAAAGGTCTAAGAAGGGTAGAAATAAAAAAGATTGAGGCTAGATAGATATTTTGAAATATCTAGGGAAATATTATGTAAGCCATAATAACTTTAGGATAGGAATTTTGATGTATGAATTTTCTTGTGCATTATGTATCCTTACATGAATATTTTGTTATTCATGCACTATAATTGCCTATGTTATTGTGTATTTCAACTTTGTATGATGGGATGACAATATGATTGTTTAAGAAGAGAACTACTCTTTGTGAGAGCAAATTATTCCTATACACTATGTACTTATTGATAGTTTGGAATCCTATTTGATAATGGATGATTATGCTGCCTTAATATATATTGTGAACCATTAGTACTAGCTAGCTATACTATCTTAATATACATTGTGAACCTTATGAATTCTTGAGCAATGCATTATGTCCCATTAATCCTATAATTTATGGCAGGTCATACAACCTAAATGATTACAAGAAAAAATGATGTTATTATACTTCTTGGGTCACAACTTGAATTATAAGATCAATGGCAGGCTATACTGCTTAAATGGTCTTAAGAAATTAGAAGAGGACAAGAATGTATCCTTACTGGGAATATCTTGAATTAAATTAACATCAAAGGGATTCTTGACCATCATAAGAACATTAGTCTTTAAATGATTACAAAAGAAATCTTATAGTTCTCTCTCAAACTAATCTAATCTTGACCATATGATGGCTTGAATGACATATTAAAATAAAAATTATATTGCTTGACTTTGTCTTGGGTACTTGCTGGGAGACGCCTTAGCTAAAGGTGGGGTCACACCTGTCGGTCATGTGTCATACACTGGGGTTTGTGAGACTCGATCGCCTGGGTATGACAGTCATATGCTAAACTTCGTAAGACACGAATAACTTAGATATGACTTCCTAATGCCTAATGGTTAAGGATATTGTCTATCTTTAGTTGTTATATGTTTGCTAAAGCATATTTGTATGTTATGATATCTAATATCTATATATATTTCATAAAGAACATAATTTAAAGTTAGATTATATTCTATGGATATTTTGAGTATTATATATGTTTTTTTATGTTACTGTGAAACTATTCTCATCATTCCATTGATGATGTTTTTAGATGGAAAATTACTAAATTTCTTTTTGAAGTCCATGCAAAATGGAAATTTATCCCTTCAATTAGGAGGTGCTTATTATTAAGATGGTAAGATGCGATATGGCTTTATGTACCATACCATTTATGTTTGTGTGTGAACAAATGGATGTACGAACTTTTGTTATCTATAATTATACTATTATGTTTTAGATATTCTAATGCATTTTTTATAATTTTCACTTTATAATATATTTAATTGAAATTTATAATAAATTCTATACTTTGTATGAAGGGTGTTACATCATTCACTTTCACAAATAGTATGGCAAATGCGTCCCATGCTGCTTTTGGTGTCTTGGCTTCCTTCATGTATCTAACAAATTGCAGTTCCACAGTAGAAATTAATATGTAACAAGCCTTTCTAGCTCTTACTTGCTATTTCTTCAATTCATTTGAATTTGTTAGTGGAATCGCTTCATCTCTGTTAGTAAGGTCCTAAAGATTCTGGCTTTCTAGATAAAGCTCAACTACAGTGCTCTAGACTTGATAGTTTTCATTATTTAACTTCTCAATCGAGGATGTGTTTGTTGCCATAATGGCTATAGCGATTTTCCTAGTGCCCTGCACTTACACCAAGTTTCCTTGATTTCTGATAGAGTTTCTTCACAGTCCTTGATGTATTTTGGCATAATCTCCTTGTACAATGATATAATATCTTGTACTCAAACAAAGGAACCTTATGGCTTGGAGAATTGGTTGACCAGACTTGAACTATGTGCAAACTAAATTAGAGTTAGACTCTAATAGGCTCTGATACCACTTGTAGAATACAAGAGGCAAGAATAGAGACTTTAAATGAAAGAACATTTTATTGCTTTATACAAAATTACAATAACTATCAAAGACACATTTCACTATAAACTTTTCTCTACACCTCTTCTCACCTCTCACACACTCATTCAACTTCTCTCCTTGCCATATACTCCCATTATCATATCCCTACCTATTTATAATGCTAGTAAATCATTAATTCAACAATTCTAGAGATTTCTTCCATACATATTTTCTAAGGATGGTTACCAACCCTTGATATATTATTACTAACTTTTGAAAACTTACCACCAAATTTTGAAAGATTTTCACCAAATTTTGAAATTCTTAAAGTTGTTACCAAACTTTGAAAGATTTTCACCAAACTTAGAAATTCTTAAAGAGATAAGTTGGAGACATATTTAATAG
The DNA here is from genome assembly GCA_037074485.1 of Delonix regia. Classification (NCBI taxonomy): domain Eukaryota; kingdom Viridiplantae; phylum Streptophyta; class Magnoliopsida; order Fabales; family Fabaceae; genus Delonix; species Delonix regia. The sequence continues at coordinate 38,459,781 of CM073451.1, forward strand.
AGATCATATTTTTAAGGTAAGCCATGCATCTTCAATTATTCTTTTGTTGTTCAGCCTAGTTACATAATTTGACTTTCAGTTGATTAAGGTTTGAATAACTATAAGTGTTACTACTTAAGTGGTTTTATGGAGTGACGTTTAGGGGTGGAGAATCTCTAGCAGCTTGAACTATTGGAACTAAGTTTGTTTGGTTGCCATGAAAACATGTTGACATGCATTAATTATATGAAAATATGGGGGACGAGTATGTGGGACAACTTGCTTTCTTTCCTGGACTTAATCTATATGCTCTTACTTCTTTGCTCGCATGATAGCAATGATTATATATTAGACATTTGAGCCTTCAAAAAGGGATTTTGTATTTTTTTTTTTGGCTTAATTTTAGTGGCTTGGTCTTGCCATCGATTCTATGTGAATATTCCCGTTTAGATTGTATGTTAAAAGAAGCACTAATATGATGTGTAATATATATATATATAATAAAAAGGGAATTGAAATAATTGAAATAACTAAATAAATAATAAAATAAATAACTAACAATAATAAATGAAATTATACATAGAATAAACAAATAAATGAATGATAATAAATAAACAAGTAAAATAATAATCTTGAAATATTGGAACCTCGCCATAATAGAAAGGATAAGAAAACAAAAATGCTGTAATAGGCCTTGAGTTAGTACCCTTGGATTGCCAATTGAATAACCTGAGAATTGACTGGATGCTAGCATAGAACCACTTTAGGTACTACACATTTGAATTTTCTTATTCTTAAAGCCATAATTTCAAAGTTAAGATCTGTAGTCTCCAATTTTGAAAATCACAAAAATAATTTATTTTAGAGGATGTCATGTGAGACACTTTGTCTCCTTAGGTATATAAGAGTTAATTTGTAGTTGCCACGTGAAAATTTTAATATCCTTAGGCCTTAAAATTTAATATCAAATTTTCAAAAATGAAAAAGTGAAATAATTTCTAAATTATAAAATTTAATTTATTTTGGTCTTCATTTTAAAAGTTATTGTGTGAGTTTGTTGGTTTCCTTAGGCACATAAAAAATCAACCAGTAAAAGCCATGTGAGATTTTAAATCTCTTTAGGCTTTGAAAATTAATATTAAATTTTCTAAATGCAAAAGGTTAAATAATTTCTAAATTATATGAAATAATTTATTTTGATTTAATCAAAAAATTGTCATGTGAGCTTGTCAATCTCTCTAGGAATTTAAGAGTTAATAGATAGAGGCCACGTGCGATTTCTAATCTCCTTAGGCTTTAAAAGTTAATATATGGTTTCCAACAATATTAAAAAAAATCATTAAATTAAAAAATCTTAAAAATCCTTCTCCTTTGTAATTTCATTTCACTTTCAAAATTAAAATAAAATGCAAAGTCCCAAAAATTCAAAAATTAAAAGAGAGAAAATAAATAGAGCAAATGAAATGATATTATGCTGATTTTGTGAATTAAAACACATGCTTACAGAATTCCAAATCATTTTGTTTACAAAGATTTGCTTGATTTCAACTATTTTGGCTTTTTTTTTTTGTATAATTAAAAAAATACCAACCGATTGACACACATCTCTAGTTGAACTACATCAATTTTGATCTCATTCACTAGGTACATAGGCCCTAGGCTCTTATTCTAGGTCATGTCTACCCCTTTTAAAATCCATTTGTTCATTTTCTTCATTTCCAATTCTGTTTTCTCTGTTTATTGTGCATGTGTTTTAATAAAGGTAATTAAAATAAGATTAAGACCATATTACATTGATTTCACTTGACTAGTTTAGGGTAATCATCCTTATAAAAGGGTGTTATGGGTTTCCAACACTTTTCCCACGCTTAAATAGACTCTTAAAGTCATCTTTGTGTTTGTAGACCACCTTTCCATTTTCTTTTCTTTTAAATTAGTTTTCCAAAGTATTCTGTTAAAAATTTTATTGGCGACTCCTGAAATAAATGGGTTTTTAAGTTAATTTGGAAGACAATTTGTTTCCCTTTTCTTTTTGCACCATTCGTGTCACGCTCGACTAGGGGATAGAGAAGAACATGTGTTCTTGGTAATTCCAAAACTACTAATGTTTTTTGAAAAATTTAAGGTTCTACTTAAACTCATGTTTGACAAGACTTTGGCTCTCAGTGACACTTTATGTGCTTAACATTAGAGCAAATTTTATTTTTATGGTTCTATTGGGAAAGACTGGGGTTAAAGTGTCATTTGAATCTAATACGATTGACATGAAAAAAGAAACAATATTTTCAGAGGCAAAGGCTGTAATCAAAGATTGTTTTTGCATCTAAATTGACTATTGAGATATTTGAAGTACCATGAACTATGATGGCATGTATGGTGGATTTCTCATTATATCCAAATTAGTGGTTTTTCACAATAACCAAAATGGTTGGATGTCTATCAAAAATCAAGCAAATTCCTTGTCTATTCATTACCACGGATGCCTCACATTCATTAAAAACCATAACCATGCCTTTAATATTTCCCCTTTAACAATGGCAAATGCTATGGGAACTATGTTTATGTCACCATCTTGTGACATCACAATAAGCAATGTCTCCTTATACTTTCCGTACAAAATTGTGCCATACACTTGGACCATTGACTTTACATGGTTAAATGTGTCAATGCATGTAAAAAAAACCTAGTGGAACATAACCATTTCCTTTGCAACTGAGCTGGACTCTAGGCATGCTTTGTTTACAAACTCATAATACAAATCGAGAATAATATGTTGAACAATAATATGTTAAACAACTACTAATCATCTTAGAAGGGTAGCATAAGACTTCTTTCAATTCCCAAAGGCAAGGGCAATTGCCCTGTGTTTCCTTGTCCATGCCTTTTTATAGGACATGGTGTAACCAAAGATAAATTGTACCCTTTCAAAAACTTATCTTATAGAAACCCCAGGGTTCCCGATCACCATTGACACAATGAATGATGATATGATGTTACAGTCATGTTTTGAGTGATATTGGAATAGCAAAGCTAATAGGCATGAATGTGACCTTGAATATCTAGTAATTTGCTAATGGTATTTATTAGCCTTCCAACTAGCTCTTAACATCTAATTGTAACATACTCTCTATTTTGGACATTGGTACTCCTGACACTTACTACATGAAAATTACACCCTGAAGGTGTGGTGTGCATGAACAAAGTAAATTTTCACATCTTGATGCAAAACATTGACATCATTGAACAGTAACCCTACTTGCAACTCATAGTTATCATTCATATCAAGTCGATCAGCTAAAACAATTAACTTACACCCCTCGCTCCACCCATATTATTACATTTTTTTTTACATTTTATTATTATTTTCAAAATAAATTTTTTAGTTATATAATTTTAACTTTTTCCCATTATATAATTTTTTGCTATTTCTTTTATTAGTATTATAATTTTTTCAATTAATTTTTAAATAAATTGTTTCTAAACAGATTCAATGTTCAATGTAAAAAAAAATAAAATACAACTTCAACTTTGCATATAATCACATCTCTTAATCTTAACTAATTTCTACTATCTAATATATGCCAAATGTCATAAAATTTCAAATATAAACAAAAAAATTTCATTTTCTTTTACCTAAACAAACAATGCATATTGGCAACAGAGAAATTATTGAAAAGGAAGCATATTGACAAAAAATATATGAAATGGAAGCATTATCTTATAAATTTGGGACCATTTGTAGGAGAAATCTCAAACAAAAATTACAATAGGACCAATTACAGTAAGCTCCAGCAAAAAAATACGCACCTCATGCTTGCTATACGCACCTTGCAGACGTCTAAAGAGCTTTAGACATTTCTTCTTGAAACTTACTCTTTCCACTCTTTTAGAAAGGGTTTGAAAGTGAAAGTGGGAAAAGGATGGCGGAGGCTTCGCTTGTTTTAAACATCAGATGAGCTTTTTTTTTTTTCTAGGATAACATTATCAAAAAATTGGCCAATTAGGAAGTGTTTCGATCAGAATAGTCCAATATGGAATGCTACATCCATACACGTTATGATTAAACTAGCCCTGACTGATAGTGGTATCTATGGGGACTGCAACCACATGAAGGTCTGTTAGAGACCATCATTAGTAGTTGTCTCTCAGTTGCAGTCTGTCAGAGGATGCTAAATTTTTAAATTTAAAAAAAATTGATGGTCGCAGGTTATCATAGCCCACGACTAGTATGATTTTAAAAAATAAGCCAAAAATGGATATGCATCAATAGTTTTGGCAACAAAGGTAATCGAGCATTAAATGCCTCAATCATTGAGAGGGGGTCAATTCTCCATGGGATCACTGATATAAGTGTGGAGTGGGGCTGCTCCTATTAGATCATGTTGTAATCTTTATAGCATTCATGAATTACTAAGTGCGTGCATAGCCAATCAATTATGATCTCTAACTTACAATTAAGAGTTTTTGGTTCATAGAAGTTATAAACTTCACTATAACTCTGTAGGTTAAGTTTTATCTATGTGTATGAGTTGTATTTCAAAAGAACCAGGCCCACTTCACTTAGTTTTAACTAGCCTATTATTTCTTAAGTCTCACAATGTCTAGAATAACTAGACACTTGTTTTCTAAAACTTTATAAAGACCACTCACTATATGGGTTACAACATAACATATACTTCTGCTAATTCTGATCCTAAGGTTTTACCTCATAAAAGTTTATTTTATCATGGGAGAAATTCACATATGGCGAAAGATTCTTAAAGGGCAATGTATTTTTATGTGACTCTAACTAAAGATTTTAAGAACTTGTTAAGTAATAGTTGTGAAGAGCCTCCATTCTATTTTTCAGCTTCATTAGGATGGGTTGTGAATAAATATCATTCTCAATTCTTAAGTTCAAATTATGCAGTGCATGTTCAAGTTGTATTATTTGCATTTAAAAAGCCATAAAGTTGTGTTAATCCTTATTTGTGATTTAGTTTACGGTGTTTCTCACTTTTACTTTCCTCTCTTATTCTTTTTTAATATAATATCTTTGTGTGTTCACTCTCTTACATATGATCCACGAGCAAGGTTAAACAAAGGCAATTCAAGAATGCTACAAGGGGAAAGAAATGAGGAGTAAGAATGAGATTTTTCACTTATTCTTGTTATGTCCATGGTAGTTGTAAGATAACATAGTTGCTTATTGGACACATACACACACCATCATAAAGTTGTTGGCTATTATTTTGTTCCTTTTATTATTATTATTATTATTATTATTATTATTATTATTATTATTTAATTTCTAGAGTCGCTGTGTGAGGTCCAGCATCTCCTCAAGCATCCAGGGTGTCAGCTGGTAGGGCTAGGTTTTATCTAATAATGTTTAATCTCGTTTTAAATAAATTTAAGTTTCAATAGACCATAGCCCAATCAATGTTTGGTTGAAAAATTTATTAATGAAAAATAGAAATAATAAAAAAGGAACAAAAATATTATAAATTTAATACTTATGAATTCATTCAAAACTAAACAAAATAAAATAATTGTCTCAAAGTTTACTTTCTTACTTTCAAATTTTTTTTTTTAATTTTTAGTGTCGTCGTGTGAGGCCCAGTGTCTCCTCAAGCATCTTAGGTGTTGACTAGTAGGGTCGTGTGTGATACCTATGTCTTCTCAAGTTCTACTCAATATCAGTTAATTGCATTTTGAATAAATTTTATTTGTAGTCAACACCATTTCCCCTTTTAAAAGATGCTAGTAAATTTTATTTAAAAAACCCAAAAAATATAAAAAGAAAATAAAGTGGGCAAGAAAGTATGATCAAACTGATTTCTAAATTAAAGCACACCAATCATATCTCAAATTTGTTTTATGTTGTGAAAATTAAATTTAATTTTGTCTATTACTGGGTACAGAGGCTCTAAACTTTAATCTTAAGTCAAGTCTGCCCTATGTAAATGTCCATTTTCTTTTCTTTTTCTGTTATTGTTTTTTATTTTTAATTTATATTATTATTGTTTTTGGTTTGCATTTATTTTGAAGAGGGTAATCAAAATAAAATACTGTTGATTTTGCATCACTAGTTTAGGATAATTCCTACACTCAAACAGACTCTTGAACCCATATTTGTTTATATAGACCACATTTCCATTTATTTTAGTTTTAAAATTGTTTTCCATTAAAAATTTTGGTGGAGACCCCAAATAATTCAGTTTTTTAAATTAATTTGAGAGTTGATTTGTTTCCCTTTTCTTTTTTTGTTTTATCCACATTGTGCTCAACCATCTAACGGGTTGTTAGATGTGACAATTTGGTGACTCCGCTATGGAAAGTTCAAGAGTCAAACTTGTTTGATTAGTTAAGCGAAACAATATAGCATTTCTCTTCTTTTTTGTTAACCTTTTTTGTGATTTTTTTTTTTTGGTCTATCTTTCTTTGCTTTTTGTATCATTTCATACATTTCTCTATTAGATATACATGGTAGACCACCTACTTATATGCTATCCTTATTTTTTTATATGTTTTGTTATTTTTTTTTATTAATCTATTTTGCATATGAGGGTTAGGTCGGCCTTAGGTATGCAGGTTTGCATGCTCTCTTCACACACTGATCACCTGTACATTCTTACTCACACATCTATTGGGCTTATACCCCGATCTTTACTCATCTTAGTTTAATAGCAGTTTATATTGGCTAATTTTTGGAGCTTTATGCTTCTTGAGATTACCATGAATCTCTCACTCAGATTGCGCCTTATTATCTGGGTTTGGCTAGTGTAGGATTTCTTCCTTTCATAGTTAGATTCATACAATGAGATCTTATTATCTAAGGACCAACATTCCATTAAGATGATAGACAAACCCATGGCCCCTTGCATATTATTAGATAGGTTATAGTAACTAATCTCAATAGAGCTTAACCTCCTCATGGTTGTACCTCTCTACTTAGGTTTCACCTAAAAATAGGACACTGGGAGCATACTTTATCTTTATGTGATATGTTTTCGCATCATTCATAGCATAATCACCTTTTCAAAGAATTTCTTATAACATTAATTTTTCAAACAAATAGATGACACTCACCACGCTGACAAAGAAATGATCTATATCGCATCCATGCCTTTTTTAAAAAGGTGAAAGCCATCTGAGGAAAGAGGAAATTTTGGAAAAATCATTTTAGCCCATGATGTATCAATGGGGTATATTCCATCATAAATGGTCCCAATCATTGAAAATGGTGTGTCAATGGATTATTTGATTGACTTATTTGTGAAATGCCTTAAGTGTCACCAATATAAGGATTCTTTCCCTCTTAGGTGGATTGCTAAGCCTTTATTCATAATGGATCAATAAGATCCTTGACGAATGCTAAGAAACATAGTGTTAATTCCAAAGATCCCTTGACTAACCACCAATGACATCCTCATTCTCCTAGCATTCTTAAAATCTAACCAATATAATTTTTTTAATAGATTGTTAACATAGTTGATTAGTAAGAATGGTAGTATGCTGCAAATTAGACCTAACATGTGGGTACTCACTGTCCCTTTAATATCAGTTGTCAACTTTGATTCCATAAGTGATCTAATAAGTATCCATAGAAGATCAAATGACCTAGATTTTTTTTAATCATTATGCCTAATCACCATGCTAACAAGTTGTCGCCACAAAATAAAAGTTTTTCATACATAAATATATTTTGCGTCATTTAAAAAAATGGGAAACAACATTGCCCTATTTAAGAGAGATTTGTCCAACCCAAACCTATCAATCAACTAAAGTCAACATCTTTGTCATCTTATTACCCAGGTTTGGATTTGCCTTAGGCTAGTGAAGGTTCCTACTAAACTCCCTATGGAGCATTATGCTTCTTGAGGTCTTCATGAAGGCCTTACTTGATTCATGCCACATTCATTAGGTTTGACTTGTGTAGAACCTTTTCCTCTCATGGCCAAGATCATATTGCAAGTTCTCTACCCATGTGGTGAAGGTAATCTAAGACCTAATATTCCTTCAGGACAAAGATCTACCTAAGAACTTACATGACATTTAATGAAACCTAGAAACTATTAGTATGCCGTCAAAGAATTGTGACTAAGCTTAACAATGCAATAAGCATGTTTGTGTCCCTTTAATGCATGCAACTATTAGTATGCCTTCAAACGGATGTCATATCTTGGTGAAAGTTTTGAAATAGTCTTTAGTCATGTGGAAACACATATTGACTATTAAATAAAATCTTTGAGAAAGATATATAAATTTTTATTTTACACCAAAATTACCAACATTGCATAAATTCAAAATAATCATGCCTACATGTAGTGCATTAGTGGAAAAGGCACTTACCCCTTGACCCTATGGATCAATAAGCTCCCTAAAGGATTTGTGAAGTTATTAGGATAATATTATTAATCAACTAATTATTTGAAGAAGGAAATGTTCATTTTTATTTCATTTTGGTCAATGTGCATTGATTGGTTGAACAAGTTCAACAGCCTAATGATGAGTAATGACATGCATAAACAATGTCAAAACTCTGAACATGGATCCAACAAGGGTGATCCACCCTAGGTCATGTCATTTCACAATTAAATTAAATGCCCTTTTAACAAAAAGTAGAAAATGATGCCTTGTTATAATATTTTCTAAATGTTAGCCATGTATTAGTCTTGTCCTTTTACAAGCTAATTGCCATCTATCTTTGTACAACGTAGTAAGCTCCTAGATGGCTCACCTCACATCACAAATGAATCTAACTTAACCAATGTATCATTTAATCACTTAGAAAAGAGTTCAAATTGACCAAGGATGAAATAACTTACTATACAACCTTTTGGAATAGGTCACTTAACCAACAAAATCATTATAATAGCTAAAGTTTATTGATGTTAGCCATGTACGGCCTTTGTTCCTTTTTAAGCTAACTGTCACTTCCTATCTCCTTGTGACGTTATAAGCATCTTAAGGAAAAGAAGTTTTAATAAAAAAACACATTTTGCATTAAAAGAATGCATCATAGCTTCCTTAAGATCAGTTCACTTAATTGTTTTTTTGAAAGAAAAAGCATCCAAAAAAATAAGATTGCATTCATGCATATTCATAACACATTTAATGGAAAATAAGATCTCTTTTGTTCATTTGCAAGTGAAGTTTAGGCTCATGCCTAAGTCAACTATTAGAGGAGATGAAAAGTGCTTAAGTGACCAATTCTAGACTTTTATATCACTTTATACTTCAACTTGTTATCCCTTGTCCACTATCATTCCCATCAAATTCAAAGGAATCTAAACCCTTGCAAAAGCCACCACTACCACACTAAATCAATACTGAATTATCCTGAGCTCAGTGCTTTTAGAGCCAGAGGTTATCTTGAATGCAAAATTTATTTATCTTTTAGCCAACTCCTATATAACTAGCTTTAACAATGGTAAGACCTTTCTTTGAACAACCTCTAGCCTCAATAACATGGACCAAATTAAAGTTGTGAACCTCACCATAAGACTTCGACTATTAAGGAAGCAGTGCATTGAAATCATAAGCAAATCTTCATTTTTGGTTCCTCATTTGACCATTAGATTGCTCAACACTATGCAACAATACCATTTTGTCTTATTTCTTCACTAATTAATGTTTGATTGGTCAAATCATGCTATATAGCTGAAGTCTGAAGCTAGTAGAAGCTAATTTCATTATTGGACCTTGTCTTATTTACAACCATAAATGCAATGGTCATGATTTGTAAACTCTTTCATTTCATCAACTATGATAGCACTTTTGTCCATTGCAAAATTTTCCAAATGGTTAGTGATGAAAAAAAAAGTCCAAAAAATCATGTGGTATTCTCTTTCAAAACTTTCAATTAGTGGGGAAAATGTTAAAATCTTAAAGCAATATCATGTTAAAGCCTTAGTTTCTTTCAAAACAAGCTTTGCCAAGGATATAAGGCATTCTTTATCTCCCTAAGCATAGAAAAGTTACCGTAGTCACCCTAATTGGGCTGAAGTAAGGCAATTTCTTTTATGCATAACAATGAACACTTGGGTTGGATATTCTTTAAGAGGTTTTTATACCAAATTCAAGTATCAAGAGAGGATTAATTTCTTTCAACTATCTAAATACTGCTTAACTTTGGCCACCCATAGTTCAAAATCCTTCAAATATACATTATGAACTAAACTAGGGAGGCAATGAGAATATAATTCAAAATAGAAACCTTGCATTTAGAACAAGTTCTTGCTAAAGGAAAAAGGAAATGAAAAATTAACAATAGAGAATATGGGAAAGAAGGGCAACGGAGAAAATACTCAAGAATAAAGCTCTCGTTGAATGGAACTTGCTTCTCCACTTTAAGTTGAAAGAGTATAATTGTCAAGGAAAAATCATATAACAACAATAAAAGCCAGTGTGTCTTGCCAAGATCGCATGGTTGTCGAAGCATTATGACCCTACATTAATATTTGGGCCATTAAATCCATTTTTCCTTCTTATACCACAAATTTCACTTATTAAGCCACATTGCAACCATAGAATATCTTCTCTTGTTAAGTGAATCTCGAGTATAAAGATCATGTTAGAGAAGCATATTAAAAAATTATTGGAGAAAGTAATAGGGACATGAGATTTTGAGCTTACTATCATTTCATTTCAAAAATCCAATTACCATGACCACATTACAAGCATCAAAGGTCTTCGTTGAGGTGTGACTTAAATTAGGGCAAAAAAGATCATGTAATGAATGGATTCAAAAGTTCAATAAAAGAAACTTAGGTAATCTTCCATATTTAAAATAGAACATTTCCTCATGAGTTAAAGGTTTTCAAATGAACTGCTTCATGTCTTAGATTAAGGTATCTTTTAATAACATTACCCTTCCTTTGATTTACCATGATTTAACAGGCATGCTTGTGTGCTTTATCATTTCATATAGTGCTTCATATTAGGACAATCCATCTTCTTTCGAACTCATAATATTGTATTTCTAATTATGTAAATTATACCTCTAGTTCAGAATTAATACTTCTTTTACTCTAGCATATCCCTTCCTTTGGCATCATTTTACCACAAATCATTAAGCTTGTTAGTGTATTTTGTCACTCTTCAAGTCCCTTTAAACTAGAGCAATCCATTTGCTTCGAGGACCTGTAGCTTGGTGCTCCTTAACATATGACTACATTGAGATTATTAAATAAAATCATGGTACATTTAATGTTAACATTTTAAGCAATGGTAATGAAAGAATTTATAACTTTGGGGCCACGTCTAAGGTAATTAAAAGCAAAATATGATATTTCGGTTAAATTTAAAACAATCAAGTTTAAGATATATTTAGCCAAGCCCCTTGTGGCTAGATTTGTTTGAAGCATTTGATATGCTTGTTTTTAAATTACATTCTCCATGAGTAAAGTATAACTTTTGGAGCACCTAAAACCTAAATTCATTGAACTAGTGTAAGTAAAAAAATTGGCATAAGGAATTTTTCCATATGTAGATGTGAACACATCATCCCTAACTACCTAATTATTTAATTAATTGATTCACTGATTAATTAATAATTAAGCAAATGGGGAAAATTAAAAATGACAAAAATTCAAATGACTTCCTCAATTGGGAATAATTTGAAATTGAAAATAAATAATGGGGGACTTTAAGACAAGCAAAATAAAACTTCAAAAATAAAAAATTAATTAATAATAATAATAAATTAGAGAAAAAATAATTTAAAAAGAAAAATAATAAAAAACACAAAAATAGAAAATTAAAAAATCCAAAAATGAAAACTAATAGTGATAATAATAAAAATTAGAAAAATTAAAACTAAAATGAAAAATATTTAAGAAATACTAGGTAGAATAGAAGGGTAGAGATTGTGAATGAGAACTAGGAAATGCTGACATCCCTTTTTTGCTTCAATCTGATTGTGAACACCTTATTTAAAATTAAAAGAAGAAGAAACACTAATTTTGGAGATTAAAAAGTTAAAATATTTTAAAACTATGAAACCCAAAAACACACAAGAACATAAGAAGCCAAAATTGAAGTCAAACAAAGAAAGAAGCAAAAGAAAGAATGAAAAGAGATAATAAACATGTCTGTCCACCCACGTGAGCCATATACACGAAAAAAGCATAAAAAAAAAGAAGCCAGTATACAAAGTAAGCTTCAGACATAGGTAAAAAAAGGGATTTTAATTAATTATGCAACTATCTCTACCATATGAATGCTTCAGCTCAAATAAGACAAAAACAGAGTAGGGAGCCCAAGAGTGGCATCGAAAAGCAAAAAGTGACGTGAGACAAGTTGGGAGCCCAAGAGTGGCATCGAAAAGCAGAAAGTGACGTGAGAGAAGTTGAATTTTTCAATAGTGTAGTACCTCTATTTTTATGTTAGAAAAACAGAAGGAAAAAGAGCTTAAACGAGTGAAGATGTTCCATGAGAGTGGAGAGGAATTAGAGAGTTAATAGCAACTCGATAGGAAGAACTAAGTTAGAGAGCGTGAAAAAAGCGGGAACCGAGCAAGAGAAAAGAGAGCTTCGAAGGAGACAGTAAGAGAGAGGGAGAGCTCGGGAGTTACGAGGAAGAATGGAGGCTCGGGTAGTGGGAAAAAATTAAAAAGAGAAAAAAAAAAGGTAGAAAGTGGAGGCCAAGAAGGAGTTCACAGAAAAGAGGAGAAATCGTGGACGAGTCGAGTTAAAAAAGGAAAGCTTAAGAGAGAAACTAGAAAGCCGTGGACGAAGGGAAAGAACAAAAACACAGAAGAGTGCACAAAAGACTAGCCAAAGAGGATGAAGAGGAAGTAGGTATGAACTCTTCAACTCTGGTTTTATTCATGAGAACAGATAAGAGTATAACCAAACAGGAAATTTAAGAAAGAAGTGATCCGAGGAGGAAAGAAGAGGAGATATAGAGAAGGCAAGCATCAAGATCTGATAGCAAAGAAACTAAAAAGAAAGTAGCTCTATTTTCATATGCTTTAAGCATAGTAGAAGAGTATCTTTGTTTTTCTAGCGTGAATAGCAGAGAAAGACGAAGGAAGTGTTTATGTGAAGGAAAAAGCAAAAAAGGGTATAAATAACTAGCAAACAATGCACTCTAGGCTAGAATAGAGGTAAGTGAACTTTTACTCTGAATTTACTTAATTGATATAGAGGCAAATAACGCATGTTGTGCGATCTATGCACCTTACTTTTCTTTTGTTGTGAACTATTCATTTAATGGTTCAAATATGATGGAATTGTTAGGAAGCATAACTAGTGTTGAGTGCATCACGTTGCTATTTTGATAGTGTCATAGCGTCATTAAAGTCTTGGGCTGGTGGCATAAAGTTTCCAGAGTGTTAGTCTTGACTAGTGGCTCGTACTTGTCTGTTGCTATCACTATTTCTTGCATACATGAATTTTTGTATGCATCTAGTTCACTCATTTTAAAGAGAGGATAGAAAAGAAGTTGAAAGAGATTAAGGAGAGAGAATGTGGAAGTTTCTTGTTGCAATGCCATACTTCAGTTTGCATGCATGAATGAATAGTTTAAGGGGTTCTTTTGTTACCCCCAGTCACGTGGTATAAGTTCCAAATGCCCCAATGCTTCATGGAATGACAGTCTCACTAAAAGAATCTAGGAATAAATAAACAAATGAGTGTGTGATTGGGCTTGGACATGTGTAGTCATGGTGTCTTGGTGTTTCGTGGGAAATGCAAGTGAAAAATGGTGATCATGACAATAATTTAAGGACCCACGAGATATTGCTTTCTTTTTATATTTATTAGTAAAAATGTTGAATCTAAATGACATGCCATGATGATGGGTTGTTCTTATTTATATTGGTTTCTTTTTGTTTCCTTTATTTTGTTTATTCTTCTTGTTACTATCTTTTGTCTTCTTGCACCATGCTAAGAATCCTTCACGAGTTTAGTCCTGTTAAAGTTTGGCTATCATGTCTAAATACTAAAATTGGTAGAAATAGAAAAGGCATAAGATCTTGCTTGTGAATTCCAATTAACCAAAAAAACTTATTATTGATTGTGCACAATCATGCACTTACACCTTTTTTATTATTATTCATATTTTGGTTTTAGAGTTGCTAAGTAAGATTGAATATCATCTTAGGTGATTAGAGAGCCAACTGATGAAACCGTGTGAGACCAGGTGTCTCCTTAGGTTTTGATTGATACTGATTAGTGGTTTTTTTTTTAATTTATTTAAAATAGATTAAAATTCCAACTCAATTGGTACTTGCCCTTTTAATTAAAAAAAAAAAAAGAGAAAAATTTGAGTCCAAATAAATATCTTCATAATCTTTTAAAATCTTTTCTTTCTTCGAAATAGCTTTTTTCTAAAATCTATAAAAAGGAAAAAGTAAAAAAAAGGGTTAAAAATAAAATAAAAAAAGTAAAAGAATTATCTTAACGATTATTATCTCACTTTTGAATGGTTTCAGATTCGTTGTGTGAGATAGTTAATCTCCTCAGGCATCTAAGAATTAAGAAGTAGAGGTTGCGTGAGATCCTTAATCTCTTCAGTCCTTCAAATTTAATGCTTGTTTTCAAAAATGCAAAGATAAAATAAATTCTAAAAAAAATAAAAAAAGGTTTAATTTACTTGTTATTCATAATTAAAAATCCCAAAAATGCTTTCTTCATTATAATCTCATTTTCAAAATTAAAACAAAAATACAAAAATCCAAAAAAGAACATAAATTCAAAAATCCCAAAAAATAGCTTTCCATTATAATTTAATTCCAATTTTAACAATAAATTCTAAACCCTAAACCCTAAACCCAAAAAATAAATAAATTCAAAAATTTTAAATATTTTTTTCTTCATTATAATTTCACTTTAGTTTCAAAAATAAAATTATCACCCCAAAAATCTGCAAAAAAAAATAAAATCTTTTCCCATTATCATTTCATTTAAATTTTAAAACAAAAGTTAAAATTCCAAAATAAACAAAAATTAAAAAGATGAAAATGGAGAGAGCAAGAAAGTGAGATTACACTGATTTCGTAAATTAAAATACACCAATCAAACTCTAGCTCATTTTGTTTATGAAATACAGATTAATGTCAACCATCTTGTTCTTTTCACAAAAATAGAAGTCACCAACCAATGAACACACATTTCTGGTCGAACTACGTTGATTTTGATTCCTATTACATGGTACATTGGACCCAGGTTTTCATCCTAGGTCAAGTTTACCCTTTGTAAATATCTATTTGTTTGCTTTCATTATTGTTGTTTTTGTCTTTTCTGTTTAACGAGCATGCATGTCAATAAAAAGGTAATTGAGATAAATTTAAGACCATATTCTATTTCATTTGACTAGTTTAAGGTAACTGTCCTCATGGATGGGTGTTGTGGGATGCCTAACACCTTCCCCACACTTAAATAGACTCCTGAACTCATATATATTTTTGCAGATCACTTTGTCTTTTCTTCTTGTTAAATTGGTTTTCCAAAGTTTTTCGTTAAAAATTTTGGTGGTGACTCTAGTAAATTGATTTTCAAGATGCATTTAGGAATTAATTTAATCTCTTTTTTTCAAATTTCTACCAAAAGGTCGGTTACAATAGTAGATATCCAAAAGAATCTTACAATTTACAAATTTTAAGCGCATCTAAATATCATGTGTTTGTATTACTTTTTTATACTCTCAAAGTGTACTTCACCAAATAAAAAGGTTGTGAACGTCTCTTCCTCCCTTAGAGATTTGCATCATTCATAAAGAAAAAAAACAATAAGGCATTTTTGGAAACATGTCCTCATGTTTTTCATTTTGTTCTGAGAGGTCTGGAAAAATGAGCATCAAATTACCATAGGATTGCATACACCATCCATTATACATATAATATCCAACATTTAAAGATAATCAAGCACATACATCATGTGTTTCACATGTGTATTGCACTTGCACTGCATTTTTGCATGCACTAAGCATATAAAAATCAACGTTTCAAAGAATTAAGCATATTGCATTATGCGTCTTGCACTTTGAACAAATGTCACACTGCATATCATAGTCACTAAATCACATGTCACAGGGAATCACATTCTCACTAGTAAGACACCATCTACTTTTTTGAGTACATTTGTTGAGACAACATTTAATTTCTACCTGCATTAGTCGAGGCACCATTTAATTTTTTGCTTGCATTAATATAGGCACCCTTAATTTTTTTTGGCATTTTTTTAATTTCTTGCCTGCATTCATTATGGCACCCTTTTAATTTCTTGCTTGCATCTGTTAAGACATTATTTTCTTTTTAACTTGCATATGTCAAGGCACCATTAATTTCTGTCAAGTCTAGCACCCGTCAAGGTACCTTTTAAACTTCTGTTAAGTCTCATATTAGTCCAGGCACCTTTACTTTTCTATCAAATCTCACACCAGTTAGGGCACCATTGATTTCTGTCAAGTCTTGCACCAGTCAAGGCTCCTTTTAAACTTATATCATGTCTCACATCAATCAGGGTACTATTACATTTTTGTAAAGTTTTGCACTAGTTAGAGTACCTTTACATTTTTTTGCCAAGTCTTGCATTAGGTTGGGCACCTTTACATTTTTGTCAAGTCTCACACCAGCCAGTTCACCATTAATTTCTATCAAGTCCCACACTAGTCAGGGCACCATTAATTTCTATCAAAACCCACACCAGTCAGGGTGCCTTTTAAACTTCTATAAAGTATCGCACCAGCCAAGGCACTTTTACATTTTGCTAAGTCCCACACCAATTAGGGTACCTTTTAAACTTCTGTCAAGTCCTGTATTAGTTAGGGCACCATTACATGTTTGTCTAGTCTTGCACCAATCAGGGTACCTTTACATTTTTACGAAGTCCTGCACCAATTAAGGTACCTTTACATTTCGGTCAAGTCCTATACGAGTCAGTGCACCTTTACATTTTTGTCATGTCTAGCACTAATAAGGGCACCTTTAATTTCTGTCAAGTCTTGCACCAATCAGCACACTGTTTAAACTTCTATCAAGTCCCATATTAGTCAAGGTACCTTTACATTTCAGCCAAGTTTCGCTCCAATCAGGGTACCTATACATTTTTGCCAAGTCTAGCACCAATCAAGGCACATTTACATTTCTGTCAAGTCATGCACTATTCAGGGTGTTTTTATGTTTTACCCAAGTCTCACACCAGTCAAGGCATCTTTACATTTTTGCTAAGTCCTGTACTAGTCAGGGTATCTTTGACATTTCTGCCAATACCCACACATGCTAGGGCACCTTTACATTTTTGTCAAGTCCTTCACCAGTTAGGGCACATTTACATTTTTGCCTAGTCCCACACCAGTTAAAGAACCTTTAAATTTCTATCAAGTCCTGCATCAGTTAGGGCACTTTTACATTTTTGCTAAGTTTTGCACTTGTCAAGGCACCTTTACATTTTTGTCAAGTCTTACACCAGTCAATGCACCTTTTGAATTTTTGTCAAGTCATGCATCAGTCAGGCCACCTTTTAATTTTCATCAAAGCCCAATATAAAGGTACCTTTAATTTTATTTAAGTCCAATATCTAGTCTAGGAAACTACGGTTACCTATTCAAATTCAAAAATGAAAAAGAAAGAAAGTTTAATGTTTTATACGCCTTCCAAATTCTGTGTCTTTGTTGTTTAGGTTTGAAATAGGTGTTTATCTTTACATTTTATTTGTTTAATAGAAAATACAAAAACATAGTTTTGACTATTTTTTACTAAGAAAATAATTAAAAAGAGGCAACTATAAACATCTTAAAAAATCAAAATAAGAAAAAAAATAAAAAATAAAAATCCTTTCGCACACCAAATAGACCCTTTTCATACATTAACAAAATTTCAAAAATAGAATCTTTAATGAAGATAAAGATAAAAATACATAATGAAAATCAAAACACTCATATCTTTCATGTACCAATCTTTCATATACCAAAAAAATCTAAAAATTCAAAGAAGAATCATAAATTAAATCAAAACAAACTAATTTGAAAAATCCAAAAGTTTGAAATTAAAAATTAAAAATATATAATAATAAATTTGAAAAAATGAAAAAATTAATCATAAAAAATAATAAAATCAAAATCTATTCATTCAACTACACCTGATTATAAATAAATATAAAAAACAAATAAAACATAAAGATATAATAAGATTTGATATAGATTTTTTAAAAAGATCCTAACTAAAGAGATTGAGGAGACCTAAGAACCAGAGCTCGTTACACATACAGATAAAGAGGAAAAGAAAAAGAGGAGTCAAGACAAGAAAAAAAATGAGTGGAACATTTGAGTGAAATTGAGAGAGAGGGTCAAGGAGAGAGCACCTAAAATTCAGCATTTAAGTGAAATCGTTGAAGCTAAGGTTTTATGGCTAAGTTTCCATTAGTGTAATTCTTGGTAAGTCAAATTAATGATCTCTCTAGTTGTTTCACAATATGTTTGAAAATTGCAGTAAAACTATTGTGTGCATGATCCACAATTTAAGAAATTGTTGAGTATTAGTTGCAACGAGCCTTCATTCTATTTATTAGCTTTGTTAGGAAGGGTTGTGAATAAATATCATTATGAATTCCAACTTCACATTGTGCAATGCATGTTTAGGTTGTATTATTAGCATATAAAAAAGCCACAGAGTTATGTTGATCCTTATTTGTGATTTAGTTTATGGCATTTCTCATTCTTGCTTTCCTCTTTTATTCTTTTCTAAAATAATATTTTTGTGTGTTCACTCTCTTACATATGATCCACAAACAAGGTTGAACAAAAGCAATTCAACAATGCTCCAAGGGGAAGGAAAGGAAGAGTAAGAATGAGATTTTGCACTTATCCTTGATATATGCGATCGTAATTGTAAGATAACGTAATTGCTTATTGGACACATACACACACCATCATATTTATGTGTGGTTATTATCCTGTTCCTTTAATTTTTTATTATTATTTATTTTTTAGAGTCGCCATGTGAGGCTCAGCGTCTCCTTAAGCATTTAGGGTGCTGATCGATAAGGTTACGTGAGAACTTGCATCTCCTCAGGTTTTATCTAACAACAATTAATCTTGTTTTAAATGAATTTTGGTTTCGATGGCCCATATCCCTATCAATGTTTTCTTCAAAAAAAACTATTAATAAGAAAGTATAAATAATGAAAAGGAACAAAAATATCATAAATTTAATACTTTTGAATTCATTCAAAAATAAACAAAACAAAATAATTGTCTCAAAGTTTACTTTTCTACTTTCAACTCTTTTTTTTTTTTTTTTTTAATTTTTCAAGTTACTGTGTGAGGCCTAACGTCTCCTTAGTCATTTAAGGTGTCAATTAGTGGGGCCATGTGTGAGACTTATGTCTCTTCAGGTTTTACCTAACATCAATCAATTGTGTTTTGAAGAAATTTTATTTACAATCAACATCATTTCCCCTTTTCAAAAATGCTAATAAATTTTATTAAGAATATCCCAAAAAATAGAAAAAAGCAAATAAAGAGGGCAAGATAGTATGATTAAACTGATTTTGTTTATGAAAATCATTCTAATTTCTTCTATCTCGTTCTGTTTGCAAAATTTAAAATAACCAACATTAGACACGTATTTTTATTTGAACTACATGTACTTTGATCCCTATTATTGGGTAAATAAGCCTTAGGCTTGAATCTTAGGTCAAGTTTGTCCTTTGTAAAATTCATTTTTTTTTTCTTTTTCTTTGATGTTTTTATTATTATTATTATGATTATTGGTTAGCATTTAAGGGTAATCAAAATGAAATGTAGTTAATTTTGTTTCACTAGTTTAGGGTAATTATCCTTATGTACAGGTATTGTGGGGTGTTTAACACCATCTACACATTCAAACAAACTCCTGAATCCATTTCTATTTATACATACTACTTTTCCATTTCTTTTGGTTATATAATAGTTTTCCATTAAAAATTTGGTAGCGACTCCAAATAATTCGATCTCTTAAATCGTTTTGAGAGTCGATTTGTTTTCATCTTCTTTTCATGCCATTTGCATTGCGCTTGACCCTTTGATAGGTTGTCAGATATGGCATATGTTCAATTGTTGTTTTTGCATGTTTTTAGTCTTGTTTTGATTTTAATTTTAGTGTTTTAGTTAAGAAATCATGCCTTAATTAGTTGTTTTGGCTTGGTTTTAGGTCTTGGAAATGATTTAGTTGAATTTAGTGCTGAAGCAAGGCATAGGTGTGTTTTTTATTATAGAGAACCTATAAATTGCAATGTAAACTATTTTTTTATCAGTGAAAGTGGACAACTCACCTTTTAGCCTATTTTCTCTCTCTTGCAGATGTTATGAGTATTAAAAAAAAAAAAAGGTAAAGGAAGTTTTTAGGGGATATTTTAACTTATTTTGACATTTTTAATGTGGGAAAAATTAGGGAGTTAGTGAGGAAGTAAATGAGAGGCTCATGAGGATAGATTTTCATCTTCTCTCATTCTAGGTCGTCTTTTTCATCATCTTCTTCTATCTTTGGTTCTAGTGAGAGAAACTTGTGGAAACTTATTTTCCAACATTGTAATTTTAATTTTGGATATAATTATGGATATTTTACCTATGTGTAACTAATTTCATACATCTAACTAAGGAATAAATTTATGGATTCTTCGATGTTTGGGAGACTTACTTGAACCCTCTCTTTCTCATCTTTTTGGTATTTTTGCATTCCTATTCTACTTGAGCTATCTTAAAATGAATAGATGATAGGGCCTATTGTTTATTTCACTCAATGTTGCATTTATTTTATATGGTTTAGTTAAATTTGTAATTGTTTGATTAAACCAAAAACTAGTGAAAAATTAGTATAAAAGATTGTGGTTGTGCTTTTTTAAATATTGATAGAATGTGAAAAGTAATTCGTTGAACTTTGCTTTTTCTATTTTGACAAATTAGTGTTGTCAATTTCTTGATTTTAATGCAATTAATTAATTAAATCTTAAGTACTTACTTGAAGTTGTTAGCTAATTATGATTTGGTTAGAGAGCTCTTTTTAACTAATGAACTTAGGAAATCTAGGTTGCTAGAGCTTGTTAGCAACTATAACCACTTGCCAAGAAGAGAGAATTAATCATTTAATGAATGACCAACCATTGAATAACCAAAATTGAACATTCCTTAGCTTGGTTCCTTATTTCTTGATTTTAATTCCCTTTTTAGTGGACTTAATTTCATATATTTGGAATATTTTCTTACTTGTAGTTTGTTTAATTTCTTTAGTTCTAATTGTTGTTCTTATTTACATTTTTGCTAAAATCCCCTCTAAATTTCATTTTATTTTTTGCCACATTATTTTTTAGTTATTCAAAAATATTGAAATTGTCAATCGTCGAACCTACTCATCTTTATAGTAATTATGTTATTTGAGGGTTGAATAATTTTAATTTAGTGGATTCCATATACATCAACATCCTAATAAAAATTGACTTTGTAGATTGTGGGGTATGCGAGGACGAACAAAAGTACGCTCAAGGTTTGCTTATCTTAATATCATTAATAGATTTAGTGATTTTATTTTTTTATACATGGTTATAAAAGAACCAGACATCTCATGTATACTAGTAGCAATCCATCGATCAGATCCATGAAACACAAAAGAATTGTTCTTATAATTCAATCAACGTTTTAACAATTTGGTGATGCAGCGCAAAATTCTCCAAACCCCACACCACCCTATAACCATAGTTCAACAGAACAATATGCACACACTTCATCAAAATGGGGAAACAACATTGCTAGATGTAGTGCCCACACGTTCACACACAGACACCACACCCCCCAACCGGTTCAACCTCTTTAGTGATACAAGCCCCGCTGAACCGGTACGCCCATCCCGCTAATCCAATCTCCGATCAAGAAAGACTCCACAGTGTATTCGCTGGCTTCGTCCTTGTTGATAACTTTGTAGCCAGGCCACTTCACTCTGTTATCAGTTTTTGCGCCTGCTCCAGTGTTGTTGAACTCCGCGTAGTACAGTGTGCTGAGCGCGAAGTCACCTTCCCATGGCATCCACCCTTCTGGGCTGATTACGTCTTCGATCTCGGATTCCATAATGATGGTTCTGGAGTACTCCTTCCATGGCCTCCCGAGGTAGCTCTTGAACTTGTCTTTCTGTGGGGCGAGTGACTCGTCGGCTTTGATCTGGCAGTTCTGCAGAACGGTGCCGGAGGTTTGTCGTTTGTCAACTCTGCCTTGGGCTGTGACTATGTTCTGCTGGTTGTCGGAGGGCTTTCGGATGTTCATAATGCAGTTCTGGAAGATGACGGCGGCGTCGCCGAAGATGAAGTCGACGGTGCCGGAGATGACGCAGCTCCGGTAGAACTGCCTGTGGGTTTGGGCGTATAGAGTGTCTTGGTACCCTTCAAAACGACAGTTGACGAACACTGCACGATCTGCTTGCACTCTTGCTGCTACTGCTTGGTGCTTCTCTGGGCCTGCCGTGTTTCTGAATCCCATTGCTTTCCCTAAAAATCCTTCTCCTAGCACCACTGTAGTTTCAATGGCCAAGGCCGATTTCAGCTTATATATTAACCTCTATATGTAAGGAATGGATAGATAGATACATAGAGGGAGAAAGGCATAAGAACACCTATTTCAAGTGGAACAGTGATCCCTAATGCAGCAAGAGATCCATATCTGCTTTCAAATATTATATATCGAATATTGTCCTATCGAGTTAATACTGTCAAGGACGTAGACTCGCACTTTTTCTTTTTGAAGTTATATATATAGTGAGGTATTATCGGACTTGGTTACAACATTTTTTTCCTAGATTTTGTTGCATACTAGTAATTTGAATAATATAGTTTATGTATATGGTGTCATGAAATTTGAACTCTTACCGAATGTTGCTGTTTGGAAAGTCCTTACTCCATCTACGAAGTTCTTGCTGCCGGTGATGATGCTCTTTTGTGAACCATCACCATACAGGGTTATGTTTACCATGCGCTTTTCCACTGTCACAGTCTCCTCATATGTTCCTGTTTTAACATAAACCACATACCTACATTTTCGCAGTGTAATTACATCAGCAACCATAGCACAAATAATACCTGATCCCGATCATCAAAACATGGGGGTTATACATGCATGGATTCTAGATATTAATGTAGTTCAAAATTTATGACTTGTATTTATTATGGATCAAAATAAAACTATTCAAGGACTAAAATTATTAAGTTATTAAGATAATATTGGACTCTCAGTAATCAACCAAATACTCAAATTAAATTAAGTTCAATTCTTACCATCCTATTTATGCTTCACACTTCAAACCCAAAGAAATGTTAGTATGAGATTATGACATGTTTAATATTAAAATGTAACTATTCATGTGATAATTATTTAACAGATTATACTTTTGGAATGAAATATGGTTGATAACAGGATTAAGCAGCATGCATACATACCGTCCGTCGTATTTCTCTGGCACGGCTTTCAAAGCTTCGGAGATGGTTTTGAAGTCTCCACTGCCATCACTAGCGACGGTGACGTTAGGAGTAGGCTTATCATCCGCTGCCTTCAACATCCTTCGATCCTCATCGTTCATCCACTCCGGAAGACCTTCATCATCTGTCGACAGCAAGTGACGACTGGATCCTTCTTTTTGTGCAGAAGAACCGAAGGAGGCCAAGTGCGACACAATGGCAAGAGTATTACTGATATACTCCTTAGAATCCTGAAACAACTTCTCAATATCCGTCTTCAGTTTCCCATCAGAAAACCCGTCGATACATGTTTGCTGGTACGAGATAACCGCACTAAGCCAACTGTTCAAATCCGAAGTTGTCGATGCCAGCTTCTTCAGATCAATTGACCCTGCACTTGAAGATGAAAACCCGAGCTCTTCCTTTGCGTCAGCCAGAAGCTGCTTGCAGTCCTCGAAAGCACCTTTGTCTTTATCAGATTGGAAATCCATGGACGAGGTTTTATTGATGGCCTTATTGACCTCTTCCTGAGCGACACTAATAGCAACCTTGACGATATCCTTGGGTTGCAAGAGTTTAGCGTCCTTTTTCACTTCCTTGCCAATACTTGTCTCGCATTTGATCTTGTAGTCCGTGTTGTTGCAAATGGTCTTCACGATCTTCTCTCCTATGGAAATCTGATTGGAGTTAGAGTTAGAGTTACCATTAGAATGACCGTTGTTGGAGGAAGCATGAGAAGATGACGGGGATTTCTTGTTATTGTCTTTGACTTTGCTGTCTTCATTATGGCTGACCATGACGAAAGCAGCTGCACCTATAAGACCGATGATGACAATGGTGCAAACAGCACCGATGGCGATTCTGCGCTTGAGCTTCTGTCTCCTGTCATTTTTTCTTCGTTCGGTGATGAGATCGAAGTCTTGGAATGCCATGGCGGTAGAACAATGATGGTAACAATAAGAACAATGATTATGACTTTTCTAAGGCAGAGACTCCTCTCTGCCTTAGAAACAAGCCAGGCACTGTGAAATGAGAGGGTGGGGATAGGTAAGAGAGAGATGGGGTTTAATTTTAGCAACGGTAGTTCCTTTCCCTCTTCGTTCTTGGTGTTTGGTCATTGGAATTTTAACGTTGGTAGTTTGTTGCTGGGAGATTAAGGTGGTCTGGACTGGACGAGAGACATTTCAGGTCTTTCTATTTTTGGATTACGCTAGTTAAGGTCTTCCAACAATGTTCGTATTTCTCGCTAATTAATTTATGCCTCTTTCCTTTCAATTCATACCCACTTTGAAATCCTTTTCCTCCGTTTTCTAAGGACTGGTAATGCCAGAAAATAGAGAGAAGCATGCATATTAACCCAACATTACATTTCACCGTGGAAAAAATCACACTCTATATGATCAATACTGAAAAGGAGTTATCTGAGTGAGCAGTAGCTAGTGAGAACTTTATCTCTCCAAATTCACCTTATCAATTCCCAGTTAAGCAATTTGTCACATCTATGATTTTGTTTATGCTTCGATTAGAACTAATCCTAAATATCTGTAAATTTTTTCCAAGTATATTAATATTAACTATAAACTAAGACTGTTTCATAGACCCAAATAGGAGAAAGATCTTACAAGATGATCAGTTACTGAAACATGACTGGCTTGCATAACTGTATACTCTGTGCACAAACAAGCAAACACGTATTCAAGGATTTGAGAAAGACCTTGAGCCACATGTTGATGGGTTTGGCTCTGTTTTCCCGCTAATTATACAGCAAATTTCTTACTTTGTATTGATTACAAAATCCACTATCTTGGAGTTAGATAGCCAACACTTCTTGTGTATATAACCATATAATATAACGTGACATGAACATACATAAAAATAAGTTATTATAAATTGTCACCCTTCTATCTCTCTCAGAACACATGTTTACTATTTTATACTCTAAAAATAATAATGTTTCTAGTAAAAGAAATATACTAAATAATAATACTATTAGTACTTAATTTAAAATTTTGAGTGCTAATATTTTTGAAACAATCTTTTATTATTTCATTTGTAAATTACATTGTTCCATTTAACAGAAATATATTGTGCAATGAAAAAAATAGAAACATATTTTTTCCTATTAATTTTTAGGTCGTCTATCTCCAGAATGTATTAGAGTACACCTACGCCTGCATGTTGTCAATG
Source organism: Delonix regia (assembly GCA_037074485.1). NCBI lineage: Eukaryota > Viridiplantae > Streptophyta > Magnoliopsida > Fabales > Fabaceae > Delonix > Delonix regia. The sequence goes on from CM073451.1 coordinate 38,485,349, forward strand.
GATTGTGACTATAGCAATGTCCTGCATGAGTATTTTACAGTTAAAAATTAGCAATTAACCTTTTTCTATTTTATTTTACATTACCCCTCAAAAGCAACCTCTCTAGGCTACTATGAGATCAGTTTACATAATTAGCAGCAAGCATTAAAACAAAGTAATAAATCTATTCTGTTCTGTACTTCTGTGTCAAATCCCGTCATCATAAGGGAATGAAGTGGACTGAAGCCAAGCATCACCCAGAATGAACTCAGACACCGTGAAATTATAAGCTTCCCCATATTCCATCACATGGTGCCCAACCCAGTCCACTCTACCACCCGTACCCGAACCCGGCCCATAATTCTCGTACTCTCCATAGTACAATCTCTCCAAGTTCGGATCATCACCATCAGAATCGGACCACCTGGTCCACCCCTTTGGGTCCACAAAGTCATCAATGTAAGACTCGAGGTACACAGTACGAGAATAGGGCCTCCATGGGCGTCCTAGGAAGCTCTTGAAGGTGGTGGAGTTAGCATAGAGATCCTGGGTGGCTAGAATGGAGCAATTCTGGATTGAGATTCCTGTGTCCTCGTCCGGGGAGTCTCGTGACTGGGCTGTGACGACGGTGAACTGGTGAGCGAGGGGCTGTCTCGAAACGATGTCGCAGGCCTGGAAAACGACGGCTGCGTTTCCGAAGATGAAGTCTATGGTGCCGTAGATGTCGCATTCTCTGTAGAACTGTCGGAAGGAGTGGACGTAGAGGGTGTCTTGATAGCCGTAAACGGCGCATCTGTAGAAGGCGGTTAAGTCTGCGTTTACTCTCAAGGCCACTGCTTGGTGCTTCTCTGGGCCTGCCGTGTTCTGCATCGCTATGTCACGTGCCAGAAAGCCCTCACCGGAGACAGCTGAAAATCATGATAGGAAAAAGAAGATCATAATTGGGATGTATCAAAGAGCAAGTAGAAATGGCTGTGAAAACGAGCACGAATCACTGAACACTGCCATACCCAGAATTCACCAAATCTCTCAGACCAGAGCTATTGCTGCTTTACATATTTTTCTCACATATTTTAGTATTTTAAATACTGGATATTAGGGTGTAAAATATGATGGTATTTGAGATTAGTGTTTGATATTATGATTAAAAATTTTCCAGAAAATTAAAAATTAATAAGGATAAAATTAATTTTAGAATGTGAGATCACTTTTATTCTTGCCTCAATTCATATACTAAAAATAATATTACTTTATACCTCTTGATGTCTTGAATAATATTAGACATTTTTCCAAAGTATCAAACATAGACATTTTGAATGCCTCGTGACATTCATGATAGCCATTATTATCTTACGTTATCAATACCTTAGATATTATAGTGAGACACAAAATATAAGATACCATGATATCTAAGATTTTAGATTACGTGTGACAAGAAAATTACTATAAAAATTGTGTAATGAATATTTTATAAACATTAATAAAAGTATAACTTCATTTTTTTCATTATCTCCATTTTTTCAAAACTTTGATATTTGACTGAAATTTGAATTCAGATATATTAATACTCTATAAATGAGTTCGGTACCACTTAGTAAAGATTCACTGACAGACCTCCCCTAAAACGATGTCCTCTTATACCTTGGTTATCATGAATGACACCAAAATCTTAAATAACAGTTAATCAAACGTGCATCTCGATGGCTTTTAACATCCTATGGGTCACTTTGAACAGGTTGTATTTTAAAAAATTGGACTTGAATTCTAATTAAAAAAGTTTAAATTTGTATTTTAATTGAATTTATTTTATTTTTTTTTAAGTTGGACCTATTAGACTAATTAAATTTTTTAAAAAATATTAAATCAATTTAATATTTAAGATTTAAAATAAATAATATAAATAATATTATTATTATATGTAAAATTATATATAAAAAAATTGTAAATATAAATAAGTTATTGTATTAATATAAATCTTTTAATTAAGAGATATTAAATTTTTTTTATTAAAATATCATATTATACTAAATTTTATTTTATATAATAATTTTTTACTAATTCAAAAAATATTCATAAAACTTTTAAAACTCATATTAAACTTTAAAAAGAATTTGAGTCTAACTTATTTTACAAAGTAGGCTTTTTAAATTAAACTTTTTGATTTGAACTTTATTTTTTTGGATTAAACTCATTGAGACATTCTAGTTTTTTAAATTATAAAAGAAGATGAATACATGATAGATAATTAGTTTAATACCCCGTGATCTTTTCTAAAAAAAAATAAATAAAGAAAAGAGTAGAAAGGGATCTAAACTCTGAAGCGTGTGTTTGATTACCTAGAGTTGCAGATCTGAAGGTGGTCCACCCATCACCAACGCTTCTGTTCCCGGTAATGATAGTGACGTCGCTTCCATCTCCGAGCAGAACAACGTTGGTCTTGTAACTTGGGATCTCCACATTTTCTTCGTAAACCCCTGCCTTCACATAGATCACCGTCCTGTCCAAGCTATTGTTGGGAGCAGAGTTCACAGCCCCAGTAATGGTGCTGAAGTTCCCTGTTCCATCTGCAGCCACCACAAGCAACTCATCTGGATCGTATTCTTCCCCGTCCGAGTTCTCCAAGATCCGATGGTGTTCGCTCGTCAGCCACGCCGGAGCCCCCATTAAACGACGCCGGTTCTTATTGCCCCTCGAACCTCTTAACTCTGGTGATGCACAATGGTAATGGCAGTGTTGAAGAAGAAATAATATTAGTTTAATTTAGGAAGTAGTTAATACTATATAGTCATTCATATTCAATATAATCAGATCTTTTGTTCGGTCAAGTTAAAATATTAGTCTTCTTAGTGCCAAACTATTGGTTTATTTCCTTTTTTTTCAAGAGAAATAGAGACACAAGTAGTTAAGAGCATAGTGTGATTCACAGAAATAGAAGGGGTTGGTAAGGATATCTGATGAAGGTGAAAGAATAATAATGCTGTAGTATTTCGCAGAGTTTGTTTATTCTTGAATAAGAGATTGTGGTTTAAGACTAACATTTCTTTTCCCTAAGAGAGTTTGTAGATCACCTGGCTTAGGAAGCATGGAGAGAGAATTGCTGACATGTTTGTAGGTTCTGATGACAGATTCGACTAGAACAGGCTTGAGGGAGCCCGTGGCAGAGTCGAGCCCTTCTAAGCAAGTGTTCTTATTGGTAATGGCGGCGCTGAGGTAGGCTCTAGCATCGGTTAGCTTCCTGGAAGAAGAGGGAGAATCACGAACCCCAGAAAGTGATCTTTTGAGGGAAGCCAAGGTTGACTGATGAAGCTCCCTACAGTCTTGGATTGACCCTCTTTGCTTCTCCACGAGGTTGAAATTGGAATGGCCTCCTCTTCCTCCTCCTGCGTTGTGGAATAGATCAGAGAGCTTGGTGGCTTCGGATATGGCTACTTGCAGAGACTGAAGCAGGTATGTGATGATGTTTGGGCTTATGTTTATAGATATCGAGAGCTTCAAGGAATCGAAGCAAACTTCTGGGTATGGGGTGGTTTTGCAGAAAGATCTTATGGAGGTGAGATTTGCTTGTAATGTTGTTGTAGAAGAAGCGCAAGCGTGTGAGAGAAAGACCGCGAAGAGGAGGAGGAAGAGTTTGAGAGATGAGGAAGCCATGGAATTTACGTGAAAAATGAATATGGAAAAACTAAAGAATTTTGTTTATTTAAAGCACTTGCTTGAGGGCACTTGGGGAGGTTAATAATTTGAATCCAAAATAATAACACTGGCACAGATAGAACTGGAGCAACAGGACAATATCGTAGCAGCTTTTCAAGATTTAGGCTTGTGTCATTTTCCAAGCAAGAAGAGACATTGCGCACTCCCTATTTAACGTTGGAACCGTCAAAATTGTCCCGCGGTCAAGTGGAACTAGTGGTGCACAAAAATTAATATATCAGATGCAGAATTGTTTAAATATTAAATTAATTATAAAAACACCTATAAACGTATAAATACGAATTTGTTTGGCGTATGTATCGTTTATCTATTTTTTTTATGATTACTTTTATTTATTTATCTGCCTTTTGAATGTGATATCTACAGTTTGCCGGTAATTGTGGGGAACGTAAATAAGAGGCCAACAAATAGAAGGCACTGTAAAGAAATATCAGGAATGGTTGCGGAAGAGATTGAATTGATCAGAGACAGATAGACACAGAAGATCCATGGAGGGTCATATTTGTGTTTGTTTTGTTTCGGAGCAAGCAATAAAGAGAATGGAAGGCGTGGTGGTGAACAGCTGGTAATCTCTGAAAGATCTCACTGTACTCAAAGCAGTGTATGTTTCAATGGCATTGTCCAATTACCACGTTGGGTCCTTCACAGTTTTATTATCGAGCTTCCTGGAGACATCCCAGCTTTGGAATAAAGCTAAACCAAAGCAAAGATACAGGTTTATGTAAGTGGATAACATAAAAAAAATTGGCTGATACTAAAATATTTACATGGCAACTAATTATACTGTTAGTTATTTTTATTCAAATTATTTTTTTAATAATCCTTACTTTTATTTTTTATGATTTGATTAAAATTAACATACCACGTTCATTAATTATTATGTAAGTACAATACTATCAACAAATATTTTTTTCTAAATATGCCACGGCGTGCCTCAGACACGTACGTATCTATTGGCCATAATGAAGGGCGGTTGCATTATTCAGTTCTTTTTGTATTTTATGATAAATTAAAGAAATAGAGGTGACAACTAATTAACCAATCTTTTTGTCTAGTGACAATTTGTTGATAGATTCTATCAACTCTCTTTGTCTTTATATATAGTGATCAGCATTTGTTCATTGCTGAATTAAAAGCAATTGAATGTTGCAATCTATTTGATGACAAGTATTTGATCTTGATATTGACAGTATGTATTTGTGTATGACAATTATTGTCATATGAAGTCAAATGTATAAATGTTAAAATCATATGAAAGTTTTAACTTTTGTATATATTAATCAAATGATATATATACTTATAAAATTGTTATCTAAAAGACTTCAATTGAAGATAAATGAAAAAAATAGAGGCATGTTGAATGATGAGGAAGAAATGTCAGGTAGCTGACAGTAGAGCTATTAAAGTAGGTAAACCTAGTCCACTCAAGTTGACCCATCCAAGTTAGTGGGTTAAATGAGTCAGTCCATTTAACCCACCAAAAAATTAAAAAAAAAAATTATAGAAATTTAAATGTGACTTTTTTTAAACACATGTGTTGTTTAATCAATCAATTTTTATATCAGTATAAATAAATAAAAAAATAACTAAATAAAAAGCAAGTTTCAACAGATTAAAATAAGTAGAGTAATCCAATAATTCAATGGTTCATTAATAATAAGAATATGATTATGAATAGAATATTCAAATCTGACAAATTACAAAATAATAGAGATAACACAACATATACATTATGGTTAATTTTTTTGAATAAGAAAGTGCAGAGGGTTGGCGCACTAAACTAAGTGAGTAAAATTTTTTTTTTTTTAAAAAAAGAGCAACTAATTCAACCTCTGAACTGGCTTGTTTAATTCACGAGTTAAATTAATCGAGTTAATAGAAGTATACTAAACAAGTTCTTAAAAGAACCCTTAACATAACCCATTTCTTAGGTAAGTTACATGGGGTTGATCCAATGGGTCAAACTTGTTTTGACACTTCTAGTTGACAGGGTGAGAAACATAGTTTTGATGTCTAGGTAAAGCTAAGGCCAATTTTTCATTTAAAAAAAATGCAAGAAAAAATAAGAAAAGAAAAGAAAAAGTAAGAAAATTGAAAAAAAATAAAAATATAATTATATATATATATATAAGTGCGTTCAATAAATTTTAAAAAATTGCGATGAGGATATAGCACCTTAAATGAATCTAGCTCCGCCAATGGATACTACTAGAAAACCACTCACCTCACATTTATTTTTTTAAAAAGAAATACCAAATGAGAATGACACCAAAAACCTCATTGTATTTTTTTTTTTTTCAAGATTAAATAACATTTTTATTTGTTCATATTCATATTCGACTATTATTCGACTAAGCTGGGTGCATCCCGTGAAGTGGTTTAAATACAAAGAATGGATCACCTTTTCCTGATCTGTGACTGTGAGACGTTGACCCCACCGGCTTATGTGGCTTTTCTTCAAGTTTTCTATACCTTCATTTCCTAATAATGTTAATGAATTGTTTATATATATAGTCCCTTTACACACTTTTATAATGTGGCATTTATAAAGGTGTAATCTTCCTCTTGAAAGCATGTTTTATCAGTATAAAATGTCTCCAACTTGACCTTTGTTTGAGAAATAATAATCACGAGACCAAGCCAGAATGTGTATGCCACTTCTTTGTCCACAAGTCTACCAAAATCTTACATGTTTAGATTCTTTTCTCAAATATATTTTATATTTATTACAAGAATAAAAAAAGAAGAAGAAATGTTTATTTGTTTATATATATGCACTAATATTGTCTCTTATCCATTCACGTGAAAAAGAAAGAATAGAACAAAAGCACGAGTTTGAACTGATAGCATGTATAGTGTATATGTATGTAGTATTTTAGTTGCGTGTCATATGCGTTTATTTCTTTACATATGTTCCATTATTATGAAATTATATCAATTTAGCAAACAGTCTAATATGCTAATATTGTACAACAAAAGCTATTCTTTTTCACATAAATAGGTGAAAGAGTTGTAAATTTCCTGTCTTCTTTCTCACACAAGGATTTTTCTCCTTTAAATGATAAAGGACAAATTCAACCAACGATCCTTAATGAACTTGTGGAAAAAAAAATTAATGTCTTATAATAAACACTTTTATAAAACTGATATTTTAAATTACAATCTTATTGAATATTTCCAAATACTTTGCTCCGTGACATATTTCCAGCCTTATTGAATATAAGAGGGACATATTGATTTGTGCAAATAAAGTGGACTCTTAGGAGAGTAGAAGCATTGATTCCCTCATGGTTTGGGCTAAGACAAGATTTAGGCCATTTAATTTTAATTTTTTTGTTATAATAAAATATAGTGGACCAACAGTGGAAACACAAATTAAAACTTTATTTTTGCAACGAGGAACTGTTCAATGAAGCTTCAAGCACGAGCTATTGATCCGGTGGTTACAGTAGCATCAAAGAAAGAATGGTTTCTAAGGTGCAACATATTGTCTCGTTAGTGAGAGAAAAAATTAAATAAGTTCTTACATTACAAGTTGCGAGATCTCGTATTAGTGCTCTAAAATATCAAAATATTGTACTAAAATGGACAAGTATTATTTTTTTTATTTGTATATTTTAGCAATTTTTACACAAAAGGGGATGCTTTCGCCGGGGTTTCGCTCATCAGTACAAACTCATTAATGTTAGTTGCACAGTTCTTAAAATGCACAAACTTCAATAACTTTGTAAGAATCAATGCACTATGATAACTGTAAAGAGTTACATGTTTCTTTTTAAATTTTAAAAGGGTTTTTTTAAATAATATTCTTAAAGTAGGATTGTTTATTATATATAATATATGATTTTTAATTAATAAAACTATTCTAAAATTATATAATGTACTCATTATCAATAATAATAAATATTTATGAATTAATTTTATTAATTAGAATTTATTTATTACACACAATAAATAATTCTTAATTACTGTTTTAATAACGCTAATAAGAAAAATTTATTTTAAAAAGCAAAGCTTAAACAATTTAAAGTTCTAATTTAAAATTAAACGAAATAAATAAATAAAATAAAATAAGAGTACTAGTATGATATAGATTTAACCACCTTCCATGATTTTCTAGAAAAATAGGGAATATTTCCAATCTATCATAAATACCTTGGCAATTTCTTAACAATATATTTCTCCTTTTTCTATAAATATCCACTAGCATATAAGCAAGTACAGCGACAATTACAAACAGTATATGCCCAAAAGCCTCTTTCCTTAAACGCCTAAGCCAGCTGTGTACGTTACGCCTGTGGAAGGCAGCCATAGATTCCCTTCAATGAACTGGGCCACTGTGTAGGTACGAGCCTGGTTCGAGTCTCGCAACACGTGGAACCCTGGCCATCTGACTCGGTTCGCTAGTCCAGCCCCTGGACCACTGTTCATGTACTCTGCATAGAACAAAGTGTCCAACGAAACATTCCCATTCCACTCCAGCCACCCTCGTGGCCTCACTGCATTGCTTATGTAGGATTGCATGATAACTGTTCGAGAATATGGCTTCCAGGGCCTCCCAAGGTACGTTTCTATGGAGCTAAGAAAGGGAAGAAGGTCATGATCGGCACTGATGTTGCAGAATTGGATGGAGAATCCTGATGGCTCGTTTGGGTCTGTTCTTCCTTGAGCTGTGATAGTGTTTTTCTGACCTGGGAGGCCTCTTCTTGCGAGAATCTGGCAATTTTGGAACACTACGGTGGCATATCCGAAAATGAAATCCACAGTGCCTGTTATCTTGCATTCTCTGAAGAATTGACGCATTGAGTGGGTGTAGAGGCTGTCTTGGTAGCCATAGATGCCACAGCGGTAGAAGACAGAGAGGTCAGAGTCTGTTCTTAGTGCCACTGCTTGGTGCTTCTGAGGACCTGCTGTGTTCTGGAAGGTAATGTCTCGTGCTATGAACCCTCTACCACTAACAGCTGCAGAAAAAAAATGAAGGGAAATTGAGAAATGGGTCTGAGATTTAGTTTGTGTAATGGGGCTTTACTTTAAGCCTTCAGGTGTTGTAATTGCAGTACATTCTCCTCTTTTAAGCTTAATTATGATCTGTTGGTTGCAGACGTGGATTGGATTTTGCTGGTTAAACAAAGGCCCTACTCACAGTTTATCTTTATTGGTGGAAGGAAGACCCTACTTACCGTTGAAAAGTTTAATCTTTAAAAGGCTTCAATTTCATTGACCCTTTTGAGAGTTTGGTAGCATAAGGATCACTAGAGTCATTTCGGCTCGAATACACCAAAAGGGTACCCAAATAACCCAACTTCATGGTGAAAGGAATCAACAATAGGCCTCGGATAGAAGAATCTATCAAATACAATCTTGATGCTTTTTATATCGAGTTAAAGAAATACTGGAGGCAAAACATGGACACAGAGACAAAGACAAGGACAAAGAGCTTTGATAATTGGTAATGTGAGAGTTCTTACCAAAAGTAGCCGATCGGAATGTGGTCCAACCGTCGGCGAAATTCCGATTACCGGTGATAACAGTGGCATCCATGCCATCACCAATGATCATGATGTTCCATTTCTTCTTCTTGATCTCCACGTACTCTGTGTACACACCCCTCTTTACGTATATCACAAAGCGTCTCATGCTATAATCAGGAGCTGCTTCCACTGCATCTGTTATTCTAGCGAAATTACCAGTTCCATCTGCTGCAACTACAACATCTGCAGTAACCCCTCTTCCTTGTAGAAGCTTCTGGTCTCCTGCTTTGATCCATGAAGGGAATTGTCCCTTGCTTGTAGGGTAGTCGTCCGGATCATGGTTAACCTGGATCAGGAGTTGCTGGACCAATGAGATCATTTGGCTAACACCAGATGATACTAAAGCTTTCACAATGCCGTTGGTGCCTTCGAACCCTTCCATGCATGTCTCTGGATTTGCAATTGCAGCACTTAGCCATGTCCTCAAATCAGAGCTCAAGTTTCCAGTGCTGTTATGCTTGCCTGCAAGAATAATATATATATTTCTTTTCATATTCTACTCCTTTTCTGTTAGATAAACAAAAGGAATTTATACGTGAATTATTAGTGAAAATATTAAAATCGAATAGCGTAGAGATCCCCTGTTCCCAAGCAACACTGAACAGAGGAAACAGAGCAAGATAAGAAGAAGAAACCCAGTGTAAACTCTCCATACTGCTATTTACAGATAGATAACTGTTCCATTAATAGAAATTTGTTCTATATCTATGTTATATTTATTGGTTGATAAGAATGAAATAGAAACTTGTACCATTGGGACTCTCAGTAGCAGAGGAAGACCAGCTGAGATCATCAAAAGACATATCGAGCAAATCGAGGCAGTCAGAAATGGCATTGGAGAGTCGAAAATCTCCGAAGCCATTGGAAAACTTAGACAAGATGGACATAACCTGCTGCAAAATATCCATGACTCCTCGCACAGAGTTTCCGAAGTCCGAAGTGGAAACCTTCAAGCTCTCTGACGCCTTAAATTCACTGTGACTACCCTCACCAATTGGGGTGAAAACACCCAGAATCAGCATCACCATGAAGAAGAATTTGATGTGGGGTGTTCGAGACACCATTTTTGTTGAAGACGAAAGCGCCATTAGTGTCTCAGACTCTCAGTCTCTTACTGCTGCTATAATGGTATGTGTTTGTGACTTGGAAAATGCATAGAAAGAACTCAAAGACGAGGCATATTTATGGGGAGAGAGAAGGGAAGGGAAGAGGGATCGGAATGCGTTGGTTAGAATGGCAGGTAAGGGAATTTAAGTAGGAAGTAAAGGCTCATGAGAATATGAGAGTCAGCATCTAAAAAATAGGGTCATCAAAAAGAAGAAGGGGTTGGAGTTACAGAGAACTGAGAGAGGTTTGAGGTTGGTGTCTGATATGCAAGTGTCGGCGGTCACTAAGCATGTCATGTCACCCTTCATAGGGCACCAAACCATTTCCATAATGCAAATCTGGAGGGCACCTTGTCCTTTGCACTCACCGACTCTGAGTCTGACTGCTACTTCTTCTATCATACCAAATTCGCTGTATAATACTGGTACTGATACTCATACTGTAGATCGTATTCCATGTGTCAGGCATTCGTAGTAATAATGCAATAAGATGTATACTTTCTCAAATGACAATGTCGTATTTTATATTCATGTCACTATTACGTTTTGTATTTCTAAACAAAGGTGCAGCCTCGTTTGATCTTCCTCCCAGTCTAGCTAGATAGATATAGGCCCCTCTATTTTTATCCATAGTGTCATCCTCAGAGTCAACGAGGTTTTTACTTTTGGATCAATTAAGAGGTAATTAAGAGTATGGCAGGCTGGCTCATTCATGGCTATGTGAAGTGTCAGTTTTTACCTCATTTTCTGAAGCCAATCATGGTAATGCAGACTCAAATTTTATTGCCATGGTTTCCGATATGGATTCAGACCATGCATGTGCATGGTTCGGTCTGCTCAAACTCGCATCAAGTTGGGTCATTATTGTAAGTTTAAAACTTCTATAAAAATTAAACTTATAAAATTGAAAATTTGACCATTCTTACAATTTAGTAAAATCCAACTTATGCTTTAATACTTATTAATTTAAATCCTGTGACTTGATTAAGTTTTTCTTTTATTTTTAAGATTTTTATTATCATGAATTATCTCCAATGCACCTCAATTCAAAATGAGTCATAATTGAAGTGAAAACATGTATTTAATATTTAATAAAATTGACCAAATTTAATGTTTAAATCCTTGATCGTGCTGCTATGTATTTGTGTAACTTATATTTGTCATTAGGTTAAGTTATCATGTAAGAAATATAAGTGACTAACAAGAAAAAATGTAACCTTTGCTCTATCTTATGCTTAAAAAAATTTATGATTAGCTTAACCTTTAAAATTTATTGAAAGCTGAACATAACTTCGCGTATATTAAATTATCCACTAGTATCACAATAAAAAAAATTACTTTCCTATTAAATTTGGCGTAAAATAATCTGCAAAAGTCACTGTGAGAATGATTTTTAAATTAATATATCACTGAAACAGCATAGTTGAAGCTTGAAGAGATTAGTTATTTTTCATCTCTCGACGTACTAAATGGTCTTTACCAAATACTGTGTGTGAAGTGATCATAACTCGTATTACAAACATGTCTTTTTGTCCAATTTCGAAATTTTCTTTCTAAAACTTTTAACAAATTATTATATAAAATTGTGGTCAAAATCTCATTTTCCGTCAAGTCAAACTATAAACATGAAAAAAGTGTGCAAATTGTCTTTAGTAAGTAAGCACCAATCAAGGTTAAAGGCAATGACCAATTACAAAAATCATAAAAAGAAATTAATTGAAAAGACTGAAATACATTTCTATGCTGGTAAGTTAATTGTGATCATGCGATTAATTTTTTAAAATTATTTGTAGTCCTCAAATAAAATTTTAAAAAGTAATCAATTTCGATTTTTTAAAAAGTATTAATTTTAATTTTTACATTTTAAATAAAAATTATCAGATAATACTATCATTTAATATAGATAATTGGATGTTATAATAAATAAGCTAACAACAAAGGATTCAAATTAGAAAGACATGGCCGTGAACCAAGATTCTTGTCTATTTCATCCAATTTAATCATTTTCATGTTTGTAAGTCAATTTTGTGTCATGCTTAATATTCCTAAAGGGAGGTTTCTAATGCCCATTTGAGATGATGCCAAGCCTAATTAAGTTTTATGAATGCGTAAAATATTGAATTTTTTGCCTTTCGTGGAGGTTATGGGTAATATAATAATTTAATGTTCATTTGAAATAGACAAAATTAATTAATTTTTGACACTGGCCTGCAAACAACAATCTAGATATAGGACTTGGCTTGCCCATAAATGATTTCTTATATAGTTATTAGCTTCACTTTGATAGGGAATGGTTCCTAAGTATATTAGCACTATCATATATAAATTAATCTTTAGTGTAACAATACAACTAATATTTGGTGCTAATAATTATTATGTATTGCTTGTTATGATTGTGAGTTTCTTTGTATTGAATTAAACGAATGAAAGTTTAATGCACAATCTAATAATAATGAATAATATTTAAAAAATGTTAGTTTGGTCGGATACAATCCCACTGAAGCATCAAGAACTCACTCATCATGACATATAGTTATATGATCTTATAGTTTTCACATTATTTTGAGGTTATATATCTTTCTCATGTTTATTCCTCTCATACTCTCATTAAATAAGAGAATGCCATGATCTTTTTCTATAATTAATGCAAGTCAAGTTATATATTTAGATCAGTATATATGTATATGCATTTCAATTAAATTTAATTAATTTCCAGTTTAGTTTATTAAATGTATAAGCTATTATGTCTTGATTAAAAAATATCAGAATCTAACACTAAAAAAATTAATAAATTTGAAATTGGGTAGGGACAAATTTTCCCCAAAATCTGGAATTGGGAACATTAACAGCTAAACTTTCCTTCTAGAAAAAAGTAAAGGAGTAGTTAAATTCTTTATAAATGATATATGACCGAAGCTATTTGATTTCTTTATAAACTTCACTTACTGTTTTTCTAACTAAATCTGGGAATGCTTTCTTAAGATTGTTTTTCCTATCAGATCCTAACAGTAAAAACCACTGTTTCACGCAAACAAATGAAATGGAAAATTTAGTGAAAGTAAGGGATAATACTATATTTTTTTTTCATTGCATGCTTACAAAAATAGATTAAATTTTACAACAAATGGAAATATATTTCACAATTAAACACTTTAATATTTTGTCCAGTCGTTGACTTTTCAAACCATTATGCCAGATTAAAAACAATGTTTGTATTAAAATATGCTAAGTGATAGCCACTAATTTTTTTCCCTAATGTTAACCATTAAAGCTAACATTGCAATGTGCGTATCATGCAGTGTATCCTTTGATATTAATGCTATGCTATATTTACACTATTATTTCCCATAATTTTATATATAAACTGTTGGTGTAAATGTATATAAATGAAATAAACCCCATTTAAGTTTTCAAAGGCAACTTTTTCTACCAAGAAAAAAAATTTCAAAGGTAACTATATATGTGATTTATACATAATATATAAAAATTATGTGCATAATATTTCAATATACGCATGCGAATTTTAAATTTATGGATCATAATTCATTGACATATATAAACAATCTAAACCTTATCAATTAACAACCAATATACATATTAATAAGTCCTTCATTATATCTTTTATATATATATATGTGTGTGTGTGTGTGTGTGTGTATATATATATATATATTCATTTTTATTCTTAAAAATACATTAGCGTAAGCAGTTCTAAAAATATTAATAAGTCATTGATTATATCTCTATATTAATTATTTTAATTTAACTATGTTATTAAGTTATGCATATATTTTTTTAATTTTATTATTAAGAAAGAAAGAGATCTAATATATACGAACTATTATCGTTTTATGCAATTTGAGCAATTTTTAAAAATTAATTATCAAAATTTTTAATTAATTTGAGTGATTTTTATGAAAATTTATATTAGATTTGTCTTTTACAAACAACAGATTTTATCGTAATATGTAAGTATACCAGTGTTCGAAAAGTTATAACATTACTGGATAAAGCCTAAATTAGGTCCATCTTATTATTGTTATTATTGTTTACTTTATCTTTAAAAAATAAATGTAGCACATCGGAGGATGTACTTCTATGCTGATGGGCTTGAGCTATCAAAAAAAGAGTGATGATAATAAAATTCTTTAATTATGATATAATTAATAATTAAATATTAAATAATATTTTATTAAAAATTTCTGTATGCAATAATCAATAAATTTGACTACAATAATAAATATATTAAAAAATAATTTTTTATTCTATATTTACTAATATTTCATAATAATTTATCATGTTATAACTAAAATACATGGTATTACTGAGAATATATAATTATTATTCTTTAAAAAATAAAAATCTTATATTTAATTTCTTAAATCATCTTAATAAAATTTTTTAATCAAAGCATGAAAAATTTATAATTTTTTAATAAAAATATAACATGTTTATAATGTTCTAATCAAGCTATGTACTTATTATATTATAAATAAAAATATTTTTAATTAAAAAATTAATAATAAAAATATAAAATAATTACGTTTTAAATCTAACCCTTGAAAGAAACTTGAAGTTAAGTGGGGTCATGCGAATGAAAAAAGATTTAAAAAAAGGAAAAGGGAAGGGTGGGGAAGAGAATACAGAGGTCCCAACGTATCTTTCCCAAAAGCAGAAAAGGCAAAAAGATTTAAAGAGATACGCTTTTAAAGGGGGAAAAGAAAAAAGAAAAAAGAAAAAGGGAAAGCCAACGATGCCCAAATTCAAAGGGACGCATTTACAGCTTGCTCTCCTCTCATATCGTTTTCCTTTAATATTCCAAATTTATATGCATTTTCAATAAGATTGTACTTTTTTCGAAAAAAAATTCAATCATATAATATTAAATTATAAGAACTTAAATTATATTCAATTTATTTATTCCCTTTACATTGTTGGTAAGACAACGATACATTCGACGAGTATCGGCATTTGAGCTCATCAATCACCATCCATTTTGTCGGGAACAATTGAAATCTCGATTTCAAAATACTGAGTGTGACCTTCAATTATTTTTTAAAATGTATCATTTAATTTAATCATTATTTCAAATTTAATCACAAATATTGTAAAGTGGATAATTTATTTTAATATTTGCTTTCAGAGTATTAATAATGTGGGAATTTTTTATAGTAATACTTGAACCACAATGCAAAGAATTTTCTTTACCTTTTTAATGTTTAATGTTAAAAGTTAACCAACAATTTCTTAACTCTTGAATATGTGCAATATGATTTCTTTCATTAGCTTTATATTGTCTACAATTTTAACACCACTTATTAGTGAAAGTCAAGCAGAAAATATATCCAATTTATCATATTATAAACGGCCAAAAATAGTTCTTTTAAATCATATTTTATAAGAATATGACAAAAAGAAGTTCTTATTTTGCCAAGGACGATTGACTGAATGTATCTTTTTGTTAGCTTGATCTCTTTCAATTAAATACATAAGTAGTATTAGAATTTTCGACGGACAAAATGAAAAAGAATATTATACAAAAATAAAAATTTATAATGAACTTTTATAGTTGAGAGAATATATTATGTGACTTTTTAACTAAAAAATTCTTTACATTTTGGCCTAATTTATAATTTATACTATATATATATTGCTAGTTGCGTTTTGGTCCACACTCTTTGTATCCTCAATCAATAATTCAATATCAATAAGTCAATTTCATTTCGGCCATTTAGGATTGGATTATAATAAAATTATTGGCCCTTTTGTAATATATATATATATATATATATGGAATTTCATGGCGTTCCGTACACAGCTTTGGTTTACCCTCTTTGGAATATATAGTCAAAACCGAATATAAATTTAAGAGGAAGTGTAAATACACTTACTAATAAAATCTAAAAATGATGATTTTTTTTATTTCTATTTATATATAAGTAATTAGGTTGCCATACATTGAATATTTTTCGTTGTAATGCTTATATATATATATATATTTCCTTTTGGCCTCTATGAGATAATAAATTTAAAAGTATTATCTGGTACGTCCACTAATTTCCCAACAAGTGGCTCATGTGGGTTTGGCAGTTTAATCTAGGGTTAATTATTTGAATATATTTTGAATTTTTTTTTGAAATCATATAGTTTTTATATTTTTAAAATACACATAGTTCTCTTGTAAAATAAAAAAGCCGCATTGGACTTTAGTTCAAAATTTGTTGATCAAAATGAATTTCATTAACTTAAATATATATATATATATATATTAACTAAATATAAAATAGAATAAATGATATTATGGTTATAAATTTAAAATTAGACTCAAAAATTTATTTCAAAAATAAAAAAGTCTATATAATTCAAAAAATTTTTTTATAAAAAATGGTACAATTTATTCTTGTATCTGTTTATTTATTTTGTTCTCTTAATAATCACATGCTGTGGTGAATGGTTTGTTGGAAAGTACTAGTCGAAGTGAGCTCCTGAATATTTCACTGATTTGTAGTAATGCTTGAAATAGGAAAAAAGATAAGACTATAGGGCTAAGTACTAACCCTATGATTGCCCGATTCTAATTAATGCATGGATATTTGATTTCATTGAGTTAGAAGAGTGATTAATCATACCTTCTTAAATAAGCATTCTACCATATTATCCAATAAAAAGACAATGCTAGATATTGAGAGCAAAATATCCGAAGTAAAATATATTTTAATCTCTGGTTTATTATAAAATTATTATTTTGGTCCTTAAGTTATTATAATACTAAAAATATTACCTTGCTTGTTAAAAATTTTATATTTGATATTTTACTTAAAAAAAAATTAAATTTAGGATTTAAAGTTTGATAAATTGATTAAATATGATATTTTTTCGAAAAGCAAACAATTAAGTGTGATAATTTTCAATATGTGAGGATCATCTTTGGCACTATAGTAAGTAAGGGGATTAAAATAATAATTTTATGATAAATATAAATTATTTTAAATATTATAATAAGTAAAGAATCAAAGTATCTTAAATGGAAAAAGTAAACTACATTTTTCTCTTAATAGCTAAGATAAAGTGCATAAGCTGAAATTGGATCTTCTCCAGTAATATTTGGAACTATTGGATTCAGCTCTAATGGCTTCAGATTTAATAAATATAAAAAAATTTAAAATATAAAAATAAATATTTTTAAAAATAATAAAATATTTTATTTTATTATAATATTTTATTATTAGAAAATAGAATAATTTTTAGTATCTTATAATTTATTTTATACATCTCATAGTATAATTCAGAGAAACTAAATTATTTCAAGTAAAATTTAAAATTTTAATATATTTTATTTTTAAAAATATTCATTATTATATTTTAAATTTTTTTTTATATCTATTAAATTTGAAGTCATTAGATCTAGATCCAATAGATTTAGATATTACTAAAGAATCTCTAGTAGCGATATTATATTTTAATATGATATTTTATTATTAAAAAATAGAATATTTTTTAGTATCTTATAAAATAATTTTTAATATTTAACAAATTATTTTATACATTTCATAGTATAATTTAAAAAGACTGAATTGTCTCAAGTAAAATTTAAAATTTTATTATATCTTATTTTTAAAATATTTTTAATTTTTTAAATTTTTTTATATTTATTAAATCTAAAACCATTGAAATTGAATTTAATGAATCTAGATATTATAGGAAATTTTCCATTAGCGTGATCCAATCTCTGCATAAACCAAGTCCCAAACAACATATATAATTGTGATCTCGTTCAGACAGTGAAAAGGTTGTGTGAGACACGTGGCCAAAACTCATTGGCTTTCCACAATTTGATAGAGAGAGTGTGCCAGCATGGCCAGCTTTGTCGCAGCTTATGCCTTACTGTGACAAAACAGAGACATGAATTACATTAAATTTTGTTCGTATCTTAAAATTGCCTTGGATACAATGTATCTCGTGTGTACACATATGTGCATACATACATAATTTAGTGATCCATCACATTGTGAGGAAAATGTTTTTATCCAACCCACGATCTAACATTATTTCCATATTTTCATACATATTTTATTTTAAAAAAGAGGACTCTTTAATAAAACTTTTTTGACTAAGGTGGAAGTCAATATATCACACTAATTAATAAATTATGAAACTCTTTAATTACTTTTGACTCTTTCATTACAAAAATTCTGATGTATATTCGAAGGTGACGCCAATGGCATAACTGTCACAATGCAAAGGAGAAACATCACCAAATCACAATTATCGTTACCACCAAATATGAAAAGATCAATCACTTCAAACAATTCAATGAACGTCTCTATGTCATGCTATTTATTTATTTTTTTTGGTTTTCAATGAATATTTTTATGTTTTCACATTAATTATTCTTTCAAATTTTGTATCATGTTCAATCAATTTCTGCAGGATCTCTGAAAGAGCATTTAGGGAACATATCAGAAGCACACTTCACACGAAAGAGAAATATCACCTAATTACATATGTCCTTACCACCCACTTTGGTGGCAGCCGACGCTTCTCATGCAAAATCTGAAATGACTTGTGCAGCTCCCACTAAACCCATATGAAATAATTTTATATTATTTTTTAAATTAACATTAATTTTATTATTAGTATAATTTTTATGGTAAATTAATCATTATTTAGATTACAAAATTTATTGGGTCTATTATAAGTGTGATTAATTAATAATATGTTAGATTATCCATAAACTTATTAGATAGTAATCTTAACTTGTAATGTAATACTTGTCAATAATTATTTTATTAATTTACTTACCACAGGTTAAAAAAAAGATTTTAAATCCTTTTGTAATAATTGAATTAATTATTAATTTTCAACAGTTAAAAAGAAATGAAGATCTTTTTAAAAAGCAAATAAATTAATTATTTCATATATTTAATTGGTTATTTGATGAAATATATGATATTTTAACTTTTTCATTCATTTGACTCTTAAGAAATATTTTAGGGGTTTATTTTTTTCTCTCTTTAGGTGATTATCTCCTATTATAAAAAGTTTGGGTGTTATAAGTTGTATATTCTCCTATTTAATTATTATTGAATTTAAATATTTTTTAGATAAGTTTTTTTATTGTATCTTTCAATATTTCTTACAAAATCAAATTTGTTGGATTGAAGTTACATGTAATTTGTAAATTTGATTATGTTTAAAATAAATGCTTATAACTGTAATTTATATTTTAAAAATATATTTAAAAAGTGAGTTATGTTATAAATGTATTTTATTTAATATAAAAGTAGTTTTAAAAAAAATTTTGATGTAAGCAAAAATTTGGAAGATAAGTGTACTTTGAAAGACAAAAATGGTTTTGATAAAAATTTTAAATTTTTTTAATGTTTAAACCTAACATAATCATAATAAGTCGACCGTGATTAAAAATGGTCATAGAGAAGATTATATATTTGTGAATTGCGATACTTCTACACCAACGTTATTGAAATCAAATTATATAATGATCTATTATTTGTAAGTAAAATTTTATAATATTTGTAATGTATCAATTATGATTAATATTGATCTTGGACCAAAAGAATACATTGAAACTGATAATTAGATGAGAGCATCCATGTTCACGGGAACTTAAAACAATGTAAAATATAATATAATAAATTCAATTAGGCATAAAACCTATGGTTCACCTTTATCTGATGTTGGATATATTATATAAGCATATGCGACTAATTCCTAATGCTTTAGATTCTAAACCCTTACATAGTTAACCCCAATTAACTTTATTTAATACAATATGTTATTGTATTATTAATGAATCAGTCGTTGTTTTAATTAGACTTGATAATATTAAAAATGAATAAAAAACATATTTTAATCCTATACCAAATTCTTCCCTCTTAATACAACCATACATAGTATTAAAAATTTATCGAATCTGATTTTATTTGACCTTATCGTATATAGTGCACCAGACGAGCTTCAATAATTTAAAAGAATTAAGACCTTAGATATGATAAAATTTAAATATAAATTCTTATAATGTATCCGGCTAAAGGCTAACAAGTTAGTTTTTTTTTTTTTTTTGGTTTATCCAATAAGAGGGTCAAGATACGAAGGAAGGTCTCCATGGGAGCATGATCCATTTCTCTTAAGGTTAACAAATTATTATCCAACTTGGATGGGCCTAACCCCAAATAAAAGGCCCATTTTCAAATTAACAAGCTAAAAAATTAACACTTGGATGCCCAAATGATGTTTTATAAAAGACCATATCTAAATGCCCAACAAAAAAGAAAAGAAGACCAGATCTCTATCCAATACACGTCTTTAAGGCCTCTGAAGAGAGGCCCTTTACCTTTTGTTTTTGGTTTAAAGGCAAATTATAGTAGAAGGCCCTTCATGCCAGTCCAAAGCTACCCAACACATATTTTAATTTGGACATGCTCGCTCTATTTGATGGGTTCTATTTCAAAAAAAAAAAAAAAAAGAGTCTAGAGAAGAAAGTGATTAAAAACTGAGTCCGTTTAAACAAGGCTATTTTTATAATATGGTTTAGGCTTAAGCTGCTTTCAAGCTTTGCCCAACTTGAATTAATATTAAAAATAATAATAATAATTTGATCATTATAAACAAGAATATAGTGAAGTAAGATATCAAAATTAAATACATTTTAATTTTAAAAAATGAAATATAATTAATGCCTCTCATTGCAATAATTAGTTAACTTTATTTAGATTTTTCCCACAACTGCATACAAACAATAATAATCAATTCATTGTATTGTTTTTCTCAAGTCTTAACTAAACTTAATAACTTAAAAATTATTTCTGACTTGATTGATTAAGAATTCAAAAAATAAAGCCTAACAAATTTTTTAAACCAAAACTCAATTTGTGATCAAGTTATAGATTTTATTAATTATGTTCCTTAGTTTCAATTTATTTAACACATTATTTTTAATGTCTTTCTTCTTAAATTTAGTTTGTATATAATTGATGTAATTACCTATACAGGAGTTGCCCTAATTGGGAGGAAAAAAAAATCACAGTAACGACTTAATTTTTTGGTTCGAAGAGTATTGTACGAATTAAAAGTTATCAATAGTGAGTTATATACTATATATTTTTTGGATTTTGCTAAAATTACAAATTTTCTTTTAAATTTCAAAGTATATATGGTTTCCTTTAAAATAAGAGGTACCTTATGTTTTAGTTCATTTTTGTTTGATTGTTTTATTAAATTACTCTCAATTAATTTAAATACACACACACACACACACACACATATATATATATATATATATTCACTAAAATACATTCTTATATAATTTCTTCTGGTAGAATATTTTTGTCAAAAAATAAATTCGACTAAAATATATATTCTGAAAATAAAAATAAGATTTATGTAATTTTAGAAAAAATTAAAAAAATTTATATAATTTACTGTATTAAAAAAACTTTAATCCATATTACTACATATTGGTTTCATATTAATAATAAGTTATTCCATTTAATTTTTCATCCAATCACAAAACTATGATTTAATAATATATATAAGATATTTATCATTTAAAGAAAGATAATATATTTCGTTGACTATAATTATTTATTGAATTAATCATAAACCTTAAAGAAAGATAATATATTACATCAATCATTATCCTTAAATATCTTATGCCATAAAAATAAAGACTAAATATTAGACACCTAACGAAAAAGCGAATTTTAATTTGGAAGTTCATTATACTTTTACTTAAATGTTTATAATCATTTTGTGAGACAAGATGTTGCAAGCACAGTAGCGGTTTGTTATAATAATTCAGTGTCATGTACACACTCAGATGGGAATTAAAATACAATTTTTTAGAATAAGAGATACATCACAGAAGAAATAGGATACATAACACAGAGGAAGGAAGATTTCACAAACAACTTCAATATAACGCTAAAGCTCTTCAAATCTAAATAGCCTTTCCTTCTCTCACCTTCCCCGTTTCTTTCCTCTTTCTGTTACTTCTCCTAACCGTGTGACCCTCTGGACTGTTTGGATCAGAGTCGTTAGTAGCTTCTTCTTGCGTAACAATACTCCCCCATTTGCATTGACCTTGTCCTCAAGATCAAAAGCTAGATAGTGTTGGTAGGCCCCTTCCTTCCCACTGCACAAAAAGCTGAGGAATGAAGTCAGCACCTCCTTTAATAGACTTGGATTGTTAAATAGCTACCGGCTGTAAGATTAGTCCTTCGTCGCTAGTTATCAAAGGCAATGGAACATATAGATCATCAGTAGTCCCTACCCACTTTTTAAGTAATGAAACATGAAGACATTGTGGATGCGTGCTGTTAGAGGCAGTTATAAATGATATGCCACTTCCTCAATGTACTTAATAATTAGAAAGGGACTAAAATAATGGTTACTGAGTTTCTAGTTTCGTCCAAGCTCCATTGAATGTTGGCCATAAGGTTGGAGTTTGACAAGGACCATATTTCACATCCATTCTCTTAACATCAGTAAAACGTTTCATTCGAGCCTGTGCCTTGATGTTCTTTTAGAAGTTGACGAACCTCCAGATGATCATAAACCTAAGAAGAATGTCAAATTAAGGGATGTGGATCTCTTCTATACACGATCCTAAAGGGGGTCATATTATGAAATGTTATAAGAATATTCTGCCCAATCCAAAAATTTGAATTTTTTAAGTTGATCAGACATGAAACACCGCAGATACATTTCCAGGCACTTATTCAATGCTTCAGACTACCTATCGGACTGAGGATGATACAACAAGGGCATATCAGAGAAGTGCCTTGGAGCTTGAACAAGTGCTTCCAAAAATTACTTGTAAACATTTTGTCCCTATTAGAAACAATCACTACTGGTATGCCATGTAATCGGATCACTGCATGAAAAATTTCTCTACTACTTGCTGACATATAAAATTGGATCAAAGAGCTGCAAAGTGGGCGTACTTAAGAGAGTTTGTCAATAACTATCATGATGATTGTGTAACTAGTAGGAGGAGGCAAACCTATGATAAAATCCATTGCCACTTCTTCCCAAATTTGAGATGGTATGATTAAAGGCCATAAAAGACTGGTAAAATGCAAATGAGAGTGTTTGTATTGCTGACAAACCAAACATTCTCCCACAAATATTGCTGCCAGTGACTTTATATCTTTCAAGTAAAACTAAGAAGGGACCCTTGCCATTGTGCGTACTAGTCCTGCATGTCCACCGAATAGAGTAGAATGTAATTCATTTAAGATCCATTGTTTAAGGTGTGTGTGGCAGTAGTAGGAATAACTATTTGATCATTTCTGAACAAAGGCCCATCACATACAATAAAAGAAAGTTCAGAGGTAGGGTTCATTTGACAACAGGACATCAGTTGTACTAAATCGGCATTTGCTAGTAAGGCTTAATGGATGTCATCAACCAGACTAGTATGTATTGTAGATTTAGCCAAGGAGAATGATCATGATAAGGCTTTTGCCACTACATTACTAGTACTAGGTTTGTACTCTATCATGTAGTCAAATCCTATAGAGTTTGGGCAGCCAAGCTTTCTATTTAGGAGTTTAAAGGAACTTGAGAGGACAAATACTTCAAGCTTCTTTGATCCATTCGAATAACAAATGGGTGACCAACCTAGTAGCGTGAAATTTTGCTAATGCTTCTGTAATGGCATGCATCTCACCAATATATGTTGATTGCTTTTGCATTCATGGTGATAATGTTTTTGAGATGAATGAAATTAGATGTTTAACTTGACTAAATACTACTATAACTCCTACCCTAGAGGCATTAGTCTTTAAAATAAAAGGCTTTGAGAAGTTAGGCAATGGAAGCACAATGGCTTATGTGACGGCCAACTTAAGATTTTGATATACAACCTGAGCAATAGTAGACTAGCAAAAGGCATCCTTTTGGGGTAGCTATGTAAGAGGAAAGACAAGTTGTGCATAACCTTGAATGAAATGAAAATAGTGACCAGCCTAAAAAACCATATAGCTGTTTGACAATTGTAGGCACTAGTCATTGCAAAATCACATGTAATTTCAAGTGATTAATCTGAACACTTGTAATTAAAACCACATGACCTAAATGATTTGCCCTTGATTACCAAAGTTTAGCATACAATCTATAAGAAGTAGTAATTGCAAAATGCATTCTAAATGATACAAATGCAAAGGCCATGATACATTAAAGAAGAACTTGCAAAGAAAGGGTCAAAAAATATCATTCATCAAAGCTTGAAATATGGCATGAGCATTAGTCAAACCAAATAGCATGACGAGCCATTCATAGTGACCATTATAAGTATAAAATGCCATCTTACATCGATCCTTGGGTTTAATAAGAATTTAATGATATCTAAATTGTAAATCAAGCTTAGGAAAATATTGTGCTCCAAACAATTCATCTACAATTAGAATGGGAAAACTATCCTTAACTGAAACTGAATTTAGTGCTTTATAATTGGTGCAAAATTGCTAGGTCCTGCCTTTTTTATAATAAAACTATTGGGGCAGAAAAAGGATCAAGGCTAGCCTAAATGATTCGTTCATTTAACATTTGCTAAACAATCTTCTTAATATTTGCTTTCTTAGCATAAGGTTAATGGTTAGGCTTGACCTTAATAAGTGTTATGCCATTCTTTTAGGTAATAATGTGATCATATTCCCTAAGGGGAGGTAGACCCCATGGAATGGCAATA
This sequence comes from Delonix regia, assembly GCA_037074485.1. NCBI lineage: Eukaryota > Viridiplantae > Streptophyta > Magnoliopsida > Fabales > Fabaceae > Delonix > Delonix regia. The sequence continues at coordinate 38,510,389 of CM073451.1, forward strand.
ACTTGATGAAAACGATGCAATAGCTATTATATATTCGTAGGTTCATGTTGATGCAATTCTTGAAAAGAATCTTCCATGCATTCCTAACATTGCAGAGTGTAAAGTTCTACAATAGAATCAATAGCTTATGAATGAAATAAATGATGAAATTAAGCTGTCATAATGTTGATGGAGAGTTCCCTTGCGTGAGTGATAAACTCATTGTTCATGTAAAACTTAATAGTAAATGTGTTGTAGTATGCAATATGTGACTGAATGGTAGCCAGCCACACAACACCTAACATAATATCACACTCAGTAATAGGTAGTACATATGCTGAGAATGATAGGACATGCCCTTGAATCTGAAGTGAGAGGTGTTTAACTAACCTCTTACTAACAAGATGATTGCCTTTACCCATAAGTAATTAAAAAGCTAGAGCAGGTTCAATAGGTAAGTTCAGAAAATGGTCAATCGTGGTTAAACAAAATTATCAGAACTACCACCATTCAGTAACACTTGTACACTAATCCCATTAATTTGACTAGTGAATTGTATCATGCCAATGCCGTTAACGCCTTTCAAAGCATTGAAATATAAATTATGGCAATCAGTAGACAGAGAAGGGTCTATGTCAATAGCGATAACCATATAAGCATAATTAACCATCACATATTTATCCAAGTCTAATAACAAATACTGTTTATTAGGACATTTGTGATTCCAAGAAAATTTTTCATCACAAGTGTAGTAAAGGCCTTTGTCACGTCAGACTTACATCTTTGTAAAGAGATATTTTTAATTAGTGGCAACAATTTAGTTAAAGGTGTAGGCAATAATGATGGTAATAAAGACTTAGTAGGAATAGTCATATAATTGTGATTGCTCTTATTAGCCATCTCTAGTTGTCTAGGCTAATGTACTCCTTGAATGTTAAGGGTTAACAGGACAAATGGTGATGCAGGTAAAAATACGTGATGTGTTTGGATTGAATATAGCTCACTTAGTTCAACCTACCTTATGTTTAGGCCTGCACATAACTAGTACTTGGAATTGGCAACAAAAACAATTAGTTAAAAACAAAAATAAAAACAAAGGTTGGTCTAAGGTTCCTAACTTAACATTGATATCAATAATAAGTATAACTAAGAATTCTCTGGCAATGACACTAAAAGCTTCTTATGGGCAAACTGCCATGGTGTAAGTCTACATTGTCAATAATTAGTAAAGAGTGAAAAATGTGTTGTCCTTATGGAATTCTAGTTTTAGTTGTTATTAATTACTAATGCTTCTATAATTATGTAATCTAAGCAATCCAATTCTCAAGATAAAAGTAAGACAATTGCAATTAAATCCCTAAATGCAAAACTTCAGGTGAGAAGTAATAAGTGCAAAAGGCTTTCGTAGGATTATGGCATATTAAGGCACTTCAATTGTGATTTAACTACTTTTTTAACGTAAACTTGTTGAGCCCATTTGTTGAAGATCAAGGTTTTGATGAATACAAACTCAAAGGAGAAAGGTTTTTCAATGTATCACTTAGGTTCTAGATGTTCTCAATGTATAATCATGTCTTAGAAACATTTGTAATTGATAATGAGCTGATTAAAATAATGTAAAATAAATATAAAATTGATTTTAGGTCTTAAAAATAGAGAAAAATTGATTTAGGGAACTTTGAAAGTCCCTAGTCAACTAGCCACAAGCCAACAATCAACTAGCCACCTTGCAAACTGGCTGCCAAGCTTTAATAAGTCGAATGGGAACTCTCTATGAGTCAACTGGCCACTAGCCAACAATCGATTGGTTACCTTTTAAGAAATCTCCAATCTTCCGCTAGCTTGAGGCTTGATCAACTGGACACTCTCTGTGAGTGAACAATCAACTAGTCGCTAGCCAATAGTTGACTGGTCACCTTTTGAGAGACACTAGTCAGCTCCCAGCTTGAGCCTTGATCAACTGAAAGCTCTTTGTGAGTGAATAGTCAATTGGCCACTAGCTAATAGTCGACTGGTCACACCCAGATCAAGCATCAGTCAATTACTAGTCTGGAGATCATTGACTAATAGCTTTCTATGATGACCAATTAACTAGTCAAGAGTGAGTAGTTGACTGTCGAGGTCCAAAATTTAAAAATTCTGAGAAGGAAAGAAGAAGTAATCAACTAGTCAGTGATGAATAGTCGACTGGTTGATATCAGACAAGCTATAATGGATTTATAATGGCTATATTTTAAATCCCTGATTTCACACTCACACCCAACAAATCTATTAGACCTTAATCTATATATACTTGACCTATGGACACTAAAATAATAAGAAACACATTGAAGAGTGATTATATCATAAGTTTCCATCTTCATATCAGCTCAATATCATATTAGAGCCTCATTGTATCATCTATTATGTTTTAGACAGTTTATCACCTGTAATTTATTCTTTCTTTAGAGAGAAAAGGTCAAGGAGGTTCCTTGAAAGTGTCAAGCTAAGGTAGAGCTTGGGTTCATGGGGAGTATATCTCTAAGAGAGAAATTTAAAGAGGTTCCTTGAAGAAAGTCGAGTTGTGTAAACTTAGGGAATAGGAGAGGTTCTCCTAGGTGTTGTATTGATTTTTTGAGATAGTGAAAAATCCCAAGAGGTTGCTTAGGGACTAGATGTAGGCTTTGGTAGAAGTCAAACCAAGATAAATCCTTGTGTTTACTCTTCTCCCTTACTCTATTTACATTCTGCATTTATTCCTTAATTATCTTACTTCATTTTTACAAGAGAGTTTTTTTTAGTAAAATTTTTATAAAACCCAATTTACCCCTTTTTTTAGGTTATAGCCTTGCTTAACAAGTGGTATCAGAGCTTGGGCTTTTGTTTAAAAGATTTTGTCATCTCAAGAGTATTAATGGCTGGACTTGGTGACAATGTTTTACCTGAAGGGCTATCTATTACAAAATCTCTTGGTTTCAATGGTGAAAAGTTCACATATTGGAAACTAAGGATAAAAATTTTCCTTAAAGCTATTGACATTGACCTTTGGGATGTATTTGAGGAAGGTCCATATGTGTTTATGAAAGAAGAAGGCAAAACCTTCATCAAATCCAAAAGTGAATGGAATGAATCATAAAGAAGAAAAGTTTTACTGAACAACAAAGCCAAATTCATTCTTACTAGTGCACTGAGTCAAGAAGAATACTTCAGAGTCTCAAACTGTCAAAGTGCCAAAGAAATGTAGGAGGCTTTAGAAATAGCTCATGAAGGAACTTTTGGGGTTAAAGAGTCCAAGATTCATAATCACACATGTAATATGAATTATTCAAAATGAATCCTAAAGAAACAATAAAAGAAATGAAAATTTGTTTTACTCATATTGTGAATCATTTGGTAGCTTTAGGGAAGACATATTCACAAATAGATCAAGCTTACATGATTATGAAGGCACATCCTATGGATGGAAACCTATGGTGACAACAGTTGAGGAAGCAAAATGACCATCAATAAAATCAGTTGTCGCTCTTTTTTGGAAATCTTTAAGAGCATAAACCTAGATTGAAGCAACTTCTTGAAGAACAAGATAGAAGGAAGAAGAGTCTTGATCAGAAAGCATTATCATCAATGTATTTAGATGAAAATGATTACAATGATGATTTTCATAATGAAATTGATGAAGAAACTCTTGGTCTCTTTTTCAAGTTTAGGAAATTCTTCAACAGTAGAAGAATCAATGAAGAAGACTAATTAGAAGAGGTGAAGAAGCCAAAAAACTTCTCATCTGCTATGAATGCAGAAAACCTGGGCATGTCAAATAGAAATGTTCTCAATATCTTAAAAAACAAGATAGCATAAATAAGAAGAGAGGAAAAGAAAAGAAGAAGCATGCCTAACAGCCACTTGGGGAGAAAGTGATGAAGATTCAGATAATGGAGAAAATAAAAAAGCTAACCTCTACCTTATGGCTAATGTAGATGAGGTAAGCTCTCTTCCTTTTTATGAAAAACTGCAAAATGTTTTCAATGATTTACATGATAAATTTCTTAAGATAGCAAAAACTTTAAAATTTTCAAAAAGGAAAATTCTATCTTTAGAAGAAAATATAGAAAAGGAAAAGGAAGAGAATAACTCACTACCCTAGGAAAAGGCTTCATTAGAAAAACAAATTGAGATATTAGAGCATGACTATATTAGTCTAAAAAATGAACATCTTTATCTAAAAAATAAAGTTGTTTGTCATTGTGAACTTCTGTAAAAGGAAAAGAAAGATTTATTGAACACCCTTTCTAAGTTCATTGAAGGGAAAGATAATTTAAACATTTTGCTTAGAAAACAAATATGTGTTTTTAACAAAGCAGGTATAAGATATAATCCTTAAAAAAGACAAAAATATTATAAAAATTTCATTTTTCCAGCAATGATAACTAGTACTCTATTTATCATATATTTCTATTGCAGTATGAAGGGACATGAATCATACACATGCCTCTATAGAATGAATAAAGTTTTAGAAGAGGAAAAAAAGTATGAGTTCCCAAATGAACAACAATATTCAAAGACCCAACATGAATTTGGTATCTAAAAATAAAACTTAATGCTTTTGCAGGTATGTATGAAGGTAACTAGAACAAAGTGGTACTGAGATAGTGGATGCTCTAAACATATGACTAGAGACAAATCCAAGTTTATTTCCCTTTAACCAAAGAATGGAGAAAATGTCACATTTAGAGGCAGTGGACAAGGAAAAATCACTGGTGTTGGAAAAGTTAGTAAGAATTCTTCCACGTCTATTGACAATGTGCTTTTTGTTGAAGATTTAAATCATAATCTCATAAGTATTAGTCAAATATGTGATAAAAATAATAGAGTCATATTTAATTCAAGACATTGCTTGGTTGAAAATCTAGATGAAAAGAAAACTATATTGATAAGGTATAGAATAAATAATGTATATGTTAGTGACATCTTGTAATTGGTTTGCCCAAATTAAAATTTGATAAAAATAGACTTTGTGATGCATGTTAAAAAGAATAAAAACTCCTTTAAGACAAAATGAATTATCTCCACTACTAGACCACTATAATTACTTCATATAGGTCTCTTTGGACCTTCTAGGGCCATGAGTCTTGGAAGAAATTACTATGTATTAGTAATTGTAGATGATTTCTCTAGATTTACTTGGATAATTTTCTTATCTCACAAGGATCAAGCATTTATGGAATTTTATGATGACAACAAAATTCAACATAATTTCTTTGCACCAAAAACTCCTTAACAAAATGGAGTAATGGAAACGAATAATGGAACCTTAGAGGAAATGGCTAGAACAATGTTAAATGAAAGAAATCTTCCTAAGTATTTTTGGGTTGATGCTATAAATATTGCATGTTCTGTTATGAATAGAGCAATGATTAGGCCCATGTTGAAAAAGGCTCCATATGGGTTATACAAAGGAAGAAAGTACAACATTTCCCATTTACTTGTATTTGGTTGTAAATGTTTTGTGCTCAATAATGGAAAAGATAATTTGGATAAATTTGATGCCAAGTTTAACGAGGCAATTTTCTTAGGATATTCCAACTCTAGCAAAACCTTTAGAGTATATAACAAAAGAACTATGACTGTAAAAGAATCTATACATGTAAATTTTGATGAGACTAATCTTCTTGAGCCAAGAAAGGTATCTTGTGAGGAAATTGCAATTAAGTTTATTGACCTTACAATAAACGACAAACAAACAACTCAAGAGATCAAGAATGAAAGTGAATCCATCAAGATAGGTGAACAACCTTCCTTGCATGACGAATCTAATTAAGAAGTGGAGGAAGAAGTCACTTATAATGTCCTAGGGGGATGGAACTAGAAAAAAGATCATCCACCTAAACAAATAATTGGTTATGTCACAAAAGGGGTAACAACTCGAAACTCACTTAGAAATATCTATAAGCATCAAGCATTTTTATCTCAAATAGAACCAAATGGAATTGATAAAGCCTTGAAAGATTAATATTGAGTTCTAGCTATACAAGAAGAGTTAAATCAATTTGAATGAAGTCAAGTTTGGAAACTTGTCCTTAGACTTAATAATCATCCAATAATTGGCACTACATGTGTTTTAGAAATAAGTTTGATGAAATTGGAGTTGTTACTAGGAATAAGGCTAGACTAGTTGCAAAAGACTCCAATCAAGAAGAAGGAATTGATTATGATGAAACCTTTGCACCAGTAACTAGATTAGAAGCAATTTACATGCTTCTAGCCTTTGCTTGTATAAATGATTTTAAGTTGTATCAAATGGATGTCAAGAGTACCTTTCTTAATGGATACATAATGGAAGAAGTTTTTGTTGAACAACCTCTAGGTTTTGAAGATGAAAATCTTCCAAATCATGTATTTAAATTAAGAAAAACATTATATGGTCTTAAACAAGCACTTAGAGCATGGTATGAAAAGTTGAGTACATTTCTCTTAGAGAATAATTTCTTTAAAGGCAAAGTTGATACAACTCTATTCTTTAAAAAGAAAAGGTATGATATTTTAGTTATTCAAATTTATGTGGATGATATTATATTTAGTGCTACTAATGAAACTTTATGCAAAGAGTTTGTTGAAATGATGAAAGAAGAATTTGAAATGTCAATGATAGGTGAACTCACTTTCTTCTTGGGTCTTCAAATCAAACAACAAGTACATGGAACCTTCATAAATCAATCCAAATATACCAAAGAATTACTCAAGAAATTTGGATTTGAAAATATCAAAACAAAAGATATATAAATAGGATTAACTATAAAAATGGGCAACCTTATGACATATTAAATTATAGAGATATGATTAGATCCCTTCTATATTTAATTGCAAGTAGACATGATATTATGTTTAGTGTATACATCTGTGACAGATTTCAAACTTGTCCTAAAGAATCCCATTGTTAAAGAATGGACGACTAGTGAAGGTCTGAGAATGACCAGCTGTTATGGGAAGCCAAAAGCAGTTGATTGAGGGCTCTTTGTAAAGGAGCAATCAATTTCTAAGGAGTGACTAGTCGATTGGGCACCGCTTACAACCTAACAGTTGACTGTTATCCAATGACCAGTGGACCGAAAGGTTCCATAAAGCAATTCTGAGAAAAATAGGGGTCGATAGTCGACTGCTTAAGAGTGACTAGTCAACTGGTCAATGCTAGAGAATGATACTGAGTAAAAATAGGACCGATAGTTGACTGCTTATGAGTGACTATTCGATGAATGAACTCGGTATTAAGAGCAATTAGAACCCTAAAATCTCATAACTTTCACTATTTTCAGTAGGCGACTGCTTATGCCCTTTCTTACTCTCCAATTTTTTGACCAAATCCACACTAAATCTTAGTGATTTTGTTTCCAAATAAATTAAAATCACTGATTAAACTCCTAAATCTAGGGTTTTATTGGTTTAAAAGGGGATTTTTTTCTTTTCTCTTCTCCTATTAAAAAATCTTGCAATCTTTCATGAGTTTTTGCACCTCATTCCTCTTTAATGGGTTAAAGACCCTCTCTCAAGCGTGATAGGTCTTGGAATCCAACTATTGGCTCCTCCTCTTTTCTTTTATAGGGCACAAGAGATTGCCTTCATTGAAAATTTTCAACAAGGGGGTGTTCTTTTAAGTAGGTATGTGCATCTCTCATTGCTTCAAGAAGAAAGGTTTAATCTTTTTGATTTGTTTTCTAATGCAGGCATGAACATCTGCTTGATTATAGCCCTTTAAACTTGATTGTAGCCCTAAGGTCATCAAGGCTTTTTATTCTAATCTTACTTATAATCCTTTTATATATCTCATCACCACTAAGGTTAGAGGAATAAGAATTATTTTTAGTGAAGAACCATTAGCTGAAATTTTGAATCTTCTACCTCCTACTGGCCATTATTTCACAGATCATCCTAACTCCCTCAAAACAGTATCAAGGTATAACATATTGGAGGCCATGAATAGGATAAGTGAAGCCATCAACAATGCCAATTCTCCAATCAATGTTAATAAATTATCTTTGGAGAATAAACTGCTGCATTACATCATTGCTTATTACTAGATTAACAAGTCAGCAAACTTTGCTTATTTAAGTGAGCCTGAGATGTTTATGATGAAGTGCATACTTAACGGAGAAAGCTTTAGGGTTTCATGGTTGATCACTCAGAGGATGACAACTTATAAGAAAAAGAAATAATTTTCTCTGTCTTATTGGACCATCATATCAACCATTCTTCGCCATTATGACATCTCCCCTCTTAAGGACTATATGGAGTCTTCTTTCCAAATTGGTTGGAATAATCTACAAAGGATGGGGTTTATCAAGATTCTTCAAGGACAATGGGTTGGGAAAGCCCAAAGAGCCCCTAGGCCATAACCTCCTATAACAGCATATGTACCTCCTTCTTATCCTCTATTTGTAGAAGCAACCAAAGAAGGACCATCTTTTCCTATGTCACCATCTCTTTCTACTCTCATGCCTCCATCTCCACAGGCTCTTAGCTTGTTGGTTTACACTCTAGCTTAACTTGAAACTGTAATAATTCCTAAGCCTATCATTCTTGCTAAGATTTGAGCCATGCATCAGAATATGGACACCTTTAGCTTTCAGATGCAAAATATTTAGAAGACATTGGACGATATGAATGCTAGATTTGAGCACATTGAGTCATATCAAGAGCAGCATTACAACTTTTAGAGTTTAGGGAGTTCTTTAGTTCTCTTTGACCTTTTTTAATATGACAAAAGGAGCGAGAAATTGGGAACTTATAGAGGAATTAGAAAAAATTAAGAGCTTTTGCTATTTGATGTTTGATTCATTGAACTTAGTTTCTTGTTTGTGTTTATTTCCTTGTCAATTTGCTTCAGTTGTGTTTAACTCAATTGATTTCAATAAAAGTAGTTGTTTCAATTTATATAATTGTTAAATATCTATTATTATCTATATACATAAGGAAACCAATTGAAATTTAAATAAGTGAAAGTTAGACAATGTGACCATATCAAATTGTCACAAAAACAGGTGATTTTATAACCATACTACATTCAAAAATATTTTTTTACTAAGCACTAACATTTGTAGGTTTGTCATTATAAAAAAAAGGGAGATTGTTATGCCCATTTGTTGAAGATCAAGGTTTCGAATATTACAAACTCAAAGAAGAAAATTTTTTCAATGTATCACTTAGGTTATAGATGTTCTCAATGTATAATCATGTTTTAGGAACTTTTGTAATTGATGATGAGCTAATCAGAATCATGTAAAATAAATATCAAATTGATTTTAGGTCTTAAATGTTGAGAAAAGCTAATTTAGGGAAATCTAGAAGTCCCTAGTCAACTGACCACAAGTCAACAATCGACTGGCCACCATGCCAGCCAAATACTAGGCCTTAACCGGTAGAATGGGAGCTCTTTGTGAGTGATTAGTAGACTAGCCACTAGCCAGCAGTCAACTGGTCACCTTTTGAGAAGTCCTTAATCTGCTGCTAGATTGAGGCTTGATCAACTAGACATTCTCTGTGAGTGAATAGTCAACAAGTTGCTAGCCAGCAATCAACTGGTCACCTTCTAAGATGTACCAGTCAGTTGCCAGCTGAACCTTGATTAATTGAGAGCTCTTTGTGATTGAATATTTGACTGGCCATTACCAGCAGTCGACTAGTCACACCCACGTCAAGCATCAGTTAACTGCCATCTTGGAGTCCATCAACTGGAAGCTCTCTATAAGTGACTAGTCGACTGATCAAAAGTGAGTAGTCGACTGTTAGGGTCTAGAATTTGAAAATTATGATATGGAAAGAATGAGTAGTCGACTGGTCAATGACAAACAAGCCATAACGGATTTATAATGGTTATGTTTTGAATTCCCTAATTTCCCACTCACTCCCAACGTATCAATGGACCTCAATCTACATAAACTTGACTTAGGGACATTGAACTAATAAAAAACACATTCAAGAGTGATTATACCATAATTTTCTATCTTCAAATCAGCTCACTATCTTGTTAAAGCCTTATTGTATCATCTACTCTATTTTAAAGAGTTTATCACCTATAATTTATTCTTTCTTTTGAGAGAGAAGCTTAAGAAGGTTCATTGAGAGTTTCAAGATAAGGTAGAGCTTAGGTTCAGCGAGAGTATATCCCTAAAAGAGAAATTCAAGGAGGTTCATTAAAGAAAGTCAAGCTGTGAGAGCTTGGAAAATAAGAGAGGTTCTCCTGGGTGTCGTATAAATTTGTTAAGATAGTGAAAAATCCCAATAGGTTGCTTAGGGATTGGACGTAGGCTTGGGTAGAAGCCGAACCAGGATAAATCCTTGTGTCCACTCTTTACCCTTACTCTCTTTATATTCTACAATTATTCCTTGATTGTCGTACTTTATTTTTACAAGAGGGTTTTTTAGTAAAATTTTTACAAAACCCAATTCACCCCCTCATGGATTCTAGCCTTGCTTAACAAAACTCATTGATTTATGAATTAGTCTTAGCTTTTAACATTATTATGGAATTCACTGATCCCTTATAAATTATGTCACTCTAAATTAATTCTCTATATTTCTATGAGAACTAATTAGAAAGACGTTTTAAGTATAGTTAATTACGACTCTGTTGTTAATTCTAAGGTTTTATGTCATAAGTTTTGATGATGACAAATATGTAATTATTAATTATGAGATATACTTGCTCATATTATATCTAATAGGTTCTAATGTTATAGATAATCAAAATTGGATATATATATATATATATATGTATGTATGTATGTATTTATATATTTATAAAAATCTATATGCATGGTAAAAATGTTTATATTCTACTAATGTTATTAAAATATGCATATGAGCATATATGAATTTGGTTAGGTATTTAGCTTGTAAGTTAGACTAACTATTATGGGCTTATCATTATTTTGTTAAATTCATTTGGACTTATATTTATTGGCCCAATACATTTTGGTCTTGAAAATATTAGTTTAATCAAAAAAAGATAAGAGAAATATTGATTTTAATAGAGTCATTTTTAGACCTTGGATCACTATTTTTATTGTATCTCACAAATCAAAGAGAATCTTAAATTGAAACTTATTGCAAATGAAAATAGACTTAATCATCTTCCCATTCATATATCACATGCTTAAAATGGATTTGAAATTAAAAAGTTATGATTGTCAAAGTTGTAAGTATGAATATCACACTTTTTTCTTTTCTCTAGACATAATTTCAACAATATTTCTCTAACTAGCAAGAATTTTGAAATGATATTCATTTCATATGAAACTAGACTCACACAACTTTTTAGTCATATATCACATTCTTAAAATTGATTTAAAATTAAGGAGTTATATATGTCTCAATTTGTAGCTTTGTATATCAATTTGTTATCTGACCTTTTGTCAGTTTTTCGATAATATCTCAACAACCAGATAGAATTTTCGATAATATATCAGGATAGAAAATAAGCTTATAGAGATTTTCGATAATATATAATTTGCTCAAAATAAAGTTGAAATGGAGGAGTTATTAGTATCTAAAGATGTGACTATGGAACGGAGGATGGCCATGAAGTTAATAAATATAGCTACCTACTTCAAACAATTAAATTGTACAAATTTGAATTTCACTTTGGCTACAAACGGTCCTCTTGCTTTTTGAGCTATAAATACGTGTCTTAAGAGCTCAGGAATCACAAAAAAGAGTGAAAAACATCTTAAGTGATTCATATTCTCAAATATCTCTATTCTTACTTATTATTCAATTAGTGAGCTTCAATTGTGTTATTTGCTCTTTTGAGAGCTTTTTTGTGAGTATTTTTCTTCTTAAAAAGATTTTTTATTTCAGGAAAGATATTCAAGAAAAGGTTTTTCTTGAAAAGAGTTTGATATTAGTGGGAGTATTCTTAAAGATTTGTAACGAATTGTAAATTAGTAAAAAATCTCAAGTACTTGCTTGGAGAATGGATGTAGGCATTAAATGAAGCCAAACTGGGATAAGCTCTATTTGCATTCTCTCTTCCCCTTACTCTCTTGTTGTTGAACTTTAGTTGTGTTATTTATTGCTTTCCATACATATATATTAAAAATCATTTTGCATAAAGTTTTCAATTTAGGAAGGGACTTTTCATGAATGTTACATTGCCCTCCATTTGTTAGAAAATGGTTCTGACACATTTGTCACTAACCCCTTTCCTTCTTTAGAGTTCGGATCTTTTCATTGGGGTTACACTATGGCTAGAGGTTTATTGATATAATAATTTCTTTTGTTTTCATTGCGTCATTCTTAAATTTATTTTTGAATTTAATGCTTGTTCAGCATTATATTATATAACTCATTTTTTATTCAATATCTTATTTTCATGTTTCTTGGAATTATTTAATATGCCTATCCATAATTCCTATAATATATCAAATTTGATTAGCTTTGCTTAACAAAAGATTTAATTTGTTTCCATATGACTTTTGCCCTCTTAAATCTTGATTTGCCTTATGATTCATCGTATGTGTTCATCATGACAAAAGTATCTCTATATTTCAATATCTATTATGCATATAAAGTCTAATGGTTTTCTTGCATTATGGTATGTGAACGCTTATTGTTTTGTTCGAGAATTTTTTAAATCCTAATGTCTTCGACATGAAAATTTATTTTGGGCAAATTGACATTTTTTTTTTTAGCATTTTTATTGCATAATCTTGATCGTCTCAAAAAATAATGAATTTTGGCTTTGGAATAATCTAAAATTGAGTTTTAGAGAGCAAGATATGGTTAGGTCAACATTGCGGGTTTGAATTGGGTCGAAATCACGTCAAACGACCTGCTTGGAGGTTGAAGACAACTTAAACAACACATTGTTTTGATTAGTTAAAAAGAGGCACTTGCTAAATGACGCATCATTTATGCCATGAGCTATTTAGTTTTAGGCCTATTTTTCAAAAAAAAAAAAAAAGGAAGGCAAATTGGGCCATTTGCTTATTGGGCCCTTTTTTGAAATAAAATTTTTTTTTGGGCAAGTTGGATCGAAAACATTTTTTGGGTTGATTCTTTTTTTTTTTTTTAAATATTTTCCATTAGAATTATTTTGTCCTAATTAATGGATAATTTATAAAAATTTGAATTTTCTACAAATAATATTACAAAATAAATTATGTAAGGCATTAATTAATTATGAAAAATTAATTTTAAGTGCTATTAATTGTGGAAAATTAATTTTGGCACACAAATTAATTTTTATTGCCATTTAATTTTAAAAAAAAAAATTATATTTGGCACCATTTGATTATGAAAAATTATTTTGTCTTGATTTTAATTTTGTAAAATCATTTTTGGTGCCAATTAATTTGGAGAAATTGTTTTTGGTCCCACATAGTCATGGAAAATTATTTTTGGTACCAGTTAATTATGAGAATTTATTTTTTGGCTATATTTATATAGTTGTTACTAACATTTTGCAAAGAGAATTTTAATTTGTAGACCATATATGGATAAGTTGGTTAATTAATTAGACAATTCTCATAAAGTAATAGAAAATTAGTGCATATACATGCTTAATTGCACATATTGGGTTGAGATGTCAATTGATTAGCATGATAGTTAGGGAGTAGCCACATCATCACCACATAACTGAATACATAAATTCTTGGTTTGTTTTTAGAAACAGAGAGATCATATATGGAGGTAATAACATCAGTTTTAATTAAATATATAGGTTTTGCTTATCTTTGCCGACATAAAGATATTTATATCAAAATATTTAAATAGGATGAAATTAGAAATTGTTTCTTGATTTCTAAGTAGCTCATAGGTATTAAAAAACCATGAATGCCATCTAAGTTTCATCATTAATGGTACATAAATTAATTATATGTTAAAATATTTGCCCACAAGTAGATTTAGCAATATGTAATTTAAGTTTTGGTGTGACTTACATTGGTGAGTATACATTTATGTGTGATGATTAATCATTTCATTTTTAAATCATGTGAGTATATATTAACCTATTGGATTTATTTACAACATCTTCTCCTGCAACATTTCTTATATTAGCAAATTTTGGTAAAAAATTTATTGTGGGTGGAAGTTACTTCCAAGCTTGGAAAGAGGACATCCTCTATTAGATTGGACTATGCCCTTTATAAGGAACGCCCTTCATTGCCCACAAATGCTAGTTCCTCAATGGAACAAGTGTTGTATGAATGCTGAAAACAGTCTAATTGTCTCAGCATGATGTTGATCAAACAATGTATAAAGAAAAGCATTCATGGGTCTATACTTGAATGTGATAAGGTCAAGGATTACATGAATGCCACTGATAAATAGTTTGCTTCCTTAGATAAGTCACTTTCACGCACATTAATGACTTAATTGTGCTAATTGAAATTGACTAGCACTAAAGGGGTGTGTGAGCACATAATGCAAATAAGAGACATAATGGCTCAATTGAAGTCTCTTAAGATAGAGATCTCTGACTCTTTTTTAGTGCAATTGATCTTCAACCTGTTGTTTCCATATTATGGGTGATTCGAGATATCTTATAACACAAATAAGGAAAAAATGGACAGTAAATTAACTACTGGTCATGTGTGTGCAAAAGAAAAATAGACTCATTGTGGAAAGTGGTAAGGCTTTATTTGAGGCCCATTTGGCAACAAACTCTAAGAAAAAGGGCTATCAAGGAAAAAACAAGAAGAATGGCTTGCCTCTTGTTTGTTAGATTGATAAGCATGCTGCTAAATACTTCTTCTGTATAAAAAAAAAAAAAAAAGGGCTTATGAGGAAGGATTACCATAAAAGAAAGGCTTGATTAGAGATGAATGGTAAGCTCATATATTATGTGTATAATTAAGTTTAGATTTGTCATAACACTTAGTGGATTGATACCATATCTACGATCCACATTTCCAATACCATGCAGAGTTTTCTCAACCAAAGGAAATCGAGCCCAAGTGAAAGTTATGTCTTTTTTAGAATTTGGATTAGCTCACAAGTTGAGGCAGGAGGGACATATAGGATAATTTTGACTTCTGGCTATGTTGAAGCTTGAACAAGTATTTTACATTCCAAGTTTTACTAAAATTTTAATTTGATTTTCTAGATTTATGCCATTTGGATTTTCATCAAACATATATGGACTTTATTTTGATTTAATGAAAAATTTGTTACCCTTTGGAAAAATTACATTGGATTGTGGTTTATATAAAATTCATACTAGTTCAAATATCCCTAATACCTTAATGTTTGTACATGAAAATAACAATTTAAAACACTATTTCATGAATGAAAGATCATATAGTTTGTGGCATAGGAGACTGGGACATATCTCCATGGAGAGAATAAAAAAGTTAGTAAAGGATAAGGTTCTTACATCATTAGACTTTAATCACTTTGATTCATGCATGGAGTGTATAAGGGTTAATAGACTAATATATCACATAAATAAGGCTATAAGAAGTTTTAAACGGTTAAAAATAATACACACTAATATATGCTATCCCGATTTGAATTTTAGTGGACAAAAGTATTTTATTTCCTTTATTAATGACCTCTCACATTATATGTATATATAAGGAATAATAATCAAACATGCATAATATATGATGTGAACTATGCAATATGTCATGATTCACATCTAGAATGATATTAATCATGGAGTGAATCATTCAAGAGCCAGAATTAGACTCAAAAGCACCAAAATCATGAAATGCACTTCAGTGATTCAAGATGGCTATGCCACTAGGTCTGAAGGTCGAGTTACTTGATAGACTAGTTTACAGGGGAAGAAGACACATAATGTTTTATTTTAATTGCTTCTTGTAAGAGGACATTTTGGTTATTTTCTGACTTAAAGGAAACGATGTCATGCATTATTATTTAGCTGTATTCTGACTTAAAAGGAAATAACGTTATTTCTCTTGGCCAAATTTAAACCATTTTGGAAGTCTTATTAACAAATTGATTCTCATTTCATCGATAAGTTTCAATTTTTCAATTCAAAACAAACCCATTAAATTTTTGACTTTGCTTATTAAAACTTAATATAAAATACATCTATCTAATGTTATTCATTCAACTTCAAGTCTTTAGTTGCTGGAACCCAAAAGAAAGTTTGCATTTGTCCTCTATTATTATGGAATTTGGATGTGAAGAAAAGTAAGAGTACTTTTTCTTATTCTTTTTCTTTAAAGAACTTTTTATTCTTATTTATTTTATCTCTATCTGCTATTGTATTACCAAATTTCAATCTTAACTAACATCTTAATTTTTTATTTTCTTTCTTCATCTTAATTTTTTTATTTCTTTCTTCATCTTAGTTTTTATTTCCTTTCTTCTTTTTTCTTATTGTTTAAGTTTCAAGCTTTCAAGATATGGCTTCAAAAAAGAACATAAAGAAATACATTGAGTAGGATCATTGTAAGTCTTTTGACACTAGGTAATATGTTAGATGTAACTATTATTCTAAAACAATGAGGGGAGGAGCATTCAAGATGAATCATTATCTAGCTAGAACACATAAAGAAGTTGCACCTTATGAAGAAGTGTCTGAAGAGGTAAAAGAATTTATTTAAAAAGATGTTAGATGATCTAAAGAAGGTGACGATGATGATATTGTTGATTGTTTTAATTCTAACAATAATTAAATTTGAGCACATTAGTCACACAAAAAAAAGGGTCAATGGAAGCTTTTGTGGGTAAAAGAAAATGGATTGGTGGCATAGGTTCCCTGAAGCCTAATATGAAGTAAAAAAATATAAATGCAATGGTGAATGATCAAGATGTGATAATTAGGGATATTTGTGGATGTATATATGTCAATGCATTGTTGTTTACTTTGGTAAAAAGTCTTTATTGTATTGAAATGGTGAAATAGTGACATCTATTAGTAAATATGGTAGAGGATTGAAGCCACCTACTTACCATGAACTAAGAGTGTCCTATTTGAAAAAAGAGGTTAACCTAATCCATGTTAATTTAGATAAATATAGACTTGAATCAAAGAAAACTAATTGCACAATGATGTTAAACACATGGACTTATGGAAAGGGGAGATCCCTTACTAATTTTCTTATTAATAGTCCCAAGGGGACTATGTTCATAAAATATGTTGACACTAGTAGTTTTATTAAAGATGCTGAAAAAAATGTTTGAACTACTATATGGGATGGTGATGGAAATTAGGGAGGAAAATATAGTTCAAGTAGTTACAGATAATACTTCAGCCTTTATATCTACTGGAAACAAATTTATGGACAAAATAAAGCATATTTTTAGTCCTCTTGTGTTGATCATTGTATTGATTTAATTCTTAAAGATATTAGTGGTCTTATAGTTTTCTATAATACCATTGGAAAAACAAAAAGAATCATAACATTCATTTATAGGCACATGTGGGTGTTTAATTTGTTCAAAAAATATTCCAAGGGTAAAGAGTTAGCATGGCTAGCAATAACAAGGTTTGCCATAACTTTCTTGGCAATGAAGTCTATCTTGGATTAAAAAAAATTGTGTTGCGATCTATGTTTACATAAGAAAAATAGGGTAAGCTAAAATTGTAGAAAATATTGTTTTAACTTATTAAAGGTTTTGGAAATCCATAAAGTACTACTTGAGTTATGTGCCACATTTGGTTAAAGTTCTTAGACTTGTTGATGGTGATTCAAAGCTGGCGATGGGATACAAATATGAAGCTATAGATAGAGCAAAGGAACAAATAGCAAAAAAATTAATAATGTGGAAAGAAGGTGTAAAAAAAGTTTAAGACATCGTAGACAAATGTTGGGACTATCAACTCCATAGGCCTTGTCACACAGCGATATATCTTATTAATCCTAAGTAAGTAAATCTATTAGAAATGATTTATATGTTTGTGCAAAATTTTTGCTTTATATTTAATTTCTTATTATAGTTTACATTGTCATATCATAATAAATTTATAAGTTTAATTATTATCCAAATTTTAATACGGACATTGAAGTAAAAGTTAGGTTGTACAAAACATTAGAAAAGATGTGCCACTAGGTCAAAATTGATTCTTAAATTGAGAAATTTGACAAGGCTGAAGGACTTTTTTAATATAGCTTAGCAATTGCAACTAGAGAGAAGAAGCAACCTAGTAATTATTGATCTTATAATATTGAATTGCTTTTTTATATATTTAATTGATTAAGTAGTATTTATACTTTCCTTTTGCTAGCCTTATGGTGGAATAGTTTTGGAGAAGAGTACAAAGAGTTATAATCACTTGTCATTTGTATCTTTAGTCTCACTTGCAGTGCTATGATGTATAAACGAAATTGAAGTGTGTTTGATCATGTCCACTTTAAGAGAATAAATTGCTTAAAGCAGCAAAGATTGAATGCTCTTGTATTTGTCAAATATAATCTTTAACTTGAAATTAGACAAAAGCAAAGTGAGGCAAAAAGTGATACATGTGATCCTATTTTCCTATTAGATCTTGAATCAGATAATAAATGGATTACTGAACAAGAGGAGCCTTTTCTATCTAGAGTAAATTGTTAGATGGATATCTAAGAGTGCTTCAAGGTTCATGATGGAGATCTAAGTAAAATGAGAAAGAGAGGTATATAGGCTTGTAATCTTAAGTCTCGTTTATTTAGTTTTTGTATATATTGCAATTTATAAATTAATATAACTACATATGTCTCTTTTTAAGTCCATGAAATCTTAAAGTTAACAAGAGTGACAAAGGAAATGCTAGTAAGAATGATAAAACAAAAGTAATTCTGATACAAGATATTATTGAACAAGACACTAAATATGATGGTGATTTGCTCTATAATTAAAGTAAGGCACTTGATGCTTTTAAAATCTATAATGCTGATACAGAAAAGCAATATGGTAAACATATTAAAATTGTGAGATTAGATAAAGGAGGTAAATATTTTGGTAGATACATCGATAATAGACAAGCACCTAGTCCATTTGCTAAGCTCCTTAAATAGCATGGTATAATTATTCAATACACCATGCCTAGCTCACCTGACATGAATGATGTAAAGAAAGAATATGACTTTACTGGACATAGTAAGGAGTATGCTAAGCAACTCCAAACTTTCTACCTCCTTGTAGGGAGAAGCAATTAAGACAATTATATACATTCTTAACAAGATTCCAATAAAGGTTATTTCTAAAACACCCCTTAAAATTTGAAAAGGTTGATAACTTAGTTTGAACCATTTATAAGTATGAGTCTACCTTACGGAAGTAAGAATGTATAATTCATAGGAGAGAAAGTTGGATCCAAGGCCTATTGCTACATAATTTGTTGGCTATGTAAAAAGGTCTAAGGGTTATAAATTTTATTGTCCTACTTATATCACAAACTTTGTAGAATCTACGAATGCCAAATTTTTCGAGAATGATGTTATTAGTGGAAGTGATCAAAACTATAACAATGACATTAAAGATGATCATGTTTTAGAAACAATCATCTACTAATGATAATGGAATAATAATTCATAATGACACCCATCCAATAGGAATAATTAATGAACATACTAAAATTTCGCAAGACTTAAATGATCATGCAACTAATTAAAAGAATCATATAGATTCAACCATCGATAATGAAACTCCTCAATTAATGGAAGAAGAACATCCTATTGAGTAGCCTCAACGTTTAAAACAGGTTGAATTGAGTAGATTTATATGGATAAGGAAACTAAAAATTCCTAATGACTACATGGTGTATTTACTTAGGTTTGACTATGACATAAATATGGAGAATGACCCTGTTAAATTTTCACAAGCAATGAGTAGTGACAATTCTAATTTATGGCACAATGCAATAATATATTAGATGGAATTTATGACAAATAAACATATTTGAGACCTTGTAGAATTACCCAATTGAGCCAAGGCCATTAGTAGTAAATGGGTATATAAGACCATGAAAGACTCTTTAGGTAATATTGAATGATACAAGGCAAGGAAAGTTGCCAAAAGTTTCAAATAAAAGGAAGTGATTAATTATAGAGAGACATTTTTTCCTACATCTAAAAGAATTCCTTCTATATCATAACGACATCGGTTGCCCATTTTAATTTAGAATTACAGCAAATGGATGTGAAAATGACCTTCTTCAATGGTGACCTTGAGGAAGAGGTATACATGAAACAACTAGAAGGGTTCATCAAGAGTGCCAGTAAGGATCTAATGTGTAAGCGTAGGAAGTTTATTTATATACTCAAATAAGCCTCACGATAGTGGTACTTAAAATTCCATGCTATTATCACTTAAAATGTATATACCATGAGGTTAGTGGGAGTAAGATCATCGATTTAGTGTTATATGTGGTGGAAGATATCCTACTTGCATTTAGTGACTTATGGCTACTACATGAAGTAAAACAATTTTTGTTCAAAAACTCTGACATGAAAGATATTAGTGAGACATCCTATTTTATAGGCATAAGGATCTATAGAGATAAAACTCAAGGAGTTTTAAGACTATCGCCAGAAACTTATATTAATAAGATTATTTAATGATTTCATATAAAGGATTGTTCACCCAGTTTAGCACATATAGTGAAAGGGGACTAATTAAGTTTGTTCCAAAACACTAAAAATAATCTAAAAAAACATGAAGAATATTCCATATGCCTCAGTGGTTAAAAGCCCCATGAATATCCAAGTCTGCACAAGATTAGACATAGCTTTTGTTACAAGTAAGTTAGGAAAACATCAGAGCAATCTAAAATTAGATCATGTGAAAAATGCAAAGAAGGTTTTAAGATACCTATAAGGTAAGAAGGATTACATGCTTAGATATTGGAGGACTCACAACTTGAAAGTTGTTAGTTATTAAGACCTAGCAAGATATGTGACCCTAAAAAGTAAACATCTAGTTACATTTTCTTGCTAACAGAAGGATCCATATCATGAAGAAGTGCAAAATAATCATTGACTGCTACTTCTACATAGAGACTGAGTTCATATCTTACTTTAAAGCGAGTTCACAAGGATTATGGTTAAAGAATTTCATCACTAGGCTTAATATAACGTACTCAATCTCTAGCCCCATTAAACTATTTTGTGACAGTATATTGTGGTATTTTTGGCTAAAAATAATAAAAGTGGCAGTTAAAGTAAACACATCAACATAAAGTACTTAGCCTTGAAGGAACATATCATAGCTGATCATGTGGTTGTAGAGCAAACTTGGATGAAACAAGTGTTAGTTGATCTTTTAATTAGAGGGATGCATCCAAGGGACTTTAAGGATCATGTTCCTCATATAGGACTTAGGTCATTTTAGTCTAGCTAAGGTAAGTGAAATGATGAATTTCAAATTATAGTTTTTGTCTCAAATTTTGTATATATACTAGGAGATAAACAAATATTTAAGTTTAAAGCCAATTAAACATTTGAGATTTTTTCATAAAGTGTGACATCCTGCCTTAGAATAGCTCTTGAAAAGGTTATTTAAGAAAACTTGGGCCCAGGGTTTTCTTTTTGTTTTACATTTACCTTACCATCTAAGATAGGAGTATTATATTATTTAAATCTCTATCTCTAATCACTATTATAAAACAACATAAAACAAAGAAATACATATTTCATTATAACAAATAAGTAATTGATACATTTTCATAAGTCTTACTGTAAATTTGTAATTTACAAGGATTGCTGCCTTATTACATAGCGCTAGTATTTCTATTACTCATTCTCTAATCTACAACTACTTTATTTTAATAATCTATACTTTAATATTTTAGAGACTATCTTGGCTCACCTAGAAATGAATTTAAAAGAAAACGTGAGACATTTACATCTCAGTGTTTAGCATACAGTTAATTAAACTGTTTCATTTCCACCTCTTTCAAATTTTAACATCTGGTTATGCATAAAAACTAATCTTTAGGCTCTTTGTGGCCCTATTGGACCTTTCGCCTCTTTGTGCAGCACAACTTGGCATAATGACCATCTCCACATCTGGTACTTTAGATGTAAATACTTTGTCTAAATTACCATGTAAAGGCATAATGAAGCATAAAATATAAATATGGAAGGGAAATTCTTATTACAACATATAAAGGAAAAGCCAACTACTTGTATTGTTGATAGTCATTGAAACTGATCTTCTTTCTTGGTGTCCAAGACAGTTTATTTGAAATTCAATAACCTAATTTGAATTTTCCTGTATTTGTAACTTTATGAACTATGTCATGACTCTAATTTCTTATTTTCTTTTTATTGTTAGCTTTCTTGACGTTTATTTAGAATGTTTTATCTTTTAAGAGGTTATTTCTGACTTGCCCATTTTTATCCCCTATTTTAAGGTCTCTCTTAACTATTATATAAGCTCTTATCATAGCCTTATTACTAATAACATGAGAAAGTCAAGTACTTACTTCCACTCATAGTTTCTTAATAATCTTCTAAACTTTAGAACTACGTTACATAAGAATTGCACCATTAGTCTATATCTTTCGTAAAGCTAAATCTCAATTAATCCCTATGGATTATAAAACAGAAATAATGTGAAGCTAGTTTTACTGGACTAACGAAAACTTCCTGACATACTAATGTCCTAACATGGATGTTTCCTAATTATTTAATTAGTTTCAATTCTGTGTCATATAATCCTAACTAGGCAAAATTAAATCTTTATTAAATATCTAAGTTTGCTTCAACATTCCTAATCCTGAGTTCATTAACATATTTTCTTCCCATTACTTCCTACGAATTGCTAAAGAGAACCTCTGAAAATTACTTGATGTTACAGCCACGCTCCATGAGCTCAAGTGCTGCGAATTCTATTCTTATGCCTCTGTTTTTGCAATACCTTCCACTTAATTTTGAAATGTTACAGTCGCACCTCCAATATTCTCACAGCTTAGTTTTTCTTCCTCAGAATTCCCTCTCACTCGATGCCTCTCCACATGTGTCCAAGCTCCTATTTATAGGTTTTGCAAGTCCTCACGTGCTTCCCTTGGAGTATTCTTTGGTTGCTACGTGTTCCTTCTGTCTATTAGATAAGCTTGCACCGTTTAGTCTTAACTTGCCAACATGCATTTGCTATATCTTAATCATCTCTCCATTTTTTTTTCCTAAATTAGGTCACCTATATATGTATATATATATCACGTTTTTCATTTGATTTAACTAAGCTTGCACCGATAAATCTCGCAACGCCAACTCAGTATCTCTTCATCTTATTCAGCACTAATGTTTTCTCCTTTGACCACTTATTTTTCCACGTTCTTCATGAGTGCATCACGTTTTGCTCTCCATTTCTATTGCCTCTTCATTTAGCTTTCCCTGGTGCTGTCACTTATATCATATGTATATTACAAATGGTACCATAATGTCTCTTATTGCCTCCTGATACGTCCACTGTTCTAGTATACACATATATGTATTCCATTCTTGTTTCCTTTTTCTAATAAGATATTTCTTCCAATTTTATATTATTTCTTTATACCTCCTCATCCATTAATATAAGATAAACCCTTTTGCTTTATCTTATAGTTCCACGCAATATAAGTCTCTTCATTATACTTATTTCTTTTCTTAGTATATTTGATATGTTTGTCAAATGTGTTGTCTTTATACTTCGGAAATCATATCCTTAAATGCTAAAGATAATAAAATTATAATTAATGCATTCCATTCTATCCCTAGAAATTTATGTATGTTTAAATTATATTTCTTTTACTAAGATAATTCATGAGGCACAATCATCCTTATTATTATTATTATTATCCAAATCCCTTAGCGTAATAGTATCATCAAAATGATTTCTACGCTACTAAATAATCATTTCATAATTTGCTAAATTTTCTATATTTTATTTATATTAATTTCTTTTATTTTCAACATTTCCCTTAAATTTATAAGGCAAGTATTTTTCTCTAATTTCACATCTTAACCTCATCTTGTTTCTACTAGGAGAATATTGGAGATATTATATAAAGCGTATGTGAAAGTGTAATATTCAAGAAAATTTCAATTTAATATTATATTCTAGGAAAAAATTTAGAAGTTTCATGTATTAATTAAATGAATTTTTATCTAGTAATTTATATTAGTGAATAATTTTGTAACATTAGTCATAGGAAGAAGACAAAATATTTAGGCAAATATGAAAATTTAAATAGTTGGAAAAAAAGGAAGTTAGAAGAAGACATATATTAATTCAAGTAGCATTTTTACATGACACTTAGGCTGGCTCAAGTGGCAAAGCCTTACCCATTTAACTAAGGGATTGAGTTTGATTTCCCTATGAGCATTAGACTATAATTTTTTATAATACCATGTGTCCTTTATGTAATTACAAAAACACCCCAACTTCATCCTTTTACCATCCTTCTTCGTTGTGAGCTCCATAGAGAATGGACATGTTCTCCTTTCCTTTTCCTTAGATTTATGCTTGAACTAACTTCTCCATTACAACTACTTCCATTTTCGGCCACCAGCATCCGGTTTCTGACAAGTTACAAGCCAAAAAACCTTCGAATTTCTGACATGCAATGGTAGTGTTAAAGTGTAATTTGTGTTGAAATTCAACTCGATTTGGTAAGTTTTCCTCTAATTTTTGTTAGGGCTTTGGCTTTGCCATGAATTTTGAGTGTTTCTCCCTTCATCTCAGCTCTTAATTTTGAGATTTAGCCTTTGAATCCAAGAAAACTCCATTTTAGGCGAGTAGAGTGAATAGTAATAGAAAAGTTCGAAGTTTGGCTCGATTCAGGTAAAATTTATTCAAATCTCACTAGGTCTTTCATTCTTGGATGATTTTCGTGTAGTTGTCCACTAATTTGAGTGTTCAATTTTGAGTTTATGCCTCATAAATTGAAAACCCCATTGTTAGTGTGATGAATTGAATAGTAAAATCAAAATTTCAAATTAAAGTTCGATTTGAAGGAGTTTTTTGAAATTTCCTTAGGGGTTTTGATCTTAAGTAAGTATCTAACAATTCTTATATGTCAATTTGATGATTGAATTGCTTAAGTAAAAACCCCTATTTCTTGTTAGGGAGTTGAAGTGTGTACAATGATGATATATGAAGATTTCTTAATCGACTTCAAGGAGAAGAATTTAAGTTGTTGGAATTGTTTGGAGCGGTAAGACAATTTGGGAAATTTTTTTCTCAAATTATCTTTAATTTCTAATTGTTAAAGGAAGTATGATGAATGGAAGTGCATTGAAAGTGGTTATAATTATTGAATAAATTAATATAGTTATTATTGGTATTAATTTTGATCCATTTGGTATTGTTGGATAACTTAAGCATATAAATAAAGTAATAAAATGAGTTATTAGGGCTAGTATTAATTTGGAATTGGCTATATAAATGTTGTTAATTGATAAATGTGTTTAATATTGGTTATATATTAAGAACGATCAATATGTTGGAAATAATTCTACTGCTGGAAACTTAAAGTAAAGAAGGTAGCATATTTTGAAGTCATAAAACTTGGAGTATATGTGTGACTACTTTGTTGGACTTAAAGGTAATTAAATTCTCATTTGGTGGCCACCATATGAATTTATGGGTATAAAGACATTACCAAAACCTTGGAGCAAAATATTGATGTTTGTTACTGGTGAAAGAATGAAAGCTTTTAACTTAAGGAGCACTTGGGTTTCCACATTATTTTCTAAGTGAATTTACACATATGTGCTAGCTATGACCATTGAAAATCATTAAGAGGAATTAGAATATGCATAATAATTATTATCACGAGTGACAAATTTTTTAGCCTTAGACTTGAGAAAGAAGATATATAAAGGTAAGTGAAACTTTTAGATTTGTATAAGGAGTTTATATTACATAAAAGAATAAGCTGAGTTGGTTGAGCACATCTACTTTTATTTCTATAAGTGCATAAATACCGTGTTAAAGTGTGAACTGATCCTAGAATAATAGAATGAATTTTGCAATTATTATTTTAAACTTTTGATTTTCTAACAAATGTTAAAAGCTATGATTGGGAAGTAATTATCTGACTTAAGGTATTAAGGTTGCCTTCCTCTGTATTCTAAGATCTTAGAGATCCCCTTTGCAAATTGCTACTTCCATGAAGTAGTTGATATGAGGTAAACCTTGGTGTCCTCATGTTAGGTGAATAGATAACGCTAACTACATATATTTCTTGATTTACATAATTTCCTTGTGAAAATTATTGTTATTGAATATCTCTGTACCCTAGGTAGACTTATTGGAATTTAATTCATCATTTTTGTATTCTTGAATAATTGTAAGCACTAGATCTAATAAAATTCTTACTGTGCATTTCATTAAATTTCCTAAACGTTTGAATTGCACTAATTTTGTGTTTTTTGAGTCCTTCTAGTTATGTACCTCTAAGTTATCTTGTTCAGTATTTTTGAATCATTCTAATTATGTATTTATGAATTATTATGATTGTGCAAATTCTAAATTATTCTGATTCTATATTTCAAAATTCCTCTAATTTGAATTTGAGTTAAAATGATTCTAAATTTCTGAAATTCTTTGTTCTATAATTTGAAGTTTTCTGGTTTTACATTCAGGAAACACTTTAAATCTTTAATTATAAAGATATTTGATTCTATATGTATAATGTACTGGGATTATGAGATTTAAATACTTTTATGTGTCTTTATGGAAAAGTTTGGTTATAGGTTTTCTAAAACTCTAATATTTGATAATGAACTTACATATGTTAAAGAAATTTTTGGGAATGCATCCAAATAGGACCCTTTAGCTAACGGTACTAGACGTTAGCCGTAGTACAGTATGATCTGTATTTTGATTATTTCGAGCTTAAAGCTTGTAACTGATATCTGATTTATTCTAATATGCTAGCCTTGAGCTAGTTTTGTTTTCTAGACTTCTGATGGCAAATTTGGATATTCCCAATTTAATTTGGATACTATTATGATGCAAACACATTGATTTATTTCCGTTTGTTTATATTTTCGTTTGGGATTTCATGTGAAGATTAACAATGTTTCCTCATTTTGGTACTATTCATATTAATTGTTAATGGTGTTCAAATTTCAAGATAATAAATGGTTTGTAAAAAACTCCACTATACTTAATCTATTCCTTTTTTTTTTTTTTTTTTTTTTGCATAATTAGTATTATCAACTCATTAAGTTTTCACTCACCCCTTGTTGTATAAAATTTTCTGATAGTACTACTATTATGCTCCCTCACCATTAGATTAGGAGCTTAGTAAGTGTCATATTTGGTGATCCTTGCATTGCTTGCAAAGGCAAGACCTTCTTCATTATGAAGGTTGTGTTTGTAATCTAATGGCTCTTATGTATACAGGCAAATGATCCTATATTGTTATTGTTGTTGATAGTTGTTTGTTGTGAGCATGATTAAAAGAAAACTCCCCCTTTATTGATAATTTTGTTTTCTTATATTGTATTTAGATTTCTTAAATTGTTTAATAGGCTTATGATGGTGAGATTTATCTTGTTTTCTGTGCCGATTAGGTCCTCATTCATGTGGGTCGTGACAGAAAGTATATACAACACCGTAAAGTCTAAGTATGTTACATGTGATACATGAAAGGTAGTATTGAGACCTGTCACTATGATTCATGTAATATATATTTAGGTTGTTATATGATAAAACTATGTTTGGACCAAGTGGGAGAAAATTTTGGATAAAATTTTAAATTTAAGATATTTTATATTATTTTAGATAGTTTAATTTATGATATATATCTTATCTAATAGTTAATTATGATCTTTTACTTAAAATTTAAATGAAGTCCTAATCTCCTATTAGGATTAAAATTTTATCATGATAAAGACTATCAACATAAAATAATAGTTATAACAACCTTTAAATAAGAGGCTAGACTTAGGGTGGTGGAAGGGTGATCCATAAAGAGAATTCAAATAGAGTTCCTAACTGAATAAAATTCCCAAGTGCCCATCATACACATCATTTGTCTTTCATCATTTTCTTTTGTTTCTGTTGCGTCATTCTTCAATTTATTTTTGAGTAATGCTTGTTCAGCATGATTTTGTATGATTCAATTTTTATTCAAGATCTTATTTTCATGTTTCTTGTAATTATTTAATATGCCTATCTATAATTCTTACAAATTCTTTTAATTTGACGCTCTTTTATTTTTTCAGTTTAAGAGAGATAGGAATTGAGTGGGTAGACTCTACTTAAATGGTGGATTCCATTTACACTATATTATTTTCTCTTTTAAGTTTAAAAAAATTAAGAAAACTCAAGTATTCTAACACGTATGTTTAAAACTGATTGGACTATAAATAATAGCATATATAAAATATTACTAAATCTACACTTATTACATGTTAAATAATGTATAAATGTTGTTAGAACTTGGAACCCAAAGCCTTGAATACGAATATGGTATTGGGTTCCAACACTTAATTTAGATGCAAAAAATTTTTATAAATGTTGTAAAAGTAATTTTTTTTAATTTAATAATATTTCATACCATTATTTACAAACCCATAATTTTTAAAACAAGATATGCGTGTTGTACAGGCTTCACACAAAAATGAAACGAAAATGAAAAAAATTAAAGGGAATAAGTCTATGTGTAGATGGAGGGTTCATTAAGGACCCATAAAGAATAGAATAATCAAAATAAATTTGATTTGTATTTGAATGTTTTTTAAGAATAAAATGAGATGGGGAAAAAAGGACATCAAGACCTCAATTTTGCTATCCTTTTAAATTAGGGGTAAATGATGGAATAGAGTTGTTTAAAAAATTAAATTATTAATATATTTTTATTTTATTAATTATAATTACAATTATAACAAAAAAGAAAGTCTATTGCATTCATCATCGTCATTAAGCTTCTTCCGTAATTGAATAGTAACAATATCGAAGTCTTTCCTCATGTGCATATGTTATGGATATTTTTATTGCATGTGTCATGAAATTATTTTTACAATTAGGAGGTAATGTTGGTCAAGGCTAGTCACTTTCATAGCTTTTTTATTTATTTATATGATTTATAATATTAAAAGTCAATGTTCTTACTATGTTTTTATTAACTTTCATTGAATGATCAACCTAACTAAAAATATAATAAATATATAATTTTTAGTAAAAATTTTAATAATAAAATTTTACAAAATTCTTTCAACTTCTGTTAAATTTATTTGTATAAATTCATTTCCTTAAAAGAAAAATACAAAAAAATACTCACTCTTTCACAATCATAATCATATATCATGAACTCAATAATAAAAATATTATTAATAATATTTTTTTTATATAGGCAATATTAAAAAATAATTTATGAGTTATTATATTTTTATTAATTTCATTATAACTTTCAAATAAAATATAAACGAATCTTTTTTTTAATTAAAAATTTTAAATAATATATTAATTCCAATCATTTTAGTCTGCTTAATTTTATTCATATCATTTCATTAATAACAATCTCATTCTATCTTTTAAAAAATTTTCAAACATAACCTCATAAAATTATTCCTTTATTATCATCACTTTTTTATGTTCGAATAACTAACAGTTTTTGAAAAGAAAATGAACGGTTAAAATGAAAAGAACCAAACGGTGAAAATGAGAGATCTAGATTTCCTTCAGTAACTAAATTTCTAATGTGCCTTCCCTCACTATCTCTCTTTCTCCTTTTTTTTTTTTTTTTCCAAATGAATAAAAAATTAATTTATTATTATCTCGTGGAGAATCCAAATTGTAAAATGAGAAGAGCGTCTATCAATCAACCTTTTCCCCTTGGCACGTCACGACACGTAACCACTTCTGGTCACTCCGACACGCAACACCTCGTTCCTAAAGTACAAACGACCTTTCGTCCAAGACAATATTTAGTATGATTCCTTTGTCTTATAGTAAAAAGAATAAGTGAAAAAAAATAGAATCAGTGATAAAAAGAATAAAGAATAAGTAAATAATGATTGATAAAGGGTTTATCTTTAACCGTGTTCACACTTTTTAGCCAAAAAAAAAAAACCCGTGTTCACACTTGTGTGCAAATTA
Organism: Delonix regia; assembly: GCA_037074485.1. NCBI lineage: Eukaryota > Viridiplantae > Streptophyta > Magnoliopsida > Fabales > Fabaceae > Delonix > Delonix regia. Next base: position 38,540,329 of record CM073451.1, read on the forward strand.
ATTAATTTGACTATTTTCCATTTTCTATCTTATTTCAAATATTACAATTAGGATGCGAATCTTTTGAAACTAAACATTATCTATATTAAATATAGGTATCAACAATTAAAATTTAGTCCATATACATAATATATATTGTATGAATTAAATTTACGTTATTACTTATACGTGTACTAAATACACAACCAAAAAATATAGATTTTTTTCATTTTTATTAACTCTTAAACTGAATTCAACCAAAAAACTCAAATTAGTTAACCAAGGTAAGAGCCACTAACAATTTCGAGAGAATATAGACCTTATCTGCTATAAATAAATAAATATGTCAAAATGAATAATTGGCTCGATCCAATTTAGGAATCTTCAAATATATTTCGTTATTTTCGGAGAAAGACGTGGCGTCGGGGTACTGGCCCACCCGCCATAATCGTTCACCGAGTTCCGTGCGATTGGAACTCAGCCCATTGTCTTCTTCCGGGTGATTGTGTCATTAGCCTTATCAGTTAGTGACAACGCCCATATGCACTTCCCTTATCATCCTCACCAAACTCCAAAAACGTTTCGTTATTTTAAGCTTAACTGGGCCCTTCTAAGATGACGTGATGCTTCGCTACCTGTAAACTAATACTTCCTATAGGAACAGTGATCTTCATTTTCAACTTCTCTTCCTTATCTCTGTCAGCATACTGATTGTGACCCAGAGAGCAGAGGAAATACAGGAAGCTTTTTGTTCTGTTACCATAGGAGCTAATCTAGAGGTATTCGATTCCTATGTTGTTCTGTTAGAATCACATGCTTTCACATTAACTTTATTCTTTTGCGATCACGGGGTTACAAGTTATTGGTCTTCGCTTTCTGGTCTAGTATTTATATTGTGTTGCTGGAGTTCGAGCTTTTAAGTGAATCCCGCTTGAGACTTTGTCTTCTCTCTTATTGTGAGTGCTTGTATGGGGACATCAGAGGGGTCTACAGGTATAGGGAGGATGCTTGGGAATGGAGTTGTGGGGATACTTGCGGAGTCTGTAAATAAATGGGAAAGAAGGGCGCCTTTAACCCCATTACACTGTGCTCGTCTCCTTCATGGCGGAAGGGAAAAGACAGGGGTGTCTCGAATTATAGTGCAGCCATCCACAAAGCGAATTTATCATGATGGATTGTACGAGGATGTTGGCTGTGAAATTTCGGAAGACTTGTCGGAATGTGGTCTCATCCTGGGCATTAAGCAACCAAAGGTGAATTTGCCAATTTTATTTGACTTGTGTGCATGCACACTGTTCACTAGCTGTCTCTGCTTGTTGTGTTTTTAGATCAGCAATTTAGCATTAAGCACTGAAATTTTGATACTATCCTATGGTTTTCATGCAGCTAGAGATGATTTTACCCAGTAAAGCTTATGCTTTTTTCTCCCATACTCATAAAGCTCAGAAAGGAAGCATGCCTTTACTGAAGAAGGTATATCTAATTCTGTATTTTTGGAATGTAGCTTTAAACTTCCAATCCTAATCTTGTGACTGATTATAGTTATTGTTAATATTCTTTTTTTTTGGTAGATCCTAGCCGAGAGGGTATCATTATATGACTATGAATTAATTGTTGAGGACAATGGAAAAAGGTTGCTTGCATTTGGTAAATTTGCTGGTAGAGCTGGAATGATTGACTTCTTAAGTGGATTGGGACAGAGTATGTTCTTTGCTCTGTCAAACTTTGCTTTGCGGTGATCGTGAACGTTTATAATGTTCAAGTTCAAATCAGCTTTTTTTTTTTTTTTTTTTTTTCTCTCTCTCTCTCTTTTACTGTCCTTGTCTAATTTCCCCCCCTTATGTCTGTTATATATTATTCCTAAACTATTCATGGCCATCACTTAATAGCTTTAAGAATTTATGTTGAATTAATCCTGAATATGGTATCAAAGCCTCTTTGATCAAGTAGTGTAGAGTTCAATCGTTACTGTACTTAATGCCCAAAGGGCTTTAATGGAGGGACTGGATTAGAAATTATAATGAAACAAATTATAAATCTTCGCTCAATAGCTTAAAATTTCAAGTTGAAGTGTTCCTTGATATGGTATTATTGCTTCTATGACCTATTGCTTGATAGTTCAATCTCCAAAGTCTCCTATTTTCTTAATTACAATTATAGAACTTTAAGCTTTTGAGTTGAATAAGTCTAAGGCATTATCAACAAGTTTTTCTTTCTCTCTCATGCATTCAGTGATTCCTATTTCAATTCTAGAGTTTTCTCATCGTAAATAATGATGACCTTTGAAGTGTACTATCATCTGGAAGAAGTTTAAAATGGCACCACTGAGATCTGTTGTGGTTTAAGGGTGCTTTTTCACTTAAAATGTTTTACTGCACTTTGGCCCAAAAAAAAATTGTTTTACTGCACTAACCCAAAGCAAAAGAAAAAATTCATTGGAATTATTTATTTCAGACCTGTCTTTATATTTAGAGCTTCGAACTGAAATAACTGTATGACTCAGTCCATTGATCTTGAAACTGAGGTTTTCTCTGTTCATAATGTCCCAGGGTTTTTAAGTCTCGGATATTCCACACCTTTCTTATCCCTGGGATCATCTTACATGTACCCGTCCTTGGCTGCTGCAAAGGCTGCTGTAATTTCTGTTGGTGAAGCAATTGCTGCTGATGGCTTGCCAATAGGAATCTGTCCTCTGGTCTTTGTATTTACTGGTTCAGGAAATGGTATGCTGATAGTCTTTGAAGCTTTATTAGGAAATTTAGAAAAAGTCACTCTGTCCTTGAACTAATGATTTCTGATATGTTATTCTGTTTACTTGTTAAATTCTGCTGGAATAACATTCAATCTTTCTGAGCACAATAGTCTCAGCAGTGACTTAATTTTCTTCTTGTCCTTATATATAAGTATAGTAATTGAATATTGAACTGTTTACTCTTTGTTTTCTCTAGTTTCTGCTGGGGCACAAGAGATTCTTAAGCTTCTTCCTCACACCTTTGTGGATCCATGTAGACTTTGTGATCTTCATAAAATGGTAAATTATCCTTATAAGAATAGTACTTATGAACTGTAAACTCTTTGTTTTCTCTAGTTTATGTGGAGTAAACTTTTTCACAGGTTCACCTCATTAGCATTTCTAAGGAAATAATACGCAAAACCAAACACTCATTAACAAATAAATAAATAAAACCATAGTATGTTGAAAATATTATATCATTGTGTTGCTTCTGAGGTTCCTTATACTTAATCTCATAGACGTCTTCTGGTTGCGTTTTGATGTACATTTCCATTTCATGCCCTGTATTATTTGTGTATTCAATGCTCCTCTTCATCTGAAATCATAATTTTTTTGTTGGTCAGGGTAATGATCAAACTGTCAATACATCAAAAAGAGCTTTCCAAGTTTATGGTTGTGTTGTGAATGCCCAAGACTTGGTTGAACCCAAAGACCCTGCCAAAGTGTTTGACAAAGTGAGTTAGCAAATCTTTGTGATTTGGTGTTCTAACATCTTCTCCAATTGCTTCTCGAGCTCAATTTATGTAGTAATAGTTTCTTTTCATATAAGCTGCAGTAAGTCCGGCGTGTTGTTTGGATGAGCTCATCTGTAGAATGCTAACTCCAGTTTTACTAGCATGCATGTACTGACTTATGTTGTCATTGTGGATAAGCTGCCCGAATTATTGTAATTTACAAGTTAAACAACAACAAAGTAATGCAGTTTACAAGACAAAAACCAAAATTATGCAGTTGAACAACATCATTACTGTATATGGACTGGTTTTTTTATATAGGCTGGTTATTATTAGAGTTCTCCTGAATAAGTCTGGCATAGAAAACTTTGTTTCTATTATCATTTCATTACTGTATTGCTGGATGTGTTGATCAATGCCAAATGTTGCAGTCATCATCCTTCTTTGTAGCCTTATGGCTTGTGCATGATCCTCTCATTATTAATATTAAATTGAAGACAACTTTTTTGAGTTTCATGAGTCATGTTACATTAGTTGTTGTTGTTGTTGGTTTTCATTTTTTCTTTTCTTAAGAAATAAATGATTACATCAGTCCTAAACTGTTCTTATCAATTTCTTTGCATTGATGTTCTTTTTTTAAAATTTTAGTAAGTATAATGGTTCCTCTGTTTGATTGTATAAGTATATTTTCTTCTTCCAAGTCACAAGTGATTCCAGAACATTGTTGTCTTCTATATCAGTCTGAGGGTGAGATTTAAATTATTACTAACTCTAGCTGGTAATTTCAGGCTGACTATTACTCACATCCAGAGCATTACAACCCTGTTTTCCATGAAAAAGTAGCCCCATACGCATCTGTGATTGGTAGGTTCCCTCTTGCTTGCTAAAGATGTTGAGCCAACTTATATGCTTATTATGATTAGCTAATTTTTACAATTTGGCTTGCCCTTCATTTGTCATGAAATGCTAAATGACTTTAAATGAATTAAGTTCTCTAATACTTGATGTTTGATTCTTTTCTTGATTAAGAAGATTTTGAACAATGTCAAGTTAACTCACCAAGTATCTGAAATTCTGTTTCTAACACACTTGAGCTTGATAAATTGCTTTCGCTTTTGTGCTCTACATCTTCTTCTCCATGGAATGTTTGCATAATCTTGATTAACAAGCACTAATTACTTAAATTTACTTCTCGTAGTGAATTGCATGTACTGGGAGAATAGATTTCCTCGGCTGCTGAGTAAAAAGCAGCTTCAAGATTTGATAAGAAAAGGATGCCCACTTGTTGGAATATCAGACATAACTTGCGATGTAGGGGGTTCAATGGAGTTTGTTAATCGAACTACATCAATTGATTCGCCCTTCTTCAGGTATACCATTGGTAGGATCTTGCTACCAATTTATGTTGGGTCTTTTATACCATTATTTTTGTCTTAGAAAGTACAGGTAGTTATGCATTGAGTATTGCAGTAATTTTGGTTCTCTGCACAAATAATATCCTATAATATAAAAAAGTTGGCTATGTGAACATGTATCAAGTTATTGAATAACACAGTCATCATCTAATGACTATCCTGGCTGAATTGTTTGTGACAATAAGGGAAGAAAATAAAATACTATCAGAATGTCAAAGATTAACCTTTAAGGTACCCTTTATCTATTTCTGCTAACTGCATACATGAATTTGGAAAGGAAAAAAACATTGAATATGGAGCTGACTGGAAAATTTGAATGAAGATGCTCCAACAACCTTCAAAATTTTGTTTTCATTCTACAGGCTAGGAGAGAGCTGTTTACCGATGTACTAAGTGAAGCTTCTAATTTCTGTCTTTCTAGCTGCGATGCACCTTTTGAAGAGGCCTAGGTTTTTCTTCTGGATAGGTTGAATGCATCTATGACATTTACACAATTGGTAATATTGGTTAATCCCAGCTGCAAATTTGTAGATTAAACTAAGCAGTAAGTCCTTGTAATTGGAACTTAAAGGGTTCTTCTATATGTGGAGGTGGCTAAAAGTTTGAAATAGTAAGTGCAGTTAAGAACTCTCTCACTACAGATGACAGATACAATAGTACCGTTCTTGCAGAAAATCGTTGATAATGTGCTAGTATGATGGAAAGTAATGCTGAGGCTTCATGAGCTTCATGACTATACTGTGATTTGGGAAACTCAGGGCACGCTTTACTTTATGAAATAACTTTATTCTATAATCTAGTAAAGAAAATATTTTTTTTCTGTAGCTTGTGAACAAACCTTCTGTAGATATGAAAGTTCCTTAATTTCTGGCCAATGTTTTCAGAAATAAATGAAATAGGGATGGGAGAGGGAAAAAAAAAACTCTGACGAGTTTGTGAAATACCATTGTACTTGGTTTTACACTTTCAGAAGCCACGAAGTCTAAATATGGATCAAGATTATGCTGAAATATTGTACTATAGATTTTGCCCACTAATATTGGAGCTTAGAAAAGTATCTTATTTAAATTGTACCAACTCAAGGAATGATAGTGGAATCTGCTTTTATTTTCTGCTTGGTGATATCTTTTTTGCATTAATGTTGAGATTAAGAATGCATGTAACACAATGGCAGTTCAACTATTATTTAGTAATTAGTTTCAAACTGTAATACCCTGTCTAATGATTCGATTAAACATTGTGTTTAGATATGATCCTTTGACTGATTCTTACAATGATCACATGGAGGGGAGTGGTGTGATATGTTTAGCTGTAGACATCCTCCCAACAGAATTTGCAAAAGAGGTTGGTGTGTTCTTGTTTGGGAATTCCTTTTCCAGTGTTACATGAGAGAATGCTATGTGTTTGGCAAATTATTGAACATGTGATTTCTGTGTGGCTAGGCTTCCCAACATTTTGGAAACATACTGTCCGTATTTGTCAAACATTTGGCTTCTGCTACAGACATTACAGAGTTGCCGGAACACTTGAGGAGAGCTTGCATAGCCCATGGAGGAGTGCTAACCTCTTTATTTGAATATATTCCACGCATGTGGAACTCTGATACAGAGTATGTTTCTAATCTGTCATTCTGATACATTACCACATCCTAACATATTTTTGAAGGAAGGATAAGAGGGCACGTGATGTGCAGGCTGATGGAGCATGAATTATGTGTTCTGTTGTTGTCAGATATTACTTATATTTTAAAAACAATTACTGGGTAGTTATTATGATAGTTATCGAATAGTTACTAGCAGTTACTAAGTTTGTTTGTAGCCTCTGAAGGCATATAAGTCTGTTTGTACTGTGGAAGAACCTATGTGGTTGATTTGGAATAAAGATATATGTTATTATAGAGTTTACTCCACTCCACACAAACTGAATTGGGTATTTTCAGATTCTGGCACTCGATTTCCTTCTTGTTTTCTTCCCAAAAATCCTGCAACTTACCATTTGGTATTAGAGTAGACAAGATCCAGCCATGGTCCACACTTGATCCTCTTCCTCCAATGACCCAGCACCATCCGCCAACCTTTCTACACAATCCACCATCCCACCCACTTCCCTTCTGCTCCACCAAACCCAGCACCCAATCCTTCCCCATCTTCCACTGAAACAGCAATCTTACAACAAATAACCTACTTAAATTCCTGTATGGATGCCATGGATGTTGCACTTAAACACCACCCACCAGCCGCTACCAATAGCCATGACCACTGAGGAAAAAGTCTTGCCATACCTGTTGGATCACATGATGCTGGAAGATCTCACTGGGCTGAAGATTTTCCAGATGATAATGATCTCCCTTGGTGGCTTAAGAACCCTTCTCGCTGGCCTTATACAAAGATGAAATTTCCACGCTTTGATGGAGGTGATCCTCGAGGTTGGATCTTAAAGGCAAAAAAATTACTTACTGTTACTACCAAACTCTTGATGTAACTCAAAGTTGACATTGCTGCCATGTACTTGGAAGGTGATGCGTTGGACTTATTTGCTTGGATAAATAGTGAAAGAACCTTTCTTTATAGGGAGGAATTAATAAAGGCCCTTCAGGAGAATTATAGACCTGCGAAATTCCAAAACCGAAATGAGTATTTGTGTGATGTCAAGCCAACTAAGTCAGTGCAAGAATCTCGCTAGGAGTTTGCAAAACATACTGCCAGAGTTTAGAATTGGCCTGAGCACTGCCTCTTGGGAGTTTTTTACCGTGGTTTGAAGGATGACTTGAAAGCAGATGTCAAAATTCAGAAACCTAGAATAGTATATAAGGCTGTGAGTCTTGCCTTGGAGTGTGAACAAAAGACCAGCCTCAATAAACCTTCCAAAAATTCCCAATGGCTTATGAATTGGAGTTACTTCCTAATTTAAAGGTTCATCCGATATTACATGTCTCCCTCCTCTGGCTAGCTTGTGGTCATCACGTTCCAACTCCTCTAGCCCCTCTGCCAATCAATGATGACTGGGAACTTATCTTACAACCAGCCAAAGTTCTGGTTCATCGTTGGACTCTTACACATGGTCAACTGCAACTTGAACTTTTGATCCAATGGGCTAAATGTCCCCATGAGGACAAGACAGTTTTTCAGAGGAGGGAGGGAGGAAGTAATGATACATTACTGCCTCCCTTGAAATATTTTCGAAGGAAGGATAAGAGGACACGTGATGTGCAAGCTGATGGAGCATGAATTATGTGTTCTGTTGTTGTCAGATGTTGTAGTTTTTATCTGTCAATGTTTTATTATTTGTTCCTATGATTTATATGTTAAGAACAGGTACTAGGTAGTTATTATGACAATTATTGGGTAGTTACTAACAGTTATTAGCAATTATTAAGTTTGTTTGTAATCTCTGAAGGCATATAAGTCTGTCTGTATTGTGGAAGAACCTATGTGGTTGATTTGGAATGATGATATCTGTTTCTATAGAGTTTAGTCCACTCCACACGGACTGAATTGAGTATTTTCAGATTTTGATACTCGATTTCCTTCTTAATTTCTTATCAAAAATCCTGCAACTTACCACATTTTAAGTTATCTTCATCTTTTTCTGACTTATAGAATACATAGTCTGCCTCGAATAGTATGAAGTTCTCTCTGTGAATCTAGCTTCTCCTTCAAGCATTAGCTCCCCATGAAATAGCAATCACTGACCATCTGTCTGAGAGTCTCTTCATGTTACCATGCCCCACTTTCTGATGTCCTTCAAGCTGAAAGTAGTGTTTTTCTGTTTTAATACTCCTTTTGAGTAAATTGTATTTGGTTTCTGACTATTTCCAAACTTGCTAGTCTTGTTAAGTGGAACCTTTAGAGACATATATTCATTTTCGGTTATTGTAAATATATTATTTGCTTCTACTTTTTGTAATCAGTGCACAAATGAGATAATATCTGTCTCTTAATTTGCAGTGCATTATCAGAAAGTTTACCAAATTCTTCATCTCGTAATACGAATTATAAGATATCGGTATGTTGTCTGGTTTAACACTATTAGCCATGAATTGTATTTTTCAAGCCAAGGTTGACTTGATTTGTTTACAGTCATGGTAATCAAAATAGTTTCTACTCAATTTTCTGACGAAGATGGCTGAATATAATGGACAGGTCTCATTGAGTGGTCACTTATTTGATCAGTTTTTGATAAATGAGGCCTTAGATATTATTGAGGCTTTGGGAGGCTCCTTCCATTTAGTCAAGTGTCAAGTGGGTCAGAGTGCTGATGCTATGTCATACTCGGAACTTGAAGTAAGTAGTCCTCTAATTTAAACATAAATGTTTTCTTAGACCCCTTATAATCACTGAAGTCAGTTAATGATCGATATTCCATTAAATAGTATATTGGGTGGAGAAGTCTATAGCTAACTTGAGGAAATTCTAGAAACCTAAGGAATTCATGGAAAGCAAATCTACTCTCACTAAAGCATATCTTCTTGGTCATGGTGAAAAAGTTGTGCTGAAAACAGTTTATTTCAATTTCTCTCTCTCCCATATCTAAAGTTATTGCACTTTTCTTTTTTCACATGAATATTGTTGAAAGAGATTCATTCCATTTGACAGTCTATTCTATCAGTATTATACTGTTAGCCCAAAGTTAAATTTAATCTAAGATTATGAGTTTGTTTGATTCTATTTTTTGTTTTTGTGTTCTCAAAATAGTTTTTGAAAATAAAAGATAAAAATACCTGTTTGAATGAAAACGGTTCTTTCAAGGTGTTTTTTCATGTTTTTATCAAAATTACAATAATGCCATTTAAGAAAAACTATTCTCAAGGTGTTTGAAAGTCTAGAAACCAAAATATCTAAAATTTTTTCTTTATTTTTAGTTTTTAAGAACAAAATTATGTTTTCTTAAAAGTCTTTAGAACAATGGATGAAAATAATACTATTAAACAACTTATTAGCTTTTAGAAAATGAAAAAAACAGGATTCAAACAGGCCCTACATATCTATGTTTTCTGTTCCTTCAGACATCGTTTTGGAAATTTGAAATTGTAAACTATATACGAGTGGATTTCTGCGTTGGATAAATAGCAAATTAATATGCTGCTTATGAACAGGTTGGTGCAAACAACAGGGCAGTTCTGGATCAAATCATTGATAAATTAACATCCCTTAAAATTTCACTGAGGCTTGGTAAGGTCCAAGAGAGTAATCTAAAGAATGGACCTGAGCCAAAGAAGAAGGCTGCAGTTTTAATTCTTGGTGCTGGTCGCGTCTGTGAACCAGCTGCAGAAATGTTATCCTCAATTGGAAGGTTTTCACTGAGCCAACAACGGTATAAAACATTGGAGGAAGATGACTCTGAAGAACAAACTGATATTCAAGTTATTGTGGGATCTCTTTATCTAGAGGATGCAGAAAAGGTACTTTGACTAAAATACTTTGCTTTTACATCAGTTAAGTTATGGAAGCAGAACTGGATTTTGCGGAGGGATGCCTGATATGATTTTGATGAGTAACGCAGATTGTTGAGGGTATTCCAGGTGCAACTGGGATTCAGCTTGATGTGAAGGATCATGCCAGTCTTTGTAAGTATATATCACAGGTACAATTTTCTGTTCTCTTTTGGAAGTAGTTTCTACAGTCATGTCAATTGATGCTTTCAAAAGCAATTTATGTTGTCTGGTTCAGAAAATTGATGGCTTTTTTTTTTTTTTATCTCTTGACAGGTTAACGTTGTTATAAGTCTGCTGCCTCCTAGTTGTCACATTTTGGTAGCAAACGCTTGTGTTGAGGTACTAATTATTGAACTAACATGACATCTGATTCTGGACCGCATTTAGATGCAGCTCAGAAAAACTTGGATTAATTCTATGAATTTTAGAAGACTAAAAATTGATTAAAATCAATGTAAGACATAAGTTTAAGATTGGTCTTCTTGTGGGGAAAAAGAGATCATATTAACAATCAGTTAAAATTGTTCCCCTGTGGCCTAATGTTTTCCTTAGTTCTCTGGCCAGGGTGAGAGAAACAACCTATGCAATGAATTTGGACATAATTCTTCTTTCTTTGTTGTAACTTTTATTTGATGCAGCTTAAAATACATCTTGTCACTGCTAGCTATGTCGATAGCTCCATGTCAATGCTAGATGATAAGGCAAAAGATGCTGGTATAACAATCCTTGGTGAGATGGGCTTGGACCCAGGCATAGGTAAGACTTATTTTGATGATTCATTATCAGTTCTCAGAACTTCAGCAGCATAAAATAGGTTCTAGTAGTGCACCTGGATAGATATTCCTGGCATTGGTTTTTGAACCATAGTTCACATAAAAAAACTAGTAAACTTATATTTCATTTCTGATGGCATGAATGCCTGTGGTTGAAAGAAGTCATTAAAAAAGTTTATTTACTGAGTGAGCAGCATTTTGCATTAAGTTACATTTCATTTCATACGAATAAAATTTCAAGCAAGTCCACAACAAGTAGGTTAAACAGATGTTGCAATTAGCTTACACTGGTTCTGTGTTCCAGATCACATGATGGCAATGAAGATGATCGACCAAGCACATATGCGAAATGGAAAAATAAAGTCATTCACTTCTTACTGTGGTGGACTCCCATCTCCAGCAGCTGCTAATAACCCATTGGCATACAAATTTAGGTACTTCATGGAATGTCTTGTACCTACATAACAGGTCTTACATTGTCTCTAAAAATGACAACAACCTTTGCTGGTCTAAAGTCTACTTGTTTATGCAATTTATTGTCTACTGTTTTTTTGTGTAAATTTGACCTTTCTTCCCTTACTTTCTTGTCAAGTTAATTCCAGAATTTGATATTATCAGTTCATTATCCTTAAGTCTGAACATCTCATTCATACATAATTCAGTATGTTTTTCCCCCAACCATGCTTAACGGTTGCAAATTTCTCAGTTGGAATCCAGCTGGGGCTATTCGAGTTGGGTGTAGTCCTGCTACCTACAGATCTTCTGGGGAAACTGTAAATGTAGATGGTGAGCTTCTAATGAGTTGAGCATGGGCCTATTGTTTTTCTTGTCCATTTTCTCTTTTCTATTTCCTGGATTCTGTAATACTGCATGCATCCATTTGTTCTGTTTTTGATCTGTTTCATTTCAATCACACTATCACACTTGGCTTTTTCTTCTTGGGCAGGGCGTAGTCTTTATGATTCAGCTACAAGACTACAGATTCCTGACCTTCCAGCTTTTTCTTTGGAGTGTCTTCCAAATCGGAACTCTTTAATTTATGGAGATTTGTATGGAATAGGATCTGAAGCATTAACAATTTTCCGTGGAACCCTCCGCTATGAAGGCATGGCTTATATGTAATTTTTTCTAAATAGGTTATTTTGGCTAGCATTTGTGACTGATTGATCACAATCTCTAAATATGAACCAAGATAATCTTTATTTGCCGAAGCTCATAAATATTTAATATCAATTGCCAAGTTGAATATGAGTATGACCACTTATTGTTGCACTGTACAGGGTTTGGTAAGATCATGGGGACTCTTTCTAGGATTGGCTTCTTTAACGAAGAAGCTCATCCCTTTCTTAAGAATGGAAAGAGACCAACTTTCAGAGAATTTTTGCTGGAACTTCTCAAAATTGAAAGTACGGACACAAATGAACCTCTAATTGGAGAGAAAAACATCATGGAAAAGATATTATCATTAGGACATTGCAAGGAGCAAGGAACTGCAGGGAAGACAGCCAAAACCATCATGTATGTAGACCATTTGTCCCTGTCTTTGTTTTTTCAATTTGTAGATAATCTTTTTTAACTGTGAAATGGATTATTCTCAGATTTTTGGGACTTCATGAGCAAACAGAAATTCCTGTTTCCTGCCAAAGTGCTTTTGATGTTATCTGTTTGCGCATGGAGGAAAGGTTAGCCTACACCGGCACAGAGCAGGTTTGTGTTTATACAAGGAAAATTTGGTTTAGGTTTAGATGCTCAAATCTTCTTATGAAACTTCCTGATATTTCAAGCAGCCGAGTTTCATGAAAACAAGATTACTGGCTCATTATGATTTATGCACCATATTATGTACGAAAAAACTGCTTACTATGATCTACTCCATTATATGTGGGAATTCTCAGCCAGAAATTGCTAATTACAGTGTTAGTGCATTAGAGTTATAGATTACTCAAGTTTTATCTGACTAATGATCAGGATATGGTGCTCTTGCACCATGAAGTGGAGATAGAATTCCCAGACAGCCAACTGACAGAGAATCATAGAGCCACATTGCTTGAATTTGGGAGGACTGTTGATGGAAAAACCACGAGTGCCATGGCACTCACTGTTGGAATTCCAGCAGCTGCTGCAGCTCTGGTACTTGTTCTTCATTTCTGTACTTGTACACTGTAATCCAAGTAAATAGTGTTAACTGAACTTTCTATATCTGTTTTTGCAGCTCTTGCTGAAGAACAAGATTCAAACAAGAGGTGTCTTAAGGCCTATAGATCCTGAAGTATACAATCCAGGTAACTGCAATATAAATTTATCATTTTATCTAGTGTTGGTTTGTTAAATATTGGATTTGACCAACAAAACTTATTACTAGGAATTCAGAATTGTGAATATTTTAGTCTGACTCCATAAAAATGCGTAGATGAGCAAGTTCAAGTCTTGAATTGTTTAACCACATAATTACCGAGTCTCCATCAACTAATCATTTGTCTTAACTTTGGATTTTAATAATGTAATAATTAGTACTCTTTGTTATTGTTAGAGTTTAATAACTTCCTATTTATTAGATGGCTTGGACCTTTTCTTATCTATGTTATCCTTCTTGGGTTGGTCCTGTTAGAACTTAGAAGTTGCTTATAAAATAAACTCAATAAATAATTATATAGAACTTGGGTGTGGTTCCTTGTAGGTTTATTGATAGATTATTCAATAAAATGATGACATATGAAAAAATTATTTTTAAAAGAGCTAATAATGTAGTACTGAGTTGTAAAAAAAATATATTTATATTATACTTTATTGAAGCCCTTGATGGCCAATAGTTGCTCTAAATTCTTAAAAATATGTGAGTATACTTTCTCTTTGCCATCTCCTTGGATTCTGGATCGAACAGAATGATTAAATGAATCTAAAACATTGATTTGTCATTGTTAAAGTATGTTCATGTAAATTGCATATTATGGTAAGTGTTTTTAACTATGCTCATTTGGGTCTTTGCAGCACTGGATATTATACAAGCCTGTGGCATCAAGTTGATAGAGAAGAATGATTAATCTGTGCTATGGTACTCATCTTTGGTGTCAAGAAGTTGTTTCCAGTTTCAACAGCTTCAATTCAATATGAATAACTTCACCTGTAATAATTTCAGCAACTTCGGAATTCACAACTCATCACAAGCATTGTAGATAAGAAATGTCAGGGATAGACATTACATAAATAATCTTTTTTGGATGAAAAAAGATGTTATTGATGAGAAGAGATAGTAATACAAAGAAGCTAAGATAATAAAAAACAACTAGTACTCTAAATTAAGTGTTTTCCAAAGCCTTTTTGAAGATTTTCAAATCACACTCTGGAATGAGGATGTAAGAATAATACTCTTTCAACCGATATGTGGCAGAATAAATTATTGGTTGAGCACTCTAGCATTCTGTTTTGATCAAAGACATTACAGATTAGCAAAGATTGCACAATTCCATAGAACTTAATGCTCATTTTGCCTTCCAAAACCTGTTAACCAGATAGCTAAGGAAGCTCCAATATTAGCTAGAGAAACTCGACTTCCATCAAAGAAACCAAAGGGCTTATTCAAAATTTTTCAGGCTATTCCGCAATGTAAAATTTGGTGGTTATGCAACCGTGAACTTAAACACCTCAAACGTCAATATCAAACCTTGCACCAGCCTTTTTCTAAGAACCTGTAGTCAGCAAAAACAAAAAGAGAAGAGAGGATCTACCTAACTCACACCTCATTTAAACCTCTCTTTGAGCTCATAATTAATTATAAATAAGAATGTGACAGAAGAGGACAACCACGAACCCAATTTGCCTGTATATCTACAAACCCCTAAGGACTAAGAACATAATCCAGAAACCTCTTATTGACCCTATGACAGGTTTTCTCAAAATCAAGCTTTAAAACCAAACTCCTTTGCTTTCTGCAATCAAGCTATGAATTGCCTATCATAGGCTTTCACAAAATCAACCTAATATTTACCGTCCTACCACAAAAGCACTTTGGTCGTCAAAAATAACATCCCCAAGAACCTCCCCCAGCCTCAGAGAGGAACATAGAAGTAATCTTCCCGCACTAGAGAGTGGTGAAAGCAGAGTTTATTCAAATGGTTATCCATCAATTATACAACTAATTACAAAACTTTTATCCGATCATATTTCACAAGCCTAAGAAAAAAATCATATTAAAACTATAAGGACTAGGAACCTTTTACCACCTCCTCAAAGAATTTCTTTAACCAAGTAGTCCTAGTACCAACAAGAGAAGACCAATCTTACCCCCCAAGAATAGGCCATAATTACTTTACAACACTGTTATGACTACAAATCTCCCTGCATTTCTTACACAACCATAATTACTAAAATCAGATTCCCTATAACTATAGTAGCAATATCAATTAATGAGGAGCTCCTTAAAAAGGAGAAGCTTTTTATTCTTTAAAAAAAAAAAAAAAAAACCCTTATTACCCATAAATTTTTTTCACCTAATTTCTACTCATCTTCAAATCCATATTTTTTTTGTAATAATTTGACAGTTAAAAATATTCTCGAGATTTGCCTGACACAAAGTTAGTTGGTTAGAACAAAGCAAAAGTGTTTCTGCATTTCTCATTTTTAAATCGAACTTGTACAGGTTACTAACTCTTTTGGGCTTGAATAGATTTGAGAGTCAGTAGAATGCTCGCACCATCGTCCTGACCCAACATGCTTGGACGATATTACAATTATTCTGTTACCATGATCCATAATCGGAGACTATACAATTAGATGGTCAGGATAGAATTGCAAGATGCACAACCTCGTGAGTTCAAATCTGACCACTATCCATGAAGGGGTGTACAAAGAATATTTGCCTTGTTATCCATATAGAAAATCACACGAGAATTTCCACCACGATGAACAACTACATGTTTTACTCTTTCAATGATGCTGCTCAACCGTGTGCCATTCTGTATTTCTCCTACCACAGCCTACTAAATAAGTGCTCTCTCTCCAGCTGCTTCAAGTGATCTCAATTCCTTCATCAATGTACTATATATTTTAGGCCTAATAATTAGAACAGTACTTCATACTGAAAAGGCATTAGTTGTTGTTTGGAGACTATGAAGCTACCAATGACATTAGCTGTTGTTCCACTTCCTCCCAGTTCTTAACCTTAGTCACCAGAGGATGCTGATCAACAGACTCAATCTTGCACCAAGGATACGAGTTCTCATAATCGAAAAGCAGGACTCTAATTCCCACCTCAGCACATTCTATCGCATATCTCGGGTTATCATCAATAAGAACTTTAGCATCTAAAGACCTGTCAATTCCGGTAAAGAATATCTATCAGCAAAAATTTTTAAAACTGGCAGGCTTGTAGCTTATAGAGGGGAAAGGAAACAAGGGAGAGAGAGAGAGAGAGAGGCACTTGATCATTACAAAGTCCACAGCGCAGTTGAAAAAGTTGATAAGAAAGCGTTAATTTCAGACAAGATTATCTGAATGCAGGTGAACTGGTGGGCATACCTACAAATCTCTGACTTTGGTCTGGACACCCCATCAAGGGCAAAGTGGTTTCCAAAGTGAATCTCCTGAAAGAGTCCTGGATAATTATTCTCTAACCACTCAATTGTGTGATCCTTGATTACATTCTGCCGTGATCTGATCATAAACAT
This sequence comes from Delonix regia, assembly GCA_037074485.1. Lineage (NCBI taxonomy): Eukaryota > Viridiplantae > Streptophyta > Magnoliopsida > Fabales > Fabaceae > Delonix > Delonix regia. The sequence goes on from CM073451.1 coordinate 38,557,061, forward strand.
AAACAAGCAGCTCCAGTTAGTTGAAGCTAACTAGATTCTATTACAGGTTGAAGAAAGCTGAAAACAGCAAGCATACGTTACAACTGATAGGTTACAAAATCTCGATAACTTCTGAAGGGCCGTCTGAGCACCTGGAAGGGGGTGGATCCCTGACTTGAAATATGGTGTCTTAAAAAACTCATGAACACGAAAATCAGCTGCAGAACAATAAGGTCAATTTTATACCAGTCATTAACCATTATGATTAATAATAGAATTTCAATAGGAACAAAAACCTGCTTTACTATAACAGTGATAATACATATGATAAACTTATTCAGCTGTTTGACAGCTTCAGCCTACAAGGATTTTTTTTTTATTAGCCCAATAGAAAGTCAGTTCTATGTTAAACAGAAAATGAAACCGAAAACTTATTTGTATATCTTTTAATATAAGCCTGCAACTATAACACATGGATCTATTTGGTTGTAAACCATCTAATACTTTGCATAGACTTTTTTCTATTTCCCATACTGGGGTTGCCACTGATATATGCAGCGTATCCTTTGCAAAACTTGCTACTCAACAAGATTAAAGAACCAATTCAGGCTAAATAGTACAAGACTGAACAAAGCATAAAACCAAAATCAGGATGGGCTGGCCTCACCATACATGCCACTCAGAAAACGAAAACTACCAGAATTCCAGAATTTGACTCATTTAGAGAATTAGCTTTAGGGGGAATCCAATTTCAAGAACAACATCAAATTCCCATAATAGAAGACAATTTATTCAGCAAACTTGGCAAGAATTGAATCAGGGATTAAATAACTGGAATCATCCTACAGATTTTCAAAAGGGGAGCAGTAAAACTGTTCACGAAATGCAATCAGAGAGTGCAATGGAGACACTTAGCAGTTACCTTCATCACGTGAACAGTTCCATATCTGTAACAGAAATAAAGGGTGCATCAGACGCCACATAAAAACATTGATAAAATTCACACTAATATAACAGACCAAATGGGTTGTTAAGAGTGCTTTTTTCTTTAACAGTGAAATTTTGTCAAATGGCACCAAAGGGATACATAGAATAACATGCTTCCAGCAGAAAACAAGATAAAAAGTACTCCTCGAAAAATAAATGCATAAAACCAAGAAGAATCATGAAAGCCATTGAAAAACTAAAACATAATTTAAGAAAATGGTATTAAGGGCACAACTTAATGATGATACTTCATCACATTATGCTAGGGGATTTTCCTACTCATGATATGGTAGCAAATGGAAGGAAAAAAAAAAACACTGAACCATACACATATTTTGGCATCCTAAGCTAATGCCCTTAAACTTGGTGCATATCATTATCAACAGTAGGTTAAGTGCTTAACCTCAAAATTAACAATGTGGAATATTACCATAGAAATCAACTCAGCTCAGATATTCCAACAAAGTACGGTGTCTATAAATCCAATTACTTGTCAAGAAAGTATTGAATTACTAAAGCAGCAATGAAGCAATACCTTGAAGAATTCGTACACATGATACTCAGAAACTGAATAATTAGATGAGTATCGATCAGCAATGAACCTGTTTAGAGCTGACACGAAGTTTCCTAATACTGCTCATCAGAAAAGCAGATACAAAATACATATTAGAACAACAAAAGGGGACAATTCTAAATTTCAACAAGTTATCAGCAAACAGGAAATTGAATTGTCAAGTTAGAAGCTTAACTATATGTTGGATAAGATTTCAATACAAGATGTAAACTATTTTACATTAGGGAGGATCTTGGTATATTATAATCACTGTGACGTAAGATACCAATGTTAAGTTGCAAATGTTAATCAATGTTATTTACTCCTTGAATTTCCAAAAATACTGACTATTTTTTATTATTTATGAATAGAAATATAATTCAAAAGAAATTTAAAAGCTTATGTGTTATTTTTTTCCTTCTTCATTCATATAAAACATAATGTAAAAGTGCAATTTTTAAAAATTAACATATTTACATGCTTGTCATTTTTTTATAAATAAATTTTGTTGTGGCATTTATTACCATAGAAAGATAAGGTAAATTTGGTAACATAATATATTTTATTGTACTCTTCACTGTGAGGCGAGAAGACCCTTTTGCCTAAGATGCAATATCATGATGTTACCTCACATGCCACCATGTTATCACATGACAACATACCAGACACTTTTAATTCCTGACATACAAGATACCATGGTATATGAGATGACAGGTTAAGATCACAGTATACAAATGTCTCCTAAGTGTATTACTAATAAATTCCAAGTGGGACAATTATCAAGTAAAACAAACATGTTAGTTCATTCATACTTATCTAAAATAACTAAAGAACAACAGTCACATTGACTTACCCAAGAATCTTAAGTATTGAAAGTGTAACATTTTAGCATTTCAGACTTACGCCACGACCAAACAATTGCAGGGTCAATCTTTTAATGCCACAATATACTTTTGATGCGTTCTATTTAAGAATTTCCAAAACGTTCAACATAATACTAATTCATATCAAACCAAAGTAGGTGAACTCAATCCTGATCACCTCTAGAAAGAGAGAAAAAACAGCTGACAATAAACGTTGGCCACATAAGATCCCGCAAAGTTATCTAATCTGCATGAAGCTTGGGTGGTTATGTGCAGAATAATTTGACTGGATTATGCAGACAGGGAGGGAAGTTTGAACTCATTAGTTTCAATATTCTTCGATTGCATTTATAAATTAATAAGAAAAAGACACTCGGTGCAGCATTATCTACGTGCATATATAATTTAATCGGATATAAACCGAATAAAAACAGCGTATGTAAGAGGTAGATACTGAAATTCGAATGCAGTCACAATCGTGGACAGGCAATCTATAGAGAATCAAATGAAAAAATAACCCAGAATATGAGAAGTGAGATAAAGAAAGGCACATGCAGAGATACCTTCATCAACATCAACAGCAACAACAAGTTTCTGGGTCAAATTGTGATCCCGGAAACTAAGAGGCTTAGTGGGACTTCCATTTGGCAGTCTATATATAGTAGCATCACGGCTATTATCGCGGACAGTAACATCCTCCAAATCAGCTAACAACGGGGGGCGGGTGAAAGATGCGAAACCACGGGCCTTTGGCTTGAGAAAAACATTATTACTATTACCATTGGTATCAAAGCATCCTTGAATAGTGAACCCAATGTTTCTGTTAACCTGGAAAATATTGACATAGAGCTGCTTCCGAAGAAATGGGAACGACAGGTAGCTGCAGCTGCCGCTACAACGTTCAGAAGAAAGAGATGAATACTGAGAAAAGGCCTTGCTGAAGTGGGAGGAAGGATCGCAGCCAACCAAATAAGCCATGAGAAGATGCTGGTGGCGATGATGATGCAGAGCTCGCCGAAACAGGAAGCGCACAGGGCCTTGGCTATTCTTCAATTTATACAACATAATACCAGTAGAATCTTACTATCACATCCCAGCGTCACCATGACCCAAGAAAGAACCCACCAATAAATTTGAATAAAAAGCAATATTCCCTCGAAAAAAGGTTAAAATCTTTCACTCCTCAACTTAGAAAACAAATGAAGCCAATCAAACACAGAACCAATTAATAGCCAATCTCATGTGGAGACAAAGAGGGTCCTTCAAAAACAAAACCGAAAGAAACCCTAAAGATAAAATAAGAAGAAGGAAGCGGATCCGACTACGCAAAAACTGGAAGCCTCCTATTATAATATGATAATGTCCCTGTTCGGAGATATCAAACCAGGTGCTACACCTCAGATCATATCCAAGAGATACCCAGAAGAGAAAAATTTGAAATGGAGCATCAGTCAGCAAGGAATTGACGGAAAACCAGAGAAAACTCGTTCAGCTTGAGAAGAATTTCCAAAAGATGCCCGAAGCTCAAAATCGAATAAGCATCAAAACAAGAAATCCAAACCAATGAAGTAGCCACCGGAGACCGTTCTCCACGTCTCTCTTCATTTCCTTCTCATAATACTCTTCGTAAGATATACTTAGATCTACGATCATGCTTATATAACTGCGCGGACAAGGATTCTACATTATATAAATTAATCTTTTCAACAAATTAATTAATAAAAGGAAAATAAAAGAAACTGCTGATCCTGGTTCAACGAAAATTCGGGCCCGAATTTCGATTCTCCTCGCCTTTTATCATCAATCCATGTAAAAAGTATCACTATTAGCTTCTCCTTTTTTTTTTTTTTTTTATGGTCATACACTATTAGCTTTTCCTTTTCTCGCTAATTGCCATTTTTTTTTCTTTTTTACCTAACATATTTCTCATGATTTAAAATTACGATGTTACCCTCGTCTCTGTTTTATAACTCTGTCTTTGCCATTGAAGGTGGACGGCGGTTGAATGAAGAGCATCGGGAATGTGGAATAATATTGTTGTTTCGATTTTCATGTCACACATGTTTTTGAGTTAACGAGTGTTTTTAGATACTGATTAAAAACTTATTTATGACACATAATAAATAATTTATAAGTTATAATTTGTTTATTACATATAATAAATAATCTTTATTTTTTGTCTTAAATATACTTGTTAATAAAATTCATAAAAATGAAAAAACAAAAGAGTTTTGTTGAGGTTAGAGATTATTTAATTAATTAATAAAATTAATCTATAAGTATTTTTTATTATTATTAATGAATATAATAAATTATTTTTGGTTAAATTTATTAATTAAAAATAACATATTATGTGCAATAAATAATTTTTAATTAATATTTTATGGGCATTTGATAACAAAAGTTAAAAAATAGTATATTTAGTCATAATTATCAAATATCTGAGGACGTGCTATTGAATTCCCTGAACCATATTTAAAAGGATTATTGTAATTGATAAAATAAAATAAATCTTTTTAATAGTTGATTTCTCTGAAAAAAAAAATGCTCTTTAAGTTTAAAATCTAAAATATATTAAGTTGATGTATGCATTTTTCCAATAAAAAAATTAGCATGGACTAAGTCCGAAATTATCTATGCACATTTAATGTAAATTTAAACATCTCTTATAGTGAAAAATAAATTACTCAAAAATTAAATATAGCAAGAGTCGAAGTATTAAAGTTCTTTTTGAGAATCAAATATTTTGTAAATTTAGCCAATATTTTTTTAATATCAAATCAACACTCGATTATTTTTGTAAGATTAAAATAACTTTTTTGTCAATAGAATATGTTTAAAAAAGGGAAAGAAAGAATGAAGTAATTAACAAAAAAAAAAAGGGGCCCATTTGTCATTCTATCAAAATAAAAAGAAAAAAAAATTATTTTATTTCTTTATTTTTTTACTTTAAAATTAATTTGGATTTTTAAAATAAAAATTATCAAGATAATAAAATAAAAAATTAATTAATTTAATCTTTTCTATTGTGAGAGAAGATTTTTATTTTTTAGAGAATTTAAAAAAAATTTAAATAATAAAAAATTAAAAAAAATTTGTGACTCACTATTACATATTTATTTATTTATAGTAATTATTCTTTGAAATCATTCGAATGAAAATAAAAACCTCTATTATTGGACTACTCCTATTATATTATAGTAAAAAATTAAATTAATCTTAACATCCAAAATTACATTTAAAACAAAATAAAAGGAGAAGAATATGCTGTTTTGAGATAATTGTTCTCAAAACCATTGCCTTTTGGCGTAACTTTTATTTGGGCCAGTGACTTATAATATACAAAAGTTGAAAGTGATGTTGATAAGCTGTGATTTACATTTGAATTCAATACAAAAACGAGAGGGAAAAGTGACACATAGTGATTCTGGAATCATAGTTATTTGATATATTTCATCATTTTTGAAAAACAAAAATGAAAGGTAACACATTTTTTTAACCTTTTTTTTATTAAGAATTCTAAATGTAATTTTTATGTCTAAACTATAATATTCTTTGATAAAAACATTATATATATATATATATATAGATAATTTAATCACTAAATAGTATATAATTAAGTCTTACAATTTTATTTTTAGAGGCCATCGATTGATCTATTATTCCTAACAGAAAACAAATAGTAAAACGGCAAGTTTTTTTTAATGTTATGTTTTGTTTTTGTTTTCTTTTGATTTTTATGAGTCAAATTTATATTGCATAATAAGTTAAAAACCATATAATAAACAATTAATTCTGAACCAATTCAAATCTAAACTGTGTAAAATTATTCGATTATCCAATTCAAATTCTTTGCAATTAGTAACATTTTTTTTTCTTTGTTCATATTTATACTACATAATAAGAACATAATTTTTTGTTCCTTGTAATTACACTTATTTTTCTGCAACTGTATAGTATTAATAGTAGAGGATCTAAATTGAATAAATAAATAATTTTACATTCTACTAATTCAAATTTAAACTAATGAAACACAAAATTAATTCTGACCCACAAAAAAATAAAAAAGCAAAACATAACAAAAAATAGCAAACATGGAAAAGACATATTTGACTATCCTGTCCTCGTTAATTAGAACATGTCACCACTTACCAAATATATATGGAAAAGAAAAAACAAAACATCAAACACTTTAATGTCTTTTAATATTTAACCTTTCGGCCGAAAATGCTACTCTGTCTAGTTCTTTTTAATTTTATTTCCTTAAAAATCATCGAAGTGTACTCGGATTCCTTTTCCCCTTTGTGTCACACTAAATTTATCGCAACGTGAGAATGAGAAAGAACAAGAAAAATTAAACAGGATTAGCGTTAATCAAGGCAAGACAAGAAAGACAACAAAACGGTTATACAACGTTTGATTCTGTGAATTTTGAGCCTATTTTGTTAAGATTTTTAATATCAGAATACGAAACCAAGGGGGAAAAAAAAAGAAGAAGATATGAATCGCTGTCAATTGTTTGCACAGAACTAATATGATTTATCAGACAAAAGTTGACGTGAAAGGCACAACCAGCTAACCATTACAGGTGAACTGATGAAAGTGATGAAGACTGTAGGTAACATAAATCCAGATTGCGTTTATGTTCTTTATATTTGAAATGACAATCATTAAATTTTTATTAAAGAATTCAAATTTAAACAACCAATTTTATAAAATTTAAATCATTCAACTTTTATCTCATGATTTAGATTTTATTTATTTCACCTAAATTTAGTATTTTTAAATGCAGAGAACCTATCTCGTGAATAATATACATAAAATAGCTCTATCGCAACTATTAGTATTAAAAAATAGCCAAAGATAACAAATGGAAGATAAAAGAAACACTATAAGAAAATATATTAAGAATAAAATATATTTTTAGTCTTTTAATTATTATAAAATTATTATTTAATCTTTTATTTATAATAATGCTTAAGTCAGTTCATTACTTATTAAAAAAAATCACATTTAGTAACTCACTTTTAAAAAAATATTAAATTTAATCTCCTTAATTTAGAGTTTAGAATTTTATTAAAATATTAAATTTAATATTCTTTTAGAAAGTAAAAAATTAAATGTGATTTGAAATATCATTTTGAGTACTATAATGAATAAAGAATCAAAATGTTTTTTTATAACTAAGGAACGAAAAAATATTTTTTTCAATAAACTTCGTATTTAGCAATTTTATCATTTTTTTATATATAGTGTTTATTTATGGCTTTTTAACATCTTTATTTATATATTGTAAACAGTACTTTTGTTTTTATATTGTCAATTTACGCTAAGTTTATATATAAAGCTAATTTTAGTTATTACAGTATTGATATCCTATTCTCATCAAAATGACTTAGGGTTAATTTCATTTAGGAGATTTGTGTCTTATCTCGTTGGTGCTCCACAGGAATCATCAACTTTGGTGAAATTTATTATTGAAACTCTTGGCTTAAGTGTCTACCAAATACCCTTTTAAAAAAATTCGATAACTAACACAAAATTAAAATTATGAGAGAATGAATGAGCCTTTACTTTCAGCAAGTGATGGGTAAACTTCAACGCAAAATTATACCCAAAAAGAATAATTAAAGACGTCATAGAATTTTTGTGTCATACTATGATATTAGTATGTATGTGTGGTAGCTTTGCGCAGCATATAAGAATTATCAGACAAGGAGTAGTATGTTGGTCTGTGTTAGCACAACTAATGAGAGGATAATGAGTACGAATCATAATTAAGAATACATCATGAGTATTGAATTTAGTTGCTTTTGTTGCCACAGGCATGACTTGCTAGATCCATTGTATGTTCATTATTATTGTCAGATGGTGATGAGTCTTTGTTTGTGACAAATATTGTTAAACCTTTGAACTTTACATCCATCTTCCTTCTGATTTAGTTCTGTATAGAATGCTTGAAATGCATATGAAGCTTGATTTGATTTGGCCCTATCATTCATCTTCATCCACTCATTTTGCAGGATCCAATATTGTTCCATTATTCAAGTCCACTTGGTACTTGATGCTCGCATAACAGTTTCCATTGCGTTACAGAATTTTAAGTTTGGAAAAGTTTTAAAGTGATTTTATCAATGTTTTTCTCACAATTTACTATTCAAAAAGTTTGTAATTTGAGCACGAAGAATATCGAGACTAACTTGGGTCAAGGGTAAACAATTAATCCAATGGCCAATTAATAAGACTCGGTCTAATTGTATTGAGTTTAGTTGTGTCAGGTTAAATAAAAAAAAATTATAAATTTTATTAACTCCGGTTGTGTTTAAGGTTTATACAAAATTTAATTCGATCCAATTTGAGTATTTTTTTTATTTTATTTCTAACAAATATTTATAGTACTAATTTTTTAAATTTTAATCACTTTTTATTCTAAATTTTAATTTTAATTTTATTTTATTTTTACTCATTTCAAATCTTATTTTTGATTTTTTATTAAAAAATTATTTTTATTAATAAAAAATAAAAAATATTTAATTGGTCTAACCTAGATCCAATATAACCCTACTTGACTGCACCTGTATGCATGCTTAACTTGGGCCACTCCAATTTCATATTCAAAGTAATAAAAAGATTCTTAAATATTAATCAAAGATTTTGATACGTGAAAATTTTACTTATTATTTAGAAACTTCATTTATAATATGTACTTTTCTTCTGGTAATGTTCCAGCTCTTTACTTGACTTTATTTAATTAGCAATTCAAAATATTGTTAAGTGGGATATAAGGTGGTTTTTCAGAACAAAAAGATGCAAGCTATTATTTGTCTTATATGTCAAGATTAAACACTCACTACCAAATAAAAAATTATAATTATTGTTCAGTATAAAATTTTAATTTCTTCATGTATCACAAAACAAATTGTAAGTGTCATATTTCAGAGTTTAAACACAAGATATACAACAAACTTCTGAGATAGATGTGTGAACATCCTCAATTAAGGCCTTGGCTCAGTGCATTTAAACTTAATGAAATACTTTAGTAGTAATCAAATATTTCTTGAATAATGAGCACTTCAACTTGATAAAGAGTGGATTATCAATTGTGAAGATGGATGGAAAACAGGGATTAAAATTCTCTCCCATTACAAAGGTTTTTCTCCCTTTTTAAATAATATTATATTAAAATTAAAAAAAAAAAAAAGGAGAGATAACTGCAATTGACTTTTTCAACAGGAGAGAATACGAGCGCCCAAAAAGGTTCTTTTTTTACCCGAATGTAGTTTTTAATAGGAACGGCCTTCAAAAGCTCACAAAGAAATGGAATAATGATTGGACAGATTTAAAAAGAACAGATCAAACATATGAAGATTTACATTGAATCTGAAATAGAGCGATTGAAAATCTTGATGAAAATGAAGCTACGCAAAGAAAATCATGATGGTGTGCAGTAGCAAACTCTGCACAGCACTGAAAAAAATAATAACAAATCAATAAATTTAAGTCCACAGAGATAACAGAATGATGACCATGAAGCTTGATACCAGCATGACCCTTGAATTCATCTCCACTATGGGAGCAGCCAGTGAAGTGCTATTATCATGCTTCCCCAGATCAATCATGATAATAAATTTGCATCCACTTTGAGGGGATGAAGGATCTATCTTAGTGATCATTGAAAGATTGTTGAACTGACATGCATCCTTGCGCTGATCAACGGTTTGGTAATACATGTTAAATGCATAAGAAGCATTGCCCTTGGCGTCCAAATTCCCACAAGAGGATCCAGGAGAAAGGCTAGTGCAATCAGCATATGTGCAGGCTTTGCTCATACTCTCAGCAAAATTTGGGTCCGTAGTACTTGCCTGTGGTGCCATTACACACCATTGCTTGGGCAAATACTTGACCCCTTTTGCAGCAACTAGTGATTTTCCACCACCCAAGTTCAAAGGGTATTTTATAGACCCATCAAAGTTGAAAATCCCCCAATGTCTCTCAAAGTTCCCTGGGTCAATACTCTTAGCATCTTCATCTATAAGTCCAAACACATAGATATCTGGTGGGGTAGATCTCTTTGGTGAACCCTGCCTTTTAACTATGCGGTCAATTAAGCCTTGGTTGAACCTCTGGGCATTCTGCATATTGGCGTTGGAGTTTCCATCTGTAGGCCACCCTACCTCTCCGACAATGATAGGCATTGAGCCAAAACCATTCTTTTCAAGAGCTGAAACAAGGGTATCAAAGTTGGCATCTAGAACGTTGGTGTAAGGTATGGAACCGTCTACTACTGGGGCTGCAGAACCATTGAAGAAGGCAAATTCTTTTGGGAAGTTTGGATCAGCATCAAGGCTTAGGAAAGGGTAGATGTTGATGGTGAGAGGGGCACCATTTTGGTTAAGAAACTTGATAATGGCCATCATTTGGTCATGGATGTCAGGCCTGAAGTCTCCTCCTGATGGAAGACCACTGTCACTCTGGTACACATCTGCATTTAGAGGGACAGTCACCTTCACTTGCCTCCCTAACCCAGCTTTTATGAGGGCTGCTTGGATGTTCTGGAGGGCCGGAAATGTGGATTGCACAAACTGACCATTGTAGGTTTTCAGAAAAGGTTCATTACCCACTGCAACATACCTGGGAATATTGACAAACAATTCATCTGCAACTTTTATCAAACACATTGCAGAGCATAAATTTATTTGCAACTTTTCCCGAACAAGTAGCAGTGAAATGGAAAAAGAGCATTTGGGACTGTTTCCGGATACGGGGTTCTTACGAACTAAGTTGTGCCTTAGAGGAGAAATGGGGGCCGTCTAGTGGGAAGAGGTGAGTGAAAAGACAGTGATCTCTGAGACCTTTCATGAAGTCTTTTTCATGGATGAATCATATGGTGATGATGTTTGTGAAAGTGAGATGGAATGCTAAAGGATTATGAATGAGCGAGTGGAGAAGTTTGATTGCTTCTTACGGAAAATAGATGAGATAGTGAAAAATAGTAAAGTGAAGTAATATGATCTTAGCATTTTGTATAGATACATACAGAATAGATAGAAAAAGAGAGGGAAAAAAAAATAATGATGTGGTGTTTTTTTTTTTTTTATTAGATCTCTTTGGAATTCATGATAACCAATTTTTTATTTTTACATGTAATTAAATGTATAGATATTGAGAAAATACAATGGATAAAAATTCGAATATTTGAAAACTTGAGCTACGAGAAAAAAAAAATTCTTTGAGTTATTTCAAAGAAAGTGACATAAAATTTATGAATTATCTTGAGAATAAATATTTATGTGATATAACATATTTTGAGTGTTTTATGAAAACGATAAGAAAAATTTAGAGAAAAAAATTAAATGTTTAAAAAAAATTTAACTCTTAGAGTTGTCTCAACTCAACTTTAGATGTAAAATGAGTCGCATTATAATATTAGAGATTCTTTTTTGTAAATGGGTCTCTTTGCCCTACTATTATTGAATTGAGCTATAAAAAATTAGACTAAGTAACCCTTGATTTCTTTTTTTAAAAAAAAAAAGGTTTTTAAAATTATCTTTTAATTAATATCTATAAATTTATATTGTAGCCTTTAACCACAATTGATATAGTAAGATGTTAAATATCCGTTAGCATGAAAATAACAATATTATATCTATTAAGAAAAAAATAATTAATTCATTAAGGATATTATAATTTTTTTTAAAAAAATAAATAGAAAGACCAAAGGGCCAGTCCCAAAATCCAACTCCTTCTTGACCCATATTAACAACTCTTTGGATCTCCAAGCTTAATAGTGAATAATTGTCAGCTTACAAAATGAAGATGAAAATAAGAATTTGTGATGAAGGATTCATTTGCAACCTCAAAACACTAAGCAGAGTAAAATAAGCAATTCATGTGCAACTTTGCATCATATAGAGTACCTTATATTGACCCCATTTTTGGAGATGTAAGTGGACACATTTCGGGCGACCCAAGCCACAGCATTATTGACACTGCTTGCAAGGGATGCTAATAGGTCATTGGGTATCCCCACCATGACCTCAATATTAGAACGTCCTAGAGCCTTGAGTGCCCCTGGATCAGCCTCAAATAGCTTCACTTTGTTAAAGCCATTGTCCTTCAAGAGCTGCACAACTATGTGGGGTGGAAGGGGGTGTGTGGAACGAGTGCCCCAATTGCAAGCCAAGCCAAACACACCTAGAAAACCATGGCTCATAATACAAAGTGAAATCAAAAGGAACCTCGTAAAGTTGTGGAACCCCATGTTGTCTCTGCTTCCTCTGTTTTTCTTTTTGTCTTTTTATCCGCACAACCACGCATGTGAAGCTGTTTAGGCTCTATTTAATGGGGGAAAATTGATGTCCTTTTATTCCGTAGAAAGTTACGTAAAGAACTAGATTCTAGGGGAAAACCACATGAAGACAAGAACCCATAAGGCTTTCTTTTTTGGTTGGGAATGTGTACGTGGTAGGAGAAGAAGAACAATCTGGGAAAGAAAGGAAGAATCCAGAGAAAAGATCATCTTCAATGGTTGACTCAACCTCATCCGGAAGCAATGCACCTTTTTAATTTTTACGAGTGTTGCTGAAAGTGAAAGCCACTTTTGGTTATTTCCTTTTCCTCTAAATAATTAGCTTTTGCCACATTCGATTCTTCTTGGTTGCCTACTTAAATGGTTTAGGAATGCCCATCCAGGTTCGATTTATCTGACCTTTATGGTTAAGCTTTTATGTACGGTGTAATGATGAAATATGTGAGCATAAAAATATTTATTAGTTTATATAAGTTTTTATTTACCTTTTATTTGGCTTCATTTGGAATTTAAATAAGATTGAAAACCACATATCGTTATCGCTTTATTTAAAAAAATAACAGAACTATTTCCATAGATTCAAGCCTGAAAATTATATTAAAGCACATACTTACCAACAAATATTAATTAATCTGAAATTATCCTCTTTCTTTTTCTTGTTTTTAATATTTAGGATCAACAATAAGTTTGAATTACTTAGTTTTATTCAACGAATTTGTACTTAACAATAATTTATACATGATAATGAGTAATTTAAGTCGAGTCGAAACACATTTAGACAAGACTCAAAAGATTCAAACAAAAATCATTTGCCCAGAGATCTGACCAAGCCTAATATGACTTGATAAGTGACTTAGATTTAATTGAACCAGGCTAAGTCCATCCCAAATTGTAATTTTTTATTTACAAAATAATTTTTAAATTTATAAAAATAGTTTTTTAAAAATATAAAATAAAAAAATAAGATTTGAAGGTGAAAAAATAAAATGATAAAAGATTAAAATTTAAAATAAAAAATAATTAAAACTTAAAAAGAATTAATGTATTAAAATGTTATTACAAATGAAAAGCAATTCAATTATAAAAATGATATTTTAAAAATAAAGATATAATTGGAACTAGGTCAATAAACAAATTCAAGACTTAAAAGCTGTAGTCTTTTGAAAACTCAAGCCATCTCCTTTATTCAATTCTTTCTAATTAAACAAGTATTTCAATCTTTTGTGACCATTAAAAACTTTAAACTTGGAACCATACAAGTAATATCTCCAAATCTTAAGGGTGAGCAATCACAACCATTGCTAACTTTTAAGTCGTAAGTATGGTAGTTTTCTTCGTACAGTTTGAGTTGTATAAAAGTATAAGTTACTACTCTATTTTGTAGTATAAGAATATATCTTAAACCCTTCTTAGAAGCATCACTGTATATGGTACAAATCTCTCCAAGGCCAAGTAGAATTAAAACTAGTGAAAAAGTTAACTTAGTCTTCAACTCTTGAATACTACTCAGACATTTGTCATATTAGATGAAAGGTTGACTTATTTGACCCAACCTTATCCCATATACTGAGCTAGGCCCTAATATTTACAGTGGAAGTCCCTGGACATGGAATTCAATGCGATACTTTAAATAGGCACAATATTTACACCCCCCCCCCCCCCCCCCCTCCTTCCCAGATGCTTGTTTCTCCGAGCCTTCTTCAGTTGAATACGATACTTATTTAACTAATTTGCAAGGTTGGGGGGCAACAGGAAAAGTATTGCTTTTTCTTTTTGGTTTGTATTTTGTATGATTAAGGAAAATCAAATATTTGACATCTCATGTAAAATACAAGGGTTTAACATGATACACAACTTCTATCATACAACCAAAAACTAATTCGAGATGTTCTCAATCAGAGCTTGTGCTATTGCTCAAATACATTCCTATTTGCCTGCCATCTACAGAACTGCTAGTGCTAGTACCAGCACAAAATTACCTTCAAAAGATGAAATGCAAAAGAATACAGTATTTTGTTTCCAGATCGGAATAAATGGGATTGGGCAATGCGCTGAAACGGATCTTCTGAGAATCAGAGTGACATTTAGAGATAGCTATGGTAAGAGAGCTTTCAATTGGGCTTGAAATAGATCACCAAGAGCTCCCCGAATGTCCATCTGATCAAACCAGAGAATTATCAGCACATCAAAGTGCAATTTCTTCTTCAACTTGCAAAGGGTAGCTGTTAGAAGTATAAAAACCGGGCAAGGGGGGAGTGTTCCAGTTGCTTCAGTATAATTTGAACTGTATAAATATTTCCTTTTTGTATCATGCAACAATGAGCTCTCCTTATCATCGACATTGAAAATCTTATTTGATTAGTATGATGGAAGTATGATCACTCTAGAAATCTCTTCCAAAGCCATAAGACCAATATTGAGTTGTACCCTTCTAATATCATCTCCAACACACAAACCAGACTAGAGGAATAGCAAATGTAGGATTAAAGATGACCAAAGGGAAGAGATGGAACATATGACCTTTTATGTTGTCAATTTAATTATAATTTTTTAATTTCGTGTTCATAAGTAATATACACTGAAAAAGCAGCTCGTTGAAACTTGAGATCTATTAGTTAAATTTAAATTTTTATTAATATTACAAATTTTTAGTTGTCCCCCAACTGCTCCATGATGGCCTAAAAGCTTTCTTTTTATTTTTCATTGGGTTGTGCTGTTCATCAAATTCTGACCCAGAATCATAATTTACCCACAAATGCACCCCTCAATAATTGTAAAATCAGGAAATTACCTGGTCGCAACACACAAGTTTTGTCAGCAAGGGATAGAATTCTCTGAGGTGTCTTCTGAAAATCTTATTATTCATATAACACATGTTTTTAAGCACCTGAGAGAGCAAGAAGGTTAGTATATAAAAGTTCATAACTACGGGACTTAGAATAAGGAGGACATAAGCAAACAATTATATCTCATGGCATGAACCATCACACATGAAACAGATTATGCAATGAAACCAACCCACATTATTATTGTAAATCTGAATTTCTAATGACAGAATCTTACAAGTTACAACGCATTTGAAAGTAGTAATTTGCAAACTACTAAAGATGAAAGTCTGAAACAAAGAGTTTAATTCTGTCGTCAAACGAAACATGAGCTGGAACGAATTTTATCCATTCAAATTGAATAACAGTAGTTTACAAGCTATTATAGCAGGCATAAACACAAGATATGTAGTTTCTGAGACTTGAAGGAAACAAATGCACAGTACATAGTAAGCAATCAAGACCGCTAGAGTTTTCCCTCCAGAGAGAGAATGCTGTAGAATTATTTAATAGACGACCAAAGGCAAAATTGTTCTACGAAGGCATGATGTGAAAAATTATAATTCTATCCATAGATGCTGGCTGCGATACACAACACATTTATCAAGAACATCACACGCAACAATAGACACAAAGAAAATGCATTCCAATTTTCATATAAAATCATGGAGGGCAAATTTTGTACCTTAACTATGATAGGAGCACGCAGCTCTAAGACACGATGAATATCCATGTTAGTGGTTTCTCCAGCACTAGCTTGGAGATCAGATGCCTCCCTGAGTACCAGTTCACAGAAGGATATCAGTTTCTCTTCAGCTATTCTTTCAAATTTCTCTTCAGCCTCAGAAAGTTGAGAAATACTGGAGCTATCATCCACTTTACTATCAGCTTCACGAAAGCCATCAGACTGCAGATTTTGTTCCTTCTTTGTATCAAATCCGTAAGTTGATTTTTGCAAGATTTCCAAATATATGTTAGTACCAGCTAATTCCTGGCGAATAAGATTCACTGGTGGCCTGCCCAAGAATAATTTTGAGATGTGATTTAAAGTCCCATTTCAATGACAAAGAAATTTTAACACAATCAAAAAAGAAAAACAGATATTGATTTGTTGGCTACCTATCTTCAGAAATTTGGTGCATCCGAGTTCTAAGGTTGGTGGATGAGTTATATGAAGCAGCAAACTCCAACAAAGACACCAAGGTGTCCATTACAGCAATTTTCTGTTGAGCTTTTAACTTGCTCCAGTATTTTTTCTGCAATTAATAAGAAATCCTTATTAGGAAAGCATCAAACCAACCTCTCTCCCTGTCACTGACATTGAACTTAGCAACCAGGTTAACAAGAACTTCTTGTAACTCCCAAACCCCCATAAAAAAACTTTTGCTACAGTCTGTAATACACCCACCGCCCAGTTACAAAATCAACAATGGGTTTTGAATTACATTCTCACTCCTTTCCCACATATGCACTTTGAACATTAATTTCTTCATCCTCTAAAGCAAAAACATATTATAGGAAGGAAGACCAATAGGGAAATTTGTACCTATGTCAATTACTGAAATCTTCAAAATGAATTTCATATATCATTTTTCATTAGATAAATAAAGAGGTAGCTATCCATGGGAACCCAAAAATGTGAGATTTACACATAGAAGAACAATTAACAAACCTGAATACCATCGATTGCACCAAGAAGCAATAATTGAGTAATGCACTTGCCCCTGACAGTAACTAGCAAAGGACTCTCCTCATCCTTGGTATCAGGTTCTGCAGTATCAGCAACCTAAAATGGCATTGGATCAAGAGTTAAAATAACAAAAGCATTTCCTTGACAATCCTAAAACAGATATTACAAGGTTGGTAAAAGTTAATTATCACTAGCATAATACCACAGCTGGAGAAGGTGGTTGAGAAGCATCTGAAGTATGATTTCTAGATTTG
Organism: Delonix regia; assembly: GCA_037074485.1. Lineage (NCBI taxonomy): Eukaryota > Viridiplantae > Streptophyta > Magnoliopsida > Fabales > Fabaceae > Delonix > Delonix regia. Next base: position 38,574,521 of record CM073451.1, read on the forward strand.
GAAGTGAGATTTCGGAGGAAGAGATTGTCCATCATATTTCCCATAATACGTTGACCTAATGTTTGACTCCGCTGGAAGCCTCCAGCATCTGCAGGCTTGGGAGATCTTCCAGATGGTGATGGAAGGCCTACAGCGATAAACAATTCCCTAACTGTCACAAACATTTATATATTCTTCACATTTTCCCCTACATCCCTTTCTTTTCAGAGTCAGTTCAAAGTAGAAAGTTAAAATTAGTGATTTCATTTTGTAATTATTTTTCATTTTCAAAAACGCTATATTATGTTCAATTGTCAATTTGATGCAGCTTCTCAATTATCCCACTAACTACACGAGCACGCATAAACATGGAGTCCACTAGATATTTTGAAAGCCTGACCTTCAGATCGATCTACATTTGCTTGCAATGCCAAATCTTCAACTCCATCAACATTTGTATTTGAGTAAGCTCGGGGGGACAATTTCCCATTATTATTGACATCAAGCTGATGGCCACCCACTACCTCATTTCCAATAGACTTTACAATAAAACTATCACCTGCATTGGTCTCTGAATTTCTATCTATGCCTCCATAATTTCTCATATTTTCAAAACTGAAGGTATTAAGCAGCTCAAGTGGTTGCGTCGTGTATGCAGCATCACTGAAGATCAAAATTAAATAGCTAGAACATATCAATATTGGAATCATTACAACAGATCTTTAGAGAGCAAGACAAAAAGTACCTTATGCTTTTCAGTAGTGTCTCCCAGTCAGCTTCACTGAACTGATGTCCCCCAACTTCAATTAGATGAACCAAGGCCCCAAGAGATATTGAGACCACAGTTTGATCTGGCTTTTTGGCACAATCTAATAGCAAAGCCAGCAGAGGAGGCAGCATAAAAGAAACTTCCTGGAAGAAAGGTTTTTCATGAGCAATCTTCTATACATAACCACAACAAATAATTTATAACAAATTTTAAATTGAAAACTCCATTGCAATTAATTTGAAAAAAGCAAAGATATACTTCAAGTTTAAGATAGCAATGACGTCAGTGCATGTAATGCTTCAAATAATTTCAACAATACGTATTATAAGCAAGAGTTACATAATCACGACAGCAAAGGGACAAGTAAGTGAACAGTTTCTAAAAGACGCTTCCTCAATGCTCCCAAATAATGAAGCCTTTTTAAACTAAACCAACTATTTTAATATCTAAAATTCTAATTCATTAGTCTTCATAATAGATAATCATCATCAATATAATCATCAATCCAGTATTACCTCGTTTTATTTTTCCACCCCTCAGATGAACAAATCTCTGCGTTGGAAGGCACATTTTAATTTATTTCAAAGACATATGGTTTCAGTAGTGTTCTTTTTCTCTTTTCAAGCAACCCCCAGTCTTGTTAAAACGAAAAAAAGCACCACTTGCGAAAGACACATGTTGGTCTCAAGATTCTTATTTCAATATTGGTACTTGAATAAATGTTAGGATCTACCTAAATTGTTCCCAGCAGCTGTCATACTGAGTAGACCGTACTAAAACTTAGCATCAATATGACAAGGCCCCAATTGCCACATCTAAAACTAGACTAACCGGCGTATCAGCAGTCAAAGTTACAAAGAAGGAAAACAATGCTGTTAATTCTTTACCTTGTAGAAAGTGTTGAAAAGGTTGCAGAGCAGCTGAAGTGAATGTATGATTGTTTCACGGAGCCAATCATCATCAGTAGAGACAAGGCCTTCCTTTCCAGCGTGTCTCACATGATCAAAAATGGGAAACAGAACTCGATGGAAAATATTCTCCCAAAATGATGAAGAGAACTTGCTGCCTCTTTCATTCAGTAAATCAAATAGGACTTCAAGTGCACAATTTCTCACTTCTGGTCGCAGATCTGATGTTAGATCAGATAGACCAGCCAGCATTGGGAACCAGTAATGCTCAGTCACATCAGAAGTTGCATCCACTTCAGCATTAACAGGCTTCAAAGCACCTCCAGGAATCAGACCCTGAAATGGACAAACAATTCAAAACACTAAGGGCAATTTTGTATCATGCAACCAATTAGTAACAGTAAAAAGCAAATAAAGTTTCCACATCGTGAAGCACTCTAAACAAGCTTCTAATAACATTACCAAAAATCAAGGGCATGTTGTCTTTAGTTTCCCTACAAATTTCTACAGCACATAAGATGGTGGGCAACATGATATCAATGCCAAAAGTTTATTATTTTCCCTTAAACGCCATTAGCCATGACAGAATAGAACATTTGGCAAAATAGTATTAAAAGTTAGAACTTCATGCTTCCAAAATTGCGTTCTCTCTGAACTTAAGATTTCATACACACAGAAAAGCAAAGATATAGACATGGATCACATATAATAAACAGATGTGGTCTCAGACTAGTGTCATCATGTATCCAAAGATGGGCTAAACATACTAGCTGTTGTATGGAAACAGCATCCAAGTATTCAACCTCATTCTGATAATTAAGAGAATCTCAAGAGAATATTAAGATGGTGATATAAAACTCCAAAATCTCAACCGATGATAACAAACAACCTCTGCAAGACGGTCTTCACAAATACGCAGGAGTGCAATAGCCTTCAAACTTATACGATGTGAACTTTTATTGTTGGCAAACCTGATCAGACAATTCACGCAGTCCATGAAACAATCTCCCACTACTTGATCAAAATGTTCCAAGATAACTGCAAACACACCAAGCGTTAAATACAGCAAAAATGCAACAGGAAACTGTGATGGCATAAACAAAGAAAGTCATTTCTACCCTGCTCAACATTCTCAAATGCACTCTCGACAATTGATTCCAATTCATCATCTGCAGCAGCTGTAAAAATCATAAATACACTATGCCATCCAGACTTTATGCTCCCAACCTTAGATTTGATCATCTGAAATCAAAATCAGCACTGTGTTTTAGCATATATGCCACAACTACGGAGGAAGTGGGGAAACCACAGTTCATAACACTATTTAAACTTTATCAGAGGAAACATTAAAAGGGAAAGGGTGTTGGGAAGCCAATCGAGAGGCACCTGAACAATGCAGTCAACAATTAAGCTCCTTATAGATTCACTTTGACTATTCCGCATGAGGACAACAAATGGTTTGAGAATGTCATTTTGGAAAGTGAAATTGGCCAGTTCAGCTCGCTCCAAATACTTCATGCCAAGTTGTCGTAGAGAATCTATGGAATACATAGCAATTTTCTCATCATGGTGACTCCCTGCTGATATAAAGTGATTTGCCAGAACAGTCCATATTCTAGCCCAGACCTAAAGGACATGTCAATTAGAATTTTAAAAGTTCTAGAAGTTATACCTCAGCATATTCACAGCAGCATCAAAAGGCACTTTCAGTTTCACGAGAGCATGCAATAGGTTCACAGTTTAATGAGAAGGAATTAGATATGTATGAGACTTTTCAAACAAGCATGTGTAAGCAAAATCACATTTTCACATTCCACAGTAGTTGAGACTTTTCAAACAAGTATGCGTGTTTGTGTGTGCATGTATGTATGTATGTATGTCTTTGTGTGTGTGTATGTGTGTCAATAAAGCATATATCAAGTGAGAGGAGTAAGTAATCATTGTTGGATCACAAATTAATGCAAAAACCACCATAAAAGCATAATAATATCTTCCATGGTTTTACATAGATAATATTTTCATTAATCTTGACCCTTATTGTTTAACATGACAGTGACTAATTAATCCTCTCACCTCTCACCTAAGAGCTATTATAACAAAAGATTTGAGTCAATACATTAAAACAGCCAACAAACAATAGTAAGAGATGTACAGTTTGAAAGGTAAACTAGGTAGAAAATCCTACCAAAACCAATTTATGCTAGGGCAGGTAAAAATTATAAAGAAAAGATGTACGACTAAAAGATATACCATGCGTATACGAGCCATATTGTAATAGCTAATCTCAACAAGTTTTTGAAGGCTGAAAACACGAGCTGGTGTTTGTTTAAGTTCTTCAGCTGATACACCACAGAGAGCAGTGAAGAATTCCACAACTGAATCACTAGGCAGCTTAACACTATTTACAAATACTTTTTCAGCAGGTTTTCCAGCCAACTCCCTTAGAGATTGAACTACTGCATCCCTGGAGATTTGGTTTGATCCAAGCATAACAGTGGCAGAAATGGCAGGAGTTGATACTATGAATTCAAGACGAGAAACGCATTCTAGAACAGCATTCCATGTGTCTTGGAGGGCATCTGTGTCTGTGTCACAAAGAACCAACAGTGTCCGCATAGCTTCAACATTTTTACTACGCATATCCTTTGGGGCATGTAAGAAAGTAAACCTGAGGTGTCAACAAAGAAACTCAATGAATACATTCTACTTTCATAAACAGCAGAGATGTCATACTACATTCCCATACACTAAGCCTGATACTTCTCTAATAAGTCAATAAAGAAAAATATAATAACTCATATTGTCAAAGCAACTTTCTTTCTGGTGGGGAAGAGCATGATGAAAGGATCTTATACCTGACAAGAGATGTTAAAAATGCATAGCGCATGGTATCCATTCCGAGCACGTATGTAATATGTATGCCAGCTTTAAAACCCTCCATGCACAGAAGAACACGAGGCTTATTCTCACCTTCCTCCATAGTTACAGAGAACGTAGCAAGCAAAGGCCACCCAACGGCTTCTACCATGGGCCTTACAAGTTCAATCTGCTGAGCAGCGTAAAAAACCCCCTTTTTAACACCTTTATTTCTGAAGATAGCCTGTGTTTTCCTAACAATTTCCTCACTCTCAGATTTGGCATCTGCTGATGACATTCTTTTGGGGAGAGCCAGATTAAGAATACTGACAAGACGTCCTTCTTCACCCTCTGGTTTTTGTCTGCTGCTTTTTCCAACAACAGATGTGTCATCTTTCATTTTAATCTCTTCTTTGACAATGGAATCATATATGTCTTCCAGCATTTCTGTAGGGGCACATTCTTCCGCATCATTCATGGCATTCATGCGTATGAAATCTGACTTGGACATTTTAGGCCACACCATTGGGTTATGTGCATCAGTATTCAACATAATAACAGCATACGCAAGAACATATGCTGTATCTGCATTTTTAAAAAGACCAGGATTATCCGCACAATATCTGCCACAGATGAGATGCACAAGAAAGAATCACCTCAATTAGTACAAAAGACATTAATTGTCCAGTAAATGTAGAATATCCGTCATACATGAATATAACTCATGCTTTATTTCCAAACTAACCAAAAATTAAAATCTAAATCCATGAGATTTTTCAGGAATGAAAAAATAAGGACAACAACAACAATAATAATAATCATAATCACGTCTGTCTTTCTTTCTAATCACACAAAGCCTGTCAACTGTTCAGAGGTATTTTATACACATAAACAGGGTATGCACGTTAGAATTTTTAACTACCCTTCCACAATCAGGAGTAACCAAGTAATGCAGAACAAGAATAGGAAAATATTTTTCTATATTAATTTATGATGTAATTCTAATTTGCAATTTAAGATTTGTAATTGGGAATTTTGGGTGCTTAAGGATTTACATATCAGTAAAATAGGATTTTAATTTAGGTGTTTGGATCTTGGGATGTCTAACCCTTAGCAGAGTTTTATTAGGATTATCATAGCTATGTCTTGATTGAACTACAACTACTAGAATTTTAGTTCAATTCGGTTTGTTTAGGCTGCCAATAGATAGGCCCACTGTCATTCTTAGGAAATACCTCCCTTATTATTACATTTAGTTTCTGACCCATGTGTCTTGAGACAGATAATCAAACCCCATTTAGTCAAGGGGAAACAAAAGCCAAAAGCATGTAAAAATTAAAAATGGAAAAGGCATCACCTCTCTGCAAACTTTTCCATGATTCGGTCTATCTTTTGAGCTTCACCAGGAAGTCGGAACCCTCTGAGAAACTCACGGATTGCAGTATCAAATTTCATTCCAGAAAATTTCATGGAATCTACATAAGCATGCATCACAGCAAGGGGAAACTCTTCATGCTGACCTAAATAATCACCAATCATAGCCTGAAAGCAACAAACAGTTAGCTACTACAAACCAAGCTTGAATATAATGTTACACTATAAACTATATTATAATAGATGAGTAACAACCTTGTCCAAATTTGTAGTGTTTTTCAAAAATTGAGCAACTGAAGGAGGATTGTTTTCCACCAGCTTATTTGATATCAGATATTCCACCCCTTTTACAGCTTTCCTGTTGAACTACAAAATCATTAAAACCATAAGTTAGCCCCCAACTACAGCCTAAGCAATACACAAGGAAGATCAGCAAACTTTTCAGTCCCTGTTAAGAAGTTTATAGTACATAAAATTGGTTACCTCAGCAATTGCAGCCTCCAATGTGGTTTTATGAGCCTTTGCCTTCTCAAATTCACTGGTTACATCATCCCTGGATCTTATATCAACAGAATCATCAGCTGAAACCCCTTCATGCAGATTACTCTTTTTTAACTTTTCGGATTCTTTATGTGATCTCTCCCAATCAACCAGTGATTTAAGCACATTTACTAGACCCTGAAAGGATAAAGAATGGAGGGTTGGGCCCACAAATTTCGTAAAGATATTGCTCACTTACATAGTGACTTTCATAAAAGAAAGCCAACAACTACACCTACTTGAAGTGATGAACCTTTAATCGAAGCTGTTTGAGACACAGCAACTGAGTTAGGATCAGTATTTTGAATCCCTTGAGCTATTTTGGATAGAGTTGTAACCTAAATATTAAAAAATGTAAAACAAACTGTTCATCAGTGATTCAAATATAATAAAATTCTGTCCATAACATATTAAAATGTAAGATTATACCATTCGTTCAAACAGATTTGGGGCCTCAAGATCACAGTCATAGTTAACAAAAATGTCAACAAGCATCTGCGGATCCTTACTTACTTTCTCTAACATCCTGCACACCCGCAATTTATTTGATTAACAATTGGAAAAAAGAAAAGCAAATATTCCCAATATGTTACGGGATCCACTAAACCAAATTTATGTGCATACATAAAAACAAATAAATTGCACAATAAAGCAAATTTCTAATTGATCAAGAAGAGAACTATACCGAAGAACACTTAGTTTTTGGTTGACTGGAAATTCTAAACCATCTAGTGGCCTCAGAACTATCAAGGGAAAGAATATGCCAATTTCACCCTGAAAACAAAAACAAAAAAGATACATCAAATTAACAGTATTTCTCTAGTGTGAAGTTACAGTAAGATCTGCAAAGTGATGTGCATACTTTGAGGCTCTCCCTGAATCGCAATAGCAGCACAGAGAATATTCCGGTGGCATACTGTCAAAAATGTACATAAAATCATAATAAATTTCACAAAATGACCTCAAAGATAAATGAAGAAATATCATCTGATACAAATAAACCTGAAATATCACAGGGGATTGTGAAACTGAAGCTCGCAGCAATGCATAAGAAAGATATGCCTTCACTGAATCAATAAAATGGAAGTTCTTAGTAAATGAATGGCTAACTCCTTCCAACAAACCCTGAAAAAGAAAACAGATTCTTGATATCAAGTCAAGAACAGGGTAACAGACAAACAAGTAACTTTCAAAAACTGAGGACCCTGAAGATCAAATGTGGAAGAATGAAGATTGATAAATAATATATCAAACTCTTTCCTGTCCAACAGAAAAGCAAAAGGACCACCAGGATAACACATAATGATTAGTACATAATAATTTCTGCATGCCCTTAAGTAGAATTAGGCAAAATACCCAGACCCTATGGGTACAAAGAAAACTGACCAGTTGTGTCAGAGTATTTTCTTGGGCATTTTTACAGGTGTAGTATGGAAAGTACCCAGACCCATAATTTGTGTATATATACCTATATTTATATATATTAATCTGTTTTATATATTAGAAAAATGTTAAAAAAAATCCCCACAAAATGCATTCTATAGTTGTTTGAGACATTTTATCTTTTTTTTGATTTTATATAATTAAATTTTATGTAAAAAGTCTCAACTTGAAAAAAACTTGTTCATTTTGAGATTTTTCCCAATAAATGGGTCTGGGTCCGGGGATTTAAGGATTCAATAGAGATAAAGATGGGGCATGAGTTTGTTACATACCAGCTAGGATATGTATCCAAGAACAGGGCAAATATTTTTACAGGTCTAGGGATGAGGATTCTAGTACCCTACCCATGTTATCCCTACTTTTAAGTAAGATAATGTTATGAACGCAATGCATAATGATCGAAAGGCATACAAGCATATATCAAATCACTGTATAACCTGCAAAAGTTCAAGAGACAATATTCGTGTCCTGGTTGTAACTTCGTCATTATCTTCCTTCATACCCATCTGCCAAATTTAAGGCGAAGAGCATAAGAGAGGTTCCCAAGGAGTAAACCACAATTCCAATAAAATGATGAGGCAACCAACCTTGCATAGAGTACGGAATACCAACAGAGCATCACGTTGTGCAATACCCATGCTCTCCAGATCAATCCCACTAGACAGAAATAAGACTAATAATCTGAGAAACTATTTCGAGTAAGAGCTATACAATGTAGAACCAAAAGTACAATGTTATATCCATACCGTGTTATCTTTTTACCATCCTCAATATGCACAGCCTTGTCAAGTACAGCCTCTAGGCCCTGTACAACATGATAAAATCTTATAAATATGAGTACAATGTATGGCATAATAATTAATATGCACATTTTTTTACTGTAGCTTCTTTGTGGTGTTAGGCTCAAGGATTATTTGAGGGTCTCCTTCGGATATGCAGAGTGACTGGACAGCACTGCTGCATTTTGGCCTTCTTTTTCCTTCTATTTCTTGCTATCTAGTCCTGAACCATGTTCTCTCTGGAAAATACCAGCCCTCCTCGGTATCTTACTTTCCTCTCGACAAAGTTCTTTTATCTAAAAGAAATACACATGCACATTTTTCACCTTGATATCAGCACCACCAGCAAGATTTTGAAGCTCCTCAAGAGATGTTGGAGATGCATCCTTAATTTGGCTGAGTGCATCACCTAAAGTCATTTCTTTGTCATTTGAATCCCCCATGGAAGTTTCGTCGGTTTTGGTATTTAAATGCTCTGCTGAAGCTGCCTCTGTGTGTCCACCAGAACCAGATGAAACTTCAACCTGGATATATTGATAGACATTACTAATGGTATGCCACAGAAAGAATATACAGAAGATGCTAAATACTAGGGATTTGCAATCCGCACCAAATCAGTTTCCATCCTCCTGAAAATGATGCTGATCATTTGTGTCAACATTGCCTTTGCTGTTGCTTGGTTTATAGGACTCTTGCTACATTAACAGGCAAAAAATGTAAATAGTAAGTATGATATGCTAACATCACAACCCTTGGAAGTGATATAAGAAATAATAGTACCTGTTAAGAGCAATATTGTAGCATACTCGGATAACTCCCAGCAAAGGTTCCCCATGCACTGATTAGGCACCAGCATTATAAAATGAAAATGGGTTCAAACAACACACCCAAATAAACTAAGAAAAACAAGAAGGTCCAAATACTAAAACAAACACAAAAACCAACTAGAGAAGCACAGCATGTTATGGTAGCAAAAGTAGTTTTCTAAGAAAAGGACCTTTAGAAAATAATTAGTCTGACAGAAAGCACAATTTGATGATGGCATGCATCAATATTACTAGAGTATTGTATAATTGATTTGGACAAACCAATGCCATTACCGTAAACATATTACTATAGCACAAGAAAGGAAGCAGTAATGTGCTCCCTATGCTTTTTGTCCAAAACATGATAGTTTAAGTATATGTTTGGATTGACATTAGATTAACATGATTTTGGATTAACTTAATTTTTAAAATTGATTTTGGTCAAACGTTATTTTGCACGACCGTAATTTATGTTTGGAAACTTTCGTTCGAAAATTGAGTTTTACCATCTATTCAATTTATCTAATGCAAAAGCAAGTTTTTTTCACTTTTATGCATGCAAGATATTGAAGGGCAAAATTGATTTTGGAGAAAATGAAACACCAAACCAAACAAAAATATTTGCAAGGCACACCCCCGTTTAGATGTGCAAACGGATTTTTAAACCTCTCAAATGCTAAATCAAACATACTATAAGTATCCTCATCCTTTTTATTAAAGAAAAAATAATTCTTTTCTCAATGAGCCCAATACATTGAGATGTTGAAAGTGAACATGTCTGATTATAAATAACAATAAAATTTTACTGAGAAACTGCTAGCATTATGATTCTAATTAAAATGCATCTATCAATTACTAGAAGCACAATAACTCATTATATAAATATTTACTGTGTCATGCCTAATTAGAGAGCTCTCTAGCCTCAATTAGCAATCTCATTGCATCATTGAATTGATAAAGCAATTACAATAAAATGAAGTCATTGGTTTCAACAAAAACCCTAAGGCTATCTTTGAGAGTTACAAGGAGAGTAAGAATGTAGGATGCAATTATAAGTTTATGACTAATAAAATGGTTTAGGTTCTTTTACCACCAAACTCTATCCAAAACCCTTAAGCTATCCCATCAAAAAGCAAAAGAGGCTCAACTCATCAAATGAGCCAAGCTTGAGCATCCATGAACTCAGCTCATCAGTTGGCTCTGCTCCAACACCGAAGACAAACAAACAGGCCATATATTTTCTATGAAAGTCTGAAGAGTTAACATCTCTTACCAAAGTATGATGTGGAATCACGAAAAAAACCTAATATTTGAACTTGAGACCATAGGATAAAAGGAATATATAAGATACGATTATTTACTTCTAATTAATTTATCCAATTTATCTGAGCTTCTCAGCTGAAAAGCCCATGGAAAAATAAACCTTTAACAAGTCCTGATTCCACTGTCACCATATTTAATAATTAGACAAGGTCCAACAGAACTTTAGACACTTGCTTTGGTTTTATATCTTCTTATCACCAGGTTTAATTTGCTTTACTTTTGTTTACTAACCCAGAAAAGATGCAAGACATAGCATGATTACATAAGGACAAAAGCCTATCTTATGTTGTAGTACTACCCTCACCAATTTCACTGTCAATGCATTAAAGTCGCCTCTTTTGAATGGACTAAAACAGGAATGAGAATCATTAACTGAAAGCCACATAACTTCTTCTCTTTCCCTTCTTAAATGCAAAAAAGAAATATGAAGACAAAGTACAGCCGCACCAAACAATGAAAGCGTAAGAGAGAAAACTGCGACCGAACTTCTTACTTCTGCTTATTGAAGATATGTGAGATAAAGTTCTGCTAATGCTACTCATTTACAGATCTCTTTACAATTGATTATGCAATGGTTGCTAAAATAAGTATATTTTATCAACTTATAACATCAAGATTTTAAAAGTAAAAAAGGATTCTAATTAAACACGTAATTTAGGCTCCTTTTGAGAAAACCTATTTTCTTCAATAGGCATTATATTAATTATTTATAGGTACACAAAATGCACTCTTTTACTGCAACTATAGCAATAACAGGATACATTATACTGGAAGCCTAAAACCTATATGCTAGATCCCACAAAATGCATTAAACATGGCAATAAATATTATCAGCAGACATACATAACAAGAAAATGAATTTGATTCATCACAATAATCATACCTCTGAACTTTGTGGAAGCCACAGCAGTAAGAAGTACCTTCAGCACTTGGAGTATTGTACTGCATTTGATACTTCCAATTAACTAGGTGAAATAAGAAACATGAATTCAGAAAGCTATGACAAAGTGCAGGGGAGCATACCTGTCAGGAGATAAATTGTCAATACAACTGCAAACCATGTTCAGAATGTCTGTAAATAGTGGCACATTTTTACCACCATCTAACCCAGGATCTCCCTCCAAATGATCATAAGCAATAAGTTTCTGTACTTAAAGCAGAATAAGTTAGCTCTTTCCAATTTACCACCAATATGTATTGTAAGTTTGAAACTGGTAAGGTCTATGAAGACTATGTTACAATTTATTAAGTACTAGTTTGTATTTACATACATACTTACATGCATATATATAAATATAAAAGTAAAATAAATAGATAGTTAATGATGATATAGAAGGGTTTCTCCCTTCCTCCAGTCATGGGTAAGGACATAAAAGTAATAAAGTGAGGACATACATGGAGACAGTCTAAAGCAGGTTCTAGAATTTTCAAGTTCTTGGTCTCAAAGGCAAGTCTAAGAGGCTTCAAAACAAGCTCTGCATCAGCTCCTTCAAGAGTATGCCCAGCATTAGCTAAGATAGCAGTAATATTTCCACTCTTAGGCCTGCTAGCAGGCTCTGCCTCCTCAATAACATGTTCAACCTTCTCTGACTGATCTGCCTCTGTTGTACTTGCAGCTCCATCTTCTGTTTCAAGAGTACTACAAACCAAAAATTATTTAAATGTTAAAACTAAACAGCTCCAGAAACCAGATTTATTAAAGAAAGCTTGATTGATCTTACTCTCACCATATAAGGACGATTCAGTTTCCTTAATAAAATTTATCGTATAGCTTACAGTAGAAAAATTAGATAATAGTGGTATTAATAAAACCAAAAGGCAATTAAAGAACTATAATTTGTTACAATAATGATTTGCAACATAATACTATTGTATTCAGTATGTCAATGATGCTAAGAAAACATATCGCCAAAAGACTCCCCTATGGAACTACCACGACATTTGACGCTACAAGAGTCTAGGACTCATGCACTTTCCAGATGGTTGACATGAGAAACTTTATATCGTGAAAAATTATGCATCTCGACCTTCAATACTTTATTTTTCGGACTGTCCTAAGAAATAGAACCTAAATGTAGAAGGAGCGTTGTTTTCCTCAGAGCTTTATAGCAGCTTTGCAATTATCAAATAATATAGAAGTTAGAACAGGAAAAATACAACATCAACAAGATTAATCTGAAACAATTACCTCCCAGCTTCCGCAGATGGTGCTGCTTGATTGGCTTCATTTGGAGCAGCCTGCTGTATCTGGATGACCCCTTTCGTAACATCTGAAAGGAAAGCAGGATATACAGAGTAACTAATGAAACAATGAGAAAGATAGTAGCATTAGACATCAAGCACCAATTGAACTAGCATAAGAGATCGCTGGGAATATGAAAAAAAAAAAAAAAAAAAAGCATGGGTTATAAGGACAACGAGAACAGACAGAAAAAAAAAGAAGAAGAAAGAAAAGCAATGCAAAACAGGATCTAGGTTGGCAACCTATGTAAGTCTGAAGAGCCTTCTGTAACTCCGGATACTTCTTGGCTGAAGAACACTCTTTGAGCAGTGACTCGAATGCTCGAGTTACAAAACCCCCAGCAGCACCTCCAGCCATTATTTCACTCAACCCTGACAACAAAATTCAAACCGCCACACAGATCACCACCCAAACGACTCAGTTCGAAAACAAAATGCAGCTAAATCGGGATCAAAAGAAACCAAGACAAGATCCTTCAATCCTAAGAACACGCGGAAAAGCCTTCAGGGTCAGTCATTCATTCTCCGGCAAGGGAATTCGATGCCGCACAAATGATGGGAAAGCGAGAGAGAATTGTACCTCGGAAATGAGAAGAAAGCCAGTGAGATGAGATCACAGGAAATAGTACGAGGAATAAGAGAATCGGGAAGGAAGAAGCAACTGAGACTAAGAATGGTGTAGATCTGTCTCTTCTGTATTTCTCTACAGCTTCATCATGTGCCTGTATTGGTCGCCGAGGCCACAAACCATTCTATGCTGCCATCATCCCATCTGCGATTTTAGAAGAAAGCTTGATTTTGAAACGAGGAGTCTTTGTTTTTTTGGTTGGAAAATACTTTTCATAAGTTGGATAGTTCTTGGGCTCTCTCTTGGATCTAAGTTTTGGGCATTAAACGAGTCATTTTATTGTTTTTGGTGAACTCTGGGGCTTCAATGTCAACACCCCGGAACTTTGATAATTAAATCAAAAAATTTTATTTTGATTCCCTATTCATTGCTTTAGATTTATTTTAATCATCCATCTCGGTTCTAAATTAATCTCTTACTTACTAAATTTGTCCCATTTTATTCCTCCTGATTTATAAAATGTTATACGTTTATTTATTGATGTGGAAGGTCTTAAAAATGACAAACAAAATTATAAAACGAGTTAATGTCTTATTATTTTTTCTTTGAATAATCCCTAGAGTCTTTTAATATATTGAAAAAAGAACGTGGAATATTCCATGGACGCCATCGTGGAGATTGACCAAGGGCACATACTCATCTTCATCATGCATCTCTCTGCTCCCACGTTTCAACCCATGACTTGAAATTAGGTTGGAGGTTTTGCCAAACAAGATCTATTGCCCATCTTATGAGCGACTATTGGGGGAAATCCATTAAAGGAAGACAAAATTCTGGCAGGGGAAGCTAGAAGATGAAAACAGAAATGTGAAGGGAGAGCGCTGAGGTGTGCTTGTCACTCATTTTCTTAATCGCTGAGGTATTTCAAACAAGATTTATCAATGTGGCTTCAACAGGGGAATAACTATTGTGAATGCAATTGGTGGTGCTAGTTTTTTGGATCATTCTTGATACAAAAGGAAGAGGCCTAGCTTTGAGCTTGCAAACTCCATAACTATTATACTCTAGTTTTTCCTTCAAAACAAGCCAAACCTCTTCTTCTTTAAAGTTCCATCTCTTAGGGATCTCTACATCCCATTAACGACTTGCTACAAAACCCAGATAAAAAAGAAAAAAGAAATTCACTAATTCAATCAAAAGAGGAGGAAGAAGAAGAAATAATTATTAGTTAATTAGGGGAGGAAGATTCATTGGAAGATATGACAAAAAAAAAAAAAACAATCCCAAGAATATCGAGAAGTAGAATTGTATTGGAACTAGAGATGAATTTAGTTTAAATTTGATACCAGAAAATGAATTATTTTTTCTTTGTGTTGAAGTGAAGAATAGATTCCAAGAACATTTAGAATTTTGCTTCAAACAAGTCCCCATCTCCCCCTCCCCTCTTTTGTTATTTATGTCTATCCATGTGTTGCTCATTTTGACTTCACTCTTGTAATTGAGTGTGATTCTTCTAGCAAAAAATTTTGTTTGCCTTCCTTTTTGTAACTAATGGCAACTCTTGGTGGCATGAAAGAGGAGCCCTATTTTTTTTTTTTTTTTTGAGTTGTATGTGATTCTAAATAGTATAAGGAAATGACTCACAATTAAGGGTGTACATGACTTGCCAAGCCAAAACCAAAGTCAAAATATGAAATTCAATTATGAGCTAATGTATTGACCCCACACACACGTGCACACACTCACACTTCCACAAGTGCGCACACACACACGCACACATGCACACATGTGTATCTATATGTGCTTTTTTTTTTTTATAGCACACACATATTTGTATATATATGTTTTCTTTTTTTAGTTTTTTAATAAAATCAATGGCATTTTAAGGAAAATAACTATTTTTATTTGTGTTAAATATAATTAATTTTTATTAATATATGATATCTCATTTATTAATTATAAATTAAATTTTTTGTCTAAACAATTCTAAATTTAAATTTGTACAAAATAAATAATATTTACCAAAAAAATCCAAATGACCCCAACCAGTTATATACTGAGTCCAACTGAACCAGGTCCCAAGACAAGGCTATGGGTTGAGAACAAACCTGGCCTGACCCAAGATTTGTTTAACCTTACTCACAATGTGTGTGGTTTCCTACATGATGTGGAAGGAAGCAATGTCCATGTCATTTTATTGATATTCCACCTAAATTAAACGTGGACAACTAAGCAAGCATATAACCTTTTATAAAATGAGGAATTAAAATGGGACAAAATCATTAAATGGAGAACTAAAATAGAACTAAAGCAGTTAGTGGCATATCAAAATAAAATTTTTGTCATAATTAGTTTATTAAGTACATGGGTTTATCAAAAATAAGAAAATATTTATTATTTTGAGTATTGGTATCATGAATATTTTGATTAGCCAAAATTTTCAATTAGTTCTTTAGTTGATCAATAATGGTTGCACTTATAATTATTATATGACACATAAAAAAATATATATGTGACAATGAATTTCAAAAAATTGTTATTGCATACCAACTTAAAATAATTTTTTGTATTAATAATTTAACCCTAAAGTTTTTAGATTTTGTTTATAAACTCAAAATCTCTTATTTATGAATCTTCCAACTTATATTATCCACTTTTTTCTCAAATTATAAAAAGTTAAATTATAAATTTCTCAACCTATTCTTATACTTTTCTTTATTTTTTCAATAACCTTTAAAATTCCTAATCCTACCTTTATTTCCAATATATTTGGAGAATAAAAATGAAAAAGGAAAAGTTGTCCAATTTAAAAGAGACTTTAAGTTCATAAAAAAAATAATAATAATTAAAGTTATAATATAAATAAAAATTAATGTAAATTATATTCCAATCAACATATTTTTACACTCAATTCTATATATTTTACTCTCATGTCATACAATAATTATACCATTTAGCCACTTTAAAAAGTGAATCCCATTTGCTTCATTTTGAGTCATCAATGCCAAAAAGAAGGGGATATTATTTTTCCTATGCCTTTATGGCTATTAAACAAATAGGACCAAATAAGGGCATTTAAGACTTTTCATGTCTGTGTAATAAAATTCTATTTTTCAGTCTAAATGAGAGTGTGGATGATAATGAATGTGGTTAAAAAAAGAGGGAAAAAAAGCAAATTGTGCAATCAATGTCTTAACACATTAAAAAGAACAAAAAAAATAGAATGGAACGCTTTTAGCTTGTTTGAATGTTGTTTTTAAAATTAAAAGAACAAAAAAAAACTTGTTTGGTAATGTGTTTTTTATTAATTGTTATAAAAAAATATTTTAAAACGTAAAAGTGTTTTTTAGAAGAAAAAGAAAAAAACAAGCAAGTTTTAGATGTTTTCTCTTGTTTCTCAAAATTGTTTTAACTAATGAAAAAATTGTAATTCTATAAAAAATAATTTTAATAGAGTTATATACTAAGTTTGAATAAGCTTTGAGACAAATGAAATAAAAAAGTATTATTTAAAATGAAAAATAATTTAAATTTAAAAAAATTAACATTTTAAAGATTTGTCATAAATATAATTTATTATAAATAAAAATAAATTAATATTAAAAAATAATACATAACTATATTTTAAATGAACCTAATACTCAACTTGACCTAATTAAAACATACACGTGTACATCTAACATATTCCTACATATTGAACATGTAACACACGCACATGCACAAATACAAGAGCATATGTAATGAAAATGTTATATATACAAACATACATATGTATGCGTATATAAGTATGCACACATATACATATATACCAAATATGTTTAATATATATAAATACATATAACAAATATATAGTATCAATGCACACGACCTTGCACATGTACATGTACAAATACACGTCAATGTAAACCTACAAGTAAATATACATATATAATAAATTTGCTATATACATATATATATATATATATATATACACACATGTATATGCATAAACGCACACATATATGCACATATATAGTGAACATGTAATACACAAATACATAAAACAAATATTTATCTTTTGTTTAAATTATAAAATTAGAATTAAATTTAAAATTACATTTGTATTCTAATTCTTTACATGACCCGAACATGAGATTTAAAATTATGATTCAATTTCAATTTTAATGGAATTAGCACCAGAATTATAATTTTATATTATACATTAATTCTTGGTACTAAACAAGGTCTTAGCTTTTTCAAAATTTGTTTTTTCAAACAATGTTTTTTGATTAATTTTGAGTGTGTTTCTAAAAACAAAAGATTCAAACAAATTTTTTAATATTTTATTTTTAAAAATTGTTCCAAAAAATAATTTCACAAAATTGTTATAAGAATATAAAAACAAATAATACCATCAAACAAGTCATTTGTTTTTCTGATTTTTTTTTTCATCTTTGGGTAAATCCTTTTTCCTTCAACTTTTGCTTCTCATTTTTCATATAAAGTTTGCAACTAATATCATCTAAGAACGGTGCGCGGGCACGACATTTAAAATGGTAATTGAACACTATATAATTTATTCATTTTAGTATCCATACTTATTAGTCTATAATTTTTAATTTGAGTACGCCATACCTTGGGTTTTTATGGCAGGATCTCTCTGGTGTCTTGCCATTTGCAATTACCAAAACAACTACATTTGAGGTTTGGTATATGGTATTTAATTTAAATCTTCATTGTTTAGTAACCAATACATAGAGTTTGAGAATATAAATATGCTGGAGAATTATGGCTTACATGTTGAGATGTGTGTTTGATATGGCTAGTTATATACTATATACTATATACTTTAGATTGATATACCAGAATAAGTGATAATGTGAGTAAAAAATTCTTTTTTATATAGTCAATGACGGAATGATCAGGGTTTAGGGTTTAAGCTATAACCCCCAAATTTTTGCTTTTATATGTATTAGGAGTATATATGCATAGGTAAAAATTAGTTTTTGCCTTCAATAAAAAAAATTACAACTTGACCCCTCTATTTAAAAAATGACAAAGTGAGACTTTCTATTCTTTATTTCTCTTTTTACTATGCTCTTTTAGTGTCCAGTCCTAGACAATGAAAATAAAAAGCAAAACAAATTCAAATCAACAGCGAAACAAATATTAAAATGAAAATAGTCTTGAACCTTAAACCTTCCTATAGACATGGACATAGAAAAGACAAGGTGAGAGGCAAGCAAAACTTTTGAGTTCTGATCAAAGTAACCCAATAATAGTCCGACAAGATGAAAGTGCGAGGAAGGAAAGGGTAGAGGTGAGAACAAGAAGAAAAGGTGGAAGAAGAAGAAGAAGAAAGACTGAAAGGGAGAAGTGAGAAGCACAAGGAAAAATAGAGGTGAGGACTTTTTTTTTGTTTTAGTTCTATGCATATTTGTGTTTCTGGTTTTGCCTTATTTTTTGTGTATGTTTTTTATTTGTGTTTTTTATTTGTTCCTTGTTGAGATTGTGTTGTTTGGGGTGTTATGATGTTGTGGGCATTTGGCTGAGAGTTTCGTGTTTTCTACTTATGTCTTATTGTTAGTATTGGAGAGCTATTATATTGTTCTTATTTGCTTATTGAATAAAGTACTTTTCAGGCAAAAAGACGTGGGAGAAACATTGCTTAATTAATGAAAACTTCAAAAGAGCATTTTATTGAAAATAAATGTGATGATTATTGGTATTGAACTCAATGTGTTTATTCATGTTTGTTACTCTTAGAGGTTATATTTGGATTTAAAAATCTTTTAATGTTAACAAATTCCGCTATCAATCTGTGTTAGATATGAGATTCATGATTTAGAAATTTTATTCTCGAATGCGAAATTTGGAGTTAATTTGTCTTCCACTGCCAAAGAACATAAATAAAAACGAGATGGAAAGAAATTATAAATAAGCAATTAATGTAATTTCACCTTACCAATCTTTGTCATATTTAATCAAAATATTAATTTAGTCTAAAATCTTTATTTTAAAGTTTCCAAAAATATAATATATTATGTTCAGCATGAGTTTTATATTTTATGGAAAAATAAATATTTTTATTTATATTATTATAACATTAATAGAAAATTATTTTAAACATTGCATGGATTTTGTCTATAAAAATAAAATAAAACAGAAACATCAATTTTATTTGACGGAGTCTATCATATTGATGATAAGGCCCATTTTTCAAGTAAAGTTTTTTTTTCTTTTATAGAAAGAGAGGTTTGAATTATCCATTAACCACGTGTGACTAGTTTTTGAAATTTCTTGAACTATTTGTATATGCAATGTTTTCACACTCAATATTTTTATCTCGTTAATTTTATGTAAGTTTCAATTTAATTTTGTTTTAAAAGTCAACAATGTTGGCCTCCTCTTTCACAACTTCATCCCCAACCTAACCTAAAAAATGAAGAGTACTTAATAAATAATACATGGGTTAATTGAATATAAATTTTTTTTTTTTGTAGATTTCCAATCAAAATTCGCTGTATAATCTAAAATAGGATTTTTTTTTTTGTTAACCAGAAATAAAAGATAATATATTATTAAAAGCAATGAATTTCTTTTTAATCAGTTAAAATTTATTGATGCAATTGATTTATCAAATACATGTCATTTTATATTTGTTGAAACATATGAGATTATTAAGTTGTGTGCTTCCTATATTTTTGTTATTTATAATCTCAATTTTTTTTTATTGATATTCATTATCCTTTAATTCAAGAATTACATTTTATTTCTAGGTTGAAACTTCAGACATATGATTAAGAAAAAACTAGTGACTCTTTCTTTAAGAGAAAATAGAAAAATGAACATATTGCACTAATTTTAAATCTAGATATTAATAATAAAAATGTTGTTAAGCAATTTGCAAAGTCAACTTATAGGAATGAAAAAGAAATTAATATTGATACATTGACACATGATTTGGGTAAACGCCCTCAAATTTGGGAAAATTCATAAGCCATATATAAGGTTTCAACTTTATCAATTTATCATAGATTTATATCCACTTTTTATTTAAGATGACCATCCATAGTTAGAATATTCACCAACTAAATATGCTTCATTTTGCCTTCCATGTTACCTATTTTCTAAGAAAACAAGTCCATTTACTTCAAAAGGCTTTAGAAATTGGTAAAAAGAAAAAGATTGTGCATTTTCATCTCATGTAGGAAAAAGTTCTAATTCACCTCATAATGTAGCAATTAGATGTTATGAAGATTTGAAGAACTAATCATGTTGTATTAACAAAGTGCTATGTAAACAAATTTCTTAGCAAATTCAAAATAATTGATTGAGCTTTAAAGCTTTTGTGGATGCTATTAGATTATTAACATTTTAAGCTTGCACTTTCAGAGGTATGATGAAAGTTTGGAATGAGGTAATTTTATTGAAATAATAAAGCTTTTGACTTCTTATTATAATATTAACATTCAAAATGGTTGGGGTTAAAGATATGATGGAGCTAGTAAAATGCATGGAGAGTGGAATGATTTATAAACTTTAATTCTGCAAAAGTGTCGTTATGCTTGTTACGTACATTGCTTAATTCATCAATTATAATTAGCTATTGTTGCTACAAATAAAGTAGTCAATGTTTATGTTTTTTTTTATCAAAACTTGACTACTATTGTTAATATTGTGGGTTCTTCTTGCAAGTGCAATAATAAATTACAATCCATTTATGTCATTGAAATTGCTCATTTAATTGTAAATGATAATATCGTAACAAGATAAAGAGTCAATCAAATTTACACATTATAGAGATCTAGAGACATTAGATAAAGTTCTCATTTCAATTCAATTTATCGTCTTTTGTAAATATTTATTGCAACTAGTTCAACTTTTGAAGATATAACTATTAATTGATTAACTTATTATCAATGAGGTAATACTACTTATGCTTTAAAATTATGAATGTTATTTGATTTTGTTTTCATTTTACATGTGATGAATGAAATAATAAAAAACTACTGTCAAACTTTGTCTCATATTGCAACTAAAATCTCAATATATTTTGAACGTCAAACACTTGATATATAATTCAAAATCATTGATTCAAAAGGTAAGAGATTGTGGTTGGAAGCTTTCCTAAAAAAAATTTGTTTATATTGTAACAAACAAGCTAATCAAATTCCTAATATGTATGTTTCTTTCTCTAACATAATTCAATCACAATGTAAAAGAGATTCCATGAGAGTTGAGCATCATTATTGTATAGATATATTCACTAATGTGATAAATTATCAGTTGAAAAAATTGAATAATAGATTCAATAATCAAACAACCAAACTTCTTATATTGAGTACGTCTTTGAATCCTAAAGGTGCTTAAAGTTAATTTAATATTAGCAATATATGTAATATAATGGAAAAATTTTATTCTTCAAATTTTTTTTAGCAAGGAAATATTCAGTTAAAATATGCATTGCAACATGATGAACTTGATATACTTAAGGATTCAAATTTTTAAAATTTACCAACTATTTAGAAACTCATCAATTACTTTTTTATCCTTCAATTGACAATTTGATCCAACTCATCTTGACTCTTCCTATATCAATAACTTCTGAACAAATTTTTTCAACAATAAAAATTATTAAAACATGACTTTGCAATAAGATAAAAGGTGATTTTATTGCAAATTACATGATTATTTATATTGAAAAGGAAATTGCTACAAATTTTAACACTGATAAATTTTATGTCATTAAACATTGCTAAGTATAACTTAGAAATAAATGCATGATGCTAAGTGTAACTTAAGAACTTAAGAAATAAAGGTATGATGCTAAGTATAACTTAAGAACTTAAGAAATAAAGGTATGATGCTTGATTAAATGTCAAATTTTATGTAATACATTGTTGGTTTTAATTCTTTTTTGATATATCAAATATTTTATTTAATCTTCAGGCCTTATTTTATATTTCTAGCTCCACCATTGTTTATAGCGTTGAAAATACAGTTTCTATATGACTTTCTTCTATTATACTCCTCCCTTCACCTTCATCAAAAACTGTATCACTTCACCTTCGTCATCAATGGTCATCGTATTATTACCGTAGCAAAGTTGTGTTTTATATCCTCCATGTTCTTCATTACATACCAAGCCATATCATTGCAAAAGAAAAGAAATAAACTCTCCTTCCGTTCTAAAGAAGCAGAAATGTTTTGTCGGGCTAACAGACGCTGGTATTTTGCCAGGCTTTCTTTGGGCACCAGAGCACATGCATAAGTAAATCACAAAAGTAAACATGTTAATCATGTGCTTTGATCCACTGGCTTGTCATCTTCCATCTTCTTTCTCATTTTGTATTGCAGGGTAGCTGGTGCACAATCCAAGGGCGTTTCTCCTGAATAAGAAACAATCAATTAGGCCTAGCAACAAAGAAAGTTGCTGTTTATTAATTTTATTGGTTTTCTCTTAGCAGTGTAAAAGGACACAGTAATAACAATACTGTCAATGGCTAAATTCTGAGGAGAAAAGATTATTTTACCTTGTGCATTCTTGTACAGTAAGCTTGCCCCAGCATCCATGAGAATGAAAACTATATCGGTCTGATTGAAGACAGCAGCCTACAGAAAAATATTGAAATAAGAAGAAATTATATATGATTAATAAAAAAAAAAAAAAACAGAACTATGTTTATGCAGATTCAGATGGCGGCCATTACCAAATGCAATAAAGACAGTCCTTGCTTGTCCCTGTAATTTGCATTTACACCCTGCACATATTAATTCATAAATAAAGCTTATAGCAAAAAGTGAAAAAAGGATAAATTCCTTCTTCATTTTTCCATCCAAAACTGTGGGAGGAAAATAACCTCATTCAGAAGTTTCTTGACAGCAGCAACGTCACCATTTTTTATTGCTTCTCTCAAACCCTGAGGACATCAAATGCAAATAAATGTACAATGGGACCTAGGACATTGCTAAATCTACATAATAGAAGACATCATACCTCTCCATTAGCTTCATACTCCATCTGGGGTCTGTCTGAGGCACCACTGGTTACATGACCAAGATTGAAAGAACTGTAATTTTTGCATAACAAACTATCAAATGACGATAACATAAAGCACCGGTGAGCATAATTAGGTAATGAGTTTGTGAGAATTATAACTACTTTTTAACATACGGCATCTTGAAAATTATTCTACATTCAAAACGAACCAAAATTTTCCTGATGAAGATGTAGTGGTAACTTTATTTCTCTTGTTCACTAGAAAATATTAGAAAAAGAAAAAAAAAAAAAACCAAGAAAGGAAATAAGTAGCATCCCCTCCCCCAATTTGAATTGCCTTTAATAGAAAAGGACAGAAAGGACTGAAAAAGACATTTACTGCTGTCATCAGGGCCACCAATAATCAATACATCACATGCAAATAAAATTATTAGAAAGTGACGTTGAATAAATCCAATATATTCGATAGTTCTTGTGATCCAACGGGACATTCTTTTATTTTATTTTTTTGGTGGATAAGACATTCATTTTACTTCAAAAAAAGAACTTACCAAAAACCAAAACAGACATAATGTTACAGGGGGGTATAGGACAAAAGTAAACCATGCCAGGAAGTTGAAATATATAATGCTTTGTACTAGTACTGGGGTTCAGACAATTTGGGAAAGAGATACTGTAATCTTAAGCTTACAAGACAAGAAACTCTCTGATATGAGCTGCAAATCCTTTGGGAAGGGTATGAGAGGTTAAATCCGAAAAAATAGGGAAGAAAAGATGAGAGCCAGAATCTGCAACTCTCAAAGTCCTGTATGGAGGGAGCAAATCTCCAGAATTCCGATAAAAAACTTCCTTGCTCTGATTGAGTTCATAGGTTCATATATATACACATCAGAAATAAACTACCATAGGAAAACTGACTACTAACTGCCTTGAGAAACTAACCCCATGTCTAGCACTACTAGGAAACTGATTAATAACTGCCTGATCCCATATCTGACACTAAGAAACTGTCCCCATAACTTACTACAATTGACAAATAAATAATAAAACAAGTAAATCTGACACATCAGACCATTTTAAGCAACAGTTTCTGTTTCTGTTGCTTTCCTATATTTCCTTCGAAAGTAGGTGTTTAAGGGGAGGAGGTTTCACATCATTACTCCCCTCCTAAAAAACCAACTTGTTCTCTAGGCAGAAAGAAGGAAATTGGGCTGCAATTAAGTCATATTGCTCCCAGCTTGCTTCCTCCAAAGGGCGATTCAGCCATTGTATTAAAAGTTCCAGCTGTTGCTATCCTGTAGAACCAATCCAGCGATGAGCAAGGACTGCTTTGGGTTGTAAGATGAGTTCCCAATCTTCATTTATAAGCAGTGGTGCTGGAGGATTTGGAACTTCCTATTCAAAGGCTGGATGAAGCATAGAAACATGAAACACAGGGTGAATTTGAGTTGTAGGTGGTTTTTGGAGCTCGTAGGCCACTGGTCCTACTCTTCGGATTACTTTATAAGGTCCAAAGAAACAGGGAGATAGCTTTTGAAATTTCTTGCGCACAAGAGATTGTTGGCAATATGGCTGGACATAGAGAAGAATTGAATCTCCTACTTGAAAAGTAAGATCACGCCGATGTGCATCTGCTTGTTGCTTCATTCTTGTTTGGGCCTTCAATAAATGCCCTTGGAGGAGTTTCAACATTTCATGCTGAGCAATTAATTGTTCTTCCAGATCTATCAATTTAGTTTCACCATGAACAAATGGGGTGATGGTTGGTGGATCTCTCCCATAGACTAGCTTGAATGGGGTAGTGCTCATTTAAGTATGGAAACCGGTAATAAATGAAAATTCTGCCTAGGGTAAATAATTACTCCATAGCTTAGGTTGCTCATGGGCAAAACACCTCAAATAAGTTTCAAGGCAACAGTTAACCACTTTTGTTTGACAATCCGTTTGTAGATGATAGGCTGTGCTCATCTGTAATTTAGTATTGCTGAGCCGAAAAAGTTCCTGCCAAAAAGCACTTCAGACAACCACATCCCAGTATGAAATTATTGACCTAGGAATTCCATGAAGGCGTATTATTTCTCTAAAAAACATTTCTGCAATAATTTTGGCAGTGTATGGATGAGAAAGGGGAATACAATGAGCATATTTACTCAAACGATCCACTGCCACAAGAATAGCATCATACTTCCCTGATTTAGGAAGTCCAATAATGAAATCCATGGAAATGTCCTCCCATATTTTGTTTGGAATAGGCAGCGGCTGTAAGAGTCTTGCGGGGGCCAAAGATTGATATTTTGCCTTTTGACAAGTGAGGCAATTCTGAACATAGATCTTGACATCATGCTTCATTTTAGGCTTGGAAAAAAAATGAAGGATAAACGCTTTAGAGTCTTCAAGTACCCACAATGTCCAGCTGCCACAGAATCATAAGATTCTGAGAGAAGAGTGTGGCGCAATGATGGAATATTAGGCACCATTAATCTGTCTTTGAAAAACAACTTTTGATTCACCAACTGAAAATCAGAATTATTAGAAGCCTTCCATTGTAACTGAGTTACCAAATCTGCAGTATAAGGATCTCCTAATAACAACTCATACCAATTGGAAAAATCCAATGGTACTATGATGGCTAGAGTCAAAAAGTCAGCATGTTGAGGCTGTCGGGACAAGGAGTCAGCGCCTGTAGTATCTTTGCCTCTTTTAAAAATGATGGTAAAATCATAAGGCAGCAACTTCAAGAGCAATCTCTGCTGGTCATTGGTAGTTAAGCGCTGTTCTAGAAAATACTTGAGGCTATGATGATCAGTCTGGATAAAAAAATGGTGGCCAAGGAGATAATGATGCCACTTTTGCAAAGAGAGTACCAGTGCAAGCAATTCCCATTCATATGTAGATTTGAATTTGTTTGAAAAATGAGAACCCTTTGCTGTAATATGCAATAGGGTGTTCATCTTGAAGGAGAATACCACCGACTCCCCTAGATGAAGCATCATATTCAACCATGAAAGGTTTTGAAAAATCTGGCAGTTAAAGAACAGGAACTATAGTTAATGCATTTTTAAGTTGAACAAAAGCTGAGTCAGCCCCACCGGACCAATGAAATGCATTCTTTTTTATGAGAATAGTGAGGGGTTTTGCCAATAGTCCATAACCCTTCATGAATCTATGGTAATAACCGGTTAAGCCCAGGAACCCTCGTAATTCCTTGACATTGGACGGTACTAGCCATTCAACTACTGCTCATATTTTGTCAACATCAACCTCCACACCTCGGGTTGACGCTATGTGTCCCAAAAAAGAGATCTTTGTCTGCCCAAATGAACACTTAGAGATCTTGGCATAGTACTAATATTCTTTAAGGAGTGTAAGAGCAATATGCAAGTGAGTTAGGTGATGCTCCAAAGAGGAACTATAAATCAATATATCATTAAAAATACCAAAATGAACATTCTCAAGTAAGGGCGAAATAGGTCATTCATGGATGCTTGACAAGTAGAAGGAGCATTAGTAAGCTCAAAAAGCATAACCACATATTTATAATGTCCATAGTGTGTTCTAAATGCAGTTTTATAAACATCTCATGGATTTACTCGGATTTGATGATAACCAGAACGTAAATCAATCTTTGAAAAAATTGCTACACTGTGTAATTCATGCAGCAACTCATCAATATTTGGGATTAGGTATTTATCCAGAATAGTAATCTAGTTAAGTTTTCGGTAGACGACACACATTCTCCAGGAATTGTCTTTCTTTTTGACTAAAGGTACAGGGCTAGCATACAGACTAATGCTTGGCCGAATAAAACCAGAATTTAGTAAGTCAGCCACTTAGGTTTCAATTTCGGTTTTTTGAGAAAAAGGATATCGGTATAGGCGAATATTGGGGGGTTTAGTATTTGGAAGAAGAGGAATGGAATGGTAGTGATGGCGATATGGAGGAAGGGACTTGGGTTCTTGAAAAATAACATCAAAGTGGTGAAGTAAATTTTAAGTTCAATAGCGAGAGGGGTACTTGGAGATACTGTTACTTTGGACAAAAATTGGAAAGGAGCTTTAGCCTCATGTTTAGGAGGAATTCCCTGGAGATTATACTTTTTGCCATTCAACTGAAAGATTAAGAACATTTCATTCCAATTTGCTTGCACGGTATTTAAGGAGGCCAACCATTTGATTCGCAAAATTAAGTCTACAGCACTCAATGGAAAAGGATAATAATCCTGGCTAATTGTATTGGGTAATGTCATGTGATGGGTTGGCTGTAGAGGTATTAGTTTCGAAGGAATTGGACCAAGTAGATGCTTTAGATCCGTGAATAAAATTCGCCTTCTATTCATACTTTAAAGCCAAACTCATAACCTTACAAACAGTTCTATGCTTATGAATGCGGACATCTCCTTTCACATCATCTCAGAGGCCATTGAGGAAAACTCCCAACAAGCAATGTTCTGGCCAATTTTTAACCCTGGCTATATGTTTGGTGAATTCTTGACAGTACCCAAGGGCAGTACCAGTTTGTTTGATGGCACAAAGATACTCATCAGGGTTTGAAAATTCAACAAGGCCATAATTTTCCTAGAGAGCTTTCACCAACTCGTCCTAGTATGGAAGAGTACACTCACTATTGGTCCATGCAAATTAATCTAGTGCGTCACCCTCCAAATTCATGGCAGCAACCTCTAGGGTTTGATAATACCAAAAATATTCTTTGGCCTTAAGGATCCATCCACGAGGATCTCCACCCTCAAAACATAGAAACTCCATCTTGGTGTAAGGCCTATGAGAAGGACTCTTAAGCCACCAAGTTACATCAACATCATCATTAACATCTTCTGCCCATGTTGGATGTGCAGGTTCATGCGACCCATCGGGAAAGTCAGGAGCCTTGCCTTGCGAATCACGGCCAACTGCATAAGTGGTGGTATGGTTGTTCAGAACAATGTCCATGGCTTCCATGCGTGAGGTTAAGTAGGTTAATTGTCGGAGAATTACAGTCTCAGTAGAAGTTTATGGGGTGGGGGATGGATTATTTGGTTGAAAGGAAGGTTGTGACCATGGCTGGATATAGTGGCTCAGATACCAAAATGATATGAGCCGCAAATCCTTTGGTAAGGGTATGAGAGGTTAAATTTGAAAAAATAGGGAAGAAAAGGTGAGAGCCGGAATTTGCAACTCTCAAAGTCATGTATGGAGGGGGCAAGTCTCCAGAATTCCACTGAAAAACTTCCTTGCTCTGATTGAATTCATAGGTTCATATATATACACATCAGAAATAAACTACCATAGGAAAACTGACTACTAACTGCCTTGAAAATCTAACCCCATGTCCGGCATTACTAGGAAACTGATGCACCACTAGGAAACTGATTAATAACTGCCTGATCCCATATATGACGCTAAGAAACTGTCCCCATAACTGACTACAATTGACAAATAAATAATAAAACAAATAAATCTGACACATCAGACCATTTTAAGCAACAGTTTCTGTTTCTGTTGCTTTCCTATATTTCCTTCAAAAGTAGGTTTTTAAGGGAGGAGGTTTCGCATCACTCTCTCCTCTTCTAAACTGAAGTGAACTAATATAACAAGCAGGGTTCTAATAAACTAAAACTGGTTCAAAACATACATATTATCATAGAAAACAGAGATCTGATAATCAATACCTACCTAAACTTGCTGTTTGATGTGGAGCTTCTACTTTTAGGGACAACATCTGACTTCTTTGGTTTAGGATTTGACGGAGGTGTTATGACTGGAGTGGATTCCTTCTCGCACTAAGGAGAAAAGAGAACCATGAGTATATGGATAGCACCAAAAGAAGCATGCACCTTATGATAATAGAAATATAATACCTGCTGGGGCATTGCATCAGAGGAAGGGACTGGAGCTTCACAAATGCAGAGAGGCATTCCACACTTACACTCTTTAATGCCTGATACATACTTACTCTCTGCTGTTGGTACATCCACATCAATGTCTAGTTTGGAAATTGCATTTGTTATGCTATTTGCTCCATCTGAAGAAACCTGTGGATCATGCTTTCTAGATCTGAGCCAATGAAAAGACATGATTTATAATTGATACCTTAATAGACAGCTAAATCATATAGACAAGTACAGTAAAGCCAAATTCCCTAAGAAGAAGACAAGAAACATAGCCACAGCCCTCCAAGGAAAATGGAAGTAAAAAAATGTATCTGCCAGTAACTCCACCTCACACCTGTTGTTCACTGTTTCAACCACAAAGCAATTGGGCGTTCACAGAAAATATAATTTAATTTTCTTAAAGTAACAAATGCTGCAGTTTCATGCAGAAAGTTAGAATTACTATGTCATGCACAATCCTCAATTACAAGAGAGATAACATATTGAAAGTATCTCCAACCATCCACCAGAAACATGCACCAAATATGCCAAGAAAACCATAGACATGTAAGACTATTCAGTAAAAATCTACTCCCCTTATTTATTGGGTTTGTAGCATTAAATTGGATGTAAAAGCATATATATATATATATATTTATAAAATCTATGACCAAAGATTAGAGCTGTTAGCTTTAACATCCAGTAAGATCTTTTGGCTTCATTGCACAGTTTCCTATCACACCACATAATTATATCTTTTTAATAATATAATCTAGAGTTTACACAAAATAAAACTAGTTAAGGGTATCGTGGAGTAGAGAAATCTGCTGAGATTTAGAAAGGCTAAACTGCCACATATACTAACGAACTAAGACATAAATTTACTTGAGCTATTGATAACACTGGTGCTGCTTTAGCTTGGCCACCTAACC
Organism: Delonix regia; assembly: GCA_037074485.1. Lineage (NCBI taxonomy): Eukaryota > Viridiplantae > Streptophyta > Magnoliopsida > Fabales > Fabaceae > Delonix > Delonix regia. The sequence continues at coordinate 38,604,887 of CM073451.1, forward strand.
AAAAAAAAAAATATATACTAAGTATTTGGAACCATACAGATAAAACCTTAAAGTAGATGCTCTCTAACCACACGAATAATTCCTCCAATATGTTGTTCTTACAGGGCCAAACCCAACCATGAAAAAAAAATTCAAAATCGGAAATCTAAATCAGAGTTTTGAGATCATTACCTAGCAATTCAACTGAAGATTACTTTTAAAAATGCCATTTCCTAAACCTCAAATTAACATAACAGATTCACATGAAAATAGAAAATATGTCAAGGGCAAAACTATTTTGCTTCCAAAATTGCCTAAAGTACTGCCACTGCTTTTAGCATAGCCTGTCTCTCCTAATGCTGTAATGTCACACTTGATTCTACTATGGCATTTATGGCTCTGCTGCAGTCCCACCACATTTATTGCTGGACGACCATTATTGCATGCGGCAAAAAGCTACCAGCAGATCAATCTTACTAACAGTACCAGCATATCCCAGCCACTCAATGATATACAATATTTAAACCTCACGGGCCCCATGGTACTGTCATTGACACCAGCATAGCTAATTTAAATGTTTGTCTTGTATTGTCAATCAAGAGGAGTAACCAATCTCTACAGCTCATCACCAACAACATACATCAAATCCACTAATTCAAATCATCACTAAATACTATATAACAAATGAGAAAAGCATCCGCTATGATTTTCAAATATCTCACAAGAGCACTTCATTATCTCTTCTTACTCAAGGTAGTAACTTCCAAATTTAGAGCACTAATTATGAGAAAATAAGATTGACCAAATTTCTGACATCAAATTAATAGAGAATGTAACTCCCAAAAATATCTAATTGAAATAAAAAATTTTGGCATTTTTCTACTATCAAAATAGTACACATTTTCATAATTCAACATGATACACAATAAAAGTTTTGTCTTTGTCAATGACCATTTCAACTCAAAAGTTGGGGCTATTCAGTGAAAACCCATGATTGATTTTATCAATACTTTTAACTCACCTCCTCAAGTTTTGGGCTCTAAGCATGAGTAAAGCACAAAGGCCAACCATACTAGCGTTGACACTTAATTTTAAGGGCAATATACAATTTGATACCCTATATTTTGGCTGATTATACTACAGTAACCTATGGTTTAAAAGTTTGCAATCAAGTGATCTAAGATTTAAACCGTTAAAACATTACACCCCGAGATATTATTCAGTTAACTTTCTTGTGGAATCTGCTTATTTCTAAATCTCTAAATTCCTTATGAAATCCCTTATTTTCTATGCATTGAAAACAATAATTTCTCTCATGAGCAATTAGAATCCAAAATTTGATATACACAACACAATATGCTGTAAATTTAGCCCCTCAAAAAAATCCTTCATTTTGTCCTTAATTCCTCATTTTTTCAAACGAAATCTCTAATTTCCTATGCATTAAAGACTGAAATTCCTCCCTTGGACAATTAGAATCCCAAATTCAACACACAAAACACAATATCCCCTAAATTTTGCTCCTACCCATAGTAATCAGAATCTTACGATTCTCAATTCGAATTTTACGATTCGAAACGAATCATAAAACCAACGATATGAATCGTTGGTTGAATCGGAAGTAGTTCTAAATCATACGATTCACAAATTGAATCTTACGATTTGCAACGAGTCACAAAGCTAACAATATAGATAAATCGCTGAATCAAGTATAAATAATGATATTCAAGCCAATATGATAAAATAGCATAATTTTGCAATTCAAAATGTGAAAAATCAATGAATTGGTATGATAGTATAGTATTGTTGTAAGCATAATCTATGCTTTTTATAAAAAAAGCAAAGAAAATATTATTTGAATTTAGTTCAATAATTAATTACTAACAAATCACAGGGTTAATAAGGTTCTTGAAAATTTATTTTGATCATTTTATGCATATTACATATGTCATATTTTATTTTTTACTTGTTATTGAATCTTACGATTCGATACGTTACACGATTCACGATTCAAAAATATGTTTTTGGATTCGCGATTCGTATCACGATTTGATTACTATGCTCCTACCACAGAATCTCTAATTGCATCTCTAATATTTGCCATAAATTTCTAATCTCCCTATGAATTTTTAATTTTCTATGCAATGAAGACCAAAATTCCTCCCTTGGCTAATAAAAATCCCAAATTCAACATACACAATATAATATCATTCCCAAATTTTGCCCCTAATTTTTCGTTGAAATGCCAAATATTCTTATGAATTCCCAATTTAGTTCGAAAAGTCTAGAGATTAGGTTTACTAAAGGTCAAATTTATCCAAATTAGGGTATTTTAGAACGAAATTTGGGTAAATTGGGAGAATTTCTGGGTCACACGCTGAGCATGTGCTAATTTTTGTCAAAGAGTTAATAGAATGATACCATAGGGTACCAATGTGCTAACAATTTAAACCTCAAACTCTATTGCAATCTCATACACCACATGGTACTAAAGTGGAATTGAGCTAAACCACAGGGTACCAAATTGCATTTCACCCTTATTGTGAAGGGAAAGAAAAAATTTTCCACTTGATTCAATACTTAGATAACACATATATTTATATACAAGATAAATACTAAGAAAAGAGATTAATTAATACTAAAGTTGGACTAATTAATGCTAGAGTTGGACGAATAAATGTTCCAACACTCCCCTTCAAGCTCGTGAATAAATGTTCTACATTCCCAACTTGGATATAATAGTTTGAAATGTTGCATTGTTGAGCCCTTTGGTGAATATATTTGTTAGTTGGCCTCTTGTTGACACATAAGAAGTGCAAATAAGCCCGCTATCCAACTTTTCTTTTATGAAGTGCCTGTCTATTTCAATATGCTTTGTTCGGTCATGTTGTATTGGGTTGTGTGCCATACTTATTGCTGATTTGTTATAACAGTATAGTTTCATTGGCCCATCCCACTTGATCTTCGAGTCTTCCAAAATTATCTTTAACCATAGCAACTCACAAATTCCGTGTGCCATATCTCTAAATTATGCTTCAGCACTAGATCTAGCCACAACATTTTGCTTTTCACTTCTTCAAGAAATAAGATTACTGCCAAGGAAGGTGCAATAGCCTGTAGCAGATCTTCAATCAACTAGTGAACCCGCGTAATCAGCATTTGTGTATGCTTCAGACTCCATCTCTATGTTCCTTTTGAATAAGATTCCATGTCCAAGATTACCCTTTAGGTAATGCAGTACTCGATAGGCAACTTGCAAATGTACTTGCTTTAGGTTGTGCATAAATTGACTTATCACACTAACTGCATATGTTATGTCAGGTTTAGTATGTGAAAGATGGATGAGCTTTCCAACCAATTTTTGATACATTTCTTTGTCCATAGCAGTATCTCCTTTAGCTTCGCCTAATTTGTGATTAGACTCTATTGGAGTGTTTGCAGGTTTTCTTGCCATCTTTCCTGTTTCTCTTAACAAATATGTCACATACTTCTGTTGTGAGATAAAAATACCCTGCCTTGAGTATGCTACCTCAATTCCTAGGAAATATTTTAGTTTTCCTAGCTCTTTAATGTCAAATTCTTTGGCCAAACATCCTGTTAAATTTTTCCTTTCCATTTGTTACAATGATATCATCAACATGGACCATCCATGCTGTAAATGCCCTTGAGTCAGTGTGTTTAATGAATAAAGTGTGATCTCCTTGACTTTGCTTATATCCTAAAGTTAACATCACTTTTGTAAATCTCCCAAACCAAGCTTTTGGAGATTGTTTTAATCCATATAAAGCTTTCTTCAATCTACATACTTTGTTTGCTTTTATGTTGTCTCCATATCTTGGTAAAATACTCATGTAAATTTCCTCATCTACGTCCCCATGGAGAAAGGCATTCTTCCCATCATATTTTTGAAGTGTCCAATTGTAATAGGCTACTAGTGATAACAGAATTCTAATCATATTCATTTTAGCGACTGGGGCAAAAGTCTCTTGATAATCTACTCCATAAGTTTGAGTGTAACCCTTAACAACCAACCATGCTTTATACCTCTCTAGTAATCCATAAGCTTTATACTTGACTAAGAAGTCCCATTTACACCCCACTAGTCATTTCCCTTTAGGTAATTCAACTAACTCCCATGTCTTATTCTTCTCTAATGCGTCCATCTCAACCTTCATGGCTTGCCTCCATTCTTTCCTAGACAATGCCTCAAATAAAGTTGTGGGAGTGGTAATAGTGTTTAAGCTAACAAAGAAATTTTTATGTGATGGCGAACATTTTTCAAATGACACAAAATGAAAAAGTGGATATAATGGTCTCTTAATACATTCCCTAGTTCCTTTTCTAAGGGCAATTGGAATATCAAGGTCATCATTTTTTTATTCATCCAAAGAATTAGATTCAGAGCTTGTTGTTACCTCAATTCTAAGGTTAGAATTAGAACATTGATCTTGCATTGGTTCAAGAGCTGGAGTGTTCCTCCTTAAGTACACCTACAAATTCCTTGTAGAATCAAGAACATTGTCTCTAGAAATAGGTTCAAGGTTCGGATGATGCAGGGATATGGACTCAGAGTTGTGATGTGGAATGGATTTAGTTTTGGGCATTGGTACCTAAGTTGGGAAGTGGATGAGGGTAAGTCAAAAAACGGATCATAAAATGGATCATTGTCTTTATCTTCCATTGAGATCGCCCCCTGAAGATAAGGCTAAGAAAAATAAAGAATATTTTCTGCAAAGATAACATTAGCTGAGACATAGAATCGTTTTGTTGGAAGGTGGTAACATTTGTACCCCTTTTGAGTTGAAAAGTACCCTATAAAAATACACTTGATGGCTCTTGGATCTAACTTTCCACTATTGTGAATGTGAACAAATGATGTGCAACCAAATATTCTTAGTGCAATGTTATTTGAAATTTTGAAGTTAGGATAGAATTGAGAGAGAACTTCCATAGGAGATTTTTTATTAAGCACCCTCTAAGGTAATCTATTTATGATGTAAGTGGCTGTAAGAATGGCTTCCCCCCAATAAGATTTTGGTACATTGGTTTGGAACAAGTAGGCATGAGCAGTAGATAAAAGGTGGCCATTTTTCCTTCTTGCCACTCTGTTTTATTGTGGAGTGTTGACACAAGATGATTCATGTACGATTCCTTCCCTCTTGAAATAAGTTGACAAGGTTTGGTTAAAGTAATCTCTTACATTGTTTGTCCTAATCCTCTTAATTTTTACACCAAACTGATTTTGGATCAAAATGTGAAAGGTTTGGAACAAATCACTCACATCCGATTTACTTTTGAGGAGAAAGATCCAAGAGACTCTAGGACAATCATAGGAAAGTGTTATTGATCGAAAAGTGTGATCGTCTATGTTTGGCAAATTCACAAACGTCACAATGAAAATTTTGAACACTCAAGCCTTTAAACAAAGATGGAAACATGACTTTTAAAGTTCCCAAAGAAAGGTGTCCAAGGCAACAATGATGAAGCCAAATTTCATCTCTAGGAAAAGAAGTTACAGAAAGAAATGACGAAAATAATGTGTTATTGATATTACTAGAATTTTTTGTTGTCTCAAGGTAGTACAACCCATCTTTTACCTTAGCAAGCCCAATGCTCTTTCCTAAAGCCTAGTTCTAAAAAAGACAACAAGTAGGTAGGATGAGAAATCACATTGCAATGCATGTCTTTGGTGAGTTTTTGTATGGAAATAAGATTGGCGAACAACTTGGGAACATGGAGAACATTTTTAAGAACAAATGAAGGATTAATTTGGGTATCTCTTAGTCCAGCAACAGCAATTAAGGAGCCATCAGCCACTGAAATTTTTCTATTATTAGGACAAGGAGTATATGTAATAAAGTGATAAGAAGAGTTAGTCATGTGGTCAATAGCTCCTAAGTCAATAACCCAGGAACCTTGAGCAAACTCAGCTGAGACATTAAATCCATGGAAATTGAAAGGCTTACCTCAATGGGCACATGAACAAATATTGGTACTACTTGTGGACATATCTAGGCCTTTCAACAAAGCTTTGAGCTTTACTATTTCCTCTATATTGAATCCTCCTTGTGTAATTTCTTAATTTGGCTGCAAAGTTATGTGTTTCTGTCCCTGATTGAAGGTCTCTGAGCATTGAAAATTGAATGTCACAGATACTCTAGTCATGTTGACATTGCAATAGCAGGTATTGACAAAGGCTGATACTACTCACCCTATGCCAAATAGAGTAGGGTTCTAAAGGAAAGCACCATAGCCTTAGCCACTTTGCCACTAGTTGACTCTGCTATTGAATCTACTGACTCTAATGATGAGTTTCAGATATGTGAGATTTGCACTATGGAGGAGGAAAGTAGAACATTGCTCAAGTGTTCCTGCTGTGGTAAATTGGTCCATTTTGCATGCTTGGTGCCCCCAGTTAACAATTTTGTTCCTGAAGAATGGCCATGTCATTTGTGCGAGGAAAAAACAAATGAATATCTTCAGAAAAGCCTACATAAATGAACTCCAAAAGAGGTATGATGCTACTTTGGAGTGCAAGAATAAAATTTTAGAGATCATTCATTCTTTGAATCTTCCAAACAATCCATTGGATGATATTACTGACTAGCTAGGAAGACCTAACAAAGTTGTAAAAACGACAGGAAGGGAAAGTAAAGATGAGCAATGAAGGCTAATTAAAACATCTCCCTATGTACGTCGGAGAAGGATTTAGCCAAAAAAAGGATTTTGAACGTTGAAGAAGTTGAACAGCGACAATATTCCTCCATACGCGCCAGCGCGTGAAGAAGATTGCTGATCATTTTAGCAGCACGTGAGATTCACGCGCAGGGATTCCAGTGATTTGTCACTGAGGTTTGGCCAAACTGCTCACTATGCTTCCTCCTAGGTTGGGTGAGAAAAAACAACCACCGATAGTGATGACCTAGGCTTCTTAAACAGTAAACATTGAAGAATAATGAAGAACACGGAAAAAATTACCAGAAAATAAGCCAAGTGCTCTGATACCATGTTGTGAAGGGAAAGAAAAAACTTTTCCACTTGATTCAATACTCAGATATAACACACATATTTATATACAAGATAAATACTAAGAAAGGAGGTTAATTAATATTAAAGTTGGACTAATTAATGCTAGAGTTGGACTAATAAATGAGTTGGACTATTAAATGTTCCAACAACCCTAATGTAACTTAAAGGAATAGAAGACAACAAGAACTAAACCTGACCACTTATAAAGGCTTGGATACCTTGTCGAGGACCATCTCAACTCAAAAGTTTAAGTTATTACGTGATGGACCGAAAATGATTTTAATAATACCTCTAATAGTCTTTAATGCATCTTTACAATGATATTGCTCTAATCTTAGTGCGATTAAGTTGGTCTCCAATTGATATGGCACAACTTAGAAGAATATGCCAGCATTCTGTACCATTCAATAAAATGCACATTGAGTAGTCTGCTCCACCCTCATTTAGTAAATAAAGCATCCAGCCAAGGTGTGAAGCGATCCCTAAACAATGTAGTTTTGAAAGAATCTAGAGCTTTTAGTTCTTATGTGTATGAATATATGGTGAGTTCTGTCTCTTTGTCAAAAATTTGATTTTCCATCAAACAAGGCAGGGAATATAATATAACTAAGGTACTCATATTAGACACATAACTTGAAAAGAAAAACCCTTAACTCATCTTACCATAGCTAATATGTATCATATATAAACAGTAGAATATCTAGCTTTGTAATGAAATGCTAATTCAACGAATGTAACAAGATATGATGTTCACCAGAAAGTGATTTACCCTGAATTGTTGAAACAATCAGAACATACTCTGACATTCGAGTAAATGCCAAACTGTGGTAAAGCCTACATATAAAAATATCATTGAATAAAGTTCATCCATGATAAAATTTTTACAATATTATTAAACCAGAGGAGAATAAATAGAGAAAAACCATACCATTTGATTTGATGAATGTTCATAGCACAATGTTCTCCCACAGCATCGACAGTGATGCTGCATGAAGATCACAATAAGGTATAAATTCAACTGCTTATACTCAAATAATTTTAAATTGGAAACTAACTTTATGTAAATGGTGCTTGAACAATTAAAAACTGACATGAAACAATGTACACACAGAGTCCTTAGGAGACAATCCTAAGCCATAACAGAGCTAATGACAGAGACAAACCCCTCAAAATACGAGCATTCCACTCTGCCACATACACCAATTAACAGCATAGATAGCAAATCTGCATAAAGCCTTTCCTCACTTGCTAGAGTTCTGTAGCATCAGAAAGCCTTTTTCCACTTACGTTGCTATAACTGACTTGCTAGACCAAATGCTATGCACCTAACCAACAAGATGCACAGTCTAAAGGACTAATTGATTATAAGAAACCAACAAAAATAGCAAGCCAGGTAAATATGAGAAATTTCAAAACCTGACAAGGTTTTACATCTTATATGACATTTGCTTTAAGTGCTGAATTGAAAACCGTCAGCACTCAGCACTAACCGTGTTGAGTTGAACTGCTAAACACCAGTTTGTGTTCCACCAGGCTACATCAGGAGGTTTTCATGAGGGGATGGAATGGATAAGGTAGGGATGGACTGGAAGAAAGTTACTTTTCATTATTTCAATGATTAATGTGAAAAGTATGAAAACGGAAAATAATAAGATAAAAATTACAAAATATTTATATCAATTGATTTTGGACGATTAAATAGTATAATACAAAGGGCATTATGATAAAAGGTGAGTTGTTTCCCTCCTTTTGATTCTCCCCCCCCCCCCCCCCCCCCCTTTTCTTTTCCAAAAAAAATATATTGGAAGGGGGCAAAGGTAAGGATTTGATGGGGAATGAGGAGGAATGGTTCCCCTTGCCAAATTTTAAAACGCCCAAGCAAGAGGAACTCTTCCCATTGCAACTTTTGCCCTTCCATCCCCCTCATTCTCATATCCAAGCACACTCAGAGTTTTTATGTCCCACTGGAATCGCATGATAATTTGGCATTAAATTAAAGGTAGCTTCATAATTTCCCAAAACAGGTCAATATACATTGGAATTACCAAAATCATTTTTTAGGCTTCTTCACCATCATAGCTGGTCACAAACACCAGGAATTACCGTCAAGCATGACACATTCATACGACTTCACTTTAGTCATTGTACAGGACAGAACCGTCTTAGCTGACTCACTCTCTCAGCATATGCCAATTTAGTCCATAAATTTGTCAACAGACACTTAAAATTCCTCCCCATCTCCAATAACTAGATTGCATTATAAGTATCTTACACCCACAAAATAAAGCAATTGTACTTCTGCTTCATCAATCCTCCTATCCTAATAAAAGATCACACTAATATTGAAATTCTTTTCAATATTTTGCGCAACACACTAAATCCATGACCATTTATATGTGTTTGATTATATATTCTTAACACGATCTCATCAGTACCCTGGTCTTGGTTTATCTAAATTGCACAGAACACGATCTCTACCCAAATATTCATCGAATTTATACAGAATCAAGCATTGAATAGCCATATAATTCTTTCTTAAAAAAATGATAAATCGCCTGGGTTCTTTATTAGGGGATGGGTTGGAGAGAGGAAGAGGGAGGTACCCGTCTCCTGAAAGTGTTGAAACTGCAATTGCAGACATCACATCGCGCTGATTCTTGAAAAGGAGGAGGTTCCGCTGACATTATCTGATCTTCGCCCAAATTGGTTTCTTCCTTACTCTCTCCTTGTGCGAAAACTTTGCAATATGTTTGCCAATCAGAGAATCGAAAAATCACTAATTACTTCGACGAGGGACGAGTAGCAGAAGGTGTTCCTATCCGTGTTTTAAAAACAAAAAAAAAAAAACAATTTGTGCTGTACTATGAGCAGGATGACAAGAAAAAAATCTTTTTAAATAAAAAATAATTGGATCAAAGTATTTTAATATATAATATAATTTCCTAAATTTAATATACTATTCTTAAAATTTTATTTATATTTTTATTACATTCAAAATTATAAATTTAATTTATTATAAAATTTTATTAAATTGAAGGCATTATGTTTATTAATATTTATTTAATAAGATTATAGCCGAATAAAAGTATAAGAGCTTAATCTAGCAAGTAGGGGTGATCACGGGTTGGATTTTTGGCTGACCCGGGATCCGGCCTGGTATTATATAGGATTATTTTTTTGGAACCCGAGACCTAGCCCAACCTGATTAGACCGGAGGTAATGACCGGGCTGAGTCGAGTTAGGGCGGGTCCAAGCCGGGTCATCTTTTTTTTTTATAATATAAAATATTTTGTGAAAATAATTTTTTTAAAACAAAAAATGAAAAAAATAAGATTTGAAAGAAAATAAAATAAAATTAAAAAAATTTTAAGATTTGGAATAGAAAATAATAAAAATTTAAAAAAATTTGATATTTTAAAATTTATTTATAAATAAAATTTGTTTTAAATTAAATTAAAAATATATTATAAAAATTTTAAAAATTTGAAAAATAATATTAGGTCGGGCTGGGCCGGGCCTCATGGCAACCTCGAGACCCCGCCCGGCCCGATAAATTTTTCAAATTTTTTTATTTGGTCCGGTCATAACCTAACCTAATATAATAAATTTTTAAAATTTTTTTTATTTGGTCCGATCATAACCTAGCCCAATATAACTGGGTCGGGCCGGATTCACCGGGTTGACCAAGTCCATGATCAGCCTTACTAGCAAGAATGTATTACAAAGCTCATAGCTAATTAGGTAGAAGATCTTTCTTCTATAAAATTGAGAGGAACAGTGGTGGACTGCTTAAACTACAGTAATATATTTGGTAAAATAATTAATTGACAAAGTATTTGGCTTAATTAAGTCTTTTTTTTTTTTTTCTTTATGCTTTAGGATATGTGACTTTTATTGTTAGACTTTGTATATTATCCGAATAATACCAGCTTTGACAATGTGACATGGGTGTAGTAAGGTGAATTTTGATAATGTGAATGGATTGTTTTGGGTCTACAAAGATATTAGGTTTATAAAGTACACATGACAGATATAAATTTTATTGTTGAAATTAATTTATCATCTTTAAATTCATTAAGTTTAAAAATTTTCATGAATATACACTTTAACCATTATTTGTTTTTATCAAATAATTTTATAATTTTTAAAATTTAGAAAACAATCATTTCACATTAATTAAATACATATTTAATAATAATACATATATACAATATATATATAAAGATAATTTGATCAAAATATGTGTAATTATAATTTATATTTAAAATATAACAAGTATATAAATTTTACAGATAAATGTATAAATTATTTTTGATAAAAATTATACGTTAGTATAATTTATTTTATAATTTACTATCAAATTTTACAGATAAAATATAATAAATATATAATCTTCTAATAATAATATGACAAATGTATAATTTAATTAAGTAATTATATAATTATTTATAAAAATTATGTATTTATTATATTATTATTAAAGAAACATACATGTGTAATGTTTTGGTTAAGAGCTTAATAGTTAATATATAAAAAAGTGTAAGCAATTTTTTTTTTGTTTTAATAGTATCCTATGATTAAAATTATTCTAAACATTTTATAATTTTATTAAAAATCTTGAACACATATATTAGGAAGTAAACCTATATATGATTTAATTTAAAAAACAAATGGGAACATAGAAACTCAATGTGTTATTTAGTAAGAAAATTTTTTTAATAACATTAGACCGCTTGAGATATGAGTTTGGAGTTTGGTTCCCTCCAGTAATAGTAGTATTGGAGGAGATTTTTTCTGATAAGTGAATCCAATGCATTCAATATTTTATAAAATATATTTTTAAAAAATAATTATTTTTATAAATAAAAATATATTAATATTTTAGATTTTTTTATATAAAATGATATGTAGTTAAAAAATAATAGATTATAAAAAAAATTGTGAGATGTTAAAAATAGTTTAATTTTTTTATTTCTTCAACTAGATATTATTTTTTATAAAAAAAGTATTAATATATAGTTATTTATAAAAATAATTATTTTTATTTTATAAAAAATATATATTTTATAAAAAACTAATGGGAGATCCAATAGCCCTTCCACCATTATTGGAGAAAATATCCTCCAATAGTATTGGAAGTGATTCAAACTCCTTGATTTTCTGATAATTTCAACTTTAGAAGTGTAAAAAGTAAGTGCGTGTGAGTATTAAGTTAATATATAAGTAAAAGTAAGTAAAATTATATATATATATATATATATAAAAAAGTATATCAATATAACTTATTATAATGTAAAGACATAAATATAATATTATTTTTTATTAGTAATATTATAATTATATTTTTACATTATAATTTGATGTATTAATATATTTAAAATTATCAATGTACTAAAAATAATACTTTAAAAATATCATTTGCATTAAGTTGGCTTGTAAATTCTTTAGATTAGATATATTATATTTTGGTGAAAACATAAAATTATATTCAATTATAATAAGTTGTTAGATAAAAATTTAATAATGAAAATTAATGTAATTATATTAATTAATATAATTACGAATAATTTTTAATATGAATTTAAATTATTAAATTTTTATTTAATTATATATCATGACATTATTTTTTTTACAAATAAATCAGAATTGATTGAAAATTAATTTTAAAATGTAAAATTATTATAATAAATATTTGAATAACAGTGAATAATTCTACCAACTTTCCGTTGCCGCTAGTGTTACTGTACATGATGCTGACGTATCAGGGTCCCAGGCCAAAAAGTTTCATTGGTTGAATGAAAGGTCGACGAAGTGCCGGTTTTTATGGGTTGTAAGTGACGGACAATTGGAAAGCAAACAAATATGATAATGAAGCATAAAAAACACGTTGCTTATTGAAATATTGCTCCCTCAAGGAATTTATAATGATTGATAATTGGGCACCACAGGGAATCGCAGCGTCAAAAAGCTTTGAAATACCCAAGACTTGCAAATCCAGCTTCGTTGGTGTGGAAATCTTCCAGAGCATTCGGATCGATCTGTTCGATTGTCTTCCAGATGGAGGGAATACTTGACTCTGATGATGGCGTGAAGCCCGAGACTGAACAAGGAGCCGGGGGAGAAAAAGGCCAAGACTTGGTTTCAGAATCTTCTCCTCTCACCGTGAATTCTGGCAAAAATGTTGATGGCGTTGCTACCGACGGAGAGGCTGTTGAAGAATCTGCTGGGGATTTATTGGGACAGAAGCATCTCTCCGCAAACTGGTTGGTCTCGCTCAGTCTTGGTTCTCTTTGTGTCTCTCTTTCAATTTATTTGGCAACCTGCAAAAAAAAAAAAAATTTATATAATTACCCAGAACCCCTTTTTTTTTGTTTCTTTCTGTATTTATTTGTCTTTATGTGAACTATTATCCACTAGGCTACTTATGAGAGATAAGTCATGGTTTCTTAGTTTTCTCCTTTAATGGCTTCCAATGGTGTGAGATGCAAACCCGTATGCTTTTGGGTTTCGCAGCTTTTTTTTTTTAATTTTTATAGAGGCAGATAGTTAAGGACGAAGAGTTATGCCTGAAAAAGGATTTTGTTTATGGCATCAGGTGTATTGGGATTCGGGAGGAAACAAGACAAGAAAAGAGGTGAATAATTAGTGAAAGAAGTGACGTAAATGGAAAGCAAGAGATAAGTTGGGGTAATAAAGTGATCATTTTGTAGTCTCTACCTCAAGTTTGCTTCAGATCAAAGTTCTCATGCATTTAAGTTTTTCCTGGATGAAGGATATAGCCATTCATGAAAAGGATTCTCTCCTCATCGGGAATTAGCTTGCAGACTGTACCTGAGTTATGAACCTTTGACTTAGCTCTTGTTTAAGTTACGAAATACCAACTTAATAAAGTTACGTATTTGTTAGGCAGATGTGCAGCAAAGCGAACCCAAGGATCTCTTATCAAATTAATTGAAAGCACAAAGAGCAATTTGGATCCTTTTAAAATAACACTGCCCCTGATATCTTGGATTGCCTTTCTCTAATGCATCAGAATGTTTGAATCAATAGCACTTCAATTAGCATAGATATCATGGAGAATAGCCAATATAAGGCTCATATGTGATTGTACCTGCACATGAAGAGTTTTTCTTAACAAGTGTGTACTGCAGCTTAATTTGAATTTAAGCTTTGTTATAAGATAAAGTTAACACATGTGCCCCGATTTTGTTGCGTTTTATTCCCTCTCCCTCTTCATGTGATGAAATCATACATTGTTAAAGTCACATATATGACAACTTATATCATAGTCAGTGAGAGGCTTGCATTATTACCGTAGTGTGAGGAAATCTTTCCAATGCTTAAATAAATTTGTATCTAAATTGAAGAGAGATGAAAATTTTAGATAACATGATGCATTGTATGGCCTATGCCCAAAATTTTGTGTGGGTTAGAGGCTTCTTCTTTTGTGGATGAGGATTTAGGATCACCTTTAAGTTTAGTTTGATTGTTATTGATTTTATGTTTTAGGTGTGGCTTTGAAAATGATTCAACTTCATGGACTTTCTTGATGTATATGAGATTTTTCTATTTGCCATTCTGCGTAAAGGATTGTGTGGGTGGAATAAAGGAGATAACTGATAGTAAAAAAAAATTTTTAACATCCTGGATACATGCCAATTCTTTGTTGTTCTTTTGAAGGACATTGCAGTATTTTGCATTCACATTATATCAATACTTGATCCATTTTTTGGTCCCTTACATGCATCCTTGTCACCTGGACTCCTACATATACCAAATTGTGGAGACTTATTGACTCACTTCATAGTCAGATTTTGTGACATTTCTCAATATTACTTTGAGCTTATGACTCTACAAAATCTAGGAAAATTGCAAATCTTGTACATAGATAATTTTAGAGACTTCTGATCCCAATTTCCAGCAATGTCACGCTTACAGGTCATTTGTTGTATGTGTGTATTAGTGCTTTTTCATTTTTAAATTTCCTGTGGATCTTGCAGTTCAATGCTAGCATCTGGACTGAATACAAGTCAGCTTACTATCTTCTTTAATGGGAGTGTTTGTGTCTATGATGGAATTCCTGCAGAAAAGGTAAGCCCCTTCCTGAACTTGAGTGTGATAAGTGAACTTTGCTGCCATTTTACTTCATACTAGCTGTTCATTTGACATTTTTATTTCCCCTGATTCACTTACAGGTGCATGAAATAATGCTTGTTGCTGCTTCTGCTGCTCAGTCTGCTGACATGAAGAAGAATGGGATACAATCCCCCTTTACTTCACCCATTCCCACAAGGCCACCTTCTCCACAGGGAACCCCTAATAATTTGGCTTCACAAAAACCAATCTGCTTTCCCGCACAGAAGAGTTCCATTTGTGGGTTGCAAGGTCGTAAACTTGCCATTACTGATCTATGTTTAGATGATAATGTCTCAAATGAGCTTGCCATTTGTTGCTGTGTGATGTGTTCTTAACAATTTACCTTTTAGTAATTCTGTAGTCTGTTATTCAAATGTACTAATTAATTCAAATCTTTCGGTGGCTTTTGCTTGATGTCTCTGTTCAGAATTTCCAATTGCACGCAGACAGTCACTGCAGCGCTTTCTTGAGAAGCGGCGAGATAGGTAATATAGCTGCCATGTTTAATGGCTTCTCTCATGAGTTCTTACATTATATGCTTGTTGGTTTTTTGTAGTGCATGAGAGATTATATGTTTCTATGGAAGTGTCTCACCGATTTGATTATTGTATGGCTTAAATAAATTTTCATCCCTTAACTTTGCATGAATTTCACCTTTGTCCCAGAACTTTCCGTAAAATCCAGTTTCGTCCATTTCCCTAGACATGATTCTGGGAGAATTTATAAGGAATATTCCAGACACATAGGGTTGTAATCTGATCTGATAATTTTATCATGTGATTCTCAGAGAATTAGGTCTGAGGAAAACACTGACAATTCTTTAAAAAATAAAAGCAAGATTAGAACAAACAAAAAATTAAGAGACCAGAGTGAAATTTCATTCAAAGTTAAGAGACCAAACCAAAAGTACATTATCGCTTTATTCTATCTAGTATCTACCAGTTCCCTAATTGGCCTCCTCCTTTTCTTCTTACAGGTTGGGAAGCAGAGCCCCATATCCTTCACCATCAACAACTAAAGTGGCTGACAATATAGAGAACAGCTTCAGCGCTGATAATGCACCAGATCTGGTTTCCTTCAAACAGTCAGAGGAGGAATTTCAACCTAGTATCACTGCCTCCTGAGCATCAAGAGTTGTTTCTGTTCTTTCCGAGTATAATAGTTGTGGCGTGTAGAAGAACCTTAACGTGCTTGCATGTAGAAGTTTATGACTGTGACATGTTTTTCTCCTCTGTCCGTAGTGTATGTGAAACCTAACTGCTGAACCTGAAATGGTCAGTGAATGTGACTTGAAAGTTTGCATGTCTCTGTTCACCATGCTCTGAACACCCTCTTAAAATGTGACTCTTGGACAATAGTGTCTTTGGACTATTTATCATATATTGTGTTCATACTGTGGCGATTGTTTTTGTGACGCCTGAGATTTTTTCTTCTCATTCGTATCATTTTTACTTGAGAATGGGAGTATTTTGGGTGCAAAGAAATTAAATATGTTTTTATTTGTTAAGAATGATTTACGTTAATATTATATGATTCAATGAATGTTTGGACTTTATATATTGAACTAGAGATGTAAAATGAACCATCGCTGCTCACCTCAATCACTATTTTTTAAACCTATTATCTAACCCCCAATAGTTAATATAATTTTTTTTCTTGCTCAATATTTATGAGAATCTGACTATATGTTCTACAGGAGAAAGAAACACGTAAAGTAAAGTGATTTTGATCTTCATTGACAACCGAATAGTTAAATTACGTGGCAACTTATAAACGAATTTTTCTACATACTAATGAAAGTATAATATACTTTCAAAGAGAACTTAATTTCTGGATTAGACAAATTCTGATTCCTCCAAATTCGTGGAGCCCCCCACTCAACCCACATCAAGGAATCATAAGCAGAAAATAGTCAATGGCAGCGCGTACTATAAGATCAACTTGGACCCACCTTCATCATATGAATAGTTTTAGAGAAAATTGAAATAAAAAAAATTAGATGAGCATGTTCATTAACTCATTAGCTGCAAGTATTACAATTCTTAAATCGTAGAATAGTTGTCGAAACTGGTCTTCGAGAATCTTTGAAGATAAGCAGCATCCTCAACTGGTCCCTCACTCTGATTTTTCCATTATTTTACTTTCTCATTTTAATGATGGTCAGATGAAGTAGGAGAGTAAACTAATAAGAAAATACCCTTATCTTAACAAATATTTTAAAAAATTTAATTTGATTTTTAATAGATATTAATTTTTCAGAAAAAAAGTTATCATATAAGACAAAGACATGTTAATATTTTAAATTATTTATTATACGACATATCATCTTGCTGAGGGGGGAAAATGAACTATTTCTAACAGTTTATTACACATACTTTACAATCTATTCTTCTTAAGCAGAATACAATTATGTATAAGAAAATACTTAAAAGATTAATATATTATTGTGTAATGTACTAATTTTTAAAATTGGTATTTATTATAAAATCAAATTATTTTCTTAATATCTATTAAAATATAGACTATTAGATGAAAAAAAATGATTATACAATTTAATCTAAAAAAATGGAACTTACATCATGGAGGGTAATGGATAAAGTATAGCAACAGCATTGTTGTTTTCATCTTCAGACTTATAACAAAACCCAATTTTTGGACACCTAGCTTAACAGATAATAAACTCAAACCCTATCAAATACTAAAATTTTCATATTTGAACCCATTTTCCCAGAAAAAAATTAAAACAAATAGTTTAGAAGTGGAAAATCAATTATATTAATTTTATTTATATAAAATTACAATAAAGAATAAAAAGCTTCAAACAACCATATTATAAGGAGAAAATTTTAAGTGCAAATTTAACAATGAGATTTTCTATTAAATATTTTTTATAAACAAGTATTAAATAAAAGTAAAATATTTAGTGAACTCACAATTTTAAGTACATCCAATTATAACGTTATATCTCATATATTATAACTAGATGTATTGATATCTTGAAATTGTGAATGTCCTAAAAATAATACTTTAAATAAAATGTTCATTTGATAAAAACATAAAGATCTAAGTCTAATATTTAATATAATCCAGAAAGCACAAAATGTGTTTTGAGTGCATTTTTACTGTTTTCTAAAACTTATATCCAAATCTTTCAAAAACAGTAAAAAAAAAAGTATAAATTCACGTCCATTTTATGCCCTTCCAACTCAATCCTCCTAAGGTATATTGTACGAATGTTCATACAAATCGAAGTATTTTACCCATCTCTGTCACCTTAGATGTATCGAGTTAGAAAATATATAATTTTGAATCATTAAAATGCCTAATATATACATCAAATCGACAAATTTCGTAATACTCTTTCACCCATGTTTGTTTGTTTGTTTGTTTGTTTGTTTGTTTGTTTGTTTGTTTTTTCCAAATTGTAACTGCGCTAACTGATCTTCAGTTTGTCATTTCTAATTCAGCGATACAGATTCCTCCTAAATGAGGATACTAATACCCTGCATAAAACTGTAATTTACTATGCACTTATTATGGATAGCCTTCATACATAACCCCTCATCCGGCATATGTTACCATCTGCCAAATTAGGGGGCCAAAAAGAAAATAGTGCGGGCAACTAGAGGTCCATATGAAATTCAATCTTAACATCCTTATTTCACAACAAAAGACATCATGTCAAAACACACATTTTATATCCAAAGGAGATGGGTATTCAGCAAAGTTTACAAAGATATCCAACTCTCATCTCCATTATTTACATTCTAGTGCACACTACGTAGAATTCCATGCAAGTAACCACCAGTCATCACGAAAGACACAAGCGATACAACACCTGCAGGAAATACTTTCCCTGATCTCTTGAAACGAGAACCCATCACCACCAGAAGCGCAGCAGAGATGCCTGACAGCAAACAAATCCATGCATGGCATAAATTTTCAGGATAAAAGCCTTAAATTCTAATCATATCTGAGTTAAAAAGCATACGTGTCACAAATGTATTCATTCGGTTAGAAACATTACTCACTCAGCACAAGGCATCTATTGCCTATAACATCTGGATATGCATAAGAAAACAGTTTCTTTTCGAATGTATGCTGGAGATAGTTTAAAAAACATAAGAGAGTATCAAAGAGTGGTGTCTTTCAAAGTCCCACATTGAATAGACAAAAAGACTATTGGAGTCCTCATAAATATCACTTTCCTAACATGTTATAACATAAAGAATATAAGTGAATTATGCCATTTCCCTACGCAAAATGGCATGCAAAGGCTGAAAATTGAAAGCAGTAACAAGAAGTTGATTTCTAACCACTGGAAAATTCAGAAAGGCTGTTGAAGTCTAGGAATCAACTTCTAGCTTTTTTTTTTCTTGGTCACTGAGGAGTCAACTTCTAGCTACTGTACATTAATTGGCCTAAAAGTCCGGTTATATCAACTATTAACAGTTAATAACTATTATCAGTATTCAGAAACACTGAATGTCTTAAACATGAAGATTGAACAATATTTTAAATAAATTCAGGTTGGTTCAATTATTATTAAGAAGGCATGTTGGTTCAGAAAAATTTATATAAATAGGTACTGGAACCATGCAATCAGTTGATCAGATTCTCCTCTATATACAAACTTCTCTTTTACCTTTAAAGTTGCTCTAGAGAAGAGAATTCCACAATGCTGAGTGTAATTCTCTACATGCTTTAGATCCATCATAGGGTTGATTTGAGTGGGGACCAATATTCATTTAAGGACAGTATGTTTACAATACATTTCAAGCCAAGTGCAGAGGAAGATATACTGAGAAACTAATCAGTTAATCACTTACCAAGCCCCAGAGATGATGCAAAAACTGGTCTTACAGGTAGCTCAGTAAAAACATAATATAGCAGCGCCGCAGATAATCCCCCTGCCAACAGTGATTTCTGACTGCCACTCTTCAAATAGCCAATTACACCACCAGCTGCCACAAAACCACATAAACAAGACCTTGATGGAGATACATGACTGGGACAATAATAAACAGATAAAGCTTAATCGCGGTAATAGACGTAGTACATTGCTGAAAACCAAAATGAGTCAACCACTATGTATTAGATGCAAAATTTGTCTCGGACCCAAAAAATTGTGCAAATTAGTTGTTACAGACAAAATTCAGAGATCTGAGATTCAAGGAATTAATTGACATGCAATGAGCTTCCAAATATTCAAAGGTATCAAGACTGCATGAAAGATTAAATTTATGAACTCCTGTTGAAATTGTTTTTGTTTGAATTCAAATGGTACAGGAGAAATGGTACAGAAGTCCAAGGTCAGTATTGTACAAAAATTACTAAATCAAATATAGAGAACTAGGAGGGAGACACCGACAAGGACATGGCGATACAATAAAATTTGAAGGGTCCATATGTAATTTAAAGTGTTGCATTTGCATGGTGTCTTGTTGTGCCTAATACATGTTAAATATAGACACAGCTTTTTTGTTTTTTTTTTTTTCTAGTGTCCATACTTCGTCAATGGAGAACCACCAACATGGATCCCAAAAAAATCAGAAAATTACATTTTGACTGCCTGACCATATACGAAAACAGTGTGCTCATTAAAAGTATAAAACACATAAGAAGCCACATAGAATTATTAAAGAAAATCTATGCATTGCTGCAATGGGAATGAAGCTATGCAGCAAAGAGAAATATCATGGAGATGTCAAAAGAGTTGTTTTAGAAATATTTACTGGCACTGGAATTTATTCACAAGACAGTGAAAGCCGAGGAAGCAAGTATGTTTTACTGATCTGTACAGAGCATATATCCTCTGCCAGAACTTAACAGCAAGGCTACTATCACACATCCAATTGATTTAAACTAAATGCAAGCAAATAACTACTGTCAAATTCTTCAAATGATGACTATGACTAGGAGAAAATTTTTACATGATTTATGGCTATTCCTCAAATAACAACTATCACAGTAGCGGATGTAATATGGCAATACGTAGGCAACCACACAAAAATATGCCTTTTGGGAAGCAAATTAGATCAATGAAAGGATTAATATGGCACTATGCTAAACTACAACATTTTTGTTCATTTTTCTTTTCATTTTCTTTATATCTTGAGTAGTAAACTAGAGTATAAAAGACCATAAGATCAACTACAACTTTTCAATGACTTATTTTTGCTAATTTTAGTTTATCCTTAAAGTATACGTATATACTAGCTTATAATTTACGAGGGAAGAGATCCTGATGTGGTGAGATATGTAAACTTCCTCCCCAGTCCTCGCCCCTCTTTCACAAACCCAAAAAGAGTTCCATCCTTGTAAGAGTATTATTTAAACATCATTATCCCCGTTTACTGATCTAGTAACAACTTTTTTGAGGTAAATTGGATATCATCGGGTATTATCAGTTGAGTTACAATACTTGAACCAGAACTAAAAATCTTGCACTATTCTTCCTTATACAGAAATCACAC
The DNA here is from genome assembly GCA_037074485.1 of Delonix regia. Lineage (NCBI taxonomy): Eukaryota > Viridiplantae > Streptophyta > Magnoliopsida > Fabales > Fabaceae > Delonix > Delonix regia. Next base: position 38,626,507 of record CM073451.1, read on the forward strand.
AATGCTTAACCCAGTCTTACTACCAAAAATAACATCTAAAGAGTAGCAATCTCACAATACAGAGGGCACAAGAAGTCACAGTAATTTTTCCAATTACCTCCAACTAGCGCAGCATATCCTAGAGTAAGTTTCTGAGACATTGATAAACCAATCTTCTTCTCGTTTCCGTCTGATCCGTCCTCACCTCTGTGATCATCACCGCTACCTCCATTACTATCACCTCCTCCGCCTCCGCCTCCACCACCGCCATTCCTGTCACCAAACCCGTCGCCGGCACCACCTGTAGTATCTAAATCTAAGTCCGGTTGACTGGCGTCAAAATTAGAGAGAATCGAGGACTTGGAGTCCGAAGAGGCAACAGCAGCACACAAATGCCTCTGACTCGACCTGTTCCCCAAGTAACCCAATCCTCCAGAGAGAGATAGTACAGAGGTGCGATCAGAGGAAGCAGCAGCTGCTGCTGAGTTCCCAACTGTAAAGGAAATGCGATTCAGCGGTTGCACTTGGAGCTGCAGTCTCCGAGCTGCGGCCCCGCCGCCGTGAGACCGGTAGCATATGGCGCTGCTACGACAAACACCGAACGCCACCTCCGCCATCGGAGCTTTTCCGACCCAGCTTTTGTTTGTTTACGGCTCAACGTTTCGTCTTCGATAGCTCTCTTCAATCTTTATTCTTCTCGTGGGTTCTGGGATTCTGGAATTGCCCGTTCCCATTCTCAACCCAAGGCACAGGCCAACTCTAGCCCAATATTATTTGGGCCCCTTGGTAGCGTTTTGGACTTAGTTTCTAATGGACGATTTACTTCCAAAGCCCAAGCTGGATTCATTTGTTGATCAATTTTATGAAAAAAAAAATCATTGATATGTAATTTTTGTTATATTTTTGTTGAATTTTTTTAATTAAAAAATAATGATATATAATTTTTTAATAATATCAAGCCATATTGCTATTATAGATGATTTTATAATTTTTAATTAAATTATATATTTTTATGCTATTATTAATTAATGATACACTTACTACATGTTAATTAAAAAACCTCAAAAACAAATATATTAAAAAATAAAAACCTAACACTTTATGAAAAGGGAAAAATCATGGAAAAAAAAAATAAAGTGAGAACAAATTTTTGTCCCTTGAGTAGATATCATGAAGTATCAATTAACATGATAATATTATATCTCAGTTATAACTAATTGCAATATGCCACTTGATCATCATGTGGCATCTTCTATTTGTATTTTTTTATTTTAATTTAATTTTAGTCTGTGAAAATTGTTGAAGTATGGAAACAAACTCTTGGATTTAATTTTAATTGGGATTTAAAATCTTTACTTTAGTCCAAATTTAAGAAAATATTTTTTCACATTTGCAAAGTTCACGTATAAATTTTGTATTAAAACTTGATTTAGTAAGGTAAAATATAATTTTCTTGATAAAAAAACCAAAAAGGATATATTATCTTCTAAAATTAAAATATGTGCTACATTGAGCTCTCTTACACTAAATGATAAATTATGATTGCACCAATTTTGATGAAAATAGCCTTACATTATTACTTAGTAATATAATATAACAAATATTATATATATATATATATATATATATTATCAATATAAAATAGTCACTTTTTGAAGTTTAAATTAAATTAAATTCATAGTTTTCAAATGATATTGAAAAAATAAATTATAATAAGCCTTACATTTAATAATAAAAATTAATATACTCTTTGATGATATCTTGATCACCTTTTGAAATTTAGGGATATTTGTGCATATTTTAGATATATATATATATATATATATATAGAGAGAGAGAGAGAGAGAGAGAGAGAGAGAGAGAAGACGGAGGGAGGAAAAAAGGATTTTAAAGTAGAAAAAATTCAATTGGAATTATTTAAAGGCAATAAAATTTTAAATAAAAGCTTGTATTTGATAGAAAAGTATAATAAATGTCCCAAATAACTATTAATAATGTGAAAAGTTGAAAAGGATAAAATAAGAAGAATATTTAAAAAGTAATCAATTGTAAATGTACGTATTAATGATTTGGGCAATGAAAAATGGAAGAGACGCAGCAATGTGGAATGTGAAGCTCCACTCGTTCTCAGTTAAAAAAGAAAAGTAGGGTGTGATTGGTTTGAAGGAAAAGAATTGATACAAGGGAACGAGAGAGAAGATTTTTTGAAAAGTGATGTTTCGTATACAGAATAAAATGTTCAAGTATTTTTTTGTAAAGTCAGATTTTTTTAGATATAATAATCAGTATTCGTTTATTAAACTTAAGGATTAAGTTATGGAATTAATATTTTTAAATGACAAAATATCCTTTATGAAGAATAGTTTTATTTTTTTTAGTTTATTAATTGTACTATTAAGGGCATTTTAAACATTAATTCCATTTTTTCAAAACTCATTATATATCAAACATAAGTTTTGATTATATAATTCATTTATATGACTTTCGATTCCATTACTTATTTATTTTTTCATTCTCATAAATATCATTTATATATAGCAAACGTAGCCTTAGAAAGAAAACATAACTTTTAGATTAGACGAAATCCTAATAAAATTAGGCAAATAAGAATTGGAAAAAGTAGAAATTACAAGTGATTTTTTAATCATGTAAAACTGGTAAAGAAAGAAGACAAACACTATTTATTTACATTCTAGAAAAGAATAATTTACATATATGAGAAAAACTTGAAGTGGAAAAAAAAAAAAAAAAGCAACAACTATTTTGTATGTATTATATATAATTGATTGATTATAATAAAAATGGTCTAGAAAAAGCTAGACATGGATATGCTGGAAAAGATTTCAATGCATTTGGAACCTCAATATTTTCCAGTGATTTAGAATGAGAAAGAGTTCAAAAGTACCATTTCGATGCTTAGAACTAGGGAAGGGACAGAGTCCTTTGTGACACTGTACGTGTTACTGGGAATTTATGTACCACTGGCCAAATCGATCTCAACATTTTAATATCCAAGTGACTCAATGTTGCAATATCAATTAAAAGGAAATTCTTTTTTTTTTTTGGGGTAAAAACGAAAATATATCAATTTTAAGGACTTCATGATGATGATGCAATGGCATGCTAGTTTTAGTCTCTTGCTTTAGCAGCTGTATTAATTTGTAATGCTACTTCCTTTGGAACAGCACAAGTTGTAGGGGTGGAAGGATAGGAAATCTAATGAGAATTAAAGCCACGTAGAATAAGATAATTTGATACTCGACGTCAGTGATTTTGGTTCTAAAGTGAGGTGGTGGAAAATCAAATAGTGGGACTAAATTTTTCGAGTTTGGTGCTGTGGTCACTTAAAAAAGAGAAGAAAAAATATAATTTCTTACATTTTTATTACATTATTTTTTAATTAAAACATGACAAATATATTATATTCTAATTATATCATGATAGGTGTATGATTATAATCAATAAATATTTTAGTTTTAAATTAAATTATACATTGTTATTAATTAATTATATAGTTATCATGTTTTAGTTGAATAATAATAATAAGGTGTCATACACTCATAATTTTAAATACACCAGTATACCCAATAATAATATAAGAATATAATTATAATAATATCAACTTAAAAAATAGTAATATTTCAATTATATCCCTACAATATAATTAAATGTACTATTGAGTATACTTAAAATTTTACCTAATAACTATAATAACTAAAAACTGCATGTCCCAAAGAGGGATGTAACAAAATTGGTTATGTTAGAGGCAATAGCATGAATATATTAGAAGAGAAGTCCGTTTCTGCTATACTGATAATTACGAGATTTTCTATTGGCTAGAAGTGTACAAACCAACAAAAGAGGAGCATAGAAGAAGAAAAGTTCCTTCGGAAACTACGAGTGCCTCGTGTTATAGAAAGCTCTATTTTGACGTCTCTCTCAAGTGTATCACAACGGACAATGCCACAACCTCATGAAACAGGCAATACTGAATTCTATATAAACAGATATATTGCTGCTGATACATGGCATTAAGTCATTAACTAGCTGCTTCTCATCTTGCGAAGTACCAGAGCAAAAACGGTGATCTAAATAGAAACAGATATAATGGAAGGTTCAGTGAAGGTTAGTGATCTAGCAAGACTGATGCTAATGATAATATTAGGATTGTGCATACCAGTTATTGCAGAACATGTAAGCATCAAGAACAGCTTAGGATCAGGGAAGAACATGACCTTGCATTGCCAATCCAAGGATGATGATCTGGGTGTGCACAACATAGAAGATGGAGATGAATTTGGCTGGGACTTCTCTGTCAATGTATCAGGAACCACACTATTTTTCTGTGATTTGGAGTGGGAAAGTGTTCAGCAATACCATTTTGATGCTTATGACTTTGGCAGGGACAATGTCCGATGTGACACCGGATGTGCATGGCTAATATCGGTGGAAGGCATCTATGGCTTAAATAAACAAACGGGATACTGGGAATTCATATACCACTGGCCAACAAATTGATCTGAAGATTAAGTCTTCAGTTCAGGCCAAGTGATTTCCAGAGATTCCAAGTTTCGTATAAACTCTTAGGATTACCTACGTTTACTATATAATCATATCAAAGCAACCAACTTTCAGTCTCTTCCTGCTATTGTTTCGCATCCTTCTTTTACATTTTGTAACGTTGCTTCCTCTGAAAGAGTCCCCTAAAAGAGAAAGGAAAAAATTGTTGCTCATTACCCCTGTCCATTTCAGAGTATTCCTAAAGGTCACGGTTCCTCTAATCATGTCTTTAATTATGAATTTTCATATAACTGTAGCTCATATTCTCAGGACACGTTAGCAGCAACGCAAATTCCGCAAGTAATACAGATATTGACTGGACAAAAGGTATTTGGATCATAGAAAGTAGTACTGGAAAAGAGAACATGTGCTATTGAAAAAATTGATAAATCCTTTGGTTACAAATTTAAACATGAAATACAAGCGACTACTCATTCTAGAACTCCAGGCCATGTTCTCGAGCTGCCTCAGCAATTGCTTGAACACGGCCATGGTATGGGTAACCACCTCGGTCAAAGGCCACCTTAGTGATCCCTTTCTCCAAACAGGACTTTGCTATGAGTTCACCAACCCTCTTTGCTACTTCCTGAAGCCATAGGTCATAGGAAACCAGGAACAGCCATTAGTGACTGAAAATTTTACGAAAAAAGCAAAGGGCAGATACAGCAGGAACTCGTTTTAAAGGAAGAATTGCTGAGGCATTACAAATACAAGCACAAAAACAAATGTTCGGTGCATGCAAAAATATACAAGCTGCTCATTGAGAAGATTCTAAAATGTTGCAATGTATGTAATAATATCAGAAAAGCCAGCTAATAATAGATATTATCAGTTAATTATTTGCTTTATTTGTTTTTTTATTTGGAACATTGTGGGATATATGTACAAAAATTGATGAGTATGCAGCCACTTCTATTCGAATTATCTTCTCTCCTGCATTCTTTCTATCTGTCAAAGCGTTACATTGAAATAAAGGGAAAATCTTGGAAACTTGAAGATCAGTTAAAATATAATTCTATCACCACTCAAAATGGAGATGAGCTTCAGGAAGCGATGATTTCTGGCTTCTATAGTTCTATAAGTCTACAGGATATTGTGTATCACATGAAAATACAGAAATTGTTAAAGCGTTGACATTGAGAAAGCACATCAACTTCAGGGGTAGCCAATTCATATCCCCTATGTTTTGATTGCCAATAATGTCAGTAATGGTGGAGACTGGACTGGTTCAGTCAAATCTTGCCTTAAGCTACGAAAGATCTAGGTGACTTACGATGGTTACAAAGGAAACACATGTATATACAGATTCTGGAATCCCAACAAAATTTTCCTTCTTCATAATTAAATTTGTGACAGTGCGAAAAGGTACAAAATTCATATCCAAGAAGAAGCTTTTAGCTTGGAGAGAGAGCGAAAGAGATGACAATTACAAAGAAGTGTATGAAAGAACAATGTATGGTAGTAATACAGGTTTGCTACATCACATTTTTGTTGTGAACAAGTGCATTCTCCCTGAAGGTAGTGAATAATATCTGATAAGCCTTTAACTATTGAAGTTGATATGGTTTCCAACTTGCTTTCGAGTATTTGCCACTGATTGCTAATTTTCTCTCCCTCAATCAGTGTTAACTCTATATATTAGTAAAGAGACATTACAACTTTGAATTAGGAAAAGAGGGATCTTTCTTATTGTTTGGTATTGTAAGAAAAAATACTTTCAGCGTCATACACAGCATTGAACATACTCTAGCAACAATTAATTCATAGTCAGGTTCAGAGCATCTTAATGTCCTTAAAGGAACTTACAATTGTAGGACTAGAGGGGTAATTAAACTCCTCAGAAAGTGGCTTCTGCATCGTTGAAGCTGAAGCAAGTGTGTGCATCTTGGTGTCATCAATCACCTGGACGTAGAGATGCTTGTTGGACCGGAAGACAGACAATCTTGGTCGTTCTGGTGTTCCTTCAACCTGATGAGCAAATAAATGAATTCCATGACAGATAGGCATTGCATTCTTAATGATAGCAAAATTCCATTCAACATAGCCTGATTTACTAGCACATTGGAAAATACCAGTTGGACTGGTAGTTCCATATCTCAAAATAGAAGTAATATATAAGAATGACTACTATGGCAAGGGCTTTCAGAACCTAACTTATATGTAAAATGTTTACTGTGTTTATGTTCAACAACTCACTGCAGTATCAGTATTACATTATATTAAATTTTATAATGCACATCTTTTGTGACCCTAGAATTTGAAGGAACTTGCATGATTGCTTGTTTGATACTCTTTCTTTCCTCATCCTCAAATCTTTTTCCTTTTTCTTACCAGAAAAGAAATTATGTAACAGTTATATAGAAACTTCTCCACGAGATGCTTATATCACAAATCTTTTAGCCTGAAGTGTAAGCATCTATCAGAAATCCACCCTCTCCCAATACTTTGGGAAATCCACAGCCAGGAGAGCTTAATGAATTCCTTCTCAATCAAAGCTGGATCACCAACATGAAGGAAATTTTGACTCATATAAAGCTCTAAATGCTTAATAAAATAAAACAACAAATATAATTGAATGTAGCATTTTATTCCATCATTGCATATTCTGAAATCAGAGCAGGCCAAAAAAAAAAAAAGGCTGCAACCTAACCAAACCTAAGTAATTAACATTGTATAAATTGAAAGCATACAATGGGGAATGTAAGGATTAATATTAATATAAAAAATATAACCAACGACAGAAATTGTCAGGGCCAACCACCAGATTCAACCAAGAGACAATAGAATATAGGAAAATAGAAAAGCCATCATTCTGATTAATAAACAGGAATTAAAATAGAATACATGAGGCCTGGAAAAGGAGAAAAAAGCCCTGGGGTTTCCAAATTCAACTACAGAGAGTCATAGGCTTGGAAACATTTAACTTTTATTGACAAGCAAAGTCATTATTATTTCCAAGTTCTATCAAACTAGTATACACCATTTAAGCATAACCCCTACTACAACAACTACAGATAACAGTTCCCTACTGTCGATCATTTAGGCATTTTCTGGAAAACATGCCGGGCCTTCGAAGTTTTGGCAATTCAAAATATAATTTTACCTTACAGCTTATGCAATTCAAGGGGTTATTCGACATATTCGAGCATTAACTCATAGTGCGAAAGGGGTATAATGACTCTTAATCAGAACAGTGACACATAGATGTGCAAATACAAATAATGAGTAATTCCAGGAAAACACAAAAAAGAGAACCTCATTATCGTGAAGATTGTTCGTCAACTTGGTGGCTTGCTCTAACTCACTATGCTCCTATAATCTTGTTACCAGATTCTTCATAAAAGAAAGGAAATTGACCAAGTACAGCTAAGTTACAGCAGTAAAGCATAGCTCAATTGCGGAAACAGCAATGGAACGCAAAAGAAGATACTAGACACCAAGAAAGGTAAGAAAACAAAAAATCCCAAGCCTTGAACATCACCTTCTTTCTGATTCGAATATGGCGGGCAATCCTATCTTCTCTTCTGGTCCTGGCTTCCACCACGAGAGATGATGACGATGGGTTCAAACTTGACCTCGAAATGGAAGCAGGAGCAGCCATTAACTTGGGACCCATCCATGATTGCTGGGAAGAAGCTAATGCACAGTGAAGGAAGGAAAGTGACGAAGCAGACATTGTCAAATTTCCCAGTTCCTAACTATCACTCCTCTTCAACAACACCCGGAATCATCAGCATGCTTCTTCTATTCCGCTTTTTTACGCCCGAGTGTCACCTTATCCTTCTCCTCCCATTCCCTGCCCCGTCAGATTTCCTTGTTTTCGCATTTTAGGCCCATTGGGCCTTTCTCTTTTCACAACCCAATTTGTTTTTGTTTTTTAAGCTAAAATGTAACTACTGCAAATTTGAGAAATTTTGGTTAATATTCTTATGAAGAAATATGTTGCAAAATGCTAATCCATTTTCTTTTTACGCTGAAATTATTGTGTTGTTACTCATAGTTTCATTGTAAATTTTACGTTTTGTATAATTTAAAAGCTTGTAATTGAGTCATTATAACTATAACACTTTTTATATAGTTCATATTGTTGAATTTCTAATAGTTTATCATTTATTTTTGTTAATCAATCATATGCTACCGTGATTATTTAACTACTTTGGTAAGCATAATTAATATTTAACAAAAAAAATATAATGTAATGAAATTTGCTTATATGTAAAACATTTGATGTTACTTATATTACCTGATTTAATTAAATTATCATAAATATACATATTTAAATATTAAAATGAAATATAATTTGCTGCGTTAACAAAATTTAAAATGCTATGGTTAGCATTATGTTCTCATGCCGTTTTTATCAGGGTTGAACCCTCAAGGATGATAATTATGAGTTGGAGGCAAAACGAAACGAATAGTTGCAAATATTGGGCAGACCAAGATGTATGAAAATAAATGGCTTGGGAAAAGATAGAACGACAAAAGCGTTGAGGTTAAAACTTTATTTTTGGATAGAATCGAATAATAAAAGAGAGCTTTTAAAGCCCTTATAAATCTTCGAAAGCTCTTTTTTTTTTTTTTTTTTCCAAACCTTTTAAATTAGAGGAATCGAAGATCAATAATAGAATGAAATAATTTTATTAAAATACACAATTTTACCTCTATTAATTAAGTAAAACTCTAAACATCAATATCTTTACTAATTCTCTTATGATAAAAAAGAAAATCATTATTTTATTTTATTCATTCCATGGTATCTTCAAAATGATAGCCAAAAAATAATTTTTTCCCCTCTGGTTAAAAATTCTAAATAATAACAACTTCATGTCATTAATAATTATTTTATTCCATCCTTTTTTTCTCTAAAAACAATTGAATTGTTATATTCTCAACTTAGTTTTAATTAAAGGTGTTCAAATCTCAAATTGGGTCTTGAGCCTCAATTTGATTAAACTCGATATATGACTAAACAGTGTCATCTAAATTTTTTAAATATTTTTAAAAATAAAGTTTAGTTTATATTTAATAAATAAAATATTTTGCAACTAATTTTTTTAATAATAATCAATTTTATTATTATTATTATTATTATTATTATTATTATTATTTTATTTATATATATATATATATATATATATAAATTTAAACCCCGACCCAAGACCAAACCTTACATGATAAACATAATTCCTTAGCTTGAAAATGACCATAATCTGTCCAATGCTAGACCAAGTTAGCCAATAAAAGTCATGTCAACCCCAGTGTTAGTCATGTAATTCAAGTTTGGATAACCGATTTGGCCACAAAGACATGAAGTTTAACACAGTCACAAAAATTGGACAGAGGAAGATTAGCAAACCTTCCTTCATTGATTTCTTCTATTTTTTGGGGTAATTTTTGTCATCTATGCACCCTCTCCACATCGTACCGTATGTCAACCCATCCCAAATCAGCTCCAGAACAAGCTTTGAAAGTATTGAAGAGAATGATAAACCACTCTTGCAAAATGACGTGGCCCCTAGTCACATTTAACAACATATAAAACTGGCTTATCTTGCTGCAAAGTAAACAATCAACATTGATATAGATTGCTGCACACGAATATCAGCCTGGCAGTTGAGAGCTCACGGGATTTTTCCTTGCATAGCATGCGATGATTTAGAGACAGTCTGGTATAGCACGAAAACAACTTACAGCACTCACTTGAAAAGGATTAAAAAAAGCCTCTAAACATAGTTTATATAATAGTTAAATCCACGTTCTTAAACTAGATTAACTATCAATGTGATATACATTCAATTTCAATTAGATTGTGTCATTTACTGGAGATTGGAACTAAATCTTACTATCATCTGCCAAATCTCTCAAGCCTCAAACGGCGTAATTCCTCCCGTGAAAGGCCATGAGAATCATGGAACCATCGGTGAGGAGAAGAAACATTATCACTCCTACTGGTATTACACATCTCACAAACACTTAGCGAACCAGAATTTTCATATGTGCATGCCTGGCATGTCCATACACCGGACTGAGTAGTTCTTCCTGTCCGGTTCCCACCAACAGTACCCCTACCAGAGATCCTCCCCCGCCGAAACTGAAATAAGCCCCGCAAAAACTTGAGAGGCCAGTTCAATGCCCCAGTAAGCCCTCTGATGAGGATCGATAGTGGGTCTGAACCTGAATAAGTACCCTTTAACCGCAGATAGAGCAGACCAGCAAGTATGCCACCAAGGTGACCAAGAAATGAGACACCAGGTACAAACATTTGAATAAGAAACAATTCAGCCCAAGCAGCATAACGCGATGGTACAATCACTTCATGTACATAAGTATAATTTTCGGCTTGGGAATTAAGAACAACTTTCATAGCAAACAGGACACCAGAGAATCCCACAGCGTACTCATTGTAGTAAGCTCTCTCATAGTCAAACAACAACAGAAGTGATCTGGATAGCATCAGCGTGATACCCTGGGATAAAGCAAGTAAGGCAGCGACCATAGAAGCAAATTCAGCACTCCCCATTGCAGTTTCCAACTGCATCCCCTTCCATAAAAGTGACAACATATTGTAGACCAGGTGAGGTTCTCCAACATGGTACAGCGGTGACAAAAAGAGCCGCTTCAGGTCCTTGTGCTGCAAGAACATAGAATTAGATTAACATCCGAGTATCTGACAAATTTCTAAAGAAACAGGAGTAACTTACAAGATAACATATTAAACAATAATCACATCATCACAACCATTCTCTCAATTCGCTTGTTATAGATGAATAAAAAGAGTCAATCAAATTTAAAAGATGATTTCACAGTCCAATCACTTTCCTTGTCAATTCATATAGTACAAGTGGACAAAAAGTATATCAAAGTAGAGGAGAGAAGGCTGGTGGTATTTTCCTCATCTTAACCTCCTAAAAATTTATAGACTTGGATTGTAAAATGAAGAAATCAACAAGCATCAATTCAATTTCATAAACTAATACAATAAGTGATTCTTGTATCATGTATTCGAAAATCTTGATAGCTAATGTTGATCACCCGACAGATAATCAGTGACAGCATACCAAATCTAATACATTTAAAGAAAACTACCTGATCTTAGTACTATCAATGTCTTAAAAAAAAAAGTGTATGTGCTGAATCACACATTCAATAGCCCATAATGAGTAATAGGAAAGCGACCTATCTGCCTCAAATGCTTGACTTTGGTAGTCTTATTCATCGGTTAACTGAAACTTTCGTGCACTTTAATACCGTGCACTACCATACACTTAAAATTTCAGTTGTTTCTATATCCCCCAAGCGCCGAATATTTGCATAGGATTAGACGCCACATTTCAATAGGGATTGGACTCTTCAAATTGTGTGCAACAAAATCTGCGCCCTATAACCTATTCATGCATCATAGATGCAAACTCTAAGCAACGCACAATTGGCTCTCCCGTACCCCATTACACATTAGATCATTCTATAGTACATAAAATCATGGTTCGAAATTTAACAGATAAAGAATAGTCACAGCAAATTGTACTCTCATCCAAACAATCCAACATCATTTATTACTTCGCGGCAGGTAACTTAAATAGGAATTGAGAAAGAAAGATGAAACCATGAAAAACTCACCTTGAAAATGAGGTAGGGATTGAACCACACCTCATCTATAGAAGGCAGGAGAGAGTCCAAGAAGCTAGGTCTCAAATAAATAAGAGTATTTGCAGCAATAAGGCCTGCAGTAACAGGGGGCTTCCTCTCTGACCTATAATACTCGCCCAATGTGTGAACCGCCAGCAGCGGCAGCATTCCCCTCGACACCCTTCTCCCAATTCTGGCTTCCATCCGTCGATTCACTCTCTCTATCTTCTTCCCAAACGATTGTGGTAGCAGAAGAAAGCAGAAATTGGCTTAATCCCTAATTAACTGAGCCCTCAAAGATGACTTAATACATCCCTCGCCTTTCGTCCCAAGAAACGAATGTGTATCTGATCGAAAATTCGAGACGTTTCCTTGGCGTTCCTGTTTGGCTCTCGCTCATTCATTGGCGGTGACCACCAGCGAACAAAACGACGTCGTTTGGTTGTAGACAAAACGTATTGTCGTGCATGTACGGGAGCAAAGCAGGTTTAGACGACATCAAGTTTGGGACCTTTTGCTTCTTCTTATGACGAGGACGAATCTTCCGTGTCACTTCCATTGCTCTGACGTTCCTCAGTCGCTTGCCTTCTTTTGGCTATTTTGTATTTATATTTTCTGTATTTAAATTCTGAATTATTAAATTTTTATTTAACGATTTAAATTTTAAAAAATTTTCAAATATAAGAATCTATTTCCGTCAACCTATACACCATCGATGCTGTTGATGGGAATGGATGGGGGATCCTTGCGTTGAAATTTCTCTATAATTGAAGCAATCACTCATCGCTTTTGAATTTTTATTTATCTTTTAATTTTAAATTTAAATTTAAAAACTCAGTTTAAACTGATTCTTTTATAATTGTTTCAACCGTAAGGAAACGGGGGAAGTAGTTGCAATGTTCTTCACTAATAGTAATACATCTTGTGAAAATCTGACACCAAAGAAGGAAATGTTGGGTGTTATAGACTCTTATTATAAAATCTTCTTTCGTTGACTTCCCACTCTCTATGCTTATTATTTTCTTCTGTCGAATTTGATCTTTTATATTTATTATGTCTTTAAATAATTTTTTATATTTTTTAATGTTAAAAAATTAACTCCTTACTCAATTTACAAAGTTTGAATTGAAAGATTATTTGATGACAAAAAATTAATTATTTTAAAATTTTAAAAATGTAAATGACTATTGCAAAATAAAACAAATTTGAATAATTAAATTGAAATATAATAAAAATATAAAGAATTAAAATAATATTTTTTTAAACTATAATTCAATTTTAATTTATAAAATTTGAATAAATTATTTTTTGTATGTTATATTATAAATATATAATTATATATTTCAATAATTACAAATTTGATAAGAAACGATTTTGTTCACCCTCCCACACTATAACTAACTCTGGACAGGTGTTTCCGGGCCATATAGGTGTTTTCCTGGCCCTTCTGCTTCTGGGCCCATGTCCTCCCGAGTCTTACGAATTTGGGCTTTGTTACTTTATAAAACAAAAAGTCATTTTTAAATTAATGTTGTTTATTTTAGGTTGAAAATTACAAATTTAATTTATCCTTAGCCATCATTAAATTTAAAAATATTTATTATTATTAATATAAATTATTATATATGAATTAGTTAAATTTAAAAAATTATTTTATGGATGTGTTCTATGTTTTCAATAATTTATTTTGTATCAAATAATTTTATAATTTGTAAAACTTATAAATTTATTTATTTTATAGTAATGAATAAATTTTTTAATAATTTTTATAACATATAAGTAATAAATATAGAGATATTTTGATCAAAATAAATTTAATTATCATTTATTTTTAATTTTAAATTCATTTATTAATTTCATTAAAAAAATTATACCCTTAAAATCTTATTGATGGGTTGTTTACTTGTTAATTCAAATGATTGAATTGCCCTCCTCTTTATGACAAAGATCTTAATACAATTTTGTTTTATTAATGTGATGTTTGACTTAGGGTTGCACATGAGTTGAATCAATCCAAGTTTTTGCATGATTTAGGATTCAACTTGATTTTAATCTAATCTTATTTTTTAGATCCAAGACCCAGCCTCGTTTGATTTTTGACCCAGTAAGTGGATGGACGGGGCTGGGTCCATTTGGGTGAATAAAATTTTTTTATATTAAAATAATTTTTTAACTATTAAAAACCATTTTTAATGAAAAAAAAAATTAAGATTTGAAATGAATAAAAATGAAATGAAAAATAAAATTAAGATTTAGAATGAAAAGTGAATAAATTTAAAAAGAATTAATATTATAAATAAAGTTATTATATATATATATATATGAAAAAAAGAGATAATACGTAGGGTGAGCCTACTCGGATATTGTGTGAACTCGGATTGAGCTTGATCAAAATTACAAATTTTTTTTATTTTGACCCAACTCAACCCAACCCTAATATGACCAAATTAGATTAGATTAATCGAATCATCAAATAAATTATTCACCCTTAGTTTGACTCTTGGAGTATCAGTTTAATCCTTACAATAGGCAACTTAAATGAGCTGTGACCATGTTTTTTTGGCCAAATTAGCTGTCACTAATTAATTAAAATATATTTCAAAGCCTTTTAACGTTATGCTGCTTTACGATGCATTGTTTGACCTTTGGTTCATGTTGAAATTAGCCGTGAAACAACAATCAATGAGAAATAAATATATAGTTTTCTTTACTAATAACCTTGAAGATTATTTATTGCACGTAATGAATTATTTTTAATGAATAAAATTAGTTAATAATTATTTATTGTACACATTACTAATAATAATAAATATTTATAAATTAATTTTATCGGTTAAAATTTATTTATTATATATAATAAATAATGTTTAACCAATACTTTAAGGGCACTCGTTAGCAATATATATATATAAAAGAATATTATGTATAAGGATTCTAATTTTAATTTATTTACTTAAATAATTTAAAATGTTAAAGTTGTGATAAGGAATTCAATAATTATTTTTATTTATTATGTACAATAAATAATCTTTAACTAATACTTTAAAGGCACTTGTTAGTAATATATATATATATATATATATAATATTATGTGCAAGGATTCTAATTTAATTTATTTATTATAAATAATTTAAAATTTTAAAGTTATGATAAAAAATTCAATATTCTTTTTTAATTGAAAGAATTTGAAATTTCATACGCATAAAGAAAGGGTCGCAGGTTAGTGTTTTAAATACCAAGTCAGGCCTTAAAAGTAAATGAGCTTTAGAAAAGTCTTTCCAAATAAATATATTTAACGTATGATGGCTCTCATGTGTGCTTATATATCAATTTTCATTTTTAATAAATTGTAATATTCTTTTGGATTGATCATATGACTTTAAAAGGTCTAATGTTTAATAAGACGACTAAAACTTAATGTTTTATCAAGTAAGGAAAACAATAAATGTAGTTTTAATTGTTAAAAATCAAAATTTTCAATTAAATCGTGTAATTTTTCTGGCTATCAATTACGAAATGTAAGTCTAATCTCAATAATTTTTTCGTAGAAGATTTGAAATTATTTCAGATATAAAAAAATATACTTCTAACAATAAAATTATTATTTTAATTTTATCATGCTTCTATATTTCAGTTAAAATTAAGAATAAATATACCCTCCTAGTATGACAAAGAATGCTAGAATAATAATAAAGCATATTAGAGAAGAGATAAATGAGACACTTTAAATTACAAAAAACCAAATTATAGAAATAATAGTCAATAATTTATCATTTTAATTAATATGTTGTATTGACCTTGGAATTGCTTCAATATTTAAATCCTAAACCCTAAACTCTATCCTAATATTCTACTGCTAGATATGTTTTTTTTTGTCACTCTTGTTCTTGCTAGATTCCAAAGATGCACTATATAGTTCATTCTTGTAACCATTCACAAATACAAAAGGAAGTTATAACTTATTTTCTCTCCCTTCCAAGCTTAGTCGCTTCAGAAATTAATTGGACTCCCATTTCAACTCATAATAATCAGTAACATTATTTGAATCCAACTATATAAATTGTTTTAGCTTTAGAAAAAGGTATGGAACAATTAATAGATGTATCTCTAAGAGTAAAAAGTTAGGATTTCTTACAATTTGTTAGTTGAATCTAGTAACATAATTTATTTATATTGACAAATGAATTTAACAGTATTCAAAACTTGATATGACTCGATTAACTCGATATTATTAAGCTAGGCTGAGTCTTGGGCTAATGTATTGACTCAACATGACTAAGTCCTATTTGTTTTTTTGTTAATTTGATTTATTTTTTGTTTAATATATGTTATATATATTTAAAAAAGTTACTTTTATGTTTTTATTGAATATTGATCATTTTTATTAAGTTAGGATACCCCATTTATTATTTGGATTATTGCTGTAATTTTTTAAAAAATTTCAAATTCAAATTCAAATTAAAAAATATTTTAGAAAAATTTTTAAATGTATGACTTGGTTGATGCATCATACGTATGAACCAAGTCTTACCGGTCTAGGCTAGTTTAGTGTCAAAACAAGGCAAATCTCGTATTGATTAAAAACCCGACCCGATCCAGTATTATATATATATATATATATATATATATGTATATGTACCTTTAGACTAATTAAAATTTTAGAATTCATCAATTTTAATAACTTTTTAGCTTTCAATTTTGGCTTTTTTTTTTTTTTTCATTTCAAATGTAAAACATTGGATTTGCACAACTTTTTATTTTTAACATTAGCTGTTAGAATTGTGTAGTTGATATAGAAATGCAGGAATCAATATTTAGAAATTGATCATGTAATAATACTTATGGTTGTGTTAAATAGAGAATGCAATTGATTTAGCTAGGTCTAAAAAGTAAAAAGCCATAAGTACTATTTCTGTACTGGGTTTTAAAAATTGATTTTACCAAAACACTCAAATTATTGGAGCTTCAGGCTTGGGTGGGTGGAAGACATTGGAAGGTCCGCTTTTGCTGAAAATAAAATTGGAAATTACAGAAACTTGAAACTCACAAATTAACGATTTGGAGTGGGTCAATTTTAATTTACATTATCTATTGTCAAAAGAGGAAAGTATAAAATTGATCTTACACTTTTGCATTTTATAATGGTATCTCACAAATTAATCGTGATAAATTATTTTTTAATAAATTTAAATTTATACAAAATTAATTTATCATAAATTTAAATTTGTATCAAATTAATTTTTTTATTTGAATTAATAAAAAATTAATTTTATATAAAATAAAATCTACCAATAATTAATTTGTTATAGCTAATTTATAAAAAATAATTTATTTACCAAGTGGAAAAAGAAGGGGTTAATTTGGTAATTTTCACAATTGCCAAAGGACATTGAAGCATCTATGAATTTGAGCAATTCATAAAGCGAGAATGTCAAGACAAACTATGCATTATTGGAGTCATCGATTGGAAATTAAAATCACACAGATATTAACTGGCTTGGGGATTTTTCTGAGGATTTTGCACTTGGCTTCACCTTTAAAGTTAACACAACCTCTTGTCATCTTCACCAAGTCTGAAATATTCTTAATTAAATTAGACTAGTTTTTTCTTAGATTGGGTAAATTTACGTCTCATATGTCTATTAAATATTTTATAAATTATATATATATATATATATATCTTCATTTAAATTTTTTAATGAAATTAACTTTACACACAACATGGGTTTCTTAAAAAGATAAAATTATTTAATTATTTGTATTGTAAAAGTAAAAATAAAATCACATTTTTTGAGTTAAAGTTCAACATCAATATATACATATATATACTTATAATAATATATTAAAAAAAAAGTTTATAACACTATGTTGTGTAGAAACTTAAACAAAAAATGAATTGAACAGTAGGTTTCTGCAATATATATATATATTAAGAGTCAAGCAAATTTAGTGTAGTTTTTGAAACAAAAGAAATATGATCACATGTAATTCAGTCAACCCTTAATAAAAGTTTGAGTAACTTACTCTTTTTGTCGTGGAAAAAAGCTGGCCTTTCGACAGTTTGGCGAAATTTAGATAGGATTGAACTTACATGCATTTTGTTATATTTTTTTGTTATGTTATGACTAATATTAAATTAACTAATAATAATATATAATTTAATTTAAAAATAAAAATTATTTGTATCAAATATATAGGTGTCATAATATTATCAGACAATCAAATATTTGACATATTATAATTGTAAAACTATATAATAAAGATATAAAAATAAGTTTTTTCCATTAAGATAATGTGTAATTTTAGATGACCGAAAATTCAATTCACTATGCTTTTTCTTTCTGGAGAAAAGTTACGTACATTTTTTGTCTTTGATAATAACATAAGTAATATTTGTTTATATATATATATATATATATTATGGTTTCTTATATTTCAATTTAAACACATTTAATAATAACAAGAAGCTTGTGAACTTATGTGAAAAGAACAAACAGATCTTATAGTATTTTTCGTAATTCAAAATTAGAACTAGTTATAATTATTTTAATTAACTTTTGATAAAAAAAAAAGTTATTTTAATTAACTTAAGGATAAATCATTTTCATGCCTCCTGTACTACTTAGTAGGGGCCGATCAATTGGCATATAGCAATATGGAATCTTGTACTACGTATGCTCCGTTTTTTAGCCTCTTTTCCCTTTCACGCTTCCTCTTAATTTCACTACACTTGGACATCACTCTGTGTATCTATTTATACTTCACTTCTCTTTTCTACATCTTACGCACACACTTTGATCAACCTCTGTCTCATTAATTAACCTCTCCAAGAGTTTCTTCGACCTTTGGGCTTCTCAGTCATGGTAATCTTCAATCATATCTGCATTACAAAGTTGGATTTTCATGTTGCTTGGCCTACTTCATGTGTTGTATCTTTTTAATTTCTTTTTCGTCCTTCTTTGTTCTTTGGTCTTTTCAATATAAGATGAGTTAACGCTTTTGATCCTCTTTAAATTCTTCTTTCATAGCTGAAATTTTACCAAGAGAGAATCATAGATTTTTTTTCAGTAGATAAACTAACATAGTTATCTACGTTGATATGTTAGATAACCTTTTAGTATCCTAACCGGTGAAATATTTTGCATATAACAAGATTTTACCTGTTTAACAGGTTAAAAATAACAGATTGAGTTATAATTTTTAGTTTATTTAATATAAATGAGTTAAACTAATTCATTTCTTTTAATTTATACATTGAACGTGCTAATTTAGTAGGATAACCCACTTGTGATTTGTTTTTGGGTGTAATGTTTAATATTACATAATTTTAAATATTAATTATTCTTATTTTATTTTTAAATATTTAATATTTGATTAACCATAAATAATATGAATGAATTTTTAGAATTAAAATTAAATATTTGGCTTGATAATTAAATATTTTTATTTAAAATTTTTTTCTTACAATTCCTTATAATTTTTTGGTGGCCCATTCAATTTATATAATGAATTAGGTTTAACATTTTAACCCATCAAATTAAAATGAGTTAAATGAATTGATCCATTAAATTCACTAACTTGACTGAACCGAGTTAGTCACACCTTTAACTATATTCTATAATATGTTTTGTATTATGAGACACAATTTTAATCTAGTTAAAAACTTGTTTAGGGTAATTAACCATCATACATTTGTATTATAAATCTTTTGTATCTATATGTATTGAACATTAAAAGATAAAGTAACACAAAAGCAATGAAAATGTGTATAAACGCCTCTGGATCTTATGCTGAACAGAAAATTTGTTGTCCAGCTAAATTTTTTTTGATACTCATATAATTTTTTTAAACTTCTCCATGCTCGTGTATAAACTTACTCTTTTTTTTTTTTTTTGGGTTTTCATTGACTCCCTTTTCCCTCTTTACATTTCTACATTTGATCATTGTATATACATTTGATTCTGTTCTCCTTTTACATGTATGCATATAAGTATAGTTGACTAAATACTGATCGAAATTTTTGTGTGGATAACACAGGGTGTGGAAGACGAGGTTGATGGGGCAAAAGATGTAAAGTACCAAGCAGTGGAGAATGTAAGACAAGGAGGGTTCAGAGCCACCTACTTCATATTTGGTGGGTAAAGTAGAACATGCATAATAATTAATTTGATGTATTAAATCATATTTAAAATTAACAAAAGTGAGTAATATTTGGTTGCAGCCATGATGTTTCTGGACAACATAGGATTCGTGGCAAACATGGCAAGCATGGTTCTGTATTTCTCATTCGTAATACATTTTGACCTGTCTGGAGCTTCAACTACCACAACGAATTTTCTGGGCACAGCTTTCCTGCTTACCGTTTTAGGAGGCTTCATCTCTGACACCTACATGACTCGCCTCAACACTTGCCTTATTTTTGGGGTTGTTCAGTTGCTGGTAATTAATTACTAATTAATTAAACTCTGCCCTTCCTGCCCCATAATTATCAATGAACAATTTATTTGGCCTTGCTTTGAGCTTTAATTTCTATCTCTCTCCAGCACAAAATCAATGATTTTAATTTGATTTGTTCTGTTAGATGAGAGACTAGTTTTTAGAAGAAATTTTCAAATATCCAAATTTGTACCTAAAGCTTTTTTTATTTTTGCTTCAATCTAGCTAGTGCTATAAGTTTATCTAAATGTGTAATTAGATTTTTTCCTAAATTTTTTTTTTGCTTCAATCTAGTGTTATAAAATTTTCGAACTTTGTTTTTTATGAAGGTTGATTATGTGAGGGTAAGGTAAGTTAGGCAAACTTTTCGGCCCATTCCTCCTAAACGTATAAATTTAGGCCCAACTGTGAATTTTTGAAGTGATATTATAGACTTGAAATTGAAATAAAAATATTTTTTGAAAATGAAACTGATCTGGTCTGGAGTTTAAATTCAAGAAATTTTAATTTTGGGTTGATCAAGTTTTAAGTTCAATTTTTTAAAATTTATAAGTGTTCAAGTCTAGACCTTAGCTTTGGATCTAGACAATTTTATTATGAGCAAACTCATGGCAAAATAAGATGCTTGAAATGAGTATTAAGTAGAGAGCTCAAATTCAAACTCTTTTTTTGGCCCCCCCAAAAAAAAAAATGACATCGAAACTCCAACAACAGTAAAAGTAACACATCTTCTTCCTCAAGTAACCTCTCACAAAGTTCAAAAAAATCTGACTTTCAGGGATACATGCTACTGGTGATTCAATCCCACAGCAAGGAGCTTCAACCTTCAGCCTGTGAGGGTTCAACGTGCGTGCATGGTTCAAAAGCTGTGCTGTTCTACGCCTCGATATACTTGCTGGCTCTTGGGGGTGGTGGAATCAGAGGTTGCGTGCCTGCTCTTGGAGCAGACCAGTTCGACTACAAGCACCCCCAAGAGCGCAAGCTCATAGCCAGCTTCTTCAACTGGTTTCTGCTCAGCGTCACACTCGGGGCCACCATTGGAGTCACCTTCGTCGTTTACGTCAGCACAAAAGTTGCCTGGGACAAAGGCTTCATCATCTCCATGTCCTGTTCTGCTGCTGCCCTTATCTTCATTGCCTTGGGAAAGCCTTTCTATCGTGTCCGTGTGCCTGGAAATAGCCCTCTCTTGAGAGTTTTAGAGGTTCATTTCTTATCTGCTTTCTCTTTAAATATATACTCTCTCCTACAAGTTATATAACATTGTTGCTTAATTAGTCCACTGATTTCTTTGCAGGTGTTGGTGGTGACAGTCAAGAACTGGAAGGTGGAAGTTCCCCAGCATGCCCATGAGTTATACGAAATCAAAGATCGTCACTCTTCTGCGCGCGAAAAACCCATCCCTCACACTAACCAATTCAGGTGAGCTAGTGCTTCTTCTATCCCTTTATCTAATTAATTGTGTCAATGCCTTATATATAAGTGATTTATATCAGATACTGTTAAGTGATTGAGCCCTACAACATTGTTAACTTGTTACTCGATTTATATCTGAAAGTGTAGTGACTGAGCATGCAGGGTACTTGACAAGGCAGCCGTTCTTCCTAAAGGAACCACAGAAGCCAAGAAATGGCGAGTGTGCAGAGTGACACAGGTGGAAGAAGTGAAGATCCTAACGAGGATGATGCCGATTCTGCTTAGCACCATCATTATGAATACGTGCCTGGCCCAACTCCAAACTGTGTCGGTCCAACAAGGCTCCTTCATGAACACCCACCTCGGAGGCTTCGTGGTGCCTGAGGCCTCCATCCCCGTCATCCCCTTGGTCTTCATGTCACTCCTCATCCCCGTCTACGAGTTCGCCTTCGTGCCCCTCCTCCGGCGGATCACCGGCCACCCCAACGGCATCACCCACCTCCAGAGAGTCGGGGTTGGTCTGGTTCTTTCTGCCATCTCCATGACCGTCGCAGGGGCCGTGGAGGTGAAGAGGAAGAACGCGTTCAACCAACACCAGCGTCAGATCAGCTTGTTTTGGCTTTCGTTTCACTTCGCCATCTTTGGCATCGCTGACATGTTCACCCTCGTAGGCCTCATGGAGTTTTTCTACAACGAAGCACCCTCTGGTAACAAATATATATTAATGCTTGGGTTTTGTTGCAATTATGTAGTTATATATCTCCATTCAAAATTCTACGAAATGAGTTGAAATTATTGA
Organism: Delonix regia; assembly: GCA_037074485.1. Lineage (NCBI taxonomy): Eukaryota > Viridiplantae > Streptophyta > Magnoliopsida > Fabales > Fabaceae > Delonix > Delonix regia. Next base: position 38,649,320 of record CM073451.1, read on the forward strand.
TACATTTTCATGCAGGGATGCGATCTCTGTCCACATCGTTCTCGTTTCTTTCGTTGTCCATCGGGTACTACTTGAGCACGGCTTTCGTCGAGCTCATTAACTCGGTGACCGAAAAACTTACGAGCAACAAGAAGGGGTGGCTGGAAGGGAAGGACATGAACCAGAACCATGTGGAGCTCTTCTACTGGTTCTTGGCCATACTGAGTGTGCTCAACTTCGCCAACTATCTGTACTGGGCAAACTGGTACAAGTACAAGGAAGACGTTCCCAGCGAAGAGGAAATGCTACTCAAGTATCCTTCAGCTCCTACTCCGAGTCGTACTGTGGATGATACTGTGTCTGCAAGTTTCGTATCTACAAACCAACCCACTTCCTAGCTCCTTCATGCTTATGGACAAACGCAAGAGAGCTAGTGATGATATAATATTTGTGTTCAGGGGGAGAAACCAAGATTTTGTGCTTAAAAGAGCCTTAAATATTTATGCAGTTTTAGTGGATTTCAAAGTTTCAAATCATTTAATTTTTACTTCTGTTTTCAACCGTCAATATCCAGAATAACATGTCCAAGAAACTGTCCACGCGAAATGCAAAGTGGTGTCTAATTTAAAATTCTCATTTTATTGCTTAAAAAGGCTTTCACGCTTTGAGTACTATAGTTTGGTATTAACGTTTTGTAAAAACTATGTTCTTTCTTGTCCCTTTTCTACCTCAGCTTTCAACTATCATCTTTACACCCCATGAGACTTACTTGATTGTTTTTGTGTTGTTCTAACTTTTGGGCATTAATATTGGATGAGAAAACATATTTTCTCTTATACATTGATTCCTTATAATAATTTGTTTGAATTTTTAACTTAGTCTTTGTAATTACTTACGTCAAGATCCATTACAATATCATTATTTTAGATCTAACTTGGCTAATTGAATACACACATAGCACCATACCAGAGCGATCATATGTTAGATAGCATACATGTTGTCCAATTAATTTTTTTTTTATTGTAAGTTTTGTCATGCAGCACAAAATATTGCAAACAACAGATCCACAAGGACCAGCAGGGCCGAAGGGCAAAAATTTTGATAAGAATTAAATATGACCCTAGAAAAGTAAATTTTTCTGGTAATAAGTTCTTGTAAAATTACACAGGACCCCATAAAAAAAATAAATTGTGCATATAAGTCCTTATAACATTTTTATTTAAATATTTTCATCTTCTATATTATATTGCCGGCCTCAGGAAAAATTGTTCTGCCTCCTCCCCTTTTGACTAAATCTGATCTAGACGCTTCTCTCACTTAAGAAGCTTCTTCTCTACAACAAACCACACTATGCAGAGAATAGATCAGCTTGTGGTTATGTTGTAATTACCAAAGAAATTTTTAATACAATGCGTCAAGGGTCACCTTCATTCGTCCTCTCAGAAATCAAAAACCTAGACCTATCAGGTTTTGGAATTATTAACTCTCATATATGTAGTAGTGTAGTTGTTAGTGCAGAATAATCTCTCCCAAAATTTCTGGTATATATATAACTGCTATATTGTAACCAAGCTGGCTTTCAAAAGATAATTTGCCAACTAACGTTCTCTACAACATTATCAATTAATCCACATGCCATCAACTCTTTATATGTATAAAATAATATAATAAATATAGTATAATATAAAGGCATTGAGTATTTGAGTTTTCCTCAAGTGGTGCCAAGAAAAGGAAGAACTAAAGAAAATGAATATAAGATTACATCCAGTACATATATATATACATACCAGCTAAATTACAGTTGTGAATCGAAATGATTAGATAACTAATGAGTCAATTTATGCTTCATAATTTTTTATCCGTTTTAAAATGCTCCTACAGCTATTTATTGAAGTGAAGCAAATGTAATTTTTTTAATATATTCTTGCTATATGCATTAGTAAATAGGGTCCTGAATTCGACCCTCCATATCGAATTATGATATTATATTCTTGCTAAGTGTGGAGAGTGATTTAAAAAAAAAAGAAAAAAAAAAAATCATTGAGGCGAAGTTGCAAATTCATGCAATATGATCTATAATTATTCGCTATTTTTTGTACTCACAAGAGAGACAGAGATGACCCTACAGTTTTAATACAGTTCAGCCACCATCCTCAAAATTAGGGACTGAAAAGAGATTTCACGTGACTATAACACAGTGATATACTTTTAAAAAAAAAAAAATACACATACGCTTTTATTTGTATATATGTATGTAATCGAGTTAGTGAAACAAAGAAAAAACTAAGTATTTAATTAAATCAATCTATGTATTAATTCATATGAAAACACCAGTATTAATTAAACAGAAACTTTTACTTGAACTTGAACAACTTCATGTTTCCTCACTCAATTGAATATTTCATGAACAGAGCTGAAACATAGAGACAAACTTACATGAGTATAATCAAACACTTCACCAAAAGAGACAGAAAATATCACGGCCGAAATTTTTTTTTTTTTTAAAAAAACTAACTTGGTCTACGCTATAAATATATAGTATATACACACACATACCCAAAGATATATAAAAAGGTCATGAAGCATATCATCGCAGAGATTTAATTTAGAATAATATCAAGAGTAGAGTTGGATCTTAACAAATCTTCATGAGAAATGGTGAACATGTCGGGGGCTGAAACTATGATCACAGCCAAATGGGTGTGAGAAAAAGAGAGGAAGATAAACAGAGTGGCCTTTATTGGGTTTCATAAAATGAGAAGAAGCAAAGCAATAAGGTATGGAAAAAGAAAGGCATGTAGGCATTTGTGGGGAACAGTACATGATTATGTGTTAAGTAGGGTTGGTTTAGAGGGCTAACACAAAGGTGAAGCTATTGGAAGCTCCACCCACGAGGCCCACTCTCTTCTCTCTAATATTTCTCTAACACTGTGTCTTCTTCTGTGTGGCCTTTTGAAAGAAAAGAGAACGCTGTGGATTCGAGTGATAAAACCCCCATATGCTTCAGCTTCACACAAAGTGCTATCTGACAAAAAATTATATATATATATATATATATATATATTGAATAATAAAGTAATAAAGAAAAAGCAAAGATGAGATGTCCAAACAAAGCAACATGTAGGGGGATCATACCGAACTTTTTCTTTTAGCCTTGCTTGTAAGCTGTGACAACCCAAATCTTCTCCACTTGCTCGCTAGAACTTCTTGAGGGATATCATTTTGAAAAGGAAAAAAAAGAGAGAGAGAGAAAATTATATTTTTGGTCCTTATAATTTTAGTCAAAATTTAATTTGGTCATTATAGTTTAATTAGACATTACAACATAAAAAAAAAAAACTCATGAATTTTACCCTAAATTATAATTTTTGGATTAATTTTATAATTAAATATTTTATGCTGTCTACCACATTACAATTAATCAATTGAAGTAAATAATCACAATTCGAGATAAAGATCTGAATGGATAAATGTATATAATTTCGTCACGTGATCATACGACAACATCCAAATTTTAAGAATAGGAGATTTCTTCAATAGGCAAATAAATTAGGAGATCAGTTTAAAAAATTAGTAAATGAAGTGAAAATTGTAATTGAGGCTAAAGATTAGAATATATAAAAATATATATTTTTTGAAAATAAAAAGTTTACATGTTATACATTCTAATATTGATTATCCGATAACAAGTATATATATAAAAAAAAACTGTAATTTGTTCAAATTTTGCTGCCTTGTGGTCTAAGTTTGTAATCACATTAATTTCCCTACTTGTACGTGCAAATGCAATTATTTTGGTACCTGTTGAAAAGTATACCATACAGACTCTTGATCTGGAAATACATGATGGAAAACAACCAGAAAGTTTGGCAATATATATATACATACAAGTTCAAATCATAGTGGCATCTCCACAGAAAAAAAGAACCAAAAGAGAAAAGAAATAAAAGTGTGTAGCTAGCTAGCTATATAGCTACCTAGCTACCATTAATCTGCATGTTCTCTCAAATGGGGTTTTGTCAGAAAATTAATTTTCTCATGCCACATAAGCTGCCACTACTGCAAATTAAACGGCAATTAAGGAAAAATTAGCTAGGTTTAAGTGTAGTTCAGCTATAAAGATCTTATACTTTCAAGCCATAATATAGAAAAAATAGCTAGGGCCTAATTAGCTTTGTCCTAAAGCAGTTAGGCTGAGTATTTCAAATAAAAAAAAAAGTTAATTACTTACAGAGCCGATTAAAATATAATTCTAATCAAAATTATAATTAACTTCAGCAAGCAATTATCAATGCATTATGAATTCTTATGATTTTCTATTTTTTATTTTATCTATTCACACAATTCCCGTTTATGTCTTTGTTTGGATATTAGGGTTGTGCAAAATGATTAGTAGACTTAATTTAAGTCAAAAGTGAAATATGCTTGATTTATGTTAAAAAAAAATTATTTAAAAAGAAAATTTTATCATTACTACAATTAATTCGTCCAAAATAAAAGTGAAATCTCTTTTACTTTTGTACAAACAAAAATTTAGAAACTAAACGTAGTTTAAAAAATATTAAATATCAAACTATACAAAACGACTTGTAAGACAATTTTCCATTTTACTGTGCTGATAATCTTTTCACCCCTTAATATACTGAAATAGTCACACTAATAACGCATCGTTAATTAGGAGATGATAATTAACATTTGATCAATTAAATCTTATGTGATGAGAAGTGAAGGAAGGAGAAAGAAAAAGAAAACTGCGCAAAAGGCAAAAGAGGATATATGTATATATATATATATATATGTAGAGAGAGAGAGAGAGAGTAAAGTATATTTTAACTCTTTACTTATCACAAAATTGTTATTTTAATTTTTTATTTATGAAATGCTCAAAATAATTTTTACTTATTGAAAAATATCATATTTGGTACTTCATTTGAAAAAAACAAATTAGTTTATTTGACTTAAGATTTAGGGTTTAATAAATAGATTAAATTTAATAATTTTTTAAAAAATGAGACATTTTTTAATAAATAAAAGATTATTTTAAATATTTAAAAAAATAAAAAAATTAAATTAATAATTTTATAATAAATGAGAGATTAAAAATGTATGTATATATATATATATATATATATTGATGTACAAATTAATCAGGTTGGCGGGTGATTATGATGAAAGAGAATAGAGAGGAGCGAGGGATGAAAGAGAGAAGAGATAATAATAAATTTTAATGCATGGGTCTGATTAATATATTAATTAACTGATAATGTTGAGAGTGCACGTGCATGGATGTTATTTTGAGAAAGAGAGAGAGAAAGAGAGGGGGTGTGTGTGTTTAGTAGTTGATTGCATGTTTCTTAAAGTCGGGCTCACGTCCTGGCTTTTGAGACACCAAGTGCTTAGATCAAACCAGAAACAAAAAATCATTAATAGAAGAACCCCAACACACAAAGCAAACTTGCCAATTTAGCAATGCCTACACTATACTATTTTTCTACCTTGCAAGCTTCATATCTTGTGTCTCTGCTTTGTCTCCCTCTTCTACACTACTCTTCTCTCTTTTTCTTTTCAGTTTCACTATTTTCCCTCTTTTTCTCTTCATCATCACTGCCTCATATGCTTTTGGGTGTATATAATCATTGTCTCACACTTAAACTTCACCCACGCCCACACGTTTAATTTCATTCATTTCCCTTCATTATTTATTTGTCCTAACTCTTGAATTCACTATTTGTGTATGCAATATATATATATGCATATCCACTAGTTCTGTATGTTTGCTTACATGAATATAAAAGGGCATGGAGCAAAAAGAAATGCTTTAATTGCTTTCAACCTTCGTTCCATTTGAAATGCATCAAGTTATAAGAATATTATAGGAATGCAGATTAATTATTATTCATTAATTTTATTATTTAATAGTGTAAGTAATATTTCAATTGATACTTTTGTATAGACAGATTAATAAAAAATTATCAATATAAAATTGAAAGATCATTCTCTCATAGCATTATAATAGAATTAACATATTTTATGCTTTTATTTGAATTTGTAATTTATTTTTATTCTTGTCATACATGCATGGATGCATGCATATGTGTGAGTGTTATATATATAATATATATTTTTTTAAATAATAGGTCTAGCTCACTCTTTTGCAGAAATGGGTCATGGAAAAGTATCTCTTAGCTTTATGGAATTTTTTTAAAAATTAAACTTAATCATGATTGCTTTATTAAATGAATTAATTTAATTATGTCATGACTGAGGGAAGAAGGCTAAGTAGAGTGGGGTGACCCATAGCTTAAGAAGGCCACGTGGGCATAATTTGTCGGATAATTAAGCATTTTTGTAGGCTTGAGGGCTTGTTGATCGAACCAGTTCGCCTATAAATATTTAATAAAGAATTTAACAAATAAATAAGTTATCTTAATTTTTAAAAAAGAAAGAATATGCATGTATATTTTAATCAATGAAGGTTTATTGACAAAATATTCCAACATTTCAACTAACAATAAACTCATATGTAAGAAAATGAGTTACGAACATATTTATTTGAACCTTTTTAATTTAAAATTTTCATCAATTAAAAATAAGAAATTATACTTAAGTGTCATTGTTTTTTATAATGCTATATTGTCTTTAAATTAACTATATTGCATCACGGTATATAAAGATTTCAAGAGGACCTGGGCAGTAATTGTGTGATAATTTTATTTTTGTTTATAGACTACAAGATGAACAGTGCTACCCAGTGGTCCAAACTTGTTTAGTATCTCTCTTAAAAGAGAGAGGAAAAAAAAGAAAAAAGGAGAAAGAATGGAAGCCCTAGCTAGTTTGTTTACAAATGAGAATGATGATAATTAAAGGTTGAAAATGTAGAGACACAGAGGAACTGAGAGAAAGAGCTTGTCTGCTCTGCAAATTCCAAAGAGGAGACTGTGACTTTAAATCATGTTTCTTTGTCTCTGCATATTTTCCCTCCTTTCTTTTTTCTTTCTCTTTATTCTTCGGTGATCCCTCCACGTTGGGTTTGTTGAGTAATTTATAATATATCCATTTCAGCGTCTTACAACACACTTCTTAATAGGGCAAAATTAACCCCATTGTCCTTGCTACAAACACTTATAATTTTTTTATGTTCATTATTTTAATTTTGAATCATAACTTCAAATCAGTGGCTCCCCTATATTTTATTTTATTGCACGTATAAGCAAGTTCTCAAATTCAAAGAGTATAATGTCTGAGAGTCAATTTGCGGACACTAATGTGTGTATATATATATATACATATATTATCGAATATAGTATAAAAATATACTTATGAAAGTTACTCATTAAATTAAAATAAAATGGTAATTTGAGGACTTACCACTAAAAGTTAACTAGTTTTTTATAGAAAGACAAATATGATATACAATAAAATAATCTAATCAATCTTATCAGTCTAGAAAAATATATCTATATGTTTAATTAAACACTTACTAATATATTACAATTAAATGAAGGAATTTAGACCGTAAAAATCTTGAAATAACTTTGATGTACTGTGAATATTTTAATCCATCAATAATTTTAGTCTGTATCATATCCAACTTTTGCTATTAAAGAAAAATCCATAAGTCACGTAAATTACTCTAACTTAATTTCTCTCCATTCAACTTATCCTGCATGGACTTAATTATTATTGGAGTCTGTATCACAAAATTATTGTGAAGGATTACGTAGACTTTGGTAAAATTATGAGTCAAAATTTACATAAGTAAAATGTTATGTAAATATTAATTAGAGTTCTGGTGACATATAGTATATATAGCAGTACTCCAATTAATCCTTACACAATAATCAATCTTATTTAAAATTGTATTATTTGTTTTGTGTAGGAGTGCCATCACTGTTCAGCAAATTGAGGACCAACATTTGAAATCCAATTCAAAGAAATAAGAAGAGATGATTGAATGCATATCCCAGATTGCTTGAAAAGGCTAAACATAATAGTTAGTCCAAAATGCTAAAATGGGGTTGGTGACGCAAAGAAGCAAGCTGTCAAATTGAATAGTTTTCTAAATATATAATGTGAATGCAGTGCATGCAAATAATTAAAGTCTAAATTCAATGGTCTCCTACCTTACCTTACACCATTGTCTCCATCATTCTCTTCCAACACTTCTGCACTGCCATGGCTTTGCATGCCCTTTTAGCTATTCTTGGCTCAACCCTCTTCTCTGAACCCCTCTCTTCTATCTTACAACTTTGGATACACCCTTATCCCGCCAAGCATTCCACTCTCTTTCCCTCCTTCAACTTTTTCCATTCACATCTACTTCTCCATCATCAAATCATAACATTTAATGAATTTCATAATCATTATGTTGATTTATTTTTTTTGTTTCTTAGGCCTTTCGTGTTGCATTGATTTGTCTAGGTAATAAAATTTTATTTTTATTTAAAAATCCTTGATTTGTATTCGTTTAACTGATTGTATCATGTGCAATTACACAAAAATATTAGTGAGAAAATAGAGACTGAGTGAAAAGAAATAAAGGTGACTACTTACTTATTCATGAGTTTTATGACTTTAAATAGTAATGAGATTGTTAGAATGATGAATTACTTTTTGTTAAATTTTTTTTTAATATTTTAAGTAGTTTCATGGCATTATTAGCTTATAAGAGAAGTTAATTGTTCAAAATTTTAAATTGTAGCTTAATGCCAGTACTAACCTTGTAAAACAAAATATATATATTAGTGAAACATATTTCTAACAATAAAAATATTTATCGATTTAATTTTGATGTATATGTTTGCTAACAATAAGATAACAAAATTATTAAATTTATATAGTTAAATCAGTAGACTATCGCACTGTTTATATTATGGGAAAATTAATAGATTTATTTTGAATTAAATCACAACAAATTAACATGTATTTACCTGTTTACAAAAATAAAGAAAAAAATAAAAGAGCCTGATATTGCAATGGTTTTTCAACAAAAGTGGTCCAAAATGTCACCATACCTTGTGACATGATCATTTAGTGAGAAAGCTTTTGATATCATGCTAATACTGAATTAATGATTTTATCCCAGGAGTTTAAATTGTCAAAGTAAATGTTATATTAAAAAATTAATTAATTAATATATAGGAGAAAGATCTAACACGCCATGAAAATAATGGTGTAATCCAATATTATATAGCCAGGAAGTACTCAAACAAACATTAAAAAAGGTTAATAATTTTACATTAGATTATCCTACATAAACTATAATATATATATATATATAAAGGGTGGTTTTATCAAGAAATCACTTTTCTCAATTTGTTTATGATTTGATTTCATTATTATAATTTATTATTATAACTGGTGTGCATGTCCATTGTGTTTTCAAGACAAACCATTTGCCCTTTCTGGATCCCCATTGAAAAATTCACAACATGATGTGAAGACAAGTGCCATGAAACCCAAATTAAAATATAAATTTTTTTTTAATTATTTAAAAAATAAACTAGATTTCTAGGTTCCAACCAACACGAACTTTTAAAAAAGTAATTAATTAAAGACCATGTAACTGAGGCCTTGTGGACATGTCACCCACCCTCGGGGCAAATCAAAACCAACGAGCAAGCCTATTCAATCTCTGACTTGGCTTAGTGTTTTGCATCTTTCTTTCTCTTTCTCATCCCCGAATGTCTAAAGTAGTTTTGTCTAACCAAAAGAATTATTTCATTTATGTAAAGGAAGTGTTATCTTTCTTTAAAATTTGAATTACTTTTTGTTACAGTATTCTGTGATTAGAATTCCTAATCTATATGGACCGTGCTAATGTGAAAGAATGTACTTTTAAACTTACTCTGGAAAATATATTACGTAGTTATATAAATATATATATATATATATATATGCCAATGTGGCGGCTTTTTAGTTTGAGTGTTGATCGGTTTTTGGTTGATCGGAAGATGAGGAAAGCAGAGCAAATCGATGCCCACCATACCCAGTCGTCATCTTCTTCGTCTTCTTCAATTGATAGCAGCAATTACCCTTGTGGGAGTGGGAAACCAGCAGCCTCTTCTTCTTATTCTTCCTCATCCTCCTCTTTGTGCCTCTCAAGTGTTTGTAGAAATACCAGCGGCTCAAGAACTGATCTGATCACCGACCTGAGACTTGGCCTTAGCATTTCTCCTTCTCAGCCTGACTTTTCCAATTCAACCCTGAGGTCAAGGTACCTTACCCATTTGTCAACTCCACCTTCTCCCTCTAGTAGTGTCATAGAATTGGCCTCATCTGAAATTCAAAGCCTGAGAGTTTCATGCTTTTATTTCTTTCTTCTTCTTTTTTAATTGTATTGTCTCTGTATATAAAATAATGATTCATGAATTATCTTTGGTTTCTACATATGTGAACTTGTGTCGTAGAATTGGCCTCTCATGAAGCTAAAAGCTTGAAAGTTTCATGGGTTTCGTTTCCATTTTTTGTTATGCTATTGTCTGTGTATGTAAAATCATGTTTTATGAATGAGCTTTCGTTTCTGCATATGTGAACTGTTGTCTTCTGAACCTGAAAGCTTGAGAATTTCCTGGGTTTTCAGGGATCCAACTTCAGATTGGCCACCAATTAAGTCCATATTGAGGAGCACCCTTGTTGAGAAACAAAACCAGCAAAGGCCTTCTTTGTTTGTGAAAGTGTACATGGAAGGCATTCCCATCGGCAGAAAATTGAACCTGCTGGCACACCATAATTATGATGAACTTATCAGAGCTCTTGGCCATATGTTCAGGACCACCATTCTCTGTAAGCGCTAATGGACACCCTCATTAATTAGAATTTCTTTCTTCTGCAGCTTCTTCTTCCTTTTGTGCTTCGTATCATCATGTATAGATCAGAAAAAAAAAAAAAAAATTCTTTTCTTTTCTTCTTTCAGGCCCAAATTCTCAACCAGTTCATTCTGGAAATTTTCACGTGTTAACTTACGAGGATCAAGAAGGTGACTGGATGATGGTTGGAGACGTGCCATGGGAGTAAGTATTATATCTCAAGATCAAACTCAAACTTTAGCTCTGGTTATTCTTTCTAAAGGATTTTTCTTGTCTAGACTAGGCCTATTACTTCATTCATAAACTCTTTCCAGCTGATTGGGCGACAAACATTGATCAGTGAACTGACTTTAACTAAATCTGTTATGCCTCCTTCTTTTGATTTCAATCTGGGTCTATTCTATCTTGCATTTTTTGACCATTTCTGACTGCATATATTGCAGAATGTTCTTGACCAGTGTGAAAAGGCTGAAGATCACCAGAGCAGACAGATGTTAGCTATTCTGACGCATAAAACTTCTTCTGCTCACATGCTCCTCCTCAATTTTTACTGTCCATACAATTTTGTCTTGGTTATTGGGTGGACAAAAACAACGAAAGTTTCCATAGAAAACCCAATGGCCTCCACAATTATTATATATCTTTATATAAACCTAGATTATAGGTGTATAGCATCTCACTCCAGTGCATAACTACAGTGTTTCTTACTTCTCAGTCTCTGTTGGAGAATTTTGGGTTTCCAATATTGCTCTGTAATGGTTCAGTGTATTAACCTATTTATCATTAAAAATCATATTCCATTTATTCAATATTATCTGGTAGTTGAAGAGAAAATTCTTTGAATTACATACCGCACTACTAGAGCTGCTCTAAAGCACAAAGCATATGCATGTGCTTCTAAACCTTTTTCTGTCTACCTATTTATTTGAAAATTTAATTTCAAAGTGCAATTTGCATTTTAAAAATTTCTTAGAAAAGAGTATTACATCATGTTTTATTTTTCCAGAAAAGATTGATTGAATTATGAAAGCCAATATATACCTAACTTGTGTGTGCTGTGGGATGAAGTGTTTGGGCTTTGTTGAGTGCAATATATTGCTTTGGTGTCAACAAGTGAGATTTCGCTTTGATTGTAAAAATTAGTGGAAATCTTTTTCAAACACGTGTGTGCCCCCAAAAAATGTGAACACATTTTGATTCTACATCAAACCTTCATGTTTCACCAACTGATATTGATGCTTTATCTGCATAATCATTGTTATTCCTTCATTCTTTATTTTATTTATAAAAAATTAAAGGTTTGAATTATTTATTTATTTTTTAACAAATGAATTAAATTCTTTTATAATTTAGACAGCATCTGACAATAATTGTCAGTCCTTTTGATTTGAACTCTTAGAAAAGGCCCAGCACAATTTAAAAAAAAAATTCACAAAGTTGTTGCAATTTTTTTATTTTCCCTTTAATTATTAAGGGGGAGTCATGTAAGGAAAAAGAAAGGATAAGGGACCACAATTGAAATTAAGTGTATCAAGCTCATTGGTTTATAGCATTTAAGGAGATGCCATTCTTTTTATTTTTTATTTTTTTTATTTAATTTAGAGTTGAAGATTAATAATAAGTATAAGAATTTAATTTTCAAAATGCATAAAATAGATATTCTTATAATACAACGAAAAAATTAGTGTTATATAAATTATATATTTGTTGACATTATTCAAATATTTAAATTAAATAACCCACATACAAATTCCAATATATATATATACATAATGGAGGAAAATATCATTTTTCTCATTCTTTTTTTTTAATTTTATTTTATTTTAATCATTCACAATTAAAAAGTCTTAAAATAATCATCTATTTTAAATTAAAATCTCATTTTGGTTCTTCATAAATTTGAAACCATCAAAATAATCTTCAAAATTTTAATATCTAACTTAAAAGATTTTCTCTTTAAATAAATTTAATTTTAAAAATAAAAAATTCATTTTAAGACTTTCAATTAATAAAATACCAAAATAAGACTATATTTAAAAGTCAAAAAACATTTTAAAACTTTCAATTCATTACAAAAATTATTATTTAAATGTAAGTTATTTATAGGCATGTTATTATTTATATGTATGTTATTTACGAGAAGCAAGAAAAAAAATAAAAAAAATCAATTTTACAAAAATTGTGCCAAGTTTCTCTTCTGCTCGTGAGGGTGCATTTTCATTTCTGACGACATGGTTTTATCTCAAAAAAAAAGGAGCACGTGGGTTGGACTAGTGAACCCAAAACCCAAAAAATATTGTTGGGCCTTAACTTTGCCCAATGAGAACACATGCACAGTTAGGCCTTAGCCATTTTATTGCCCAAGTACAGTATTTTGATATTCTTTGCTTTTAGCTCAAGATAAAGATTTACGAGTCATCCAAAATTTTAAATTTATTGTATTTTATAAAATTTAAGTCATTAAATATTTATTTTATAATTTATATTATAACAATTATTATATCATTTCTAATAAAATTTTGAAATATAAATTATTAAAATTTTAATTTAATAAATTTTATCAAATTTATCTGTATTTAAAAAGATATCGTTCTTTTTAATCTTACAATTTTAAGACAAAAAAATATAATCATAATTGGTTAATTAATTGAATTACGGTAAATTTGTTAAAGTCTAGTGGACATGGGTGAGGAAGAGGGGTATGCACTGTGGGGTGACTCAGCTAACAGTTCGCCTATAAATTTTTAACAAAGAGTTTAACAAATAAGTAATTTTTTAAAATTTAAAACAAATGCAAGAATATCTTTTTAATTAATGAATATTTATTGATAAAATATTACATTATTTTAAACTAGAAAAAACTTAAGCATACATTTTTAGATGTTTGTAATAATATTTTAATAAAAATAATACGAAAAATATAATATATTAAACTCAATTACATGATAAAGAGATGTGAACAATATTTATTATAATATGTTTTTAATTTAAAATTTTGATAATAATAAAATAATAAAAAGAACACCATTTTGATAATTTAATTTTGAACCTTAGCCTTATTTTATCATTCACAATAATTCTTTACTTTTAAACCAGGGATGGATCTAAAGAAAACGAAAAAAAATGCAATTGTCTTGCTTAAATTTATGAAATCTTAGCTTTTATATGTAATTTTATTTTATATTATTAATTTAATTTTTTAACTAACAAAAACTCATCCCATTTAAATTGTAAAAATTTATCTTTCTTAATTTAAATATTTAATCCAATAATTTTTATTTTCTTAAAATTAAATCCGTCAATACGATGTGCCGTAGAATTGGTCCAAACTTATGTAGTATTCACTTAAAAGAAAGATACGATAAAAGAGTGAAATAATGAAAGCCCCATTTTGGGTGCAATCACCACTGCACTCACAACATGACATGACAGAATTGAAATAGTATTGATATAGATAGTGGTAATTATATAATTATAAGATTATCATTATTTGAGTTAAAAATTAAAATTATATAATTATATAATTTTAAAAAATTACATGTCAATATTATGTAATGAATATTTACTCTTTGGCATTGTTGAGTGAATCAACGCATTAAATATTATAGTTACATAAAAAATAATACCTTAAAATACTTGTAATATTTTATAAGTGCTTTTAAAAAAGTAAATTTGTATAGTATTTTCTAGTAGTACACTTTATAATAAACATTTCTAAGCAAATATTTAAAATTTTATTATGTATTCAATTTAATACTGTCATCACAATTTTGATCAGCGAGTATAGATAAAAGCTAATTATCCATTGCATCTGACATACCCATTGTTGCCACGTTGCCTTCAGTGCGTGGAATTGGCCAATTTTTTTTTATCAAAAATCCAGAGCCCCAAACTACAGTGCGTTTTGGTGCTTCGGATTTTTAATTTCACTGGCTTAAACGACCAAAACGAAATATTCTTGTCTCGTGCATAATTAAAGCCCAATTTCAACTCCACATTTTTCACACGTGGCACTTGAAATCTGTTAATTTTTTTTTTTTAAATTGTATTCAGGTATCACCCACTGCTCGATCTTTTTTTTTTTTTTCTCTTTTAAAAACATTATATTTTTGGTCCACATATTTTTAAAAAAATTTTAGTATACTTTAAAAATGTATAATTAGATCTTTATAGTTTAAATTATTTTTAATTTAGTTCCTTTCACTATATTTTAGTTAATATTTTGACATAGATATGAATTAATTATTTTTCATTATCTACATTTATTTTCATTATTACACTAATAAATTTAAATAAAATACTAAAAAAATTTTAAAATTAGATTAAAATATTTATAAATTTTAAAGACTTAATTAAAAATTTTAAAATTATAGGGAGAAAATTGAAAATTGACTAAAACTATTAAAAAGTAAATTAAAAATATTTTATTTTTAGGGGCTAAAATAAAATTTTACTCTATATTTTATTGTCTCTTCAACCCATCACATTCATTATATCCCCCTGATCTATATTTCCTTTTATTTTTTCATAATCCTTATAATTCCGTGTGTAGGGAAAGTTACATTTTCAGTCTTTATAATTTCAATTTATTTTTAATTTAATTTTAATAATTTAAAATTTTATAATTAAGTCCATATACTGTATATATATATTTTAATTTATTACTTAGAGTTAAAATTTTATAATTATTTTATTCTAATTTATTAATTTAACTAATTATATATTATTTTAATACTTTAAATATATATGATTTATGTTAACAATAGAAATAAAAAATAAATAATAAAATAAAATTCACTCATACATAAGTGTTAAAATATTGACTAAAATATGGTAAAAGGGATTAAATTAAAAATTAATTAAACTATGTGAACTTAATTATAATTTTTTAAAGTATAATGGCTATACTAAAAATTGTGTGAAATTATAAAAACCAAAAAACAAAAAAGTAAGAACTACTTAGCTGTAGGTGGCACCATAACACAAATTTTTGTGCTTCAACGTATTTATAGTGACACGCACGAAAAGTAGAGAAAAATATATTTTTAACCTTTTACTCATCATAAAATTATTATATTAATTATCCATTTATTGAAATATTAAAAAAAGTCATTCACTTATTAAAAAATATCATATTTAATATTTTATTTTAAAAAAAATTATCAAATTTAATCATTTCACAAAACCTTAAATCTTAAATCTAATGAACTAAATTTAGTATTTTTTTTTTAAATAGAAAAAAATTGAGTGTGATATCTTTTAATAAATAAAAAATTATTTTAAATATTTTAATAAAACTAAAGTAACTATTTTATTATAAGTGAGAGATTAAAAAGATATTTTACCCCAAAAAAATGTGGCAAGTGAATTTAAAATTCAGCCAAATCGAGGAAATCAAAAGAGATCATAAATGCATACCCCAAGTTGCCTTATAAGCCTAATCATAGTAGTTAGTATAACATGCTAAAATGGGATTTATCAGAGCGGGATCCCTATTGTATAGTCATCTCATTTGTACAGAAGAGATTGTTAGATTCAATGAGACTTACAAATTAATTGTGAAACCTACTTAATTAAATAATCCTAAAATTTTGTTTGGATCAAAGATTTAAAACAAGAACAAATTTTTGTAATTCAAAGGATTATAAATTAAAGAATTGATTAAAAAATATAAAATAAAATTACATATAAAAATTAAAATTAAAAAAATGTAAGAAAATGAACATTTGCACAAAAAATAAGAATAAATATGTAGGGTAGAAGAGGGTCGGGTCTCCCTCTCTGATGCCTGGAGAAAGGCAAAAAAGCTTGAAAGGGACTACCATTGACAATAATTTGATAGCTAACAGTAAAAATACATTGCATAATAATTTGAATCCAAGGTAACGGAAATTTCCGGTTAAAAGCCCTTGCAGGATCAAGTTTCATAGCACACCATTTAATTTATTTTCCTTTGGTATTTTGGATTTTGTGCAAGATTTCGGAGCCCAAGATAATATTATCAGTGATAAATCAACTCTTGAGAAATGCACTTTGAAAGGGAACAATAAAGTCATTAAGGATTAGCTTGAGCCTATTGTAAGTAACTTTTGAGATAATCTTATATGCCATATTGCAAAGATTAATAAAGCCGTAGTCCGAAAAGTTTAGGGGGTGCTCCTTTTTTGGAATGAAAGTGCAATTTAAACACTCTAGAAGGAAGCCACTGAAAAAGACAGATTTAACCATAAGAATTGTTGAAAGAAACTAAATTGGATCCTCTCCAATAGCATGGTTCTCTAATAATATTTGATTCAATGACTCTATATATATTTAATAGATATACCAAAAATTTTAAAATATAAAATAAATATCTTTTAAAAATGATAAAAATAAAATATATTAAAATTTTAAATTCTATTTGAGGTAATTTAGTTTATCTGAATTATACTGTAAAATATATAAAATAAATTGTTAAATACTAAAAATTATTCTATTTTTTAATAATAAAGTAAAATATCACTACTATAAATTTTTTAATAAGATTTGAAGCTATTGAATCTATATTTAATGACTCCATATTTAATGAAAATAAAATAAAATTAAAATATAATAATAAATATTTAAAAAATGAGATATATTAAAATTTTGAATTTTAGTCTCGTTGAATTATACCGTAAGATATATAAAATAAATTATAAAATATTTAAAATTATTTTGTAAAATACTAAAAATTATTTTATTTTTTAATAATAAAATAAAATATTTTATTATTTTTAAAAATAGTTATTTTTATTTATTTTTATCTATTAAATCTGGGTGTATTAAATTTGGATAAGATATTAGTGGAGAATCTCGCTACCGAAGAGGATCCACTCTGGAAAGTAACACCCATGAAATCTACCAGAAGCAAGGGCACTATCAGCTTTGAGTTCAAAAGTAGTTGTTTTTATTTCTACATCAAAAATTTGAGCATGATATATGCATGTGCTTCAATAAATAGTATTGTTCTGAAAAAGGCCCAACAGAGTACAAAACTTTCACAAAGTAGTTGCAAATTTTTGCCTTTAATTACTAAAGGGGAGTCCAAGTAGAGAAAAAGAAAGGACAAGGGACCACAACTGAAATCAGGTACATCAAACTCAGTGGTTTATAGCATTTAAGGAGATGCCATTCTTGCTTTTTTATTTTTTTTTATTTTTTTTATTTAGAGTTTGAGAATAATAATAATTAGAAGAATTTTATTTTCTAAATGCATAAAATAGATATTCTTATCATATAAAAAAATTAGTGTTATATAAATAATATATTTGTTTACATTATTCAGAAATTTGAATCAAATAACTAATTACAAATTCTAAATTATATATATATATTTAATGGAAACAAAATACTATTTCCATCACTTACTTTTGAATTTAGTTTTATTTTAGTTGTTTATAAATTAAAAATCTCAAAATGCTCCTCTACTTTTTAAATTTTACTTCATTTTGATCTTCAAAATAAAAAAAATTTGTAAAATGTTCTACTTATATATATATATGTAGAAAAATGGATGGAAAGAGAGAAGTATGCCCTTTCCACTTCTTTTGTATCCCAGGCACTCACTCTTTCACCCTAATTCCACCAAGCATTCTGATATTTTATGTGCTTCAACTTTTGCCATTCATATCCTACATAATCACATCAAAACAATACCATTTAATGAAAAAAAAACTTTTTTTTGATATTTTATTTTTAAATTTATTTATATTTTAGTCCTTTATGAATTGAAATAATACTCCACTTTTTTAAATTTAATTTAAAGTAGTCAATTTTTAAATGAGACTAAATTTAAAAATAAAGAATTACTTTAAATTAAAATTTTAAAAGTAAAAAATTGTTTTAAAATTTTTAATTTGTGCAAAATTAAAATAAGACTACATTTAAGAATAAAAAACTATTTTGAGTGCTTAACTTTATTAAAAGAAGTTATAACTTATATGTACACTGTTTAGGAAAAATAACATGCAAGTAAAGAATCTACTAAAAAAAATCAATGCTACAAAAATTGTGGGTAAGTTTTTATACATCTCCATGGTCTTGGAAAGATAGTAGAAGGAAATGTACTGAATATCAATGAACTGATAACAAACTTTGTAATTAATCAAGAGACTTTCTTCGTACATGTAACACTTTGGTAAAGGGATTAAAGTCACAATGCAATTTGCCAATAAGCAACTACCCCGTTCAATAACTAAATCAATAAAAGTCAATCATATAATTATATCAAATATATATATTCAGTACATTTATATTTTAAAAAATTAATAATTATTTCTTTTTTGGCTCAAGAAGGAACAGAGTTTTTTTTTTAATTCTGTTAGTGAGGGTACTTTTTCATTTTGACAGCATGGTTTTATCTTTATTTAATATTTTTGGGTCAATGATATATTGTATATTTTCTTAAATTTTGGTCAATATTGTGTGTGCATCTATATATATATATAACTAAAGGAAGATAATTAGGAGCATGGGCCATATCAAAACCCAAAGACATTATTGGGCCATATCAAAGCAGGCCTACATTAGCCCAAAGTACAACAGTTTGGAATATCGGAACACTGACGCACAATAAGGCCGAATGCTTTTGTCGCTCTGAAATTTTGATCGTCTTCCGTAGAAACTCGGTGCAGGATTCTCCGTTAATTCCTTTCCCGCTTGGACGAATTACTAGATACACTGTTTTGATTATTGACCCAAAAAAAAAGAAGAAAAAAGACCGTGTCTTGATTTTTTTCCCGTTTTGCTGAAGCTGAAGTACTTACCGCAAATTTGAATTGATAACTACTTATTGAAACCAAAGGGAATCAAGATTCCGATAGGGATAATTATAATAATTAGCTGAATTAGTGACAAGGAACCCCTGATGAAGACCCCTACTTCTGCTTTCTACAAAACCCCCGTGAAGTTCAGGATGTAAGTTCAAAAACTCTCTCTATTCCTGCTTCGTTCTCTCTCTTATTATTTGGTTTTTGGTTTATGATTTATGATTTCGGTTCTGGATTATATGAGCTAAATGTTGAATGTACTCGCAGCCCAACTGCTGATAATTTGGTACCGATTCGACTGGATATTGAAATTGATGGCCAGAGATACAAGGATGCTTTCACTTGGAACCCTTCTGGTAAAGTTCCCTTCTTGCTGCTTTTGTTACTTTCTTATCCCTTATTCTTTCTCCATCATAATTTAGCTTCTTTTTCGAAATAATAATAATAATATTTATAATTATAATAACAATGGGAATTGATTCTCTGTGACTTGCTGGACTAATTTTATGGTAAGGCTTTACTTCTCACAGTTTTGGGAAAAAAAATTGGAGTGGGGATAATTTGATATGGTGTATTTGCAAGTGTTCCCAATTTAGTTGATTGGATATTTGTCTCAGGCTTCCATAGCCCATGTTTTTCTCCAGTAGCAATTCTACTAAAGTGCCTAAGAAGCAAGGTCCGTATTTCCACTTGTACATTCATTTTGTTTTGATGGAATTAAACTTTATCAATAACTGCATTAGCCTTTTTATCAAAATCTTACAACAGAGACGATTAGTAATTTCACGTCCTATAAGTATTTATGACTTTTTCAACCACTTCTTCACTCTTGACATTGCCTTAGCTGGTGACATTTATACTCTAGCTTTTAATCTGCTATTAGCTTAATATTTCTTTTGATACGAGTAGTCTAGGATATTTTGCATATCACTGCTGCTGCTTGCCTTAGTTTTCGAGAAACGGTAATGTAGTGTTGGATATGTTGGCATGTGAATGCTGCTGATCTTCGTTGTACGGAATATTGTGAAAACTTTTTTAGTGCCTGAAATGTTCCAAATGATGAAAAAGTGACAGTCATGTCTTGGTAAATGGTAATAGAAGAGTAGTACAATAATGCATTGACCATGTGTCTTATGAGCTGTTCTGAATTCATGCTGTAAATTTCTATATTATAGATCCCGATTCAGAGGTGGTGGTCTTTGCAAGAAGGACAGTTAAAGACTTAAAGTTGCCTCCAGCTTTTGTTACACAGATCGCTCAATCAATTCAAGTTACGAGATAATCAGATATTACCTTTCCTTGTCGTTGCCATTAGCGCATTCCAATTGCAAGTGATTTTGCCTTGCTAATTTTTCAACCTTTTCTGAGGTTGTTTTCTTCAAATGTTCAATTTCCAAACCTTTTATTGAATATAAGTTGCATTTTATTTATCAGTCACAGCTGGCAGAATTTCGATCGTATGAAGGGCAAGATATGTTTGCTGGAGAGAAGATTGTTCCAATCAAGGTCTCTCTTTCTTGGCATTTTAACATTTGACCCCAAATTCATCTTATAAATAAATTCTGCTGCGCCTGAAAGAAAATAAATAGAGCACGAGTTCTTTTCCTTTACAGTGAATGCTCATTAAAGTAAATATTTTGTTATTTTTATTAACAGCTTGATCTTCGTGTAAATCATACTCTCATAAAGGACCAGTTTTTATGGGTAAGATTGAGGCTTTGGCGTTCCATCATAATATTGGAACTTTTATCTGCTGTCACTTTTACGTGGTTTTCAGCTTGTATATGGCCTAAAATAATTGAATATTAGGACTTGAACAACTTTGAGAGTGATCCGGAAGAGTTTGCAAGAACCTTTTGCAAAGATATGGGCATTGAAGACCCTGAGGTTGGAGTAAGTATCTCTAATTATCTCTTAATATTACATTAAAATAAAATTTTATACCTCCATTTGATAGTAACTGTATCTGATGTGGACATGTTAGGCCAGAGTTTAGAACCCCCTACCTCCCAATGTTTAAGTGAAATTTTATCCTGTCCTGTTACGTAACTGGATTAAGGTTGGTGCAAAAATATATTTTCTTTGGTAATGCTTTTTGTATGTACTATGATTTAAATAATCTGGTGAAAAATTAGTCTAGAAATTAGAATACATCCTTGTTTTCATCTGTGAATACCCTGTCTTTCTCTCTCACACACACATATGTGAACACTCATCTTGAGCTCTTGAAATCATACTTAGTTATAACACGATTCTATTTTGCAGCCAGCTATTGCCTTTGCAATCAGAGAGCAACTTTATGAGGTCACTTATTTTATTGTTTGATTGATATATCATGTTCAAAAGTTATAACTAAATTGGTTACCAAGTCTTAATTTATGTTTGTATTTAGATTGCGATTCAAAGTGTAGTGTCAGCAAGAGAAAGCAGAATGAACAAGAAGGGTCGGCGGGGGTTTGAATATACTCCAGTCAGGTTCATATTATACTTGTCTCCTAGCTCATCTGATGTGGTGAAAGTTTGATTTTTTGTTGAAAAAATCCATGTATTCATGTCATCATATGTTTCTGATCCATTGGTTCATTTGTCTCTTCGTTGATCAATTGATCAACAGTAAAGCAGGTGCTACTGCAGTGGACTTGGTCAAGTTATTTGGTCATAAATCTAGTGTTGTTCGGTGAGTCTGTTCAAAGCATTTTGACAAATTTTTATATTGCATAACAAGTACATCATCAATCTGGACTGTACATATAGCCATGATGCTTAGATGGTTATAGTGACTTATAGGGTATAATATGGGTTTACTTGTTATGATTGATTTTAGAAGTAAGTTACTCAGTTTATGCCCCAGAACTTGCTTAGGTTAGGTACTTTTATCACTCAGACAAATTGTGTGATTGTGTCTCAGTTTTGTTTTCTCTTTGGGCTGGTAAATGTTTCAGTTTATCTCGTCAAACTTTGTGGAATTGCATGTCATTTCCATTTTGTTACCTTATAATTCTTTATATTTCAGCTTTGTCAATTTCTATAGTACTTTCCATTTTCTACTTACATATTATCCAATGATTGAACCACTTTAAAAGTTTTGGTTGTGAAATGTGAGAGATGATGGGAAAACCGTTTGTGGGATATATAGTCATGGTATCCTATCTAACCTGCATAAAACATTGTATTTGAAGGTCAATAGTGCAAGACATTAAACTCTACTAATTACATCCCCTAATCATTATACAACCTATGTACAGCTAGCATTACAGTCATATCCTAGTCAACATATATTAGCATTCAGACTATACATTTATTCTAATAGTTTATACAGAGGCCTTCCATATAATTGTCAACTGTATATTACGTTTTTAACTCTTGTACTTATGAAGAGATTGTTTGCTTGATTTAAAATGAAATATCTGACAGACTTTGTCTGTTTTGCATGAATGCATTAGTAAAAGGAAGGAGTGGGACGTATATGAACCCACTGTGGACCTTCTATCTAATGAGGAAGTTGATGCCCTTGAAGCAAAGGAAGAGAGAAATTTCAGGTGACTTGGCACAGTGGTTAGTCATTCCGTACTCTGGAAAGAATTGATCAAGATGGACCACTAAAAGCAATGTATATGTATCCCTCATTCCTTTTCTCTCCTATCCTGTGGAAAGAACTCTTCATATCCATTTCTGTATCTCATATTTACTAGTACAAAACAGATTGTCACTCTGTAAGGTGTAGGTAATTTCTAGAATTCTAGGACGCATCTATGATCTCTCCTCTCTGCTAATTCTAATTATTAAGTCAAGTAGCTGCTGAAAAGTTCCTTGAAGCTCGTTGTAACCTCAAATTGTGAACTAGGGGCATAAATATGGACATATCTGGTAAGTACTCAAGTATTTTATGAATCTTTACCTACATTTGACAGAGGACCATTCTAAACGAGACCCTATTTCGAAGTTAGGTTACTGTATACTAGTTGATCGCATAAGCCCTTGACTCAAAATTTCACTCCGAAGCATGTATACTTTAATGAAGTTGTACACATGTCGAAGAACACTTGCTTTAAACAAGATTTGCAATATTTTAAATTACAAATGGACAATTTAAAATATCGTCCTGGTATGATGTCTGGACCCGTGCTACGCTGCATATTCCTGTGAGCGTTCATGCTTAATAAGTAATTTTACTTACTGTCATTGTTTGAGTTGGGGGGTACAATAGTATGATCTCCAAATCATGATGGTTAAGTCTTAAACTAGCATGTTTGCCTTTCAGGTTTAGATAGGCCCAAGATGATCAACTGGGGAAAAGTTAAATCATGAATGTACGTATGTTTCCAATTCTCTTTACTTCCCCACCTATCATCACAGGTTAGAAGAATCTCTGTACCTACCCCATGCAGGGTATTTCTCATAGCCAAAATTGAAAT
Organism: Delonix regia; assembly: GCA_037074485.1. NCBI lineage: Eukaryota > Viridiplantae > Streptophyta > Magnoliopsida > Fabales > Fabaceae > Delonix > Delonix regia. The sequence goes on from CM073451.1 coordinate 38,673,311, forward strand.
CTTTTACCTGACATCCTTCCTACTTATTGAAGCTTGGATTTCTTACAAAACTTGTTCATTGTTTGACTATGTGATTGTTGGATCAAAATTTTGAATTGCATGCGTATGAGATTTTTGACGGTCTACTATCACCAAATTTAATTTGAATAGTTAAATCACTATTTTTTTAAATAATAAGCTTTAGACTCGTACATTTTTTAACAAATGTTAAAAATTCGCATTGTCACTTGTTGATTGATGTTCTCGGCAATCTGGAGTAACAACTCTTGAAGGATGGAGGATTGATGGAGGATTTGTTTTTACAGAGTCCCGTTAGAATATTTACTGGTAAGTCTAAATAAATGTGTTTATACAAGAATAAAATACCTGAAGATTATGAATTGAAGTACTGCTTTTCTAAGCGTTGCGTAGATTTTGAGTAATTTATTAGTTCCCCTGTAATTACTTATTCTTCTTATGTGCAATGTTAATACAAGTTCCTGTTAGTGTCAAGTTTTTAAACTAATATTATATTTACAAAAAAAAAATTATATAGTCTGATGTTGCGCAAATAGGTGTAATATGGTTGAATTCAATTTTAAGCTCATATTTAACTGTTTTTATGACATTTTTGGGTCTTTTAATAATTTTTTATATAAGGTCTTGTATATAATTTTATGGTAATTAATTAGGATGTCATATGAGAATTTTCTAGATATTTTGTAAGGTAAATTTTGACCAGCAAAAGTTTTGAACTTTCTAGCTTACTTTTCTTTTGCATACCTTGTCGCGTCACCCTAAATGATTTGGATATCTTGCAATAGTCACTTGTTACTGTATTTATTTTAAATCATCAAATAAAAATATAATAAATTAATTTTTATTAATAATCGTTCATATTTATTCTTCAATACGTTATTAAATTTTAATCATTTTCAATTTACTATTCAATTTACCTTTAATTAGAACCTGTCTTTTCATAGTACGAAAGGAGGGACCCAAAAAAAATCTACCGCTGTGTGGTTCATATCACTCTTCAATCGAGAAATTTTGGCTGTATTATAAAGAAAACGAAAGCATTTTGCCACGTTTGGAGCACGAACCAACAAAATAAAATCTGTTTAACCATGGACATGACGTACAAAATATCAATTTGAATTTCACTTTTCTAAGTATAATAAATTAATTTTTTTCTATCAAAATTTACCTTACAAAATATCTAAATGCATCACCCTAAAAGATTTGGATATCTTGCAATAACCACTTGTTACTGTATTTATTTTAAATCATCAAATAAAAATATAATAAATTAATTTTTATTAATAATCGTTCATATTTATTCTTCAAAATTTACGTTATTAATTTTAATCATTTGTAACTTACTATTTAATTAATCAATTAGAACCTGTCTTTTCATAGTACGAAAGGAAGGAGGGACCCAAAAAAAAATCTACCACTGTGGTTCATATCACGCTTCAATCGAGAAATTTTGGCTGTATTATAAAGAGAACGAAAGCATTTTGCCACGTTTGGAGCACGAACCTACAAAATAAAATCTGTTTAACCATGGACATGACATACAAAATATCAATTTGAATTTCACTTTTCTAAGTATTTCGAAAAAAAATATTTTAAAATAAATTCTTATGATTGTCCAAAAATAAATCTGAGGACAAAATTTGAGTACAGTCTTTCAGAAAAAAACGAATGTGAATGAATATCCGCTCTGCAAATATTTGTCATTATATTCGCTGCAGACCAATGACTATATTTACGAGGAATATGGAGATAGACTTAATCTTTTTAAGTCATTTCACGTAGCACGAGGAAAAAAAAAGGGGGGGAAAATGAATCACATCAACGTCATCTTCACAGTAAATTATCCATGTCAATCATGAAGGTGGATCCCATGGAATCCCATCTATCTTCCCCGTACACCACACACAAGAGATAAGGCGAAAGGCATCAAGACGTAGAATACAAAGAGAGAAGCAAGCAGAGGATATAGGGTAGAAGGAAACAGAGGAAAAATATCTAATATTCAATTGAAAAAGAAAAAAAAAATCTCACCATGATCTTTGTTTATCAATCATGGGGATTCCCTATAGATAACATCTTAACTTGCAGAAGTTACAAACTGAAACTGCCACCTACCAAACACCGAAACATCAATTTTTTTTTTTTTTTTCATTTTCTACAGACGAAATTGCATTCATACCAGATTCAAAAGCTAGCTAGCTTGCTTAAAAAAATAAAAATAGTATGATGCAATTTATGACCTAAACATCAGCAACCTAAAACATCTGCTAATTGCTCGGTGGGGAATTTGTTTTCTTCTGGTTGGATCAGGTCATGAAGAGGTGATATTGCAGGTAGTGGATTTGGACTTATCCAGAATAGACCACATAACTTGGACATCTTCATAGCCACACGCCATCACTTCACCATGAAGATCCATTACTCGGTTCTCTTGCTCTGCAAAATCCCACCCCAAATGAATCAAATCAATACAAAGTATACATAAGAATTGATATATGATATATGGAGCTTCAGATCATCATATTATGCACTCACCTGCTTGAGACTTCTTGTGGTGCTCCCTTGGTGGCTGCTGGTTAAAGAAAGTGCAGGCTTTTCTGAATGGGGTTGTGATGGTCTTCTTCCAGGAGGCCATTTGGGTCACTGAATTAGATGATATATTATGAGTCTGGAATTTGCTGCCAAGTGCCTTTGGCTATGACTGTGTGCTGTAGGCCTTAGATATTATGCAGAGGAAGTTTCTGTAAGAGAAGAGAATTAAAGTATGAGGAAGGGAGACAGAGATGGAGAGACAGAGAGGCAAGATCCATGAGATGAGGGTATAGATGAAAGGAACATAGCACCCTTTATATTGGGTTTCTTTTTCCCATCAAACAGAAGGTTGCCTTCTGCACCTAAGCACATGCTGCACGCTCCCACACAGTCCCACGCCCCTACTTACACGTGAATTTTTTTTTACTGGTTGTGTTCAACAGAGATAAAGAATTGGTAAGAGAAGACTAAGATGATATTTGACATTAGCAACAACACTTCAGAAGTAAAATCTTAAATATACCTAAGCAATGGAGTATGTTATGATAATTAGAAGAGAGAATTTAGCTCAGATAAATTCTGAAAATATCCTAACAGTAAAAGGGTAGAGATAGACCCCGTTCCTTGTCTGCCATATAAGTTAACTTGTGGCCTTTTCGTGGAAGGCCCTATTGCATTACAATTATCGTTCTTTTTTCTCTTTGGAATTACATCAAACACGTCGACTGCACAACTTGTTGGTCACTTGTTCCTTGAACCTTTCTACTTTTTGTTTTTCCCTTTGTCACTTTTCAAGGTATGGGGTTGGAAATTGGGTATGTTGGTTTTTTTCTTGTTGGTGTTGTCTATCTATCTCCTTGGGCTCACCAGAGTTGCTGTGAAGGGAGGGACCCCATGAATGCTGCTGTGCCTGCAAATTCTGAGACCTCTGCAATGCATTGGACAAAGGCTTAGGTCAAAAAATCATGGCATGTGATGCCCACATGTTCTTGTGAGAAATGGAAACATGGTGGAGGACTCAAACTCAAGAACACACAGAATCTACCCTTGTGGCCTGTAGGGCCTCTACCTCCTCCATTTTTATTTCTTCTTTGACAAAAAATCCCAGAATGGTTGTATAAGGAATATATAAATAACCTCCAATACTAATTAGACCACAATTTCTATGGTGCTTCAGATACACACCACTTTTAGATACATTTTATGGCTTTTGGCTTTCACCACTTCTTTAGTTTAACAGTTCAGGATGTTAATAATTATTTATTAAAGCAAGTATATTAACAAATTTTAACACTTAAACCGTTCACTGTAATAACTTTTCATTAGCACATTTATATTGGTAGAATTAATGTACTAAAAAATTTATCTTGAGATAAAATGTAAAAACTTTTGTTAATAACTATTAATAATACAAATATTAGATTCTGTAACGTCTATATTACTCACATGGATGTTGTTTTTTATATTATAATCAGAGAAGGTTTAAGTAAATTTGTGTGAGTTTTAATTAATTAATTTTAAGTCATGTGAAATTTGTTTAAGTTATTCAATGAATGAAAGTTTAGATAAATAACTACAAATGTAATAATTGTTATATATAAATAATAAATTTACCTCTATAATTTTATTAGAAATTAAACAATTTTTTAAACTCATTCCAACAAAGTGGCTAAGTTTAAATCCAAACATTAAAAACTTTGTTATTTACTCAGAAATTTAAGTTTAGAAACTTAAAGAGAACAGAATGACTCTGAATTGAAATATATATAAAAAAAAATTACATACTAATGTGACAAAGACATTCAATTATATATATACAAGGGACCATTGTATTCTCATTATAAAATTCTTATTATCCTACATTGTTAGCTTCCCAATGCAGCTTCATTGGATTTAAAAATCTTAATTTCTCCATTAGTTTTCTTTAATGTGTGTTTCATCATTGGTTACAACAAATTAATCAATGAGTTAACTGGCACATTAAAATAATATACCACATGGTTACTTGTAAGTAAGAAATTGAGATTTAAAATATTGCTATATCTTTTGGAAATTTGAGACCATGAAGACAATATCATCTTGTGTCTGTAACATATCTATGTTTGTATTATTTTATATATTCTTTAATTTCTCTCATATGCAAGGCTCATATTTAATAACGTCATTTATTTAATTTTTTAAATCTGCCATGTGGTAATTGCAGATAAATTTTTAAACTCTAGTTTCTAATTACATTTTTTTATTTAATTTCAAAAATAAAGTCTGCAATGCATTGTCATTTATAATATAAAACGTGATAGGATAACTACAAAATTTTAAGAGAAATTATAATTTTTAATAATTAAATATTACATTATTAAGTCTTTTTTTTTTTTAAAGAATCATATATTTTATTTTAAGAAACTAGTAACAAATAATGAAAATTACACAATTTTTTTCAAAATATATGCCTTATTCTTGGAGTTCCCATTTAGTAATTAGACTTGTTTATTCCCTTTCACATGCAACGTGACTGACAACTGAACAGTGATAAATTATTGGTGTTATTATAATAATTTTTATAAATGAAAAATTTTAATTAATTTGATTAACAATTAAGAGAGATTAATGGTGGGCTACTTTCACATGTAGACAGAACTGCATGTTTGGGAATTTCAAGGATGGCTTATTTTAACTTTTCTATTTATATCCGTATGTCCTTATGATTACCAAAAAAGTTTTCCTTCATTCTTAATTTTTATAATTTTCCCTTCATTTTAAATATTATTAATCATATTTGTGATCATTGAGTAGAATATTCAGAGGTACATTGGCATATGATTATATTTAAACTTTATACAGTACTGTTCTCAGACTGACACTCTAATAATGGACTATTAATTAGTATTAAATTTAATAAATTTCATTAACAAATACATTTGAGATTAGATTTACAAATAAAAATGTTATCTTAACTATCTAAGTTCAATGAAATTAATGAATAAATTTAAAAATTTTTCAATACACATATTATAAAGATGAAAAGTTATTGTACAAAAAATTAAAAATTACATCAATTGAAAATTTTCATTGATTGATAAAGCATGCTAAAAAAAATTACAATTTCTATAGCATTCACAAGTATGGATTCAATAATAAAGTTATAAAATTATATATATATATATATATATATATATCCAGTATTTAAATCATGCTTCACCTTTTGTTGGAGAACTTCTGGATCACAAGAACATAATGTTCATGTTGTCTCTTAAAAGAAGAGGAATTTGTCCCCACATCCAGCTTTTATTTTGGTATCATGTTCAATCTTATCATTTCATTTTTTTTTTAATAATAATATTTAAATGATAATAAAAATCACACCCTTTTTTTTAATAACTTAAATTTTACAATTATCAATATAATAACAATAATATTCTATATATAAAACTTGAATGTCATGGCAAAATATATCATGAAATTATTTTTTAATCTTTTTCCACTATGGTTATCGGACTTTGTCAAAATTATTTTTTTAAAAATTTAAATGTAGAGTACTCCTTAAAAGAATCATACCCACATTTTTATAAATAAATAAATAAATAAATATATATATATATATATATATATCTTTTCTCACCAATAAAACCAATTTTTAATGCTTGATTTTTCTGTTTAATGATTTAATATCGAATTACAGCTTAAGAATTCAATATAAAATTTTCAAAATATCATTCAATAACTTTGACAAATTGAATGTTCCAAAAAAAAAAATGCTTTCATTGTGTTAAAATTGTATTAGAGTAAAGTTTTTCTATTTCATTCAGGTGAAGACTTCTACAGTTTACTTTCTGAGTGGAAGAAAAATAGACTCACCAAACAAAACTTAATTGACCTGAGTTTGCAAATAATTCTGATTCACTCAATGTTGAGAATCCTAACCTAGGGTTGATTTTTTTACTCTGAAAAATAGGGTTTTTTTTTAATTATATTGTCATTAATTATTAATTCGCTTTTACCAACTTGAATTTGGCAATTTGCATTGGAAAAAGAAAAAAAAACCTGTGTTAGAGTAATAGGAGTATTTAGTGGGAGTTTAAAGCAAATTCCAACAAATTATACTTAATTATCTCCAATCAGATTGGATCCCATGCTTCGCAGTCACACCTTTTCTATTGCTAATTATTGAAAATATATACTTTTTTGGTACTTTATTTAATACAAAATTATCATTTTAGTCATTCATTTATTGTAATATCTAAAACGATTAATTATTTATTAAAAAATATCACACTTAGTCCCTAATATTTAAAAAAAAATCAATTTTAGTTCATTTACTAAACCCTAATATCTAAATTTAAGGAATAATAAAAGACTATATGTGATATTTTTTAATGATTAAGGAATTATTTTGGACATTAAAATGAGTGAGGGACCAAAATGATAATTTTATGATAAGTAAGTGTCTAAAATATATTTTACTTGCTAGTTATCTTTCTGCCTTCTTTATAAAAGATTAAAAGAAAAAAAATACATTTAGATACGGTTTGCTATATTTTTGCCACTATCACTTGGTTCCACTTCATCACATAATAGGCATAGCCCAATTATTTCCTGTTTCGTTCATCCATAAATATAAGAGATCATGCTAAAACATAATTTCTATGTACAATATAACACTATGAGACTAGCTTTATTATATCAGCACTCGTCTCACAATCACTTGAATTAGCTATTATTTCAATAGGGAAAATTACTAATTTGATCATTCACATTTTAATTTAGTAATAATTTAGTTCTTCATAAATTTAGAGTGACAAAATAATTTTTTAAGAATTCATCTAGTAAATTAAATAAGTCTTTCTATCATCTTTGCATTTAAAATAACTGAGATAGATTATTTTTTGCTGACATGGAGTCTCTGAATTAAGTTTTTTTTGTCACTATCATCAACACCTCACTAAATATAAAACAAATTTAAGGTTTTTCTATTGAAATTAAAAAAATAAACTGTAAATTTGGTACAAATTTGATAGAAGAATACCTAAAAGTACCTTATACTTAGTAAGGTGTTGATGATGGTAGAAAAAAAATTTATACTACGTGTGCATATAACTTTCATGTCACTTTAGCATTTTTTAACGGAAAGATGACAGATGGACTTGTTTAGTTTTTTTATGAATTTTTAAAGGACTATTTTATCACTCAAAATTTGTGGAAGACTAAATTGTCACTAACTTAAAACTTAAGAGATCAAAATGATAATTTCCTCATTTCAAATATGTCTCAACTATTTGGATAGAGGATCCATTCAATAAAAAATATTTTAATTTTCTTTAATCTAAATATGAATCGTTAAATTTTTATCCAATAAACTAAGTTTATAACTATAAAATATTTATTTATTTTTTAAACCTAGATTGTTTGATTTTATCAAATCTAAAAATAATGGAAAAGAATTAAGGAATTCCCCATGGAATTCAGTTTGGACATATGAAGCTCCAATACAACAAACCAATTTTGAAAAAAATACTATATAACTTATGGATGTTGAATCCACCGAAATAAAATTACATACTCTTAATATATATATATATATATATTGCGATAATGATATGTAAGGTCGAATTCATAAGGATTGACAATTCTAATAGTTAAGATTAATCAATAACAATGCATAAAAGAAAGAAAGAGAAATGAAGGGTTTGTCAAGTAAAAAATAACACTAATAACAATTAAACTAGAAAAAGTAAACAAGTAAATTCAAAACAAGTAAGTCAAATATGAAAAAGTGAAAAAAATTTAAATGAGCGATAAGTTTTTAACTAAAGGAAATAGTGTATAGTTTTTTTAAGTTAATCCTAGACATGAGCATAGTTTCAAATAATTTTCTCCCATCTCTTGGTAAATGACTATTGTTGTTAAAAAAATTTTAATAACCTAAACTTTCTTGTATGTTAGCTAAAAAAAACTTATAACTCAACCTCTAATTAATCAACAATCCTTAGTAAGCACTTAAAATTTTAGTGACTAACCGCTTTAAGAAAAGAAAACCATCATTTATAACTTATTAAAACATGAAGTACGTTTAGTAAATTATCATTCACATTCCATTAATATAGAAAAAAGTATTCAACAATCTCTATACTAATTTTTCACTTGTATTGGTCAAAATAAACAACTCAACCAATTGGAAGACAATAAATTATAAGCCTAAATTATTCATCTCCTTAATGAAGCAATTAAATTGAGAATATAAACAACCAATAAGATAAGAAGAGAAGAGAAAGTTAAGATAGTCTCACAACATTGAAGAAACTACACAAAATCCCTTAGTTAAAATATATAATTTAGCTACTTGTGATTGTCAATATCTAAAATTAATGCTAAAATTTTATATACACAATTGAAATTCAAATTGAATTACTTTCTCTCACTAAGTTCAAGAGAGAGAGAGAGAAAGAAAAAGAAGAAAAACCTAGATCTAAAAAGTATGTATTCAAAATAAAAGAAAATAACCTAATAACTAAAATCTTTCAACTTTTCTAATTTCTCACTAATTTTCTCTAATAAAAATATAAAAATTACTCCTCAAAATCTATTCTAAAACCTCCCATGCTCTTTTCCCTTTGTTTCTCAATGTCTAAGAGAGATAAATTAGTTAGAGACGTTGAACTATCTATTTTTAATTTTAAAATCAACATTTTTAGTTGTACTCACGACTTATCTCCTTAAATCAAACTCAACAATAGTATAAACCTTATTCATATTTTATTTCAGTCCAAAATTTAACAAAAATGCTTCCTCAACCTTAAACCAACAAAAATAAATATAAATAACTTGATTTTCATAAAAAAAATTAAAAATATAATTAAAATAAGACTTAAAAATATGTCAAAAATTATAGCCTAATAATAACATACACCCTAAGTTATTGCCTATATATCTATATATATAAGCACCCATTAAAACCTCTTAAATATAGTTTATTTTTCCCTGTACTCATATTTTTGATGTGCAATCACTAATTCAGGTGTCTAAATATTCACAGGAATTATGATCCCTATCATTGCTACATGAAGTTGCGTAAAAAGAGAATAAAAAAATCCTTCACTTACTGAACCCCACCAATTTATAACACTATATATATATATGTTAGATTATTATAATTTCTTATTATTATTTTTAATTTGTTGGTGGAATATGTACGTGCATTTTATGGGTAGTAGTGGTAGATGGAGTAGATGACACTCATAGTGGTAGATTGTTGATTAGAATTAGGTGTATTAATATATAATTAATTTAAGGGATAGAGATGTTTTGGATATATCCCTTTGACTGATGATTCCATTCAAACTTGGTGTCCTAAGTTGGAAATTAATGGTGACCCTTTTAGTTCTAATTGGTGGTGGGGATGGTCACACCCTGAATTAACTTTCTTCAAACTATATATATTTAAATTATAATAATTAACCCGAAAATAAAGAACCTTCAGCTTCCACCTCTTACTTAATGTCTTTCCCCAAGATTGGCTTATAATTTTATAAATGTAAGTTTCCATTAGAGCTGTTATAAGTGTATACTGTTATATTATTATATTGTTTACTATTCTTTTATCCAACAATATAAAGTATATAACAATTAAATTTCAACACGGGACAGGAACATGCGGTTATATTTAATTATAATAAACTATTGAATAGAGATTCAATAGTTTAAATTTATAGATAGATAATATAACTACAAATAATTATATTAATTTAATATAAATTTATATTATTGAACTTCTATCTAATGATTCATTATAATTAAATATCATTTTATGTTTCTACCGAAGAGACCCAAATTGTTCAACTTAATGACAAATTTTCAAACCTCACTCGCTGAAGTTTTAAGCTTCAAATACGATAAGATGTCATTGCATGTTAAATTACCATAAGTATTCACATATTTTTGGGAACAATAATTATGGTATTTTCTATTTATAGTATAATTGATAATTATTTATTATAGACCATTTTATGAAAAAATTTTTTGTAAGCAATAATTAATGATTTTGATTATATTAATAATATTTAATAATTAATTATATTATGAATAGAGAATACCATATCTGCCGTAATATATGATTATCACTCATGATAATAAAATATCATTTTCGAGGATAATCCAAAACTTCCACTTAATTGCATGATCAAATTTGAAACTTCTATATTTGAAATTAAGACTGAATTGAAACAAATCAAAACTCAATTTTTTTACGAATATTACAGTGAACTAAATTTAGAGTTGATTCTTATTTATTTGTCCTTTTTTTTCTTTGAGTCTCTATGTTTAAACTGACGAACCTTTAGTAGAAAAAATAGTATTAAGATATTAACATTTTGATTTGAAATATTTTTGGAATTCGTAGCCAAATGATACCTGCCTACTTTTTTTTTTTTTTCCCTTTATCATTATTTTTAATGCAGCTTTGCCTCTGAGTGTGGAAAATCACGTGGTTGTTAATGTTTTTCAGTGCATGCACTGAATATTTAGAATTAGGACCTGGAATATATGGAATATATGAATAAAAATAAAAATTAAGAGGCTTATTCAAAATGTTGAAAGACTGTTATTAATTATTCGCACTAATGAACTAATTTGATTCATTCTTTTTATTGAAACCTAATTGGAAAATGTCAAAGAAAAATTCCACCGACAAATGAAAGGTGGAGAGAAGGGGAAGCCAAATGCATCCCTTGGCTAAACACCATCAATAATTCTAGAAAAATGAAGGAATTCACTATCTTCATATTTTTCATATTTGATTCCTTGTATCTTAAAAAAAAAAAAAAAAAAAGAACCTAATGAAAATAACATTTAGCCCGGCATACATATAATAGGCATGTGCTTTTCCAATGAACAGAAAAGATTATAGTTCAATTTTTCTTGAACTTTATAAAATACACCCTCTCTAATTGTAAACACCCTACACTAATTTCTTATATTTTCAAATCTTCATATATATATATATATATATATATATTAATTTAACCTTATTGGTGATAATATGTAGCAAATTCTCATATTTTTTATGAAAACATTAGGACTATGTTTAAACAATACGGATTGTTAAATAGAAATTCAATAGTTTAGGTTTTATATTAATTAATATATATGGTATGTAGTTAGATTTTTTATCCTTATATCTAAACTATTAAATTTTTATTAACTGACTAATAATAGAACTATGACTCTCGTATTTTTGCCAGAACTTAAAAAAATTTTAAAAGGAAAATGTATATGGTATCTATTAGCCCCATTAACATTTTTAAAAAATCTCTTGTGCTTGCATTGTTTAGGTAAGCCATGAGTTTGACTCACTGAGCATTTTCTTCCTCCACCATTCAAATTGCATGAACTGATTGGATGAGTTTAGCCTTTCCCTCATCTAATTCCTTTAATTTACAAGCCATAAATCCTTAATTCATAATCCTTTCCAAATGACTGTTTAAAATTGCAGTCTAAGAGAGTAAAATGCTTCTTATCTAAAGAATCCCAAAAAAATCTGCTTCTTTTAAGCACTTGAGGATATTTTCTCTTTTTCCCTCTCCAGATAAGGCTAATATTACAGCTGAAAGCCATTAAACCCAAGCTATTTGCAGTACTCTTTACATGCATCCAATTCAGCTTCTTGTCTAATTGTTCCACATGTCATGAAATTTAACTCTTAATTGCGAAAATTCCAATTCCTACTAGAAACGTCACTTATCAGCTGACTGAAGATGCTCTTTGCCTTCAGTGTACTGCATTTTAAAATGCAGACAGCATATATATAGGACTTTGCATCACTTCATTAACATATATGATGTAATAGTTGTCAATCTGTACAGAAACTGATTACCCCAAATCTGATTCTTGTAGTCTACAGAGGGAAAAGGCTTATCTGGTTGCACACCAACTCACCAGGCTAAGTTAGAATCATATATAGTTGCTGAACAAGAGGACTAGCTCCTCCACGTGTGCCCACCAGGTGTTTGTAAAAATGCTTGCCTTATAAGGAAAAAGTGAAACTCGAGTGAGTTGATAGTTATCTCTTATCTGTACCCTTGCTTACTATGCATGAACAATTTTTAGGTAAATCCAATTTACTGAAGTTATATAAATCAAGCTAATCATAAAGATATATGTATTGTAAATATGTTCAAGATGGATTTTGATGAAATCTTATCTAATATGCTTATATTATATGATTGATGTAGTCTATTTACTTTTTTATAAACCCATTCTACCTAAAAATTCCTTATATTTTGGACTTGAAAGGCATGATAATGCTAGAAGTTGAATAGTTCAGATATAATTGAGCACTACAGTATTCCCTGAAGTGAGAGTAGCGTTTTTACTTTTACCTGGCAGAACTGAGAACCTTAAGATTCTAGGGATTAAGACATTGGTTAGTGAACAAGATGCTGGAATACTGTTCCACTATGCATTGTGGTATCTTTTCATTCTGATATTGTACATTTATTGATGATTCCAATCAAGCTTTGCCAATGGTTTTAAAGTGAAACCCAGAAAAGTACTAGCGGACGAACTTCCTCCCTCTCTCTCTCTCTCTCTCTCTCGTCTCTATGTAATATTGCAGCTCTGTAGCTCCTTCATTATCAATATCTCTAACACTAAGCAGCCAAGTGTTGTGTATATCAAGTTTTGGAATTTGGATGCGGTCTTGTCTTTCAATCCTGACATAATCCTTAAAAATTGAAATGGAAAACTTATGCAAGTTTATCCTACGAATTAGAAAGAAACTGAAGACAGTACAAATCTAGCTAGCTTTAATTGTGCTATCTTCGGTTTCTATAGTCTTTTCATAATATCACATTGGGAATAAAAGCTACTGCTTTCGACAACACGTTTGGATTTTAACTCGAGAAAATGATGAACAATCCTCATGCTATCAATTTTAGAATCAATCTTGCTGCAGCATATGTTGAATTATATGCATACATTCTCTGAATGATCAAGGAAAAGCAAATGCCCAGAATAATTAAAGGAACTGGGAAACATCAAATCAGAAAAAAGGAATTAACATAATATGTGAGCTATCAAAAATCTAAGGTAAGAACTCAAGTAATTATTAGAGGGATGAATATTTCTTGGAAACTATAAAGCACAGACACTTGCCTGTATCCTTGTCCCATGTCTAACCCTTCTTAACTTAGGGATATGCACGAGTTTTATAGCTGTGTGCTAATTCCTTGGTTGAAAGAAATAATTGGTATAAAGTCATATTCTTCGGTATGTATCCCACAGACACATAGTTCAGTTATTTTCCTGCTGTGTTAGTACATCTTTTGACAAAACTGCCAACCCAATGTTCTTTGCGCATGTATTTTTTCAATTGGGTCATGATCAATCTGCACCAGGTCACAACTTTTAGAAATTACTTCTCATTTTTGTGAAAAAAGTTATAATATTTTCTTGTTGGCTAGGACAAAAGGACAAAGGAATATATGACGGAAAAATATAGTTGAAAAGAAATATAGCACACAGCTGCTATCAAATCGAAAAAGAAAGATAAAAAGGAAAGGTTTCATCTGATGTACATCCTGTACTCCTCACGATTTCTTTTCTTCACAATAAACTGCTTCCTTTCAAGATGGTTTTGAAAAGTTGAAGATTCGAAGAAAAAGAGGATTAATACAATCAAAACTGCTACTGTAAATGCTCATCCAAAAGATTACGATAAATGTATACTTGTACTAATATCAATCAGTAAATGATATCCATCACTTGGAGAACTTAAACATCATGAACTTGGATGTTCCATATCTAAATAGTGTTTTTCTGTTTTTGAATTTTCTGGAACTTTAGTCAATTCATTTTCAGATAATAGCAGCTGTCAAATTTTTATGCCAATCACATTATTCACCTCCTATCATCTTTCCAGTGAACCAAATTCAAGCTTTATGCCGTGAACAAAATGCCAAACACCTCATGCACTAATCAGCTAGAAAGTAAAAGAAAATAGAGGGGGAAATCAAGAATACGCAGAATAGCTGGAGAGATCAGAAAGAAAAGATGTAAAAGAAATCACACTTCTAATAACATTAATGAATCATTTATTCTACATTATTGAGGACCACATTATTGCAGCTAACTAGTATGGTCTGAATTTTCAAGAAAGCTAAACTACTTTGCAAGAATGGAAAAGCAAAGAAGAGAAGGGACTCTATTCTTTTTTTCTTAAGAAGCAAATTGGTGCTCAGAGTCAGAGACACGATTGGCATAAAATCTAGCAATAAAAGCAGAGGCCTTCCTGTCAATACCAGGCTCTGCAACCCAACGCCCTCTGTCTTCATCGCTTGCAAATATCCTTTCTCCACTCGCACCATCTTCCCAGTAGTAATCACCTCTGCTTCCACTTGAAAAGCAGGACTTGAATATTCCACAGAAGGAGAAGGAAGATGATCTTCTTGCTCCCATTCTCGCTTGATAATTGATGTGCTTCTTCTTCTTGTTGTTCTTCTTCTCTTGGTGGGTATGATGATATCACTCACGCACTCTTTTGATATCTCAAGGGGTTCTTGAGATCTAAGCAACTTGTAGTTTGTAGTGGCATGGAATGGAAGCGCTTGTATTTATAGAGCCAGCTTCTCATGGGCATTATATCGAACAGATAGGGGGCTATCTTTTTTAATTATCAGGGATATGGATGGCCAGGATTCCCTGATATGACTAATAAGACAGGTTTTCATGGGATTCATGGCTGTAAAAACTCATTCAGAAAAAGCATAACCATTCTTGTCCTCTGCTTTTGACCCCAATCCAACAGTGCCTCCCTCAGGTGGTACCATGATACGGTACCCAACTCAGCTTTTTCTAGATTATACGGTATACAAAAAAGACATTTCTAAATTATGAAGAAGTACATTTTAATTGCAATTAACTTTTACAAGTAGATCATATCAGTACGTCAAGACAATGTCACTAGTGCAACCAAATATATTAAAGAGACATTACTAACACAAATGTCTATATTTAATACCTGAATGCTAACATTTGGGTCTGTTAGACAGCTAGTACTGCTATTACTTTGCTTCTTTCTCTACAAAAGATGCCTTCTTTAATTTTTTCTATTTTTATGTTTTAAATAATGCCTACGGAAATAGGTTGATGCCTGTACTACTCCTAACTTTGTTGAATCTAAATGTAACTTTACTTCTTATCTCTCTACCTCTCCCTGCATTTCTGTGGATTTTTCTTTTCTGTTTTCAGCTCTTCCTTAAATTTTAAGGAATAACAGATACTTAGACTGGAAAGTAAAAGTCTTTGGTGATATAAAGCTTGAACACTTGATTGGAATTTTCCAAGTTTACATTTAAAATGCCTACAACCAATCCTGACTATAGATCATGAATTAACTAATATGTGAGCCGTAAATAAGTTTATTTGATATTTCCTTTCTTGAAAAGGAATATTGTAATCACTTTCCTCAGCCAAAGGCCAGATTTGATTTTATTTTATACGTGCAAATTTTATTTAATATTATGGTTAATTTCTATTTAATTCAATTTGTGTGCAATATATACTTATTGATGGTTTATTAGTGAAAGTGCGAGTAATTTAACAAGTAATCTTATACTCTGTTTGGATTGATGACTTAGGAATGAGTGACAAAGAACAAAATGACCAAAATTGGTTAGACTTATGTTTGGATGCTTTTTTTAAAGTGGAATATGATGGTAAGGGAGGAATACTAAAACCCCTCATTGTTACCCAAAACTCCAATTTTAATATCCTTTTAAATTGGAGGGTCAAGAATGAAATAGAGTGACCTAAACAATTAAATTACTAATATACCTATATCTTATTACTAATATACCCATCATCCACCAAGAATCATTCTAATGTTATAACTTTATCTAATTTCTACAAGTATGGTTATGACCACTCTCTTTTTCAAAATAAAAAATAGAGAATAAAAAAGTCTACAATGTAGATTAGTTTCATTTTTTTTTTTTGTCAACAATTTTTCTTTTTGGCTTTTTAAGTTTGTTCTTTAAAATTTTTTGAAGCAATAGAAATATTTTGTAATAAATATATTAGACAAAAAAATAGATAAGATAATTAGTAAACAAAAAAAGAAATATGGACATGAGAATAATGTAATATTATACAATGAACAATGACAAAATTATTAGTCATGTATTTATGTTATAAAAAGTAATATTAAAAAAATAAATAATTAATTATTTCATTTTATTTATTTTATTATAATTTTTAAACAAAATTAATAGGTGTACCTTTCTTTTTTTAATTAAAATTTTTAAACAATATATCTATTCAAGTCATTTTACTCTATTATATTCTATTTTATATCATTTCATTAATAATCATTTTATTCTATTATCTCTTAAACTTCAAAACATATCCTTAAATTTAAACTCATGTTTTGTTAATTTATATATATGTAATAGGCCATTAACAGTTAACATTTAATTTTAAAAAAAAATTCAATAAAACTAAATTCAAATATATGATCGTACATCTAACAATACAACAAGTACTCGCTTTCTGGCAGCCTCAATCCCAGCCAATGAAACATGATTGTTCTGTTCACACGTAGCGTTTGTAATAGGAAAAGAAGAACCCAAAAAGGATATTAAAAAAATAAAAAAAATAAAAAATAAAAAACCATAGCTGTCTTTATCCTTAGCTAGAATACAACTACGTCTAAGAGGCACACACCATTTGCAAAAAACCTTATAATATCACTTACCATGACATCTTTATCTCAAAAGAGAAACCAGGAAAAAAAAAAAAATCCAAAGCAAAGCATTTTTGGATTTGCTTTCCCTCTTCCTTTTCAGCTTTACAAGGTTAATATAATGTGTTTAATTCATATATATGCAAAAGCAATCAAGAAAGTAGCTATATATATACATATAGCTAGCTAGCTAGCTAGCTGTGTACGGTGAAGGTGAAGGCTCTGTGATCTTCCAAGAAATTCCCTATCTCCTCTCTTCCCAACAGAGTGCCCTCAAGCTGTACATACCTTTTTGAGATCTTAATTCTTAAGGGATACCCTAAATCCAGAGGGTACACTTTGGTATGATAAATGTATGTACATCAAGTACAGATTGAATTTTCATTATAATGCCTTTTTTTTTTTTTTTTATGATTACAAAAATCAAGAGGTGTGATCAGGAATCGTATTATTGGTTGCATTGTGTGTTCTTTTTGCCCTTTATTTAAGGACACTTTGGGGGAAAGTTAGATACTATTAGGCGTGTACCTACAGAGGTTAGGCTCCTCTGTATATTTAATTATGTGATTTATAAGATGAAAGTGATCTTCCTTCCCCACCGTATAATCCCTCCAAAGCCGCCTTAGATTTGGTAATCTTCCACAAATGATTGAGAGTCCTACATACTTAACTATTCAGAATCACACAACTATATCGACATGGTATATGGCCATTCATATATCTCAATGAATTCTTATTGTTTTGTGTTTCGATTTTTTTGTCATAAATTGTATCGTGCAGTTAGAAAGAGAGTCACATAAAAGAAGTGAGAATGCATCTAGAGTTTGTTTACCATCTTTAACTCACTCTTCTGTATATCTATTTTTGTGTGACTGTACATGGTATAATTAGTTGGATGACTGCATTGTTAAACTAATATTATACAAGAAAATGTTTAAAACGAGAGATTGTATGAAGAGAAAAATACTGATTTGGAGATGAAGATATATCAACCATGACTCAACTGATCAATAAAAATGAACAACTTATTGCCTTTGCAACTTCTGGAAAGGTTGTCTTATAAGGAAAAGTCCTATGAGCCACCCATTTTTAATAACTTCTAATAATAAAAATATGTCTTTTATTAAAATAAGCACTCTAATTAATTCAATTGAATGATCTCAAATTTCTTTCATTAGCTCTTAATCAATGATCCAGTAGAATAATCACTGATCAACTGTAAGCTGTAAGTTATTGTCTTTAACTAATAGGTTTATAGTTAATTCAACTCATCACAAATTATCTACAATGTTAATAAGGGATCAATTTTTGATTTAGATTAATATTGATTGCCCAATTAACAATAATATAAAATTGTTCTAATACTTGGATTAATGTCAATTCACAAAATAATTTGAGATTATTTCAATAATCTCCCACTTAGATATAGTTAATCAATTATTAGGACAATCAATTAATTAACAAAACTAAGCAGTTAATATTCGCAAGAAATCATAGATGTGTGTGCATACTAAACCATACCAAGTTGGGTATATTGAAATTTTGGAGTCTTAATTTAGTGGATGTTTGAATTGTTTTTTAAGGGACATTTTGTTATATTTTGACATTTATAACATTTGTTTCCTTATCAGATTCAATGTTTTTTGTTGTGTCAAATTTTGGATATAATCATAATTAAAATTGTACCGACATTTATAATATTATTTTTTTTATCAGATTTAATGTTCTTAATTCATTGTTTTACTTTTGGATTTCTATTATCTCATACTTGTGTAGTGCACATTCATGATAAATATATGTTTATGGATTTATTAACCAAAGGCTTACCCATATAAGTATTTCAAATCATGTAACTTATATGAATCTTGTTGAATCTTTAATATACTTTGGTCTACTGGGAGTATGAGTTAAATCCGTAAAGGACTTTTATGATGTAATATGTTATCGAGAATATCATCTCTGTTAGTGTGAACAACAAATAGAGGAGATTATAAAACTAGTATGGGTGACATGACATCTTCATTATGTATATTAATAGCCCTAGAAGCACCAATTCTACTATCTAAGTCATCCTTAAAGTAGAATGCTTTATCAGGCCTAATGATTGTGGTAGTGTGAGTAGGGTAATAAATCTACATCCTTTGGATCCAAAACAATACCCAATAAAGAATCTATTGATGGTCATAATATCAAGTTTTTTAAGTTGAGAATTATAAGGTTTCACCTCTACTTTGCATCCCTACACATGAAAATGCCTCAACTTAGGCTTCTTACTAGTGAAAAGTTCATAGGGGCCTTTGCAAATGATTTAATGGGAAATTGATACAATATATAAGTTGTTGTTTTAAGGGCATCACCCTATAGAAACTTTGGTAAAGAGGAGTGACTGATTATGCTTCTGGTTATATCCATTAAAGTGGAATTTCAGTACATTTGCCATAATATTTACCATCTTTATCTGATCTGACACATCTGATTGCCTTTCTAAATTCTAGTTTAATAACAACTTTAAATGCCTTGAAGGCATCTAGAGATTCAGATTTCTCATGTAACATATTAACCCATTCATATATAAAGTAATCATCTATAAAGGTGATGAAGTATTCATAGCCATTTATGGTAACAGATGTTATAGGTCTACTAATATCTGTGTGAATGAAATCCAAATTAATCTCAGATTTATTTGCCTCATTACTCCTAGCTCTAGCAGGAAGTTTTCCATTGATACAATTAACATATGATTCAAAATCAGAGAAATCTAAGTTATGAATATTCTTTGTTTAACCATTTTTTCTAATCTCTCTTTGAAAATATGACCCAAACGCTGATATCATAACATAGATAAACTTTCATCAATTCTTCAGAGTTTGAATCCTATTACAACATTAACAGGTGCACTCAGTGAAGAATCTGGACTAGCATTCACATTCAAGCGATATAATCCATTCATCAAGGAAATAAATTCAACAATAATAGAATCAAAGAAAATGTCAGCTCTTCTATTTCCTTGCCAAAAGGAATAATCATATTTATCTAATATAGAATTGAAAATTAAGTTCCTGCTTGATGAATGTACAAAAATTATATTACTTAAAGTCAAACAATGTCTAAAATGTAAGTTTAAAACTATAGTTCTTATGCAACTAATTCAAATTGAACTTCTTTCCATTCCTAGGATGATATTTTCCCTTTTATTTGGGCTCCTCATATACCTAAGCCCCTGCAAGGAATGAGTTGCATGAACAGTTACTCCATAATCTAACCACTAAGAACCCAAAAATATTTCAAAACAAACTAAAGTAATAGGGGCATATGGAAGAAGATACCTTCTTTCTCACACTTGCTTTTCATCTTAAAGTAATCAGAGTTTTTAACAAAGGCAAATACTGAAACATGGAAGCTAAGGAGAACAAATAGGAAACATTAATTGTGTATTGGAAACATAATTATAAAACAAGTTTTCCATAACAAAGCTTAGCTTGTGTGACTATATAACAACATATTTATCATAATCCTGCCTAAGGATTTGGGACTATAATAAACTAAAAAAACTCATGTACCAAAGGATTTGAACACCCAGAGAAACAATACAAAATACATCCATAATTTTTATATCGATAGGATACAAACAACCACAAATACATCAAATAATGAAACACTACTAGCATGTCGCATATAGGCCTTATCAATAAAATTATATTAACAATGTCATATTGATAGGACATGTCCATTGTTAATATAAAATTTATTCTCACTTGTGCGTTGTTTTAACAATTAACCTCATCCCTAATAATTGTAGTGTATATTTAAAGAGTAAACGAATAATAACCACAACAATGGTGATTCACAAAGGCAATACCATCATAATTGAGCCTACGATAGGTGAGTACATAACCACTAGGTGTTGATGACCTAATTGATCTGAAGCAAATTTCATTTACTCATTCTTTAAATTTATGTGCAAATTAGAAATAAAAATTCACTAATTTTGGTAGATAAAATTTATTTTAATTCCTCCAGGCATTATTAGAGAGAGTATGCAAAACATATTACTCATTGTTATGTATGGTTATCACACAAATTTTTTTGAATCAAGATAGTGCAATTACACTATTTTTTTTAGAGACCCTAAATCTTTAAAAAATTTTAAAATCCCCTGTTTCAATGACTCAAAATTTTGTGGAAAAATCCCCAAAAATGGGAAATAGGGTGTAGAGTTAAATTGTAAAAGTTAGGGTCCAAAAGACCATATGCCTCATGTGCCTGCTCGCATTTTGCCTACACATGGGTTTCGCCGCCACGCATCAACCTTCTTCTTCAACATTCAATTGGGTTTGTAACTTAGGTTTTTAGACCCGGTTTCAACCCGATTTGATACATTGTCAAAATCCAACATTTTGCAAGATAAGTAATGTATGGTTCATCATCTTACAATTTACAAAACCCCTTAATTTATTTTGGCAAAAAATGAAGCAATAAAGAGAAATTTGGTTCAAAAAATATGAAGGTTTTGCACGTTTTTTTAGCTTTAATGGTGGCCACTGTTTTTGCAAGTTTTAGGGATTGAAATGGGTGTCATTTTGCTCGAAATCCTTCAACAAAAAAAGCCACTAAACTTATTCCAAGAAATCCCATCTTTTCTTCGAGTGAAATGGAAAAGTCTTACAAGCCACCCATTTATAGTAACTTTAATAATAAAAATATGGTTTTTATTAAAATAAGCCCTTTTAATTAACTTAATTAAATGAGCTCAAACTCATTTCATCAACTTTTAATTAGTGATCCAATGGAATAATCACTTATCAACAGTAAGTCATAGGTTAAAGTCTTTATCCAATGCGCTTGTGGTTAATTCAATCTATCATGGATTATCCACAATGTTAATAAGGACACAATCCATTATTAATTTAAACTAATATTGATTGTTGAATTAATAATCACATAAAATTATTCTAATAATTGGATTAATGTTAATCTACAAAATAATTTAAAATTATTCCAACATGTATAAAATTTTGTCTTGTATACACTTAATGGGAACAAAAATCAACCATCAATTATTGCTTGATCTTAAAAGTAATGCAAGATATAAATAAAACTATATTACTTTGTTCAAGTAATAATTTTTTTTTTTTTCAATGCAAGTTTGTGAGGGACTTTAGGTATGCATGTGCTGAGGTAGAGCCAAGACTTTGATTACTATAAGGGTGCAAAACTTCCTTTTCAAAATTTTTTAATATTTTATTTTTGAAAAATTATATTTCAATATTATATTTTTTAGAAATTGAATTCTTTTATTTAAACTTTTGAATTAAACTGAATAAGGTTAATTTAATAACAATATCTTGACTTTCTCCTTCTTAAATTTAAAGGCAACTTAAAGTATGATACTATATATTACTCTCTATTTTTATATTAACTTTACTATCTAAATACTTGTGAAAGGATTTATATCTACTTATTACTCATATAATGTATAACAAAGATATACTAAACAAAATATATAATCATTTGATAACACTATAATAGTTCAATAAACAATTTAAAATAATATTTTGAAGGAAGTAAACAAGTTTATCAAATAAAGCAATAAATTTTATAACTATTAATTTGTAAACAAATATTTATAAAGCTTCATAATATATTATTTTATCCATCAACATTTCAAGAAATTTTTAGCATTTATAGGAACAATTATTTAAGATCTAACTAAAAATAACATATTGACATTTGAACTTTGATATATTCTACTTAATTATTGTAAATCTATTATTCACTAAATATATCAAATGTTTACATAAAAATTAAATATAAAATTACATACATAGTACATATGTGAGTCTAGTTCAAATTAATGTGTCAAATAATAAACAAAATAATATGACCCAATTATTTAAGATCAATAACTTTAGTGGATTTGAAAAATAAAAATATATGAAGGCATAAAATTAGAATTTAATACAATATAGATAGAAGAAAAATAATTGAGGGTGCCCCCTCGTATAGCCACTGTGTATGTGAGATTGATTCATATTTTTGTCCCAATGTTTTTACTTTTTAATGTCCTAATCACAAGCCGTCGTGTTTCTTTTCTAATAATTAAAAAGGAAATAAATAAAAAGCATTTCAATTTTACATCTGTTTATTAAATTCATTTTTAGTACCTTCTACGTTACATACACGATCCTGTTTCCATTTATATTATCACTACGTAATTTAATTGGTTAAGGTCATATCAATAATACTCAATATTTGGTTTACAATAAATATTTTTCTCCCTCTTTCTATACACAAATTTGTCGTAATTTCAAGCTTTATGTATATATGTACAACATTAGATGATGTATATTATAACTCGTTAGGTTTGTAATAACATTACGTGATAATCATCAATTATTTTGATTTAATGACTCATAATGTACAACATTTAATACTCTGCAATCCAAACTTGATATAAAAGTTGAGAGTAAAAGGAGAAAAGTACCAAATTGATCATTCACTTTTATACTTTGTGACAATTTGATTTTTCATAAATAATTGTAACAAATTAGTCTTTCATAAATCTTATTTTATGTAAAATTAATCTCTCATTAATACAAATAGAATGACTAATTTTGTACAAATTTAAATTTATAAGAGATTAATTTGTTACGATTAATTTATAAGGGACCAAATTATTATAAAGTGTAAAAAGTGAGAGACCAAATATAAACTTTACTCGTAATAAAAGAATAGGCGAAATATAGATAAAACCCACACATCAACTAACATATATGTTAATCACTCAGTGGCAACAAGAAATTGTATGTTTAATATGGAGTTTATAAGATAATATAATAGAATGATAAACCATGAAATGACACCATAAATGCCATTTTATTATTTAAAAATTTAATAAGTAAATGGAGTAATTATTAATAAAATGAAATAACTTATAAATTATTTTTAATTGAAAAATGTAATTATAATTGTATCATTTAAACATTATACTTCATCCTAAATTTTTTTACTTGAAGGGTCCACAAAATATAAATTTTGGATGATAAGGGAAGGGTTTTGGAAAAACTTTTTTGCTATGTAATTGTATCATAAAAAAATCTCAAATAATGGTTCAATCTATTTTGATAATTTAATTTTTGTTGTTCCTTCTCTTGCTATCCATCCAAACATACTCTTAATTTCTATATATCAACCTTCCTAAACAATTCTTTTTTTCAAATATAAGAAGAACATACAAGTTATGGCTTCAATTTTAAATAAATTTCTCCTTCATTCAATTCAAAATATATGTAAATTAAATTTTTTATACAAAAAGACATCTGTCTCTCTGATAAATTTTTGCACTCAGTAGAAGATCCTTTATCAACTTGGCTTATTGATACATCCATTCAATTTCTTTTTAAAAAAGAAAAACTCAATGAGACTTGATTTAATAAGTAGGATCATGCAAGCTGCACCAATGTCATAAAACATTTGTATTTAAATTGTGTTGAATATTTTTTAGGATTAGATTTGGGTAAAATTTTATAAGTTTTTAATATTAATTTTCTAACAAATATATGATATATAAATGAAAATTTTTAAGAAAAGTAATTATGTGGTATAAATTAACTAGTATAAAATATTAACTTACCTTTTTCATTTCAAATTTTGATAAAATCGTCTAAAAACTAAAGCTGAATTTTTGTTCAAATACATATTATTAACCAGCATCCACCTATTATTTTATAACTAACAGAAATTATTATTTCTTAAAATTTTTTGCACAAAAAAATAACTTTTAATCAAAAGGGTATATGGGAACCATTGCCTAGATTTTTATTTAACAAAAAAAAATTGTTCTTCTCAATTCACTTTTGAATGATTCCGCACCACAATTAACCTAATTCAATTGAACGATAAGGACAAAGAAACCCTATTATAATCAAATTTGCATGCACGTCTCCTAAATTAATATTTAATACTTAAATTTGTTAGAAGAGTTAAATATAGTGTAAAGCATAGTAATAAAAATTTTTATGCTTATCCGAAGAATTTTAAATCCAAATCTTAATAAAGACAAATATTATAAATTATAATATAGTAGTGAGTCCAAAAAAAAGAAGACATAGCATAACTAAATTCAAGAATAATCAAATAGGTCTTGGTTTTGTAGTATTGAATTGTCTCTAAATATGAAGGTTGAGTTTAAATTTTAGTTGAAATTAAATAAATTTAAAAAATATTAACAAAGTGATGAGAAAATTGGTGATAAAAATAAAAGAACTACATAATATTACCGCTCCCCATTTTTTATAATTTTTTTTTGTTGTTATAGTGACATATGAGACTACTAAATTAATGCATGGCATTATTTCTAATAATAGATTTTAATAAACATATAATTATATAAGAACACCTTAAAATTAATATATATATATATATATATATTTAATAGAAAAGTGAGTGCAATGTTCTTCGTAATAAAATTAAATTTTAGGTCTGTCCTTTGAGTTATATCAATTAAATATTTATCTATAATAATTATTTTTACTTTAATTTAGGCAATTTTTTGTAAAATTGTTTTATATTTTACTGATTTTCATTTTTTGTAAGGTTGATAGGTTAGATAGCAATGCCTTCCATTGTTACTAGTCAACATGCGAGAAAATTTGGTATTATATATATTTCAGCCAATGTGGGGATAATTTCATTTGAAGATTTTATATGTCACTAAATGTGTTTTGAGGTTTTGACTTTATTAATTATAAAATAAGAGTAAAAATATGCAAACACCATCAAATGATGATAAAAATCAATGATAAAATGTTTGGTGTAATCACGAATTTATTAGTGTACATGTGACATAGTAAGATGAAAATATGTCACATGGTGTTGACCTAAACAATGATAGTTACATAATTTTAAAATTATTAGTTTGGATAAAAATTCAAATCACAAAGTTATATAATTTTAAAAATAATACACAGTCAATATCCAGTCATTAAAAATTTGCATATCAGTATTACATGACAAATTTTTACTTTGCCATATTGTTGAGTGCCCTAATGGATTCAATATTATGATTGTAAAAAAAAAAAAATGACACCAAAATTAATTTAGGGCAAAAAAAAAATGATAAAAATTAATGTATTAAAAAGTCAAACTATCCCTAACATGGAGCTCGGGCCTCGTTGTTCTAGAGAAAAAAAAAAAAAAATCTTGGTAGTATAACTATTATTGTTTAGAGTTTAGACAAATGTCATATATATACACCCCATACACACTCAACTATTTGATATATATGTAACCTCTTCGTATATAAATCAAATATGAATTGGAAGAAAAATATTATTTTATTTTTTTATATTTTGATTATAGTTTAATTATTTTTTTATAAATTTTATTTTAAAATAGCTCTATATAATTTTTAAATATTTTAAAAATCATTTTTTTATTAATAATTCTTTAATTTAATTATAAACTTATAAACTGACAAAAAAAAATCAATTTTTATAACATCACAATATAAGAAGAACTATTTTGTAACATTCATACACTTCCAATGTTAACATTTGCATATTATAGCCAAATGAGTTTATGTACTTTTGTTGAAGAAAGTGTGTAGGGGTATTTTAAATGAAGCTTTACATTGTTTGGTACTACGAGACCTTGAGTGTATATATATAATATGTCATATTAGGTTTGTAAAAAGTCAATGAACGATGGAGGCCTTGTGCATATAAGCATAAGCTAACAGGCTCAAATGTAATTAAAATTGGGGATTTCGCTCTTTATGTATAATGAAATCATGTAGTTTAACTTTTTGCAAAAATTATTTTAATCGTCTATATAAAAAATAATAATTTATATAATTAATTTTTCCTCTTATCATGAAAGAGCTTAAATTAGTTTATCTATTTTTGGAACCCGATCTTTAAATTTTTTTTTTTATCATTATTAGTGCTAATATTACTGTTGATAATTATGCTGTTAGACTTCAGAGTTTCCGATCATTAATATTACCATTATTGATATGATTGTTGTATTACCAACAGCTAAATTTTCTTTCCTATAAATGTTGAGCATATCTCTTGGTTCCCACACACAACAATCAAACCTCTCTTTCTCCTCTCTTCTTCTTAGCCTTTGCTTTTGGGTTTTCTCTTATAAAAATCTGTTTAATTTTGAAAAAAATTCACATATATACAAAATATTCTTAAGAATAACGTTCTTTAATGTGATTCAAATCATCTATTACACAACAACTTTTACACCATCGAATTTGTACTAATTTTTGTAAATTTTCTCGCATATAATAGTTATAACCAAACAATTGTTATTGAAGATAGAAATCAAATAGACCCGTCAATTCCTTTTAAAAATTTAATTATTGTATAATATAGAGACTAACAATTTAGTCCTTATATTATAAGATCTCTTCAGTTTAAGTTCTCGAAAATTAGTAAGTGTATGCTCTAACTTTTTATTAAAAGATATTGAAAAATTAACTTGCACTTAATCAGTTATTTTTACAGACTAATTTGTACATTTAATAGTTTTAAGGACTAAAGTTAAAATGACATATCATTTAGAACGAAATTATTAAATTATTATTTAATAAATTAAATAAATGAAAATGAATGATGTATTTTGAGTAAATTATATTAAATCCCTTAACGTTTGGCCAAATTACACTTTATATTTCTTTTTGAGCAACGGCAACTAAGTTAATGTTTAGTTTCAACATAAAATTATGGTTTCATTTGTAATATTGGTTAAGTAATTTTACTTTTAGAAAGAACACATTGTATAGAAAATTAACTGAAGCAAATTAGAATAGACTTTTTGGCAATATATCTCATATGTCACAGCCAATTATAATTTTTGAAACAAGAGGAATATAATGGGCCTTTTGATCTGTGGCTATAGGATAAAATAATTATGAGTTTGATCTTGTATAGTGAATAATATTACATCTATATATAATAAATGAAATTTTATCCCTTAATTTTATATAGTTCTAATTTGACTTTTTAGTTTTACTTTAAATATTAGTTTTATGCTTTAGTTTTAATTTAATTTTCTTACTTTTATTTTAAGTTTTATTTTATCCAGTTAAATTTATTTGATTCTAATTTGGTCCTTAACTTTATTTTAAATTTTATTTTTATTCTTTAATTTCATTTTATTCTAATTTAGTCTTAATTTTTAAAAGCTACCCCAATATTTTTTTTTTTCATATTTCATATTTCATTTTTTATTTATCTGTCAATATATGAAAGTTTCATGAATTATAGTAATGATTATTTTGAGGTTTAATTTACAAACTAAATTAATGTACTTGATAATAACTAAATTTGTTTTAATCTCTTTTTTTTTTTCATTTTGGTATTCATTATCCAACTTGTTTTCTGACAGCCATAACTCTTTATTCATACAAAGTATAAATATTTAATGTATTTTATTTTGATAGTGCTAGAGGGAAAAATAATATTAAAAAGTTTTCATACCAAGTTTTTAAGAAATTTTAAAAAAGTATTTGTGAATACACATCTTGCAATCTCATTTTTAAAAAATATTTTAAATATATATATATGATAAAAATGTATTTTTGGTCCCTAAATTTTACTTAGATTTCATTTTCAAAAAGCTTCTTAATATTTTAAAAAATTTTTAAATATATTTGAAATATATAGACTTTGAATAAAGAGTTATGGCTACCCATAAACAAGTTGGATAATGAATACCATAGAAAACAAATTTGATTGTTGACTGTCCCAATCCGTTTAGTTTGAGGAAAAATATGACAATAATCAAACCTCAAAATAATAATTGTTATAATTCATATAACTTTCACATATCGATAGGGAAGTAAAAAAAAATAAAAATTGAAAGGTAAAAAAAGTGAGCAATTTTTGAAAATTTAGACCAAACTAGAATAAAATGAAATAAAAGATAAAAGTGAAATTTAAAATAAAGCTAAGAAACCAAATTTGAATCAAATAAATTTAAAAAACGAAATGAAACTTAAAGTAAAATCAATAAATCAAATTAAAACTAAATAAACTTAAAGAATGAAAATGAAACTTAAAATAAAATTAAAAAATAAATTAAAATTAATAGATGAAAGTGAAATCTAAAATATAATTAAAGAATGAAAGTACATTTTTACTAAAAAAAAATTATTTCTTTCTTACTTCAAGAAATATATGAATGTAATATTATTTAGCTATACAGTTTTAGGCTTATTATTATTTTCTCTTGCAGCACTAGGTTCAAAACGCCAATATAATGTGTAATTTAACCAAATCTCAAGGAAGGTAAGTGTAATTTACTAAAATATTTTAATAAAAAATTAAGATAAAACTTCTGATGTGATTTGATTAAACTCGACCTCATCTTCTTCTTGTTTTAAAAATATTATCTGGTTATAAAAGTCTTCCTTCTGATTTACCTTCCATCAGAAAAATTAAGTATATGTATAAAGTAATACTGTAACTTTATTTTTGATGAAATCGTAAAGGTAACTAAATGACGTTAAACTCTAACATAACATCATAAATTTATTTTTAACGTGATAATAAAGATAATTTAATAACTTTTTTTTTAAATAAACACTTATAAAATTATATTCATGGACAAAAATCTATAAAATTAAAATTTTCTATAATATATACCAAATATTAGTGGGATTTAAATAATATATTTGAAATTAGATATAGGTTAAATATAATTTTACACAAAACAAAAGAGAAGCAAAGGTGTAGTCAAATAGATGAGATAGTAAATAATGAGGAACCAAAAATATATCATTTTAGTTTTTATCTTTTAAATTTTATTTTATTTTGATCTTCTATAAATTAAAAGTCTTAAAGTAATTCTCTAATTTCAAGATTTGATTTAAAATAGTCTTTTATTTTTAAAATTAATCTCAATTAGAAAGAAATTACTTTGAGTTGAATCTTAAAATGTGGAAAACCATTTTGAGAATTTTAATATGTTGAGGAGTAAAATGAAATGAAATTCAAAAACTAGAAAATCGCCTTAAGATTTTCAATTTATATAGATCCAAAATAAAATTAAGTTAAAAATATAAAAGATCAAAATAATATTTTTGAGCAACAAGTGAGTCTTGCAAGTAAGTATTATTATTATTATTATTGAGTAAAATCATACTTTAATTCTCATTCATGTGATCTTCTTCAATTTAGTCCCTCATAGAATTCTTTTCAATTTGATTATTTGCAAATAAGATATTTATCAATTTGATCCCTTATAAAATTATCTTTTCAATTTAGTCCTTCATATATAAATATTTCTCAATATAATTTCTCACATAAATTTTTAATCAACAATGTTTTAAAAAATTATCTTAATTATAAAAGCATGAAATTATTAATAATTATCTTATTAGTGAAGAATCAAATTGAAATATATATATATATATATATATGAGAAGAATTAAATTAATTATAAAATTCTATGAAAAATTAAATTAAAAAATATCTTATTTGTAAATAATCAAATAAAAAAATTTGCAAAAAAAAAAAAAGTTAAAACATAGTTTTACTTCATTATTATTACTATTATTCTATACTCGTCCTGTGTTGGATCGAAAATGGCTATCACCTGGTCTTCCCTGCGTCACCTACCCACCCACCTACCTATCCTTATAGTCATCCAACGACCCACTCATTATTCTAGCGAATGGTCTAAAGTACCCTCTTCATCGAAGACTTCCAATCATCATCCTTCAATCCATCGCCCCCAAAAACTTTTTCCAACTTTCAAGACCTCAAGCTTAGGAAGAAGCAGAAGAGCAGAAGCAGAGCCACTTGACCTTCATGGAAGACGAATCATCATCATCATCGTCAGCGACATCAAAGACTGCAGATTTGGATGCTCCCCTTCACGCAATTGGGTTCGAGATTGAAGTCGTGTCACCCCACAGGGTGGCTGGCCGTCTCCCTGTCACCCACAAGTGCTGCCAGGTCAACCCCACTTCCAATAATCTCTCATATTTGCTTTCTGATTTCTTCAGCATAACTTTCCTTCATTCTGTCATTGAGAAACGTAATAACTGAATGAGTGTTGTGGTTGATTCAGCCTTTCAAGGTGTTACATGGAGGAGTGTCGGCAATGATAGCAGAGGCTCTGGCAAGCATGGGGGCCCACATGGCTTCTGGTTATAAAAGAGTGGCTGGAATTCAGCTCAGCATTAATCATCTCAGACGCGCCGAGCTGGGTGACTTGGTCCATGCCGAAGCCACCCCTCTCAATGTTGGCAAAAGCATTCAGGTCTTACTCTTCTTCCCTCTTTCACACTACATCTCTGTCTCTGCGAATTCCTTTCATACTATCTACTGCACTGCAATTTCTTCCTAGAATTGGTAGCCACGAGAATTAAACAGGATCTGGCCCTGCCTTTTTTATGCTCCAATCCCCATTTTCTAATCAAATCACCTTTAAACCATATACCAATAATGACTTCACTACACTTCTGTTTTCTTTTTTTTTTCCTCTTTGGCCTCCTCTACCACTCTAAATAACAAACGACCATCAATCCTCCTACATATTTCCTGCCATTAGACCTTCGCTCATAATTTCATCTGTTGTACCTGCTGAAACAACTGTCTTATCCTGCATCCAAGCAACCTGATTGTGATGTAGCAACCTCTGTACCAGCTTAAAAGCTTCTTTAGGAGTTGGCAGTAGAGCTTCATAAATCACCTTAATTCTGTAAAGCCAAACAACATACAAAACCAAGGCAATAAACCTGCTATAATCCACCAACTGCTGATGAAATTTATCAACTTGAGAAAATCAGATTTGCAACCATTGAATTAAATCCTGTTCTTGAATAAGATCTACATTAGGACAAGATCCACATTCAACGTCAAAGAAGAAGCAAATCACATGGCCCAAGTAAAGGAACATGTATAAAAATATGATCTAAAGTTTCAAAACTATCAAAACAAAAAGGACCGATGCTCTCCACTTGCATATGATGTTTCTGCAATTGGTCAGCTACAGGTAGGGATTTTGTAACCGGCTTCCAGAAAAATAAAATCACTCTGAGAGGGATCATAAGCTTCCGCAGGTGTATGCATTTGTTTAACTAGAACCAATGTCCCTGAACTGCTCTCGGGCTAACAATTTATATCCACTAGCCACACTGTTTTCCATCTCTAAATTCTGACAAAGTCAACTTGACCTTTTAACCAGTGATTGAAAAAATGTGCTTGGAGATCTGCTGAGTAACTTGAGGTGAAAACCTTGTACTAAGAGCTTGAAAATTCCAATTCCTTTTGTTTTGAGCTTTTATATTAAAGCATAACATGAACATTAATTCCAACTAAACATCATGATATTGGTTACCTCAACAAAATTTTTTCATGGTAAACACTAGAGTTTTTTTTTCTTTCTTTGAAATTGGAAGGGTTGTCATCATCATAGAAGTAAATTAGCATGCAAAAGTTTTCTACTTTGTATACATGAATAAACTAGCAAACACTAAGAATTGAACCTAAGACATTAATCAAATTCACCTCAATTTTAAAGAACGAAAATTGTTTTATGTGAATTATCAGTTAATTGGCTATTTCGATTTTAATCTGTAGCTCATAGACAGCTTAGTATCAGTAGCCTATGAAGGTTTAAAAATACTATTCACTTCGTCTCTCCTTGATGTGGGCACTGGGCGTTACTTGGTACCCACTGCTCTTGGGAGAAAATATTCAGTGGATTAGGAACTACCTGTACAACATTGAGCAATTACATGTTGGTTAAATTCTAAAGCAGACTACTCATATATTACTCTATTTAAATGTCATAGTTAAACTCTGCTCAACAAATATTACTCCATTCTGGAGCAGGTATGGGAGGTGAGACTCTGGAAGATAGATCCTTCAAACTCACAAAATAGATCCTTGATATCATCATCTAGGGTTACTCTACTAAGCAACATGCCTGTCCCAGATCATGCAAAAGATGCTGACAAAGCTCTCAAGAAGTATGCAAAGCTGTGAACATTTATACGTTTTGCTTTGCAAGAGTAAAATTCTTCTGTAACCCATATTACATCAAGTCAATAAACAAAGGTCTTGGTATACACAACATGATTGTATCTTGTACCTTGTGTCACTATACATATGGATAATGAAACATCTTGCAACTGCAAAAGGTTCGGGAGAGGTATGGAAAAACTAATCCAATTACGAAAACCAACACCATGTCATTTACACGAGCAGCTTTTCTCGGCATTTGGCAATTGCAGCATCAAACTCAAAAGCACGAATAGCTGCTTGTGATCTTACTAGTTGCTTCCATTTTCAACTGAATCAGATGAACGAACGGGCCTGACAGCCAGTCAGTGGATCCCAAAAACTGCTAAATCCAGAAATATAGTGGTTATTTAGGGAATCATGCGATGTTCAGAATCAGGATACTGGGTTCTTCTTTCGGAAGGATCTTGGATTTTTAGTGTCTCTCGTTCTTTCCCACGTGAATTCCAGAAATTTTATGCCTTAAAACAAAATACATAGCACCATCAGAGATAGACTGCCAAGAAAGGCTTAAGCCCCATGTGTATACAAATAATAACAAACTAAGAAACTTGGAATGGGTTACCTGAGATTGCTAAGCTGTTGGGTTAAATCGTTCAGCTCCATACTAGAAAGTTTAAGAGAAGATAAAGTTCCTGGCACCTCTTCGGAGGCAACTTTAGACAATTTCTTCATTGAAGCTCCTAATCTTCCAAAAGCCTGTGCAAGCCACCAATAAATGCTAGCCATTCTAAAGCAGTTCAATTCCGATTTCATAACAGAGAAAAGAAAGCCATTTGAACTTACAATCATAGTCGGAATAGATACCAAAGCCACCGAAAAGAATGCACCAAAAGCCTACCAACCAAATGGCCAAAACACAAATCGTTGGTCAGAAAATTGATCAGGAAACGAATTCTAATTTCACACCCAAGATATGCTTCCAAATTCAATTTGGGACGCCAAAGTCAGGGTGATAATAATAGTACCATTGAGAGCGGAAATAAGAGAGATAGAAGCCCCAATTCAGGTGTGGGTCGAAACCCTGGATGTTTCACCGCATGAATGGGCGGAGTAGCCGAGACCAATGATTGTGTGGATGGGAGTGGGATCGACTTGGATGTCTCTGGCTTCGAAATTAACACCGCTGAAGTGGCTGATGCCGAAGTCAACGAACTCCTGCGAGGAAATGTGGCCGGAGCATAAGAAGCAGCCATCGTCACCGGCGGCTTCAGGGGCATCGGTAACCTGTTCCAGAGAAGCCCAGACGGCAATTCCATTTGCCCCCACAGTAGTTAGCCACAAGCCTACAACTTGCAAGCTCCACTTGTAATTCTTATGTAGTAGGTATATTTATTTATGTCAATTTATTTACAATAACAAATTCCAATTAATGATTTAATCTCTGTATTTTATCTCAATATTTAATTTAGTTTTTATAGTTTGAAATATATATTTAAAGCTGGCTTTATAGTTTCTAAATGTTTAAGAATGGTTTAGGGATGGGGTGAAATGATGGGAGCTAAAAGAGGAATGGAAGTTTTTTTTTGTTTTAATTTTAAGTTAAAAAAATTGGAGACTGGTCTTCTCCGGTACAAAAAAATTTTAAAGTGCATATTTTGAGAGTTATATAAATTTAATTTTGGATACAAGTAAAATGTAATTTTATATACTTAATTCTAATTAATAATAAGTTTGTATGATTATAATATATGTTTAAAATTTGATATTTATTTTTTATGTAATTATAAAATTAATTGTACTAATACAATTATTATATGACATATTAAAAAGAAAACATGTGATAATGACTTATAAAATATATAGATTGTATACCAACTCAAAAATTTATTACATTTATAGTTTGATTCTAATATTTTTAAATTTTATTTATAAACTCAAAAATGTTTTAAAAAATTTCAATTTACTCCCTACTTTTAAATTTTAATAATTTTACAAAACATTAATTCATAAATTAAATATAAAAATAAAATTAGATAGTTGTTGAGTTATTGGAAAAATAAAAATATATTGAAATAAATTAATAAATTTATAACTTAATATTCTGCAAAAATAAAATGTAGAGAAATAAATTAAAAAATTAAAAAAAATAAATTTGAATTCATAAATAAAACAAAAAATAGGGTTCAATATATATATATATATATATATATATAGAGCAAGTTATTTTAAGTTCTTATATAATTAATATAATATGGCACGCCGGTGTAATCTATCTACCTTTCTTTTAGTGTTTCATATTGGTGAATGCATCATGCCACTAATTTTTTAGTTGTAACAAAGAATTTATCTTAAAATTTTTAATAGAAAAGTGAGTTTTGTCATTTGGAGAATAAAAATAATTTTTAAAAATTTATATTAAATTAAACAAAATTGCTTGTATGACTAATTCTAATTCAATGTTTTAATAAAATTTTCAACTCTTTAAATATCAAAATAAATAGATTATAAATTAATTGTGTCACTACCTTACTTGATCTATTATTAAATTATTAAAATAAGTGCACCGCACGATAATAGTAAAAATAACGGCAAAACATTTCGTAAAATTAACTTTTTTTTTTCTGTAATATTAACATGAAAAAGCTCATATAACTTCCCAGTCCCACTCAATATTTTCGTAAGAAATATCAAAATATTTATATGCATTTACAGAATCTAAAGCTACTAGTTATATTCTATTGGGTTGAGCAAAGCCTTCCCATTCCCTCACACATCCCTTTTGAATTTTTTAATTTGATACGCATGATATAAAATTCACGTTCTTATTCTTTCTCTTATGTTGGGATCACCTTTTGTGTTTCGTGGACCTCATTTTCTCCTCGCCATTGATTGTTTTGCCTTTTGTTCATCGAAATAACTGAACAAGTTTGCTGATTTCGTCGTTTTTCCGAAAGGAGATTCCGTTCTTGCCCTCGTCGAATTGCTTTTGATTTTGTCTTGACATCGACGCATTCATGGCGGAAGCTAATGGTATATACCCTATAATTTGAGTTTCTCCAATTCCACTGTTTTTTCAACTGACGGTATATGTGGGTTCTGACATGATTCTCGTCTTTTTCGACTTGTACTCTCTTCTAGGAAGTGCCCTTTATTGTGTGTTGTTATCTTAACTTTAGAAAAATACTGATCTTCGTGAAAATTGTATGATAATGGGATTTTCTAATTTACCCCTTTTCCGGTTTCACACCTAAGTAAATTTAAAATTCCATGTCCTAACCTGCCTGAACAAAGTTTAAAGCTTTTCCGATTAATTTGTATCACATGTTTGTAAAATTATCTCATCCACTTCAATTTTAATTGCAATATGCTTTTCTATGCCTTGCTGCCTCTTGTTTGGATTCTATATTGGTCTTATATGGAAACCGAAGATATTTGTTCCCAGAAATCTTCTAGGATTTGTTTATTAAGCACTGAAGTTTTACAATTGTCACCAAACACGGACTTGAAGTGGACTTATACTGATTCATATGCATCCTTTGAATTTTCTCTCAACTGAAGAATTTATTGTGTAGAAGCTGATGTTCAATTTTCGGTGTAGCACTTATTTGTTTCTTCTTTGTCCCCCTTTTTATCACAGTGGTGGAAACTATGGGTGGAACTGTATCAGTAGCTTCTGCATTTGCTGGTCACCAGGAAGGTAATTCTTGTGCATAGTCCATGTGGGAGGCCATGGCCGACTTATTGATACATTGTGCTCCATCGTATTCTTCTGTTTTTGGATTTTATTATTTCATAGAAACTCAGGTGTGTTTGGATGGATGGCAACAGATGGAATGACCAAAATAGACTAAAACATTGGTTGGGAGTTTTCTTTAACCTCTCCTTGCCTTGCAAAATCGAAAATTTTTTTTAACATCCAAATTGAGAGGTTTGGGATGAAATGAAATGACTAGGTGATAAATTATAATTATATTTTCTTTGGTTAGAAGTTTGCTTGAATTATATTCTTATTATAAGGGTAGCATTGTAAAAATAATTAATAAGTCTTTTTATTTCATTAATGACCCTTCCTTTCCTTGTTAAACTTCCAAACAATAGAATGATACATAATTTGCCATTCTACTATTTATTATTTTATTCCTTTTCATTAATTATCATTCTACTATATTCCCTTATAAACTCCCGATCATATAGTGACTTCTGCATCATTTGATAGAATACCAAATCTATGGGTCGTATTAGTAGACTTTATATCTGACGACTAAAGGATAAATCAAGCCTTTCAAAACCACCTCCCACATGCACACATATGTTCTTATTATTGTACTAACTTCTTATTACTTTTCATCTGGTGTTGTCATTTGCTTAATTAGCTGTACAGGATAGAGACCACAAGTTTTTAAGAAAAGCAGTTGAAGAAGCATATAAAGGAGTAGAATGTGGGGATGGAGGTCCTTTTGGAGCTGTTATAGTTTGCAATGATGAAGTAGTTGTTAGTTGCCACAACATGGTTCGGAGTAATATAGATCCAACTGCCCATGCGGAGGTGACAGCAGTAAGAGAGGTGTGAATATATTTGTTAGTATGACATGGAAATGATTCTCTTTTCTCGTCAATTTCTGATCTGACACGTGATTTTCTGACTGACATTCATCATTTAGCAAGGGCTACATATTTGCCCTGTCTAATTTGGACATTGATTTGCTGTAGCATTCAATGCTTTATCTTGCAAATCTTAGAAACTGGTTGTCCACATATAGATTACAGAGTCATATGGCCTAGTTTTCCATAAAATTCCATCAGTAGAGAAAGCAAAGAGAGAATCCAAGAGTGAAGTGACTGTTCTATGATTTTGATGTGTACTGATTAAGAATTTGCAAGCTTGTTTGACATGACTCAAGAAATTTAACGTGCCATAATCAAGATGGTGGAGATATTCCAAAAATGTTTTTCCTAGCGATAGTACGTGCTTGAACCTACAATATCTTAATATAGTCATATTAGGAATTGATTATTCCTGAATACTATAGTTGATGTGAATCATTTAATCTCCTATTGAATTTTTTTTGGTTATATTCTATTTTTATCAAATAATGTAATTGCTCCTCTTGGTTCCTTTTTTCTGTTTCTTTTTTAAAAATGAATATGCTGCTAAAGATTTCACTTTAATCTCTATCAATTCTGGGAATTCGTTTCTGTTGAGAACATTTGTGACTACGAAGAAAAATACTTCAATACTTGTGGAGAACTGTAGAAAAATTTCCCATATTTGATATCTTGTAGTCCCTCTTACCTAAATCATCTAACAGGATCATAACTAGACTACTATTTGACACCTAGGATAACCCTCTAGCTTTTGGCAAGGATAGCTGAAACTTAACCACCTCCTAATATGCAAGAATAGCAAAAACTGATTGTATCTCTCTGTCTGCCAGCATTTTTTGTTGTGCTTTAGCTGTATCAAACGTTTATGTAATAATGGCAAAATGAAAGAAGATATAATGAATATTTATTTTACAGGCTTGTAAGAAGCTCAAAAAGATAGAACTTTCAGATTGTGAAATATATGCCTCATGTGAGCCTTGCCCAATGTGCTTTGGTGCTATCCACCTTTCCCGAATCAAGGTTGGAATAACCTGTTCTTCTATGTTTCTCTCTTCAGAAAAATGTATCTTGTTTTGAGCATAATTTTATTATTGTATTCCTGTCAAACAGAGGTTGGTTTATGGAGCAAAGGCTGAGGCTGCCATTGCTATTGGGTTTGATGATTTTATAGCAGATGCACTGCGGGGTACTGGATTCTATCAGAAAGCACAGTTGGAGATTAAAAGAGCTGATGGCAATGAGGCCACCATAGCTGAAGAGGTCTTTGAGAAAACTAAGGAAAAATTCCAAATGTATTAGATTCTTCATTTCTTCATCCATTATTCAACACCAGATATCATTGGTTAGCACTCATTATCTTCATATAAATCATCAATTCATAATTACAAGTTGAGATCCTTGAGTATAAGAATTTGTATGCTATGATTGAGATTGCATAGGAAGATGACTGTCTGGTTGCAATCTGGGTCTTACACTACTAATTCCCATGCTGGAAGAAATCAATATATACGATACATTCTTAGTTTATAATTCTGGTTTTACTGCTGAGTGCTGATGTTGACATAAAAACTTAAGCATTTCTGTGGGTAGAGAAATATGATGTTCAAACCACTAAGTGTGGTTATGTTTTAAGTTTGTATACTCGCAGTTATTTGGTCGTTTATGTGTGAAAGGGTAGCTACCCGATTCCCTGATTATAGTTCTCTGCCCAAAAGAAGAAGATATTCTGTTGTATGATATCCTCACTCATCAAAAGAATATGAAAAGAAAATGAGAAAATTCAGGTAATTTGTGTACTTTTGAAGTTCCAATGCTGTGATTGGTTCTAGTTCCATTATAATTATTTTAAGTATTGTTGGGCCCAAGCAAAAGAAAGTCCAACACGTGGGAGGAGCACTATGTTTGTGGGGGGCTGTCAGTGGGAAGGGGCAGACAGAGTACTATTTTAAGGGGTGGCTGTCAGTGGGAAGGGCAGCCAATAACATTCTATTGGGAACTTGGGAGAGACCTTGATCTCTCAAAAATCAGGGAGCATTTTCTAGTTGTTTGAGTTCTTTTCTAATTTCTATTTTTTTTTTTATTGCATCAGTCCCTTTGTACCTTATTTTTCTACTATCTTGACTGACTCCTTTCTATAAATACAAAGTGATATCATAGAGTCTCACCAAGCATAAAATACAAATAAAAACGATTAAACAAGGTGGAATGCCAGTGGTCAGAGTGCTTACTATGTTTTATTTTGAGCTTTTGAATTGATATTTCAGACACATGCACAGGACAACCAAGTAACTAAAAAGTAGTTTAGTGAGACACTTTTAGGTAGATTTGTTACATAAACTGATGGATAATTCAAGTCGCTAATGAATAATTATATATAAGTATGTTTTACTAATTTAGCTTAGCCTATCTATTTTATATAGAACAAACATACTTAAGAACATTTTTAGTCAGCCACTTTTATGGTGCAAATTTATACAGTTTCACCCATACAATTGACAAGTGGCTGTCTTATTGCGTCACCTGTGTTACAGGTGAGGTAATTGGGCAAGCTATCTTGAAATAAGTCCTGCAAATCAAGCGTTGATTGTGCTGGTAAAATTTGTCAGTGCTAGTAATATTTGGTGACGTCTCTTTAATACACAAGTAATTAACTTTATAATCACTGAAAATCTCCAAGAAATCCATGTTAGTGATATTCTGCTGTAAAATCATAAATTTGCATGATGGAACTCAACTTTCTAACTTGGTGGTAAAGAAATTGCTATTCTGAATAGGCTTTCATTGTGACAAAGGATGTTCGTTCCTCCGTGTGGGGGTTGGACTTTTGGCACTAAACGTCTGCTTTACTGCTTTCTGTACTCTCTCTTTCAATCTTGAATATTGTTGAAGCTTATGAATGGAAGCATCTTTTTGGTTGCTGTGATATCTCTTTGTTTCTGTGTCTGTACTGGTATTGGAGAGGGAGACTCATGGAGGCCCAACTGGCGTCAATATTTGAGTCAACTGAAAATACCACCATCAATGGAAGGTGGAGGCCAGCTACTATACATAGTTCTGAAGAAGTCAATCATTTGCTGATGGTAGAGTGGTGTTTGTCAAGACAATACAATGGAGACAACTGACCATAATCACAGCAATAATGACAAAAAATTGACACCCTTGGACAAACTTATCAAGCTTGTCATTGTGAAGTGCAGTGCCTTTTTTCATTACCAGTTCATTCGTCTTCTTGCATTTGATATGACTTTGAAATCTTTATTTTTCATAATGTCTTTGTTTCACGATGTGAAATCATTCTTTTGAAATAACAACCCAATGCACTCCATTATTTTGACTGCACTAGGCAGTTACTGATACAGTAACATAAGAGGAATGTCAGGAAAAAGGTTCTCAACGGTCAAGTAATTTGACTGCAGAGTGCACCACACAAAAAAAAAAGTTATATGAGATATGTTTTTTAATTTTATCATATTTTTGGAGACCCTGATATTTAAATTTTTATTTGAAAATTTACTCTACATGATACGCACCAAAAAAAAAAAGTTATGGTAGATATATGTATTTTTTTTATTTTAACATTTTTTGAGACCCTGATATTTAAATTTTTGTTTAAAAATGTACTTGATAGTGGATAATTTTATTGTAGAGAATCCACTCCAACGAATTTTTTACATTTGAAAATTTAATAGTTTAGATTTTAAAAAAATAGTAAAAATTATTTAATATTTATTAAAATTTAAACTATTAAATAAAAATTTTATGATTTAAATCTAAAATACAAAATATCCAAATCCATAAAATCCGCTTTTTGGTATTACTCGTTCTTTTTCTTTATATGTTTATGTAACTACACAAAACACAATGTGAATGCTCTCTATTTCGGCAAACAAGTTTGAAAAAAACTATAGTTATAGAATTTAAATTTAAAATATTTACTATAAAGTACCTTAAATTTTAATGTTATTCTAAAAGATTGTGAGACTTTTTTTTTTAACTCAGAAGAACCCTACTTTGATAGTATAGTAGTCTATCCTAAGACTTATGATTATGTATTTCCCAAATTCTAGAGCAAAGTCTTTTAAAATGAAAAATAATTTGATTCCTAAATCATTAAAAATAATTTTAAATTCAAAATCTTTTATAATAAATATTCTAAACTTAAACTGTTGATGACATAAAATAATTGTAAAAAATTAAATTAATAATAAATTATATTTTAAGGACAAAGAATAAATTTACATATATAGCCTCCAATTCAAATCTTATAATCCTGCCTTACCACATAAGCTACGTCGAAGGACCATAATGTTAGTGATTTGTTGAGTCAAACATTTGATGCTGAAAAATTGAGTACAAAGTTGAACAAACAGTCACATTTGTATCTAACACACGGACTACACACGTATATAAATAACTTTCCAGATTTAAATTCTTTTTTTTTTTTACTAATTTTTTTGCCAATTAAAAAAACACAGAGTAAATGAGATTCACAGTTTAATTAAATTCTATCTAAATAAATTCTACACGGAGTACACACACATATAAATAACTTTCCAGATTAATTTTTTTTTTTACTAATTTTTTTGTCAAT
Source organism: Delonix regia (assembly GCA_037074485.1). Taxonomy (NCBI): domain Eukaryota; kingdom Viridiplantae; phylum Streptophyta; class Magnoliopsida; order Fabales; family Fabaceae; genus Delonix; species Delonix regia. The sequence goes on from CM073451.1 coordinate 38,715,777, forward strand.
AAAAAAAAAACACAGAGTAAATGTGATTCACAGTTTAAGTAAATTCTATCTAAATAAATTCTACACGGAGTACACACACATATAAATAACTTTCCAGATTAAAAATTTTTTTTACTAATTTTTTTGTCAATAAAAAAAAAACACAGAGTAAATGTGATTCACAGTTTAAGTAAATTCTATCTAAATAAATTCTACACGGAGTACACACACATATAAATAACTTTCCAGACTAAAATTCTCTTTTTTTTTTCTACTAATTTTTTTGTCAATTAAAAAAAACATAAAATAAATGAGACTCACAGTTTAAGTAAATTCTATCTGAATAAACTCTACACATTGTACACACACATATAAATGACTTTCCAAATTTAAATTCTCTTATTTTTTTCTATTAATTTTTTTGTCAATTAAAAAACACATAAAATAAATGAGACTCACAGTTCAAGTAAATTCTATTTAAATAAACTCTACTAATTTTATATGCGTCTCTCCCTAAATTAAAAAAAATTGATAAAAAAAAAAATAGAGACGATCTAAATTCTAATTTTCCAAGTAACATAAATTTTTCTTTCACGAAATTGATTCAACAAGACTTGTGATTTTTTTTTTAAAGAAAAAAAATTATAAACACGCCTTTCACAATGGAATTGTAGTGCGATTAGGATTGGAATTGCTGAAAGGCTTTTCCGTGTAATCCATTGATCCATTTGAATTATATAATGTGTATTTGATGAAGTTTAAGGTACAATGAATGCTCCCTAGGAAGTTTCTGGGTTGTTTCCCTTTTACACAAAAAATATTTGGTGGTTGATATTATTGCTTCTTGATGATAATGACATGTTGGGTATTTTTGACTATGTCTAAACCTTGGGGGTATATATTTAAAAAAAAAAACATATATTTGTGGTACATTTATAATAATAAACAATATTGTAGTTTCTCAAAAATTGTTACTAAGATTAAACTGCCATTAAAAAGGCTTATAAGACTATGAAGCTATTTAAGATATAAGTGAAATATACTTCTAACAATGAATCAATCTATCATTTTGATACTCATGGAATAATTACTTATAAAATTTAGATGTCAAGAAACAAATACATTAACTCAAAAAAATTTGACTAAATTGTAATATACATTAATATTTGAAACAAGAAAAATAAAGTTAATTTTATTAGAAGAGTTTTGGGTAATATTTTTGTTTATCTCTTGATAAATTTCCACATCACATTAATTACATCAAAAGTATCAAACATCAATGTCATATTAACAAGTATAAATGAGAACACATTTCGTTCAAACTACTAGAAATAATAACCCATCAGATATTTCCTTTTTAAACTTGAATTTCACATGCTTGTGCTGTAGCTGAATGATAATATTGAAGATTCCATTTTCTTGAAAATTCCATTTTTCCAAACATTTTTAAAAAATAAAATTGCTGAAAAGCTGACATTAATATTTAAGAAAACAGTTGCGTGCCATGGCTTTGTTTGAATAAACAAGGACAATATTGAAAGATAACTTCGTTGGAGGCAGGAAGAAGATGATGACATTAACTACTAAATTAAGATAATTAATTAATCGTCTTATCTATCAATATTGTACTAAAAGTCTATTAATTTATGAGTAATATTCATAGTTTTGTAGTCAAACTCAAACCCTTTGATGCAAGCAGTTCCAGGTGTATCCATAATACCTAATTATCTTATTTTATATGTTCCTATAGGGGTTGGCTGGTGCAAAAATAAATTGTCTAAATTAATAGAGTAAAATTCCAATTTCATAACTCCAATATCAATTAATTTTTTTTAAGAAATTGTTTGTTATTGTAATACTTAAATTAAAGTTTGATTTTGTTTTAAACGTATGGAATTTTTTAGATATTGTTTGTAATAATATTATATTACCTTTGAATTAAAACTATAAAACAGAAGTTCTTTCACATGCTAAAATGATATAAATAATTTCAAGAAAATCAATTGATATTTGAATAATATTTAGAAGATCAAATATTTAAGTATTTAAAAAATATTATCTTGTGTCCAATCTCTACGAAGAGACAAGTTACTATGAACATACATAACTAAGGGATGAGACATCATCTCACGTCAATTCCATTAAGAAACATGCCAAACAAATTATTTTTTCATAGAATGAATTTGTCCAAAAGTACTTTTTCTATGGCCGAAAAAGTTTAACATTTTCTCTACGCCTTCCTCATTTTCCTTTTTATTGATGAAGGGAATCACAATTAGTTTTGTGGGTGAGTACATAGGCCTTTCTATAGTTGACTTACACAACAACATCATATGCATTATTAATGTGTTGGAAATAAAATCTAAAAAACATGTCTCAACCAGTCTCTCAATTTTTTTTTTTCGTAGATTTTAAATAGCTAAATTTATATTCAACAATCAAAATCTGTTAATACAAAATATTTAACTTTTTTTTAAAAAATATCTAGACTATTGTATTACAATCTACCAATCCGGATTCATACTACGAAATATGTTTCCATCAAGGTACATCATACCTTGGAGGCAAACCCTACTTGAATTTAAAAAGAAACTAATATAGCAGAAACATCACCATTTGTTCTTTATATATACAGTGATCGTTTCAGTACATAATGATGAAAATTTTCTTCTGAACTTTCTTATTTGTACAACAAAACATCCCCTATTTTTTAAGGATCATTCATCTGAAAATCTTCTATTAAACAACCACCATTTTAAATTAACAAAAAGAATGAGAACGGGAAACAGTAAAATCAAACTCTTAAAAACAAAGACTTAAGTAGGGTTTTCTTAATGAAAAACATAACATTGAGAGAACCTTTTTCTCTTCTTAAATGATCTAAACATACGTGTTTAATTAGTTGTAAAAGATCTTCACTTACTTTATTTCTTGAGAGAATTAAGTAACAAACATCTAAACAATATATTTTCATTGTATCTTATAGAGAATTTATTTTTTGCTCAAAAGTTAGAAGTATATACTCTAAATAACTTAATAAAATATTGAACAACTATGCCTAAAATAAGGTCATATTTGTACTTCAAAGATTAAGAGTGTGTATATATAAACAAGATGACACGAAGATAGAATTTTTTTTTTTTTTAAAATAAAGAACATATATATATATATATATATATATATAGATGGGAAAGGAGACTTACAGCTAAAAAATAGACTTAAGGAAGACTAGACTATTGTTGTACGGAAGCAAGCTGGTTTGCAGATGCTCTCTACATAGACTGCAGGCTGCAGCCATTATATATATCTGCTTCAAAAGTTATATCTCTGTATGCAATAATCTTGTCAAATCTGTATCATCACCACTATCTGATAGCAAACTGCCATAAGGACTACAAAAATGGAAGGAAAATTTTCATTAAAAGAATTGCTGGATGTTGAGGGAAGGCCATCACACACATATGATGATAGCATCGATGCACCACACAGGAATGATGAAGAATTCTCCATTAACAATACTGTAAGTCTCCCACTTCTTCGTTTCTGTCTCTCACGATTCTTTTTAAAGATAATATCTTGTTCTTACTTAGTAATACCCAATATAGGTCAATTCAAAACCAAACTTTAGAAGTATCATCTATATTATAGTTGAATACATGAAGCTGTTTCTCTCACTTTAAATATTCTATGTTGTGTAGATGGGATTCAATTTTCTCAGTTTGAGCCTAAATAACTCAGAAAAAGATCGCCAGAATTATGATCATCCTTCAACCCAAGTAAGCAAAATCCTTTATTAGTAATTTCACGCTGAGTTTTGATTGGAATCCCATGTGGTGGACGTCATGATCAATGAGTTTTGGGTGTGATTTATGGTTATTAGGCAGGCTTGCTGAGAATTAAGCTCGAGGAAGCAAAGAAAGAGAATCAGAAATTGAAAGCTATGCTAAACCAGACTACTGAACACTACACTGCTCTTCAGAATTACCTTCTTTTGACGATGCAGAAGCAGAAGGAGCAGCAGCAACAATCACCACCTCTACATTATCATAATCTGCTGGTACTTAAAGGTTTTTTTTTTTTTTTGAAAAATAAAATTAATTCACCTAATCTGGATTTGGGCTATATTCTGAAAAATTTTATTCAAAAAAATAGACCATATGTAATTGTGTTCATTAATTTAGAAGCAGAATAGAGCAGATGTGATGGTGATGGAGAAGCCAGCGTTGCCACTTGAAGGTGATCATCGTATGGATAACCAAGTAACGCTGGAAAGAGCCAAAAGCATAGCAGATCTAGCATCTGAGGCATTTCGCAGGAAGGCTAGAGTGTCCATAAGGGCACATTCAGATTTCTCTTTGGTGAGAATTTCTATGTCTCTTTGGATATTATTCTCTTTCATTGAACTGATTATATATATGAGTAAATTACAATCACCCCCTTGAGGTTTTCAAAACTTACGTTCACAACTCCTCTGGTTTCAATAATTCGAAATTTAAACCGAAACCTCCCCTTTGTTAACACAAGTGTTCTATATTACACTTTTCTACTGCAGCTATAGCCTAGTTTAATGTAGCAAAAACCACCCAAAGTCCATATTACTGCTTATGAAAACTTGAGGAGAGGTTAGTGTAATATTTTTCAAGTTTGAGGGGTGTGATGTAGATTTTAAAAACTTCAAAGAAGGTGAACGTAATTTGCTCTAGATTAATTTTAGGTAACAAAACGTATCATTTTACGCATTTATTGACTTCTGAGGATGAAATTGTTTATGGTGAAAAACTATAAAGCTTTGCATTGTGGTTCTTATGCTCAGATGGGTGATGGGTGTCAATGGAGAAAGTATGGACAAAAGAGAGCAAAGGGTAACCCTTGTCCTCGAGCTTACTATCGTTGCAGCATGGGAACTGCATGTCCAGTTCGTAAGCAGGTTCGTATGTGTATGTATATATATATATATATGAATGAGAAAAGCTTTGTCTCCGTTAGAATATATGAATGAGACGAGCTTCCTTATACTTTTTTGCATGCATTTGATGTTAAAGCAAGCTGATATTATCCTAAGTTAATTTTAATCTGCTCCTTCTACAATCCACAAATGATTATAGAAAGTGGGTTTGAGTCGTTTTCGAACATTGATAATATCATTTTCATGTTTGGGAAGAAATGTGTACATCAACGAAGTCTTTCTGGTCACCAATAACCTTGATTTTATCACTTCATAGAATCATTATGATTTGTCAGTGTTTATTTTTGTCTCTCCATAATTAAATCAAGAGCTAAGAATTACTGTATTGGTTCTTGAGAGATATTGTCTGTCATCATCAATTTAGTCCTTAAAAGTTTATTATAATAAATTTAGTCCTAACGTTATAAAAATACATCATTTAAGGCTTGACTCTAAACTAATTGAAAAATGAATGTAAAATACAGTGCATTTAAAATTTGTATTATCTTTTGTCAAATGTCCACGTCAACACAGTGTGCCATGGTGATGTTCTTTTAATAGGATCAAGGTCAAAATTGAATTAAAGTATTTTTTTTTAAAATATTGACTATATTAATAGTAATAAACTTTTGAAGATTACATATATAACAATGGTATCTTTCAATAATTAGTAGTTTACTCCTAGGTCATTCATCCTTTATCATGTCATAATATGGCTGGAATGTGCCTTACAGCTGGCAAGAATCAAACTCTTGTGGACAAAGAGGCACTAATATTACATCCATAATCAATTCAATTTCAAAACCTAAACTATTAAGTGAAAACTTCTTAGTAGTTTCTATTATCATCTCTAGAAAGTTTACTTAAGATATGCCATTTACATTACTACAGGTGCAAAGGTGTGCTAAGGATGACACTGTACTCATTACAACCTATGAAGGGAACCACAATCACCCACTTCCACCAGCAGCCAGACCCATGGCAAGCACAACATCAGCAGCACTGAACATGTTCCTTTCAGGCTCTACCACTAGTCCTGCACATAATAGCAGCACAAAACTAGATTTAAGCCTCTTCCCTTCATTACCTGCTTCTGTCTCCAATGGCTTGGTTACCTTCTCTCCTTCTGCATCATGTCCTACAGTTACACTAGACTTGACTCTTCCCTCTAATAAAAACTCTTTGCCCTTCCAGAGGGCTACTTCACTGAACCACTGCCAACCATTCCCCTTCTCACTGCACGGCTCTGTTCAACAGACTAAGAGGCTGAACTTGTACACGAAGCCTCCAACGGCAATGCCCCCGGAGAAAAAACTTTGTTTGGTGGATTTAGTCGGTGCAGCTATAGCCAAAGAGCCTTCTGTCAAAGCAGCATTAGTCGCAGCCATATCCGCATTCAGTGGAGCCACTCAGAATCATAATAACCACAATGAACTAAGCAAGAGTGGGCGTGATCCTTCTTCTAAGATACCTTCACTGCTGCACCAGTCCTGCAACAGTGGATTGATTTAGAGCTGATCCTAGTTGCCAAGGAATTAATAAAATTAAAAGCATGTGTGGCTTGCATGCCTGAAGGAGAGATGAACACGTAATATGTTCAATAGGAGTTAGTTTTATGAGAGATCAAGGAAGAAACCTATCTTAACGCACTGGTTTTTGCTATCGTCTATGATAAAAATTAAAGAGCAGACCCTTAGATTCTAGTCTAGTACATGCATGCTATATAAAAAGGTTATTGATGGCAATCAGTAGGAAAGCTTTTTGGAATTTCCACTTCAATAGCTTAATGTACTCCTAAACAAGGAAGAAAATCAATAATAAAATGATTTTAATGGAGAATAGTATAATTGTTTCTCATCCTTGAAAACTTGTGTAAGGAATTCACATTATTTTGCTCCAAATGCTGTAACCAATGACAAGCGCATAAAATCACTCAAGCAGAAAAGGGTCATGTCTCCGGGCCCAAGTTCATATATTTGACACTTGTCAAACTTTGGGGCACGATCTTGTCGCATTGGTTCACATAAAAAGCAGGCTCACCAAATATAAGGACATGTTCAAGTCCATAATTTTTTTTTTCTTTCCCAAGAAGGTATGGTCCAGATAACCTTGTTAAACGAAGTTGAAATATGCAAGAGATGTACCAACGTTCTGAGGTGTAAATTTCTCTCAAATAACATTGCTAATCAGGTGAAATGTTCATCTGCATGAGCACAGATTCTGAGAAGCTATTGACGAGATCCATTAAGGGAAAAGCCTGTATTTGTATATATACCCTCCATATAAATTTTAAGTTCTATCAATGCAGTAATAAAATATAAAAACAAATTGTAGATAATTAAAGAGTTTGAATATAATAACTAAAAGAATCCAGTTACCTTTAGATAAATTTACAAGAAGAAAATCTTCAATCTGAATGAGAAGAAAATTGAAAGAAATGAAGTACATTTAACTTCAAATGTTTTTAGAAATAGCAACTTGATGAGGAACATATCTAATGCACCGGCCAGTATCCCATCTGAGTGACTGGAACATAAGCTCCAAATAAATGTTCACCGGCTACAGATTGCAAAATAAATCAACACCACCAAAAAAAAAAATCCCACATTTGGTGAAGAATATAGTATGACAAAGAGGCTGACTACAAATAGAGACAATGAACAAACGAGCACGTGATGTAGAGGTCCTTCTTACTGAATGCAGCTTCTTGTATTAAAAATGACGTTAAATTTTCATGGTGAACCAATTCCAATATGTCTAAATTATTGGGCATCCAAAAAGTTTTTCAATATAGATAATATCCCCAGCTGACTCACTCTTAACAGAATTACGAAACATCTTAGCATAAATACCCTCAACCCAATTGATACGAGTCGCTTGTGTTCTATTAAGAAAAGCCGTTGAATATTCAAGGTGAACCAGTTCCAGTGTGTCCAAAATATTGAGCATCCAGTTGGTTTTTCCAAAATAGAATATTTCTGCAGCTGACTCACTTCTACATTTAATAGAATTAGGAAATATCTTAGCATAAATACGCTCTGCCCAACTGATGAGGGTTGCTCCAGTATTATCAAGATATGTTGCACATTCAAACTGACTCTTTCTAGGCCACTGGAAGAAGTTGTAGAAAACAAGTATGTCGAACCCCACAATGAATGAGCTATCAACAATTCTTGAAACAAATTCTTACTAGAGCACTGGAAGAAGTAGTAGCAAATAAGCATATTGAAACTCAAAGATCTACCAACAGGGTTCTTTTCCCCATTTATGTTTTATTTTCAAAGACTAACAGGATAATTGATATCAAATCCGAAGAGGACAACTTATATTCAGAGAGAGGATGCAAAGGAAAATGAGTCGAATTTAACAAAAGACTTGGCACTAATACATATCACGAAGTAGTAAAAATGATAATGTGGGGGAAAAAGAACAGACATATAGGAACCCTGCTTCCCAAAGCAGCACGCTTGAAGTCTTAGGCATATTGTCACTAAAGCAGTCACTAAGTATCATACTTCAGAAAATTGGAGCTTGCAATAATTTATCGGGTATTGTCAAACGAGGCCACCAATCTTTAAAAATATATTAAAACAGTCTAAATCTAAGTACTTAACCCAGATATTGTTCTAATATTACCATAGAGATCATATTAACAAAAAGTGGAAAACTTCCCGAGGACCAAAAGGGAAGAAAACAAGACAGGCTAAAATGTGGAAAACCAACACTCTGCATTCATACTGCAGAACTCTGTTTCAAGTTTATGGCGTAAGTACTAGAATGAAATGTTCATCTCCTTTTTTCTGCAGAATCATTGTTTAAGGAGATTGTCAAACAGATTAAGCCAAGTTCTGAAGATTACAAGACAGTTAAAAAGTAAAAAATAGATTTTACGTTGAAATGACAAAAATAATAGATTTCACTTTGAAATGACAAATGGAATTTTACATATATTATAGTACGCCATATCCTGATTGCAATTAAGTAAGATGAAGAACGAATTGATCTCATCTCATATTGGAATTTTCAATATTTGAATGATGCAGTCAACCTGATCTAGTATTTGTAGTCCTAATCAAAACCAGACACAAATCAATATTAGCCCAACAACAATCTAATTTCATTGCAATATGCACTTAAGGCAGCGATGTACAGTATGTCACATGGAGACCAGCATTTTGGCCAGAGACACGCTCTGCTATGTAGAAATCCCTTTGGCATCTTTCTCCTTTGCCACCAAATAGGCAACCTGTTCCAATGCCTCTCTGGCTTTCTTCCTGGCCAAGGCAGCTTCTTTGCACCGCCGTTCTGCATCAATCCGAGCACCCGCCGCCGCTTTGCTCATCGAAGACGCCGCAATCCGAGCCGCCGCAACCAGCACCTTGGCCGACTCTAAACCGATAGCTCTGAAATTCTTAGCGTTTTGAGCAGAAGCAGCAACTAGGTCAACTGAATCTCCCTCCCCGTTAGCCTTCTCCACGGCGGGGTTTTCGCCATTCAACTTAAAGTAGGAAAATTTGGGGTCAGCGCAAGGTGGGCACAGGAAAACAGGAGTGGCAGAATCGGAATCGGAGGAAGCGACGACGCAAGAACGGTGAGCGAACGATGGGCACTTGTGGCACATGAGACGGAGGTGGGGAGGCGGAGAGTCGTCGTATACGTCGAAGCAGATTGGGCAGAAGAGGCCCTGATGATTCTTGAGGACGCAATTGGTACAAAAACGACGTTGGTTCGCTCGGTAGCGAACGTTGTGGAGGAGCATAGAGAGATCCTGGGTGGTGCCGCAACCGTCGCAAGTTGCCGATGAAGGTTGATCTCGCTTCATCGGAGAAGCATGGACGAGAAGGGGCCCTACCTTGCAAGTGCCAAGTCCCAACGGTAACCCTAGAAAGCAACCTCGCAAGATTCAAGAAATTGAAGCATATGAATATGAATAATATGATTATGAATTGGTGGGAAGCACTAAACTGTGCCCACCTTGCCTATTTCGACGATGGTTTTCTGATTCAATCTATGGATTAAGCATTAATGAGGGATTTTTAAGTTTTTAAAATTTTTACAGAAATGGAGATTTTTTTTCTCTTTTTTATGTTTTGGGCCTAAAACAAAATTGGAAGATTTGACTGTTATCATTTGGAATTTGGCCTCATTAAAGAATAAAGATTATTACTTTCTATTTAATAAAAGAATTTGAATTTATTTCTGAACTTCCATTTTTTTTTTGGTCAAATTATTTCTGTAATTCCTAGATGATACGTTTCTTGGGGAAAAAAATGCATCAAAGAGTTTTCAATAAAGAATATACACTACTTAAAAATTTCAAACAATTCTTATAATTTGATTAAGATTTCTGAATTGTAAGATAATTTTTTTGATTTAATAATATATTCCAAAATTTTAAGTAAGATTTATAATAATATATATTCCTGATATTGTTATCTGAAACATAAAACTTTTTTATTTTTTCTTTAATTAAATTATATGTCACATTTTGATTTCAACGTGGGTTGCTTCACGTTACCCACACGTTAAAAAAAGCGTGAGTCTTCAGTGACGGTGACGACAGACACTAACGTTTTTTGTTTAACGGATTGCCTTGGTTGCTTACAACGAACACTTACATAATAGAAACTTAGGTTGAAATAAAAAGTGAATCTCTAATGTGCAACGCAGGTCAGTTTATTATTAAAAGAAAATTTCATTTTTTATGGTTTAAACTAATTTTAATGATTATATGTGGTAAAATATGGTTTTCAATTTTTATCTCACGTTTTAAATTTAATGTAGGTTTAAATTAATATTAAATTAATATAATTTTAAGTTAACTTAATTTTTAAAATTCATTTTGGTCAAACACAATATTACGTCACATAAATTTATATTTAAAAATTAATTTTTATTATTTATTCAATTTATTTATCACAAAATAATTATTTTTTTTCGTATATACAAATAAGAGTTTGAATGATAAAATTAATTTAAAAAAATTAAATGGTAGACTAAATGATAATATTTACTAAATAAACCCTTAGTTAAGTGTCTAAACAAAACTATAAATCTTTCAAACTTAAACTAGATATGTTATTAAAAAATTGCATAATTAATTCAAAACTCTAGTAAATCCAGATTATGCATTTTTTTTTCCTTTTGAATTGATTAATTCGATGTGAGTTAGCATTCACGTTGCCCACGATAGGCATTGTCACTTTCTTATTATTATTATTATTTTTTTCTCAATAATGGTTAATCGTAAGGAAGACTCACATGACCCATAATGAAAACTCAAATTGAAATAAAATGTAGCTTCCAAACCATATAACGGGCGGAATTTTCTGGAACCGTTCGTTTAATTAATTATTTTGGTGAGTTAAATATATATATATATATATATATATACATTTATTTATTTAATTAACTGTTGAACTCACAAATCAACTCATCTAATTTAGTTTTTAGTTTTTATTTTTTAACTTGTCACTTTTTCTTCTTCTTTTTTAATTTTCTTTTCCTCCGCTTTTAAATTGGTCCCTTCAATGTATGTTGTTGATCACAACGTGCTTGTAGAAACTAATAAAAAAGAAGCAAATAAAATATATATATTTTAATCATTTATTTATCATAAAATTATTATTTGAATTTTTTACTTATTAAAATATTTAAAATAATCTTTCACTTATTAAAAAAAATATTATATTTAATTTCTCACTTCTTCAAAAAAATATTAAATTTAATCTATCAGATTTAGAATTTAGAATTTAGAATTTGACAAATAAACTAAATTTAATAATTTTTTAAATTGTGAGGGACAAAATATGTTATTTTTTTAATGAGTAAGAGGCTATTTTAAATTTTTTTTAATGAGTGACAGATCAAAATAAAAATTATATGATATGTAAAAAATTAAAAAAATATTTTTCTCAAAAAAAAATTACAATTGGCAGAAAATTAAGGCATAGGTTTTTTTTTTTTTTTGTCATCAAGCAAATAGATGTATTTAAGGTGAATATTTTGGTGTAATTTTGAAAAATAATCATATCGATACAACTATTATTTGATACACTATAAGATATATATATATCTGACAATCATATATTAAAACATTTTATTATATGTCTATTTAAAATAATCTTATTATATTTATATTTTAGTTTCAATATTTTTAGATTTTATTTATGAACCCAATTTTTGTTTTAAAATTTCTTAATTTGCCCCATTTACTTTTTGATCCAAAAAATTTGCGAGTGGACAAATTGATACGTTCAAAAAAAATTTGGGTCCATACATAAAATATAAAAAATATTGAGGTTAAAATATAGATATAACAAATTAGTTCAAGTTAATATATTTTAAATATATTTTAATATGTTATTATCATGTATTTTATTTTTATAATACTACATATTAATTGTACTAATACAACTAATTTTATACACCATTTAAAAGCATAGTTTTAAAAATAAATGATGACACATTTGAAAGGAAAAAATTCAAAGGTGAATTTTAACATTGTTAAACTTGTTTATTTAAAGTAAATTGACTTTTTCCTACCCAATACTAGTAATCGCTGTGGTAATAGGTATTTAAACACATTCCAAAAGGAATTAATCTTATGTTCAAAGTGAGTGGAGATATCTTTATGAAACATAAAAATTTGATTAATAATAAATAAATTAAGTTTAAATTTGAATCTAACTTGTGGTCATTATATGATATATACTTGTTTTTGTGTGCGTATGAAGGGAGATTTCTGGTAGAATTGTTGGCCATCTACTTATATATTTTTTAAATTAAAATTTTAGATCGTATACAGTTACTAGAATTAATTTAAACTATCAAATAGCAAAATACTTTTAATAGTAGCTATTAAATTAATAATATTATAATTTTAAAAATTCCTTTATTACATCTATACGTGATCAATGAAAATAATTAAAATAGCTCATATTATATTTTACATTATTAAAAAAAACTTTATAAATTATAATTGTATTGCTTTATCCCATATTAAGCTCTTTATGAATTTTATCGACTTGATATAAATTCTTTATTTAATAAATAAACTGTATTAGTTTTATATTATTAAATCTAATATATTTAAGACTTTCTTCAACATAATGTGTAAATAACTTCTTAACTTTCAAAATTTGACAATAGACTATCTAAACTTTTAAATTTGCATAGATAACTCCCTCATTAGTAAAAACATTAATTTACTAATGAAAGAATGATTAAATGAACTCCAGAACTCCGTTTGTGCATATAATCATATTAATATTTGAATTATGTGCAAATAATTCACTAAATTGAGTCATGTAATATAACTTTTTAAACTTATAACATTTCATATATCACATTTTTATTAGTAAAATAATAAAATAATGAACAGTGAGACATAATCTCCAGTTTGGAGCAATCCGTTGTCAAATTTTAAAAATAAAAGAAATTATTTATACAAAACACAAAGTTCAAAGTGTTCTGTGCATTTTAGACAACTTTTACCATATTGAAACCAAATAATTAAATTAAAAACTATTTTTACATTAACTTGTATTGCTTTATTACATATTAAGCTCTTCGTGAATTTTATGGACTTGATATCAAATTTTTAAATTCGACTCATGTAATTAAATAAGTTAATATTATTTAAATTTCCATTTGTTAAATAAATTGTATTAGATTTATATTCTTTAAGTCTAAAATATTTAAGACTTCCATAAAGATCATTCACACAAATTTTAAACTTTCAAAATATTGATAATCGACCGTCTAAATTTTCAAATTTGCATAGATATCCCATCGTTAGTAAATATTTCAATTTACTAATGAAAGAATTATTAGATGAACTCTAAAACTTCATTTGTTGTGCATATAACCCTATTAATCTTCAAGTTATGTGCAAATAACTCTCTAAATTTCGAATCATGTGTAAATAATTCTTTAAACTTATAACCTTTTTATATACTGTACTTCTGTTAGTGAAATAATAAACTTACGAATCAGTTATTCACTGTCAAATTTTGAAAGTCAAAGAGATTATTTATACAAAACATAAAGTGTTCTATGCCTTTTAGCCAACTTTTACCATATTGAAACCAAATAGATGGCAAATTGATTCATTGAAACCTACTCTTAGACTCTTGAGTTACATTTTGTGGACACATGAGGGCCTAGCATTGGCCATGGAAAACAGAAGCTGCATCAAAAACAATTGGTTCATGCATTACATAGGCGCATACCACTAACTAGTCTTACAACACTTCAATACACGAGCTTAAATATAACAGTTGATGCAGTTGTCTGTGTCATCAACCATTACAGCACATCCACTTTCCAAGAGCACATAAAATCCTTAAGATTCACTAAGCAGCTTCTGCAAAACCTATTTGAAGATTCCCATAATCGAACACTGTGTGGTATGCTTCCATGAAAGTTTGTCCAAGAATCCTGTGTGGACATCCCACAGAGCAGAGAATCACTTAGATGCTATGAGGAATTCAACTATTCAACACATTATTGTTTTTGGGTATGCAAAAGCATGCAAAATTTATGTCAGAAAAATGGCTGTGATTACCACAAAAGAGCATACATACTAATCTAGCAACACAAACAAGAAGAGTAAACTGACCAGAAGGAACTTTCAGAAGGAGGAATTTCTAAAGGAACGAAGCCACTGATGCAGAAGGAGGTTGACCCTTGTGAAATTTTGTGGATGTACTGTAAAAAGCAGTTCAAAAAATGTATTAGGCAACTGAGTTAAAAAAATAAATCAAATTTCGAAGTTTGTAGTAATAATTGATTTTTGAGTAAATTAATGTTTTGGTCCTTAATAAAGTGCACGCTTTCTCAATTTGATCCCTCGTTCTCAAATGATAATTTGAGAAGGATTGAAAAATGAGAGACCACTTTCACAGAGTTTGCATATTTCAAGGGCAAAATAATTGATTTACCATTGAGTGTTTACTAATTATACTCTGAGCATTGCCATAACTCTTATTCTTGGAAAATGCATTTATAATGTAATTTTTTTTTACTGTTGAATCAACTTTGAGAAACCTGAAAGAATAGATTGAAAGGGATTGTACCTGCTGGGGAGTCAAGTGGAACAGTTTATTCCCAATGATGAAAGAAATATGTGGCATGTTTACCACGTTGTCACAATTCACAGTTATATCTTCTGCTGGGTTTGGCAAGTTGTCACAAAGCTTCAATAATAAATAAAAAGACATAAGATTAATGTAGGATATATGGTAACCAGCTGCTCAAGAGTCTTTTTGGAACAGTAAGAAAAAGGTACAGGGAAGAAACCTTGTTCACATATTCAAACACTTTCCCTTTTGTATTGTTTTGCATTAGTTGGAGTCTCATCCACAACACAATCATCTCACAAGCAGTGCAAGCAAGATCCTGACCAACAGCATCTTCCTTGATACCCTTTTCTTCTACCACTGTTTTAATGATTTTGCTGCATAATTTCATGTTTGTCACATTTGGCAAAGCTAAGGCATATAGACTAGGAGTTTTCTTTGAAAGTAAAATAGTTAGATAAGTCAAGAAATTCCTAACCCAACATTGTGACTTTCATTGTGGTTACATATTCCAATTTGGGAACACAGTTTGCTGGGCTGCATCTGTGGAATAGAAATTGATAGGTATATAAGACACCGTCCATTATTCATATCGTTATCGTCAATGACTAGTTCAAATTGAAAGCTTGATAACAACGAATTGAAGGCCTGTCCATAGGTTTTGTTATAATATCTAATAAGCCTCGTCACATGAAAGCCCATTGAGCTTGGAGCTTTGACAAAACGCATAGGGCTTGTTTGAATATTGTTTTTTAAAAATAACTTTTTTGTTTTTAAAAATAAAAGGACAAAACAATGTTTTTGGTAACATGCTTTCTATTAATTGTTCTAAAAAATAAAATAAAAAATAAAAAAATGTTTTTAGAATCCAAAAACAACAACAGGTTTTAGATGATTTTCCTTGTTTTTCAATATTGTTATCATTAAAGACAAAATTGTAATTCCATATAAAAAAAAGATTTAAGTAGGGTTTTAGGTTAGATTTAAATAAGTTTTGAAATCTAACCTAACTGGTTAGTAACTAATTAGATAGTTGTGTCACCTCTTATTTTTATTAAAAAAATATTTTTTTAAAAAAATAAAAAATACAAGATCTTAGTGTTTTTAAAAACTTATTTTTAAATTATTTTTAAAACAGTTTGTTTTCAAATTTTGAGTATTTCTAAAAACAAAAAAGTCAAACAAGTTTTTTTTTTTTTTAAAAACAATTTTGAAAAATAATTTCACAAAACTGTTATAAAAACATAAAAACAAATAATAGAATCAAACACGCCCATATCACTGTACCTATTGTTGAAATTCTAATTTCATGGGGATGACAAGGATCTAATTCCTTCCTGCTTGGTCATAGAAACTTTAATACTAATACTATGTAAAAGAAGCTTAAGCTGTTAAGTGAAGACTAATGAATGATTTTTTTAGTACGGTCTAACATGAAAGTCTAATCAGCCCTGTCACATGAAAGTCCGTTGCGCTTGGAGGGTTGACAAAACGCATAGGGCTTGTTTGAATATTGTTTTTTTAAAAAAAAAGAACCAAAAAATTTGTTTGGTAACGTACTTTTTATTAATTGTTCTAAAAAATAAAAAAATTGAAAATTTTTTTTAGAATCATAAAACAAGAATAGGTTTTAGATGTTCTCTCTTATTTCTCAATATTATTTTTATTAATGACAAAATTGTAATTTCATAAAAAAATGATTTAAGTAGGGCTTCAAGTTAGATTTAAATAAGTTTTGAAACCCAACCTAATCGGTTAGCAACTAACCAGGTCGTGTCACCTCTTATTTTTATTAAAAAATATTTTTTCAAAAAAATAAAAAATACAAGGTTTTAGTGTTTTCAAAACTTTTTTTAGAATTATTTTTTAAACAGTTTTTTTTTTTCAAATTTTGAGTGTGTTTCTAAAAATAAAAGAGTCAAACAAGTTTTTTAAGTTTTTATTTTTAAAAACAGTTTTGAAAAATAATTTCACAAAACTGTTATAAAAACATAAAAACAAATAATAGAATCAAACACGCCCATATCACTGCACCTATTGTTGAAATTCTAATTTTATAGAGATGACAAGGATCTAATTCCTGCCTGCTTGGTCATAGAAAATTATTTAAGTAGAGGTTCAGATTAGTTTTGAATAAATTTTAAAACTCAATTCAACCAGTTAGCAACTAATTGAGTCATGTCACTTCATATTTTTATTTAAAATAA
The DNA here is from genome assembly GCA_037074485.1 of Delonix regia. Classification (NCBI taxonomy): domain Eukaryota; kingdom Viridiplantae; phylum Streptophyta; class Magnoliopsida; order Fabales; family Fabaceae; genus Delonix; species Delonix regia. The sequence continues at coordinate 38,732,990 of CM073451.1, forward strand.
AATTCAAAAAAATAAAAAAGGTCTTAGAGTTTTCAAAACTTATTTTTAAATTGTTTTTTAAACAGTTTTTTTTCAAATTTTGAGAATCAACTTTTTTAAGTTTTTATTTTTAAAAACAGTTTTGAAAAATAATTTCACAAAATTATTTTAAAAACATAAAAACAAATAATAGAATCAAACAAGCTACCTATTGTTAAAATTCTAATTTCATAGGGATGACAAGAATCTAATTCATTCCGATTTGGTCATAGAAACTTTAATACTAATACTATGTAAAAGAAGTTTAAGCTGTTAAGTGAAGGCTAATGAATGATTTTTTTAGTACAGTCTAACAGGTGTTAAGCATGAACAGAGTGAGGAGAGAAGACTAACCCCTGAGACCAAAAGATCCCACATCATGTCACCATACTGAGAAACAACTCTTTTGCATTCTGTATTTCCAATGCCTTTTGCTCCAATAACATGATTGATTACATTCACAATAGCCTGATGTCAAACAGCTTTGTTAAAACATGAACCAATTTGAACAAATAGATATTCATTAAGATCTCTTATGGCTCTGTAAGTGAAAAAGAAAGATCTTTTATGAGTTTCAGGCAACAATAAAATGGCAGGAGAGAATGCCACATACAATAGGTCCAGCAATAAAAGAACTGCCTGAGTCCACCATAGCAGTGCAGCCTCCTGTGCACACACCTGAAAAGTGATACTTGAAATTAGAATGATGTTTCTTACGTTGACCAGTATCAAGTAGTTCTTAATTTTGCAGACTCCTAAGAGAACACAATAATTTGTCCAGTCTCAAAAACCTTCTTTGAAATGGACTAAGTTTATCATTATTTTCCTCTAAATTGGGTAAATGACAGAAGCATAGGATTTTAATGGGTGTCTCAAGCAGAAATCAGACATGTCTGAAGGACCCAAGTTCACAGATTTGACTCTTCTCAGGCTCTATGGCGGCTCTAAATCTTATAGCTTGGGACAGACTCATGGTGTTATGTCCCACATTGGGAACGCATTAAGACCTAGTCTTGAGATTTTATCACCTTGTAGGCTAATCTTTTGGAATGACTTTTTCTCGAATCCCATGAGAGACTAAGGAGTGAATCTTAAACTATGATTTTGAATATGCAATTACCTGTTGATTGATTTGCTATAAGAAAATCCCCAACTTCAATCTGGATGACAGGAAAGTTGAAAGAAATGAAGTACAACTTAACTTTTATGAAAATAACAAAAATATTTTGGAAATGTAGTTTCAGGAACTTGTGTAATATGCACCTGCCAGTAACCCTTTTGAATGACCGGAACAAATGTATGTGAACCTTTGAAGTGTTTTGGATCAACACCACCAAAAATAAGTTCACCTCCCTCATTTCCACTTCTATTGAACCAGAATGAAAATATTTCCTGGTGGACCAAACCTTGTTGCACCATGTTGTACCTATGACATGATGAGATATGAAGAAAGAGGAAGAAAACATCTAGTTTGGGTTATGAACAACATGTTTAAAATTTGAAGGATAATCTAGGGATATAAGGAAAAATATACAATCATTTACCAAACCGGCAGTGTATCTCCTAAAGAACTTTTCCCAATCCCAAGTCCAAATATCCCGTCAAGATTTGCAAGCAAATGAGAAAGTGTTTTATCTTTTCTTGCCTCAATGAATGCCTGAGAATGAGTATAGGGGACGAAAACAAGAATAAAAAGTTAATATTAAATGTATCAAGTGCAAGAAATCAATACAATGAAACTTGAAACCCTTCTACCTGATCTTTGACGGCCAGGTCTCCAACTTGCACGCTATCTTTGTTAAGAAAGCCTGAGATAGATACAAAGCCCGAGGAAATATTGTAAGTGGTCCCTGCATAAAGCACATAATGATAAACTCTTACTTTTTTTGTTGAGGGAAAAAAAGGCTATGTTTAAGGATTGTTTCCAGTAAAATTATCAAATTTTAAGGTTTCCTTTACCAGTCTCCCTATATCTTCTGCACTTCCTGGAATCAGATGTGGGAAGGATATAGCAAGCAATCTGCATGGAGAAAGAGCCAGTATACAAACTTTAAAATGAAGGATAGCAAACCAACAATAACTATTTTATGCAGAAACTCACTGAAAAATATCTTTTTGATGATGACACCCAAAGGTTGGAACTTCCTGTATCAAAAATGACATTGAACTTTCGTGTTGGTGATCCAATTCCAGTCTGTCCAAAATATTGGACAGCCAGATTGTTCTTCATGAATATGATACCTCCAGCTGACCCACTTGTATTCTGAAAAGAGCCAAGTAATATCTTTGAGTATGTACCCGCTTTTCTACCAATGTTCTTTGCTCTTAATCTGTCAAGATCCCAGTTATGCTTCTTCAAAGCGATTCTTGTGAGGCCTTCTGATGAATTAGATGCCACAAAGCATACTGAAATCAACAATGATATTGCTACCAACAGTGACTTTTTCTCCATGTATGTCATACCTGAAGAACACCATATAGTCTTAGATATCCAGAAAGAGAATGCAAAGATAATAGAGCAGGGTTTCATGAGAGCATCAATGTCTATACAAAACCCTAAATAATCATAACAGTAACAACAACCACCATGACATTGGCATGCATAAATTCTTGAGTAGACTCGGTCTACAAAAATTTATAGACTAAGCCAATTATGAATAAACATATAAACATATCAAAGATGGCCCCACTAAAAAGTGTGCCTGACATGCTTACATATGTATTTATGATTAGCTTGGTCCAGAATTTTTTTAAAATTAAGTTTACCTAATAATTTCTCTATTGGTATATATCCGGCAACTTTGTGAGCCAATTTAATGTCGTTCTTTAGCCACCCCTAATTTGCGAAGTAGCATGCCAGATGTCAAATGATCTTAGGTACATAGTACTAAATCAAAGTTAATCCATCATGCTAAGAATATTGGAGCATGTGATGGTTAATTGTGTTTCAATTTATAGTAAGCTATCACGAAACAAAGTAAGACTAAGTCCTACCGTGGTGATAATATATTATAATAAAGCAAAAAAACTTCTTACTAACCAAAATGGAAGGAAAGAAATTGAAGACCACAAAGTGCCAAACCATTACTCTAAAACCAAGATCAATTTATAATGTCTGCATTCATACCGCCCAACTATTTTCTTATGACAAATAAGAATTATGCACAGATATGCCCAGAAGATGTATATGATTTACAGCTAAACAGCAGTGCCTTGCATGTCAGACAATCATCTAGCAAGAAAATTGTCAACTAGATTCGATTGAGTTCTAATTGCTTGAGTCATTCATGGGTTCTCATTTTAGAGAATATACACGCTAGTGAACATAGGGTGACTAAGAGATCGCATAGCCAGCAAAACCTGAGGCTTCTTTGTATAATATGAAGTGTTGTGTTGTGTCTAACTCATTTGGATCCTTTCATGTAATATGAGGAGAGAGGTATACACAAAAAGCACAAAAACTTTTTACCGCATACATTCCTCTCTTTACATGACTATTGTGTCACATTATAGGATTCAAATACGTGATTCATACCATGTAATTGCATTTAATTGAAAATTAGCATAGCATGTCCTTTGAGGAAGCACAAGGCAGGGATCTCATAAACAAACATTTGTTGCTGAAGCATTATAGGATGTAATTAACATGATAGGGACCCACATTTGATAGTCTCTGTTTCATAAATCAGAACAATGCATGGCTACATGTAACGCAAATGGGCAGGGAAAGTCATACCTGAGAAAGCCTAATAAGAATGGGAGCAGCTCAGAAGAATGAGAACAGTGAACTGTAAAGCCCAGAAAAGAAGACGAATGTGTTGGTTTGCTTACTTGAAACGATGAAAGCAAATGTGAAAAGCAGTGGAAATAACCGAATTTATATGGTTATGTTCAATGTTGGGTAAAATCACTTCCAAACAGAGAAAACGTACGTATGTTCTCTTTGTTGAAAAACAACCTGCGAAGTTTCCTGGTGCATGCAATGAAAAGCATACGAGGAGGAAAGTTTGGTCTTTTCTCTGTGAACGACAAGCCTCTGTTTGGAGCGTGACATTCAAAGGCAAATGAAAAGGTGGTATTCTTTGGATCCATAACGAATAATATTAGTGGATAACTCTCTCTCAGTGAGGTTAAGATCTATCAACATTTACCTTTATTTTAAAAATCTCACTTTGGCTAGATTTATTTCAAAATTTTCACTCTATTTGTCTTATTAAAAAAGTGAGAATTTTCAAGTACAGGTGAAAAAGTTTAGGCTTTAAAGTTTATAACACATTATTCAAATCATGAAATAAAGTTGTGGACACATTTTTTAAATTATGGTATTTACTGGTCATACTTATAAATGAATTTGTCATTTATGAACTCAGTCATATTGTATTTATTAATTCTCACTTATTAGTGTTTTAAGACCCGACTTGTCATAAATATAAACATGAATCTTGTAATATAACATATTATTTGTACTCAAATTAATTAATTTATTGATATTATGTATATTAGTTCATTTAACCATTGGTTAAAAAATGATCGATCCATAATTTAAGAACCTCTTTAGCTTGGTATGTAGAAGAGAAGTATATAATAAAAGAAATAAAAAAGAGAACGAGAAAAAAATAAATTTTTTTTTTTTATTCAACTCCATTTTATAATAGAATGAAAAGATAATTGACATTTAATTATTTTTTTGGTAAGAAAAAAACAAAAATGAAAAAAAAAATATAATTAAATAACCAAAAATGAATTTGTCATTTATGTACTCAATCATATTCTATTTATTAATTCTCACTTATTAGTGTTTTAAGACCCGACCTGTCATAAATGTAAACATGAATCTTGTAATATAATTAATTAATTTATTAATATGATGTATATTAGTTCATTTAGCCACTAGTTAAAATGATTGACCTATAATTTAAGAATTTTTTTGGCTCTATTTAGTATGTAAAAGAAAAGTATATAATAAAATAAATAGAAAAGAAAATAACAAATAAATGAAATTTTTTTTTTATAAAACTCTTTGATATTACAAGAATATAAAGATTATTGAAATTTAATTGTTCGTCTGGTAGGACAAAAAAAAAATTAAAAAAAAAAATTTACGATCAAATGACCAAAATGCCCCTGATGAGACGAGAAAATGTCGCCCCGCGTGGATAATTTTCTTGCAGGAGGACTGGTGATGGCAAACCTAGTTCCACCTATATTTACCCTATCGTCAAAACACAATCGGCGGCAACAGACGATGCCCTTCATCCACCTCTAGTGATGGATGTGTTCGTCGTGTTAGACCTGTTCGCGATCTGCCAGAAATGTGCCTCTAATGGGAGACAATGTGTTCGTAATCTGTTAGAAATACAAGACTTGTTCAAAACGGACGACGCCCTTCGTTCGCCTCTACCATTGATGAGATGAGAACCTGTTGGAAATGCGTCGCCGTTCAGACTTGTTCACGATCTGCAATGCACCGTTATTTAGATTTGTTCGGATCTGTTCGCAATCAAGAGAAGAAAGCGATGGCACAATCGTAATCTTAGCTCCATTTCTGAAGAAAATATGTACGCTTCATTGGGATAGCTGATAGAATCGATCTCCCAATACAGATGGGACACCACTCTCCCTTGGAATCATGCCTCCGATGCACCGAACACCTTTGAAAGGCTTTCCGTTGCCTTTTCCATTTCCATTTTAGCCATCTCCCATAAACCAAATGTCGCCTTTGAATCAATGTCCAAATTAAATTTTATAACATCCTCTCTCATCTGGTTGTAAATTTTGGGTTTTGTGACACAAGTGCTCACATTGGAGAGAGAAACAACTAAAATCCGCTACCACAACTCTAAATTCCAAATATGCATTTTTGAAGTTCTTAAAACATTTTTTTTTTATAGTAACCTGCGTAAGAACACCATCAAATACCGATCTAAATAGGACCGCTACATTACAAGATGTTAGCCACATATAATATATTTAGGAAAATATTCTATTTTTGGTTCTCATAGTTTGATTTCAATTTTTATTTAGTCCCTACAATTTAAAAATTTATAAATAAATCTTTATAATTTATAAATATCTCACTTTAGTCTGCACAATTAAAATTATGTAAATATTTCTTAATTTCATTGATAGAACTAATTTTATATAGTCTTAATTCTCTAAATATATATGATTTTAGACACAATAAAAATAAAAGTAGATAATAAAGTAAAATTAACTAACATATAAGTCAAAATATTGACAAAAAATTAATAATAGGGACTAAATTATAAATCATTTAAACTATAACGACGTTATTATAAATTTTTAAAGTGTAAAGACCAAGTTAAAAATTGAGTATAAATTTTTCTTGTCTTAGCTTCTCATAATGGTTGTTGGTAGTCCGAATTCATTGAAATTCCAGCGTACAAAAGCCAACTTTAGTATAATTGATGTTAGATTTTTTTTTTCTAATGTTTAATATTATTTAATTATTTTTTTTAAAAGTAAGCAACTGTAGTTCTATGTAGTATAGTTTAATAAATCCTTTGGCCAAAAAAATTGTTTTTTGAGGCATAAAGATTTTTGGTAAAATAGTAATTAAAAAAAGGCAAATATTTTTGTTAATATCTAATTAATAGTTAAATATTTAATTTCAAGTTTAACTCTTTCACATATATTAATCATCATTGAATAAACTAAATTATAAGATAATTTATTATTTTAAATGTGAAATAAATTGAATTTTGCAATTCTAGTTGTAAAATTAAGTATAAAATGCGTAATTATTAATTAAATTTTAAAATTAAATAAACATCATATAGTTCAAAATTAAAATAAAAATATGAGTAAATTTATTATTATTTAAAATTGAATTACATTTTAAATATTCAATTTTAACTATCAATTATATATTTTGCAAATAAATGGTTAAATATTCAATAAAAGTGAAATAGGTCGAGTTTAAAATAAAAAATTTCAATTAATTAATTAATTTTTAAAATTTATTTTTTCTATAACTCTCAAATTTCTCTTTTCATCTTCTACTATAATTTACAATAACTTTCTCATAGTTTAAATAATTTACAATATAGTCTCTATTATTTTCTGTCATTATTTTGATTTATATGATAGTTAATTTTGTTTCAATATCTACTTTTGCTTTTATTGTTAGCTAAACCATATATACTCAGAAAATTAAGATTGTACGTATTTAGTTGTATTAATAAAACCAATTAAATATTTATATAATTATAATTGTACATACTAAATTGAGATATTTATAAATTATAAGGATTTAATTAATTATTGTTAAATTATAGAGACTAAATTAAAAATGTAATAAACTTACAAGAACAAAAAATACAATTTTTTTTAATATTTATTACATGTTACCAATCCCTTTTAATGTACCAATCTTATATATATATATATATATATATATATATATATATAATAACAAATATTCAAATAAGGAGTCAAGCAATGACGTGTGTGTTAATAAGATCTCCAAATTTTGTCAAGCTGCTGAAAATGTCTTTTCCACTACTCCTTATGCTTTTGATGCTCACGATTTGACTGTTGAACCTACCAAGGAAGTGCAAGATGTCATGTCCTATGACTTGATAGAGATGGTGCTAGGTAATGGTCCCCATAAAATGATTGATGTTAACATGTGGGAGGAATAAAACTTGAATTGCATCAGTTGAATTCGAGTACCAATAGTCCTTAACAAGAATCTAGCTTAAAACCTGGTGCATAGCTATGCTTAGACCCAATATTTGCTTTGATTTTGCTCCAGGTTCCATTTCCAATCTCTAATGTGGACTTCTTATAGTTTTAAACCTATAAATATTGCTTGATTAAAGTATGAGTGTCTCTGTCCTTTCCTAAACCATAATACTACATTCCATCCTTGACTCGAGCAATGCAACTCACTAGTTCAGTTTCCGCAGTTATTGTCTCTACTTGGATCAAGGCTCAGGTTTGAGTAAAGGATCTAGTTTTAAGTGTTCCATATAAAGGATAACAGGAGCATTATGTGTCTAGTGGTGTATTTGCCTATATCTTAGGAGGCTTCGAATGAGTTGAGCCAAATTTGTAGCCATTGTACTAAGTCTTGGGTATTCATTTGATCAATTCTTAAATATGAGGTTGATGGTCTCTGGTGCCTTTAAATAAAGGGACAATCAAATTGAGCTTGAATATGATGACTTCGTAGAACCTCACCAATTGGGATGACCTTATTTATTAGTTTCCAAATGAACAAAAGGATTCTAAATGGTAGGTGTACACTTCATAAGGACCTTCAGTTTATGTAATGTGTTTGTCTATGTAGTTCATTATTACCTATCTATAGCCCTTCCTTACTATGTATATACCATCTTTTGAGGCTGACTAGACTAGCTTGTCCCCAACATTGGTGAATAACACATTGAGTAAGATGATTCGTTGTACTTCTAAAGGGTTATAGATAGAGTTTAAAGTAGATGAATCCCACCCTATATTTCCAGGGAGAAGTAGGTCACTTACTTTTAAGTCTGAAGGGTTAATCCCATTTCTTATGGAGAACCATAACTTATGTGAGATGGGGATGGATTTTTCATTTCCAACAGTCAAGTGAAGATGATAAGTGATTATATGTTAAGATTTAATTATGCCTTTACACATCCAAGAGGTGTTGCTGCAAGTGCGGAGACATGCATTGGTAGTGTCAAGGAATTTACCAGCTAACATCTTGCACAGAGTTGGTTTGTCTTCGTGAGTCACAATCCTCCAAGTCTGCTTTGCCAACAGAGAATAGTTGAATAAATAGGTGTTCTTTAGTCCTAGTCCCCCCCTCACATTGGTATGTTAAAGAGCATTCCGGTTCATTAGATGCATTCTTCATCCCTGCTTGAAGTAGCCCTAGAAGAAGTCCACAATTTTTGAATCAATCAAGTTGCAGTATTTCTTAAAAAGGTTAATGCAAGACAAGTCATGGATGATAAAGGAATTAATGACAGATTTGATAAGTGTTAATCTTCTTGCTTGTGATACCAAGGAAGCTTTCCAAGCTTGTAATCTTATATCTACTTTTTCCACTGTGTTTTGTTATACTTGTGTTTTCTGGTTTTCAGGGTTTATGTTGTATCAGAGGTATTTGCCAATACAGTCTTTATAGTTAACGCCAAAAGCACCAATAAGGAACTTTTTAAAACATCTAGGGGTGTTAAGGTGAAACACTATTGCAGATTTGTGCTTGTTTATCTGTAAGCCTGACATAAAACTTAAAAAGTCCAATGTGCTTTGCACTATTGTACAAACCTCAAGCTTGGCTTCAAAGAATATAATAGTGTCATCCGCATACATTATGTGAGCAAAAGGGTAGAAGGATCTCAAAATTTTAATTCTTTTCCATTTTTTATTGTTCATCTCATTCTAAATCATGCAAGATAGAATGTTAGAGCATAAGATAAACAAATAAGGTGAGAAGGGGTCACCCTGTCTTAAACATTTGCCTAGTTGAAAAGGCTACGATCTTCTTTTATTGACTATAACTTTATAAGACATTGTGGTGATGCACTGCATTATCACCATTATCCATTTGGAAGGGAAATTTTTTAAAGGACTGCTTGGATGAAAGACCAGGATAGGCTATCAAAGGCCTTGGAAATATCCAATTTAAATACGCATTCATTCTTTTTTATTATTTTCCTCCTTCTGATGACAGTCATAGCCTCTGAGATATTGAGCACAATGTCAGTAATTAGATGCCTTTCAGGTAAGCACTTTGGTAGGGGGAGATGTAGTTCCCTATAATATCCTTCAGGTGTTTACTAATTACCTTTGAGATAATTTTGTAGACTACATTGCAGAGGCTTATGGGTCTAAAGTCTTTTATGCAATGTGGAGTCTTACCTTTAAGAATAGGGACAATCAAAGATCTATTGATGCTTTGCAGCATGAAACTGTTTCCAAATAGTCTTTGCATTGTTTCAATAACATCCTTTTGGACCACATCCTAGTATGTTTGAAAGAATTTAGCATTGTGTCCATCTTGCCCTAGTGCATTGTCAGGGTTGAGGTCAAAAGTTACCTTTTTTATTTCCATGAGGTTTATTGGGAGACCTAGACTACAAATATGATCAATAGACAACCTTGGAATGTTAAAATGATATAATTCACTATGAATGTCTTCCAGGGTTTGTTGTCCAGCTGAGGAGTAGTTCTTAATGAAATGTTTGATGATGTGATTCACAATTTGAGTTTCCTTAGCAAGTGCATTGCCTAGGTCGTCCTTAAGAAGCAAGATTTTCCTTCTCGATTTTTACTTGGAGATAACTGAGTGAATGAACTTTGTGTTTCTATCTACCATTATCATCCAGGATTGTTTAGCTCGCTACGCCCACATTTTCTCCTCACAATCATAGTGGAACTCAAGATTAGATTTAATTTCTTGCTCAAGAACTGAGATGTTACCCGTAGAGATATCACTCTGAATTGAATGGAGTATGCTCTCCAAGTTTTTAATTTTCTTAGGAATGTTCCCTACTGTTAATGTGTTCTATTGGCTTAGTGCAATTCATGTTCTGCTGAGTTTACAATGTAGCAAGAATCCTAGAGAGTCTCTATTACTTATAGTCCATGTGTTTTTATTATGTTTCCACATTCAGCAAAGGCTATCTAGAAGTTTTCAAACCTGAAGTGCCTCCTATCACTTTTTCTATAGAAGCAACTAGTATTTAAAAGTACAGGGGAATGGTTTAAGGCTACCACTGGCAGGGTTGTTAGCGATGTGTTGGGATAGGTTGTTAGCTATTCAGCATTGCAAATGGCCTTATCTAACTTAGCCCAAACTTTGATCTCATTTTTTCAGTTGTTGGTCCAAGTAAACCATTGTCCATGTGACATTATATCAATGAAACCATAATTAGATATGAGTTCAAAGAAAGCAAAGGCACCTAATAGGGATAAACAACTCCCTTGTTTGTCCCTACCTTGATGCACTTGGTTAAAATCTCCTAGTAATAGCCACAGGGTGGATATGAACCTAGATTGGGCTCTAATCCATTGCTAAAGAATTTCTCATTGATGAACTTTAAGTGGCCATAGATGAAAGAAATGTGTACGATGTGGGAGTTTAAGACAATAAAAATGGGTATCCAATTAGGCATTATATCCAAAATGGAGAGCTCTATATTAGTATGAGTGGCTAAAGCAATCCTTCCTTTTTTTCCCAAAAAGAGTCAAGACCATAAACATGGGGTAGCTTAGAAACTTAAGTTTATTAAGAACTACATCAAGAGGTACAATGGTTTCTACTAAGAAAATGAAATTTGAGGCATATGCATAGATCAATTTTCTAAGTTTTTGAACTGACATGGTCTTCTTGAAGCCCCACCAGTTCCTGCTTATACAACTCATGGCTCTTGGGGAAGCCTTTCGTGGGTGGCTCCCCAAACCCTTTTAGATGGTGACAGGCTAACATTTTCCTCTTCAGTAATTTCAATAGTTATCTTGATCGCTTTTGGTTGTTTCATACCTTATTCATCTATCTCCTCTCTTTTATGCTTATTTACTCTCTATATAGCCTCACATTGCTCCATTTTTGCTGTACAAGTTGGGTCACAGTCCTTTGTTCTTGTTCCCTCCATTGTTCTATATGGCAGAAGTGTCATATTCTGGAGCATTATTCCTCGTCTTTTTTCAGTCCATATAGCTTGGTCAATCTGCAAGTGTAGATGGAGAGAGCTTGTGAAGGTTGTGTTTAAGGGTGTCTATACTGCGTTCTCAACCTTGTCTGGGAGGTATATGAAGTATGGCTTCTTTTAAAGATATCATGGGAGGCTATTTTGCCGACATGGCCAGAGTTTCCATTTAACAAAGGATGCTGGTTCCAGCTTATTTAGTATCCCTAGGTTATGCATGCAGTCTTTTATGTCATCATTCTTCTACATGGCATGTATAGTACTCCACCAAGAGCTAAGAGCTTTGTGTTTAGCAGTCCATGAGGGGTATTAAGGTAGTGGAGCTTCGAACGTGTCAGAATAGAAGAACTGCCTCTTGGAGTGTCCTACAATAACAAATCAAGGGGAAAAGCTATTAGCATATGTGTGAGGTTCTCTTCATTTAGGATACTGTCCAGGCACGTACTTAAGGGCATCCTTACGAGAGTCACATAAAAAGAGGGGTGAAGTTAGGGTCCAAGTGCCCAGGTTCTTGTGTTTTAGTTGCTACATTCGTGGGCTGTTTTGGAGCTTTCTCTAGTTAGGAATTCTCAGGCTCGTCCATTTTGTTGAGAGGAGTAATAGCATCTCTAGGTTCTTCAAGGAAACTTAGATCATGTTATGTGTCTAGGAAAGGGACTTCAATGGGTTCCCAATGTTCAACATTTAAGAAATTGGTGTTTAAGTTGGTTTGAGCTTGTAAAGGGGACCAGTCCATGTTAACTGTGGCATTGTCGAGATGTAGATCCGAGGTGGTTCCTATATGGGCCTTCTGTGCTCCATTAGGTGGTTGGACTTCATTGAAGCCTCCTTTGTTCGTTTTCTAATTCTCTCCTGGCTAGCTATTAGAGTTCACCTTTTGTTGAGCTCCGTCAACTTCCTATGACACGTTAGGCAACCCGAAGGGTCTGGGTCCGATTCATATGGGGAGTCTAATGAAAAGGATTCATCATAGACACTGATGACATTAGAGGGTTACTATGCTCTTTGGTTCTCTTCATTCTCCACGTCTGGATCTTTCCTATGAACAGTATAAAAACTGTCTTCCTCCATTTATGTCCATCGGGCTTTTGTTGTACTCTAAAATCCTTTCTTCTTTCTGAAGGCGACAGAGTGCTCCAACTGTAATGTCAGAATACCCTTTCATATTGACACTCTACCCAAATTCTCCTACCATTATCTAGATGGACACAGACGACTATGAGAAGGGAGGGATAGAGTATGGTCTACTAAGCACTAGACTTTGATAGACCTGAGGTTCTTGTAGAAGAGGAAACCTCTTTCGATCTCCTTTAGCTCTCCAACCAAGTTCCCTATGACCTTCGCCATTTCTTCATTGTGGTATTCTAGCAGAAGGCCCTAAATTTGCACCCAGATAGCCACTCGATGAAGAGTTATTTTGTAGATGTTTGGACACCATCGGTCAACTATAAAAAGCATGTTTATCACCAACCAAGGTCCATTATTAAGTATGAAATCCTGATCTTCTTCGTTTTGGAACTTAATTAGGTACGTGTGTTGGAAAATTTTGGGAGATTAAAATGAACACAAATAAATAATCAAATGACGAAAAAACTTATATGAAATGTAGATTCATTACAGTTATAAATTTTTGCAGTAAAGATAGTAACCTACTTTGCCCAAGCCTTTCATACGTAAAAGTAGAAAGTTTAGAGAGAGAGAAAAATATTTGATAAACCAAATATACGTTCTGATGAGTCCTCAAAAAAATAGGGAAGTTATTTATCGTTCAAATACTTATTTTTATTTAATAAATAAAATATTCAAATTATTTTAAAAGCAAACAGTAACTTCTCATCTTTCTCTTAATTGCTCAAATTTAAAATTGAATATGTTTATGAAATATTCCTCTTACCTGTTAGTCAATAATATAATAGAATAATTACTAATAAGACTTAGGCTGCAGGTTGGGGCCTTTACCCAATGGGCTTTTGGGTAATCTAACCTATCACTGATTACTCACAATTAACTCAAACCCAATTCATTCATAGTTTATATATCTAAACTTAATTGATTAATTAATTAACTAACCAAAATATAATTGACCTAATAATAAATTAATACCAATCCACATTATTTTAATATATTTCACAAATTTAATTCAACAATCTCCCACTTAGATAGTATTAATTGATTATTAGATTACTAATTAAACAAATATCAATCAAAATTAAACAACTAAAATATACATAAAAAACCATACAGAGTTCAGAAATAAAACATCGAAATATCATTGAATCTGATAGGAAAACAAATAATATAATTATAACGTAAGGTCAATACTTGAACTGAATGGATATTTAAGATGTCAAATTATATCACAAAAGTCCCTTAAGGACTTAACTCATACTCTCACTAGATCAAGGCAATATAAAAAATTGAACAATACCAATATGAGATCCAATGGGTGGCCTTTGGTCAACTAATTCACAAGTAAATGTTCACTAAGGATGTGAACCAATGAGTTTGATATAAAGATCAAATTCAGAAATGAAACAATGGATTAAGAACATGAAATCCAATAGGGAAAACAATGTTATAAATGCCGGCAAAATTTCAATTATAAATTACATCCAAAATTTTGGTCTAAATAAGAACATTGAATCTAATAGGGAAACAAATGTTATGGATGCCAAAATATATCAAAGTGTCCTTCAAGAACATAATTCAAACTTCCACTAAACCATGACATTAAAATACCTAAGAGTAATAAGTTTTTTTTTAAACTCTAATGGATAATTTTTTTATAAACAGATCACCCAAATGTTTAAAATGTTCAATATGAGTATGAGATTAACTAATCTTCTCTCTGTAACGAACAAGAACTAAGAATCAAAATATTTGATGTAATAAAATTCATGTAATTTTGAGAAAAGCCCATAATAAAGTCATTGTCACAACGAAGGTGGTTAATGCTTAAAATATGTGCACAACAAAAGTCCATTCCTTTAACCACATTCCCTGACAAATGGCTATCACAAAATAAGTGACACACTTTCCACTTATATATATATATATATATATATGTATGAGGTAGTCGTAAGTATCCAATGGACTCTTCTTAAACAGCTCTCTCAAACATCATAAAGATGTATGCAAAGGTTGAGGTAGCTATAAGTGTTTACATGACACTTTCGAATGAAACAACTTCTCCAAAATATCATATAGATGTAACACAAATAAATTCACAATCATTAATACATTATGCAAAATCTGAATCAAAATATCCCACTATCTTAAATGATTCATATTTCCTTTAGGTCAACATATGATGCTTTATACCATAAAGGTACTTCACAACTGTCTTTGTAGCCTTTCAATGATCATACCGAGAATTATTTAGATATATGTTAAGCACACCAACAAGAAAAACAATGTTTAAATATGTGCATACTTGGGCATATATTAGGCTACAAATAGTAGATGATATGGAACTTTATCTATCAAAGTCCTCTCATCAAACACAATGACTTAAATAACCTATCACCACTCCTAACTGGTCTGACACATCAAATTCCAACTAAATGACAGCTTTAAATGCCTAAAAGGAATCCAAAGATTCAGATGTTTCATGCAACAAATCTATCAATGACAATATGTGTTATAAGTCTATTAATATTTGTGTGGATTAAGTCTAAAATATTCTCATGTATATATTTGCCCCATAAGGATTCAAAAGTTTGAGAAATTTAAGTCATGTAATGTTCCCTATTTGACCATCCATTCATAATCTCTTTATAGAGATATGACCTAAAAGTTGATGTCATAACAAAGACAATAACATAATCAAGAAAGATATTAATTCTTCTATTTTCTTATTAAAACCAGATAATCACGTTTGTTTAATACACAAGTGGAAATTCAAATTCCTCTTTGATGATGGTATGTAAATTTCATTACATAGAGTCAAATAATGTACAGAATAAAAGTTTAAAATTACAGTCTTATATTACTAACTGTAATCAAACTTTCTTCCACTCCAAGGATGGTCTTATTCTAACCTCAACAAGTTCCTTAATTTGTCTCCAGAGTGACCCTCACATGTTCCACTGTTGTTCATATTAATGCCTTCTCACACTCGCACACACATTTTAATTTAGGTGGTGTCACAACTCCAAAAGGGCTCTCCAAAAATAGTGGAATTATTGTTAAGTGTAATAGGTATATCCACCCAAAGGCCAGAGGTTATTAGTGTAGTTGCCAAAACGAATTTTAAGAACTTTCTCAAATTAGTATAGTTTGTCCTATTAAGAGTTTTCATTGTTAATAGTTCCTATTAACAATAACTAAGGTAACAAAATTAGGAAACATGTATTATGTGTTTGCATATAATTATAAAACAGTTTCCTCCAAAAGGCTCAGCTTATTTAACTATATTAACAAAATTGTTTATCATAATCCTGCCTAAAGGTCCTAGATTATAATAAACCAAGAAAAAACTCATTATTCATAAAAAAACCTATACAATCAAAATGTCTACAACATCTCCAAATTGATAGAGTACAAGAAGTATTAAGATATCAATCTAATTATCTCTTCTATAAGAAACAAATTAAATTGTCAGTGTCACACTGATAAAGTGTATCCACTACTAATGCAATTTATCTTGCAAAAATTAATTGAAATAGATACCTAATCAAACCAATAAAACACTTTACAATTGGTCCTACAAACTAACAATTGTAAGGTGCTAATAGCTTAAGTGATCTTCTTAACAAGTGAAATCACTTAATCATGTCTAAGAGCAAAGAAAAACCAATACTTTGGATTTCATATTGTTTTAAATGATGCATGATTGACTACTAAGAATATAAAACTAATCATGTTTTTCATCTCTAATTAGAAAATATCCAAACAAACAATATTTTTGGCTTTGAATCATTACTACTCTTGCAACTAATTTTGACTTTAAACAATCATTGTTAGTCTCTTATATAAAGGCCAAAACAAGTTTCTTGAATTTAAATATCTCAAAGTCAATGAAAACGATAAAATTTAGGCCTGAAACTAGATCGAATTGCATTTGACAATTTATTGAGATATAAGGCTCCTAAGAGCTTTATGTAATGATATTATAAGCCCAAAAATTTTATTTGTGCTAAAAGTTATGTCTTTATAAACTCAATATAATGCTGAATTTAATTCTAAGACCAATTCTTGTATAGATTTAATGAATTTTGTTATGGAAATTATTGTCCTGTTTGTTTAAAACCTAAACAACATACTCCCTTATCATGAGAAACAAAAATTATTGTGATTAAGCAATTTAGCTACATTAGCTATTAAGATAAGACATGTCCATTGTTAATATATATAAAACTCTTCAGACTTTAATTGGTGACTAATTTTACCCTTAATAATTATTTAAGGATATATATCAATAATTATGTGTCATGAATCATAATTATTTTAATAAGAGGGGTCTCAAACTTGATACCATTATGGCTAATCTTATGATAGGTGGATACTCAGCCACTAGGTTGAGTACCTTTATTATTCATTGATTAATTTCACGACACAAAATAAGAATGAAATTAACTAATTATGTAGAATAAATTTATTTTAATATATTCAATTATTATCAGGGAGAGTGAACTCAGTATTCTATTCTTTACTATGTCTAGTCAATACAAAATATTTCTTAAATCAAAACACCTTAGTTACATACTATTTTAAGGCCTTTAAATCTTTATGAAAATTTTAAAACTCTAATTTCCATGGCTTAAAAATTTTTTAAAAAATAACCAAAAAATCTAACCAGGCTTGTGGAGTATAACTATGGAGATTTCGAGTTCATATGACCAGCACATGAGTCAAAATCTGATTTTGCCCATAAAATGCCTAAAATTTCTTATTAGCTGATAACTCTATATAATATCAAAATTTCTATTGCAACTTATTTCTAAATGATCCAATTAAATTAATGTATTTCTATACCTTATAATTACTTGACAACAAAAAGTTAATTTATCTGACAACACCCACACGAAAACAATTCACTCATGGCACTTATCATATAACATAATATAAAACTGGTTATTTCAAAATCAATTCTTGAAAACGTGTTTCTCTCAAAAATCAAAACTTTCATGAATCTCCAACATAGTTAGTTAAACACCAATATATTTTAACAATTAACTACATATTCATATATTTGATCATCAATTAGTGCCCTACATTCTAACTCAGCCACAACCATAACAAATTGGGAAAAAATTATAGCCAAAATTTAACAAAATTCAATAATGCATCTTAATTATTAATAAAGTCACATGATCATACATAATAATAGCAAACGAAAACTACATGAGTGAGATATTTTATTCAAAAATAATCTAAGTTTAGCCTTATTTTACACACATATTTGGACTGATGAAGCAAAACAAAATTTGGATCAAGGTACATATAGAAAATATGATAGAAAATTTATAGAACCTAGGGTTCTGATACCAATTGTTGAAAAAATTTGAGAGATTAAACAAAACACAATTAAATAATCAATGATAAAGAAAACTTATCTGGAATGTAGATTCATTATGGCAAAAAATTTTTCCAGTAGAGATAACAACCTACTTTGTCCAAGCATTTTGTATGTAAAAGTCAGAGAGTTCAAAGATAGAGAGATATATTTGATAAGCCAAAAATACGTTATGATGAGTCTTAAAAAAGTAGGGAAGTTATTTATCGTTCAGATACTTATATTTATTTAATAAATAAAATATTCAAATTACTTTAAAAGAAAATGTTAACTTCCCATCTTTTTTTCAATTGCTCGGATTTAGAATTAAATATGCATATGAAATATTCCTTTATCTTTTAGTCAATAATACGATAAGACAATTATTGATAAGACTTTGGTTGTAAGTTGGAGTTTCTATACAGTGAACTCTTGGTTAATCCAACCTATAATTGATTACCTACAATCAGATTCAATCTATTCTTAGTTTATATATCTAAACTTAATTGCTTAATTAATTGATTAACTAAAATATAATTAACATAATAATAAATTAATACCAATCCACATTATTTTAATATATTTTACAAAATTAATTCAACAAGGAATTCCTTTCTCTTCGAATTCATCCTAGAGCTTCCACGCACCAAGAAGAGCATAGTTAAGTCGGTGGACGGGAAGAGTTTTCTGGTCGACCAGGATTGCCAGAATGCAGGTCTTCCAGAATTGCCCGGCTGTATGAATGTTGTCCTTCGCGAATCAAAGGTAGGGCCTGAAGCGGGGAAGCCAGAAGGTGCCCCTGTTGTCATATGAGTTCACTGATGAGGAGGATGAGTTTGGGCCTTTCGAGCTACTCTCTGTCCATTGAAAGCACCAGGCAAGCTCACGTTGACATTCCATCACGGTGACAAGGCGAGTGAAAGCAAAGGAGCAAGCCTGCAAGAATTTTATCCAGATGAAGTCGAGTGAAAAAAACAGGGAAGCAAAACAAGAAGTGGGAAAAGTAGTAGGTGATCTGGGAATGCTCTGATCATAAGCAGTAAAAGAGATGAGGCGAAGATCTCCCAGTAGGGGTAGCTTAGTGTTCAGGAGCTCTATGAAGTGCGCCGTCGGAACTCTGCAGCTTCTTCTGAGTTTCAATCGAGGATGTAGAACGTCGGGCCTCCCCAATGCGGAGGAAGTAGGCCGGACGATAATGTAGAGTGCCTTCAGATGTAAGTTCCTAGCTTCTTCAAAATGATTACAGGGGAGTGTGTGCGTCGGCGGTTGTTCTGAGGGAGTTGGAGAGTTTGGCGTTTCGTGAAGGAGATTGCATGATCTTGGGCGGTGGTGGCTGGAAGAAGACAAAAGCGCACCTGGGGGAAATTCTCTCACCTACGGAAAGAGCTTCTCTCTAAACGAGAGCTTAAATGCTTTGGATGGAGGATCCAAAAGAGAGCGGTAAAAAATATAACGGTCAAATTTAAATGGATGAAAATTTAGATGTTTTTATAAAGATAGAATGAAATGAAAAAGAAATGCGTCTAAAATCTTTTTTAATTATTTAAAATATTATTTTTATTGTTTCTGTAAATTAAAGATTAAAGATAAAAGAAAATGATTTATTAATTAAAAAAATTATTATATCTTTTTAAATTTTTAAAATTACAAGTTTATGTAATGTCTATATTGTAAAAATTAAATTTAATCTTTATTTATTTTTTTATAGAATTATTAATTAAAATATCAAATTTATTTATTTAAAATAATTTTAAAATAAGTAATTTTTACATATTATAAATTGTTTACATAAAAAAATTTATATATATTTTATTTCATAATTATATTACATTTTGTTAATTGAGAAATTAAAAGAATAGATAAGAAAATGAATCACATTTATATTTTACGTATGAAACAAAGATAAAATTATTAATTAAATGTTTATGTTATAAATGATAATATTAAAAAAAATTAATAATTTTTTTTATTTATTCATTTAATTATAAATTTTAAACAAAAATTTTAAGAGTCTCTTTATTTTTTCATTAAAATTTTTAAACAACATATTTACTCAAATCATTATACCTCATTTCATTCTATTAATTACTGCTATTTTCTATTTTCTCTTAAACTTTTAAACACGACATTACCTACCAATCTGACTTGTGTGGTTGTAATTTGACACAAGCCACTATCTAACAAACTTCAATAACAAAATTAAAATTTGCATATATGAAATTTGGAGTTTCTCTCTCCATGTGTTAAAAAGCCTCAAATTTTGTCTATATCAATCTATGAATATTACCTCGAAAAAAAAGATTCAAACTTCTAATAGAATCATCTTAAAAGCAAAATGACAATGAGAATTTGAGTTGAGAGAAATAATATGGAAATGGCCGTTGAGATAGTGCTAGACTGTTATTTGCCTATTATCTATGGGGCAAAATTAAACAAATACTAGCATAGAGAAAGCAGAGCTAAACTATCTCTAAGTGTAGGGAAAAACCATGAATAAAATTAGCCCAGAGATTCACTATAATGAAATTGCAACTTCTTTTATCAATATATCATGGGATAAATATAAGACAAGTTAATGTTAATCTTACTGTTAGGACTAAGTTGTGTTTATTAATCCTTGTGATATGGTTATTCTTTGGCTAAATTATGATTTTCTATTTTTTATTTTGTTCCTTTTTAGTTAAGTGCTTGTCAGTGACATGCTTTTATGCTAACGTTGCAAAACAAATGGACTTAGAGTAATTACCTTATATGCTTGTACATCTGTTGTCATGGTGCTTTTTTTTAAATTAATTTTGGTTCCAAATATGATTATAACTTATATCGTATCTTTCAGCCATTTAAAACCACTCCAATATTGAGCCAATACTCATAATAGATATTATCATTGTCATATATTTGAATAAATTAAATATGAGAGAGAAAACACTTCACTGCTGTATCAGTCAAATTTTTAAAACAAATAAAAAAAATCTTTAAATAATTGTTCTTAATTATTCAAATGTTTTTATGTTAATGTTTTCTTTTAGTGACATTGTAGACAATAAAAAAAAAGAATATAAAATAGATCATTTATAAAGGAACAGCAGGAAATTACATAATTATGAGTGAAATGAATAAATATTTTCAATCTTATTTATCCAAATTAGTAGTTGTGATAATAGGCAGTATGGTTTTTCTCCCAAATAAGTTTTAAAAAAACATGCAACACTTTTCAATTTCTTAAATCTTAATGGCTTAGTTGATGAATTTTGAAGTCAAAATCTCCGCTAGTAATAAACATAAATGTTGAAGTCCAAATAGTCCCTTAGAACGAACATTTATTTCCAATTTAAATTTTGCAAAAATCATATGGAAATCCAAATTTAAATCAAAACTTCAATAAGTTTTGCTACAAAAATTCAAGATTATTTGTTACTTCTAAAATATACTTTGATGCATTTTTATGTGAAATTAAAAAAAACTGACACAAAAGTCTTAAACTTTGAGACAGAAATTTCAGAGCAATTAGCCAGCGAGGGCATGCAGACTGCCCTTGCTGCTGTAAGGGGGAGCCAAGACCTCAATTCAAACCGCGAAAAGAAAATTATAAAATCTGAAAGCGAAAGAAGAAATTCAAAAGAGTGGGTTTGGGAAGAAAAGCTTATCGAGTAACTATGGAACTGGACGACTGGGACTTGAGCGCAGAGGATCTTGATTCTCTTGAAAAAGACGCTTTCCAGAAGATTGCTCAACTACGCAATGCTTCTTCCTCTGTAACTGTTTCTTCTTCTACTGCCTCTAGTAGTGGACAATTACATCATCAGCATACCGCAAAACCTTGTGGCAGCGACTTGGAACGATCCCCTGCAAAACCCATCTCTGATTCTCGTCCTGAAAGAGTAAAGTTATATTTTTTTTCTCTTTGTAACCTGTTATTTTCCTCTTTCTGTGTTTCAATTATTTCCTGGGTCATCTGGGCTTGTATGATGCGACCTCTGTATTATTTTTTTTGCCGTTTTATGGTTACTTCGTCTTTGTTGTTCCAAAGGTTTGTTACTGATTTGTGGCCCGTGGAATTCGTTGTTTCGCTGGTCATTAGCATAATCTATTGCCCCATTTAGCTTATGATTGTCATTTTTATTTTTCTATTTTAGTCTTCCCTACTTGAGAGTCGTTGGTGTCTATTGGTATTATTTTGGTTAAGAATAGAGTTTGTCCAAGTGAAGTGGCATACAGAAGAATGATCAGTTGTTGGTTAATGTAATTACTGTTCAACTATCGTAATAGCGGCATTTGTTGAGTCTTTACAATTGCATAATGTATTTGTTGTTGTATTACACTTTAGGTTGAAGCTTTGTCTCCACGGGCTAGAGTGTTACCCTCTTCATTAAGATCAGGAACAAACGACGGTATTCTTTTCTTTATCCATTGTTGTTTAGGCTTCACTTTCGTTATAAATCTATATCTCAATCTTATTCTTCTACAAACTCGTTTCTCCATCATTGTTGATCACATCTTCTAGTGGTCTTCTCATGGACAAATTATTCTACAACCCTTCCCTTCTTCCATTAAAAAAATAGGAAGGTCAAATATTCTGTGGCAATACTGTTCTGGACTTGGCCTTAATTGTTAATATTATTGTTATTCCCTTTGGTTTTGTTTTTTGTTATTGGAATTTAATTTTTCTTGTTAAGAGTATTAATTGGTTTTCTGTTGGTTTTATTTGCATATCTGGCTTTACCTGCAATCAGATGATCATTTGAAAGAAATGCCAAAGGTTTCTGTTAAACTTTTTCTTCATTCCAGCGGAGACATTGCAGCAAAATTTCCATATGACCAGGTTTCTGGCTAACACAGCTGACTAGTTAGCTGGCTCTTAATTTTAATACATTTTTTAGTACCATAATGGTTAGGACTATCACTTAATCTTTGACCACATACAGATGCACACATGTGGCAGTTTTTGGCTTATGCTTTAGTCTTCATTTTGTTTCAGGTAGTAATAGCTGCTATCAGGAGAGTCCCTAAGTCTACTTGGAATGCAAAAGAAAGGTCCTTTACACTGTTTATTCTTCTGTCCCCTTCTTATGTGAATTTGTGTGTGCTGTATTAGTTCTATAATTACTTGGAACCAACACTTAGCATTCTCTATATTGGCTGTTGTGCAGCCATAGCCTTACAAAATATTTTGAATCTGCAGGTTATGGATGTTCCCACTATCTTCTTTGTCAGCAGCAGAAAAGGTTCTTGTTGAACTATCTGGTAATAATGTTCAGGTAATAGCTTCTGCCATTTTCATTACCTTTAATTGGGATGTTGTTTGTGCTTGTACAGTATTTACCACCATTGGATAAATAAGCCAGATTTATACAGATTACATTTTTCTTAATAAGCAATTTGTTTTCAATTAAAAAAAATTGTTACCACAGAAGACGTAATTCAAGAAAGAGTAATTATTTTATTCAGAGGTGATGAAGCTCAATGATAGATGATAGAGATAACAGCTAAGAAATTGGAGAAAGGACTCCATTGATAGACTTTATTCTATTATCTGGATTAGGACTTACAGGTTTTAAAGAATCTTTTATCTATGGAAAAAGACCTATTGTCATGATAAATAAGAGATTCCTACCGTACATTGTTATATTTGGGGTCCTGGAGAGATATTGAGCAATTATTTAATAGATTAAACTTTAGAGTTGTGTTATATTGATGGTGATTTAAAACCTTACTGGTTTCTTTAACAACCGACAGGGTATCCGACAAGCTGTTTCATTTTCTTTTCTTTTTCATCTCCTGGGGATTCTAGATACAATGATATATGCATTCAATATATTGAACTTTAGTTCTAGCTGTCTGATCAAATCTGATAAAAAGATTAAATTTTTTTAATGTATATTATTACAAATAAGGGAAAATTGAACCCCTGACATTTAAGTATGATGCAATTTATCTTATAGTTAAACTACTAACCTTGTTTTAATCATTAATCTGTCTAATAGTGTTTAATCTTCGAAAAAAATGTTAAACACTTTATATTATTCAGAATATGCTAGTTGTCTTGATTAGCTTCTCTTTTTTTTTTTCTTGCATGGTATTTGTTGTGCATTTAAGAATCAATGGGTGTGAGGAGATCAGTTAGGTTTTGGGTATTAAAAGAATCTTAAATTTGAGGTTCCGATCTGAGATTACTTCGTTCCTTTATTTTTTTGGTTATTCTTCTTATTTACTTTACAGATTGATAACCTAGAGCCCCTATTGCATCGGGCCATTGCTGCTGCTTCTGCTATTCCTGATCTTCGAGGTAAAATCTGAGAGTTTGAATTGTCAACTTTTTTAGTCTTTATTTGTTGCATCTACAAAAGCTTTACATATGTATTTGCTTATTTATTTTTCTGTAAAATTTTCTTATGCTGCCATTCTTGACTATCTTTTCAAAAAGATCGATATGACAGGATCCCCAGCTACATTGAATCAAAACTTTTGCCATTTCAGCGAGAAGGGGTTAGGTACAAAGTGGCTGTGCACATTTCTGAAATTTGCTCTAATTTGCCTTCAATTTTAGTTATTATTTATTTGTTGTTCTTTCAGGTTTATATTGCAGCATGGAGGGCGTGCTCTTTTGGCTGATGAAATGGGACTGGGAAAGACTTTGCAGGCAATTGACTCTTTATTCAAACCATTTAATACGAGCACTGTGCTCTATGTGTTGCTGAGTAGTATTTCTTGGTCAACATATTATTGTGTGTTGTTGTCATCTTGTCATTTGTCATTTTTTCTTTTTTCTTTTGCCTTTTGCAATTTTAGAATGAAGACCTTAGGTTTTAACCAACGTTAGGTTGACATCATACTAAGTGCTTCTGTGGTTACTAGAATCTGATGCTGTGAATTTCATTGTTTTGTCTATTTAAAAGCTATTGCCTTTGCCCTGTACTTCACTTTTATTGCTAACTGCTGCCTATCACATAAATTTTACTGCAATTTGTTGATTGATATAGTCAAATTGTTACATTCTTAAGCAAATATTGATATGAGAGATGCTTAATGAATATAGTGGCTAGATACTACTTAGCGTCTGGTTTTGTGATGCAAATATTTAAAGCCAGCTTGATTAATGATCTACAAGTTTTGGTTGTTATCACTGTAACCAATTTTTGGTCAGGGTGACATGTAACATTGATTTAACATTTCATGCTATCCTCACCTTCACTTGGAATCAAATTCT
The DNA here is from genome assembly GCA_037074485.1 of Delonix regia. Lineage (NCBI taxonomy): Eukaryota > Viridiplantae > Streptophyta > Magnoliopsida > Fabales > Fabaceae > Delonix > Delonix regia. The sequence continues at coordinate 38,758,377 of CM073451.1, forward strand.
GAACAGCCCAATTTCTTTTGTTCACCCAGTCATCTGTTGTAGGCTTTTCATAAACTACAGGAATTCTATTAATTTTGATCAACAGATGTAAAATATCAAATTTTGAGCTGAAAGTAGACAGTTATCAATGTAACTTTACCTGATACAGATGTGTTCAATTCAACTCTATGATTATAAGAATCTTACGTTGAAGATTTTTCTTTTCTGACAGTCACCATGCTGGCAACTCCACTTAATTTACTTTCTTTCTCTTCTCTCTTTCTCCCTTCTCCAATCTGTTGATCTATGTGTGTGTGAAGGTACACATGACAAATTTTGACATGATCTCCATTTGAAGTTTTGTCCTTATGTTCTACAGTTTTCATCCCATCAACCTGCCCTTTGTAATTGTCTGTACTTGACAGCATTTATTATAAAATAAAACTTTTGATGCTTACTATGGTGGGTTTGCCTAGAGCAGTGTTGCTTCTTTCCTGGAAATTGTGTCAAACTTTTAGTTTTTTCTTTTCATGATTAAGTGTTTAAGAAGAGTATAAATGCATTCCCTTCAGTAGCTCACGCTTACTATTGTTATACTGGAGTCCCACATTGGGAGCCGTGGGTAATCCATGTGGTACTTATGTGGGCATGGTTGTTCCCCCTTACAAGTTGGTGGGTTCCTCTTGCTTGCTGAGTTTTCCATCATAACCTCTCAAACATTATCCTTTCCGCTAAATTATAGGAGTCTACATTTTTTAATAACATATTTGGGGGGACTTCTATTACATGGATTAGAAAAATGCCTTGATTTTTTTGACTTGCAAAAACAAAATATTGGTGAGGGGGAAACTGAAAAATCTGGACATTTCAAAAGCAGGAAAGTTAGGCTTAGTCAGGTGGAGTACCATATTTCTTAAGTGTTTCCTGTCTAATTTATTATGTCTACTGCAGGCCATTGCTGTAGCTTCATGCATTTCTGACTCATGGCCTGTACTCATACTTGCACCATCTTCGTTACGTTTGCAATGGGCTTCTGTAAGGGCTATTGTATAAATCTGTTTCTCTTCTTTTAAAAGAAGACATATTTGGTGAAAGATGCATTTACATTTTTGCTTTCATCCAGATGATTCAACAATGGCTGAATATTCCTCCATCAGATATACTTGTATGTTCTCTATATTCTCATTGTCCAGTTTTCTTCCTCTCTTATTCCCCTTTGGTTTGTCCAAAAAATTACAAAGAACTGTATTTTGTTCTAGTTTTTTGATTCTGTATGTGAAATTATTTTCCTTATTTTAAGACTCTTCTACTAATTAGTTATCTTGAGTAGGTTGTGCTATCCCAAAGTGGTGGATCAAATAGAGGAGGTTTCGCAATAGTATCTTCAAATACTAAAGGCAGTATTCATCTAGATGGATTGTTCAACGTCATCTCATATGATTTAGTTCCAAAGCTACAGACTATGCTTATGGCATCTGAATTCAAGGTTAGAGCCTTCCAGTTATATAATTTTTCTGACTGTCATTGCAGTTCTGCTTCTGATCTCTTCTGAGAGAGTAATGAGGCTTTTGAATTGAAGAATTTCTTCTATATATCTGTGATCATGATTCATGTGATAACTGTTGAAACATGAAATTTGAAGTAACCTGTCATGTTTTTAACTTGTAAGGCTCATTATGATCGTGAATGCATTGTGCTAGACTGTTAAAAGGTGTCTTGATTGAAGAAATGAGTTGTAACTGTGTTTCGAAGATTGTTGAAAGCAATGGAAGAGATTTAAAAATTGATAACTTCCACATTTCCTTTGGGTCTGATTTTGCAAGATTTTTATTGGTTGTTTCATTATTTGAGAATGATTTGAAGCCATTCAATCCAAAATTGTCTAATAATGATAGTATGCTTTTTTTTTAATATTTGATATCAGTAATTTGAGGTTGTCTATTTATTCTGCATCTATATGACCAACAGGAGAAAATTTAAATAGAGATTATTTTTAAGCCAAAGTCCATTTTACCCTCTGAAGTTTCACTTAGATTTTGTTTTAGTCCCAGAAATTTATTCTGGTTCGATATTCCTCAAAGTATCAAAAAGGGTTTTAATTGTCCTTTTCCCTGATGCCATTAACTCTATTAATGGAAATGTTTGATATGGCATCACTTGTGGCTTAATAGGTTGACTAAAGACGCTGACATGGCAACTCAGATCCAACTTAGACCTATATTACAATGTTTTGCTTCTTCTACTCATTCTAATGTCTAAACATTAATCTCTTCATTAATTTCATTCATGCCTTCGTGGAAAGGAGGAAAAATTCCTTGAGTCTATGCAATTACATCTAATTCCCTTGAATCCCATCATTGATTGAAAGCAAAAATTGCATGAATTTTGGCATGAGTGAATCAGTGTTTGGGGATGGGACAATATTGATCTCTTTTTGAAACTTTGAAGACTATATTAAACGAAAATAAATTTTTGGGAATAAAATGTAACTTAAGTGAATCTTAAGGGATGAAAAGTAGACTTTTGCCTTATTTTTGTTTTTCTATTATAGTGTATGGTATTTATAAAGGAAATGCATTAAGCCAATAGATAACAATATATATATATATATATATATTTTTTTTTTTTTTTCTTCATTCGCTAATTTGTTTATGGGTTATATAATGTAAAATCAGAGCTCTTCCTGAGGCAGTCATTGGCTTTGTATTAATTATACAAGGAATTGTGCTTATAAGTTGGGGGTAATCTTATTTGATCTTTAAAATTTCTTGTTAAGAATTGTTCTTATCAGTCAAGTACTTTATTCAGGTTGTGATTGCAGATGAGTCGCACTTTCTTAAAAATGCTCAAGCAAAGAGAACTACTGCTTCTCTTCCAGTTATAAAGGTATTCTAATCTTGAAAGCCACAATCACATTGACCTTCTAGCTTCTGGTAACTTTGTTTTCATATTAAGCTCCTGGCTAATGAATATGAAATCCTGCTGTTTGTTGAAATGTGAAATATGTTTTATATACAGCTATATGCTTTATTCCATGGGTTACTGAAATTTAAAATTTTTGCTTACTTATGTTTTCCTTGTAATCTATGTCATACTAACTTCTGTTCAAGTATGGCCATACTTTTTTATATATAGTGGATTGACTCTCACAACTAATTTTTGCTTAGCTCATGGAATGAAGTTGCTGGGTGCTAAGAGAGAATAAGACATACCTTAGCATTTGACACTGTCATAGAGAAACTATAAGTGGTAGACTTCTATGGGTTAATTAAAGTAACAGATTGACTCTCAGGATAATGTTAATGAAGGAAATTATTCAGAACCTTTGTTGCAATCCTCCCAAAGGGAATTCTGGTGTCATATGTGAGACATCCTGATGGGACTCTGTTTTAACCTATCTTTTAAGTCTTGAGTTATAGTAGAGTCTGCCAGCTTTATATCAATCTCTTTATCTCTTTCTCATGCTTTCTTTCCTGCTGAAACTCAATGTGTAACATTGTCAGAAAGCTCAATATGCAATATTGCTTAGTGGAACTCCTGCTTTGTCCCGGCCAATTGAACTATTCAAGCAGGTACTTTCTCTATTTCAATTTATTTCTGATAATTTACATTGTTGGAGCCTGCATCTTGATTGTAATGTTTGGAATTGTGCTCAACAGCTGGAAGCATTGTATCCTGATGTTTATAAAAATGTCCATGAATATGGTAACCGATATTGCAAGGGTGTAAGTTATTTTTTTAATATACGGATATGATTCTTTTAACTAGTCAGTTCTTCTTTTTCTATTATTAATTTTATGTTGGGTTATGTCAGTATATTGCTACTATGTTGGTCTTCCAGGGAATATTTGGAGTTTACCAAGGTGCAAGTAACCATGAAGAATTGCACAATTTGATGAAGGCAACAGTGATGATTCGCAGGCTTAAAAAGGATGTTCTTTCTCAACTTCCGGTAAAGCGTAGGCAGCAGGTAAGTACAACTATCACTATCTAACCTGCTTGTAGACTTGCTAGCCTTTGACATAATGATGGGTTATTTATTGTTGTAAATGATTGATTTTTCCCTGTTAAGTTGCTAGCATTATTTTTCTATGCAGCCAACTGTCCATCAAATATTAGAATTGAAACTATGAATTATTTTTAGAATGCATAAATATGTGAAGCATATATATTTGGTATATGTAAGGAGCTGGGAAATTTGAGTATAATATTATAAAATAAAATATTTTTTGTTTAAATCCTCTTCTGACAATTTTTTTTCCCAGATACTTGATTTGATTATTTTAAGTGATTGAGATTCGTCATTTGATAAGACAAATAAGCTTAGTGTGTCAGAATTTGTACTAATTCGCCAACTATCATGACAAATTAGTGCTTCGCTGACATTCGTGACAAATCCCACTAGATACTTTTTTTTTTTAATTCTATTAGTCCCTTATGCTATGTTGGGGGGCATGTTGTCCCCCAGTTTATATATTAAAATAATAAAAATATATATATCAAAATAATAAAAATATATAAATATTATATTTTTATATATAAATATATATTTATATATTTTATATTTTTCATAAATATTAAAGAATTAATCTATTAAATATGATAAAAAATTTTAATTTAAGAACTCATAAAATAGTTTTATTTAGTTTATTTGTTAAGAAAAATAAAAAATTAATATTAATTAATTTTATTATTTATTGGTTTGATTGTTAAAGTATGAAGATATTGGCACAATAGTATTGTGTTATAAATATCTTAGAGTTGCATGCACAATGTCTTTTTTTTATCTCCTGTTATGATTGAATTATGATAATTCATGCTCTAAAATTTGTAATTTTGTAGTTCTTTATGAATTTATAATAATATTTCTAGTATTCAATTATACACATAGTTTAGTTAATAATATTGTAGTTGATAATATTTGTGCATTGAAAAATGTGACTCTTAATTTTTTTCTCCTTCTAATATGTGAAAAGAATAAATAGCAAACATAAAGGATCTATATTTTGTATATTAATGGGTTTTACATAATTTGTTTCTCATAAATTTAATTTTGAATAAAAAGTTAAAACAATCAAAATATTTAACAGTTATATACATATATTATTAATTTTTTATCTTTCAAAAATTTGCAGCATAACTCATATAAATTTATACAAAACATTTGGTCACTAAATGAATTATTATAAATGCATGATGAAATATAAAATTACTGCATATTTAAAAAACAACCCTTTTGTGCCATCTAAATCTCTTGTTAAAAAAATACTAAATTATAATGATTAAAATTGATATGTTTATTTCATATAGTTGTAAATTAAAATAATAATGAAATGATCAAAAAATACAAACAAATATATCAAATAATCAAATCAAAACTTAAAACTTTCATCCAATATCTTCATATTTTAACAATCAAATCAATAAATAAAAGAATTAATTTCTTAACAAATAAACTAAATAAAACTATTTTATGAGTTCTCAAATTAAATTTTTTATCACATTTAATAGATTAATTTTTTAATATGTATGAAAAATATAAAATATTTAAATATATATATATATATATATAATATTTATATATTTTTATTATTTTGATATATATTTATTATTTTAATATATAAATTGAGGGGCAACATGCCCCATGGGTGGGCAAGTCCCTTAATAGAATTAAAACAGAAAAGGTATCTAGTGGGATTTGTCATGAATGTTGGCGAAGCAGAGCACTAATTTGTCACGATAGTCGGCAAATCGGTACAAATTCTGACACTAAGCTTATTCGTCTTCTCAGAGGGCGAATCTCATTCACTTAAAATAATCGAATTAAGTATCTAGGTAAAAAAAATGTTAGAAGAGGATTTAAACAAAATATTTTATTTTATAATATTATACTCAAATTCCCTAAGGAGCTGCTTTGTCTTGGATAGGGCTAAAATGTACCAAATACAATTTTTTTTTTCTTTTATCTGAAGTTTTTGCCCTTTGATATGTTTCAAGTATGGCCATAATAGGGGTGGGACAAGCAGCATATTCCCCCTAACTTTGGCTTTGACTTGGATAGGGCTAAAATGTAACTCCTACAATTTTTTTTTTTCTTTTATCTGAATTTTTTTTCCAGTTGGTATGTTTTGGGTATGGTCATGGTTCATGAATTCGATGACCACTGAAATTGGAGAGAATATTCTACTCTTCACTATGGCTAAAGACATTTGAGAAGCGGCTCATTATACATACTCTGCCAATGAAGACAGGGTAGAACTTTTTGAAGTTGAAAGTATTCTCCATGACCTCAGACAAGATGACATGCGTGGCCTCTCTTCTTACAGGTTCTGGCAGTACCAAGATTTTTTTGAGACTCAGTATTGAAGATGTGCAACTGATGCAAGCAATTAAAACAAAATCTCTTAGACAAAAGTATCTGCTGAAACTTAATCACAACCTTGACAAAGTAAAAGGAAGTATTATGGCCACAATACCACTAAGTAATCATGAAGTCTCTGCCCTGCCTGCTTCAGGGCTAAACAATAAAGGATTCGACAATAAGTGGAAAAGAAAAATTATATCTCTGTGTGACGTTGCAATGAGGCTGGTCATACTGAGGACATCTGCTGGAAAATTCATGGCAAGCCACCATATTGGAAGTCAAAACCAAGAGATGAAAACCTTGAATTAATGGTGAACAATGAAGAAATGGCTCTGACTGAGACTAATCCATTTACCAAAGAAGAATGAGAGTAATTATAAAAAGTACTTGGAAACAAGGACTGCAACACCACAGAAAAATTGTGGGTTCTGGTGTTCTTGCTCAAGCATGACTTGGTCATGGGGAAGATGATTGGTAATGCTAGAAGAATAGCTCCAAGCTAGGAATACCCAGCTTGAGGGAGGGTGTTGGAGATTATGTATCATTATGTGTATATTTTAATTAAGTTATTTTTTTAGTTATTTTATTTGTTTTGTTTCAATCAAGGCTTTTTTTTAGGTTCTTTTGGATAACGAGTCTATGCATTTAGGATTAGTTTTAAGTGCTCCGTTTTGATTAGGATAGATTTAGTGTTAGGTTACATCTCTTTGTGGCTCTTGTTTCGCTGTCTAGATATGTAACATAAGTTCCATCTAATAAAATAAGCTCAGAGGATCAAATATCCAGAATTTCTACACTTTTCAACTTCAAACATTTTTTAATCAATAATATGGCAATTGTTAAATTTTATCTTCCTACTTCTTAGTGCTTCTTACAATTGTATATGCATGAAAATGTATTTTACTTTTTTCTCCCTGAAAATGGATTTTAATATATGATTTAACTTAAATTGGCACAACTATGCTCTGGTGTTTACAAAGTTAACAACACATATCTTTGTACTTGTTAAATGCCAGGCAGCTGTAGTATCCATCCCTGTACCATTGCTTGCATTCCAAAATTCAGTGTTGAAATATGGTTAAGGAAAAGAAATTTCTTTGATCTGTGGAATCATCAATGGGGCCTTTAGAAACTACTTTTGAGAAAAGGGTCTTGTTTGGTTGGAATTAAACGCTGTACATTATTTGGATGACAATTTAAGTAATTTGTGGCTCCAGTTGATGGACATGCTAATGATTTTCACACATTTGGTTTTATAGAAAGAAATATTTACTTGACAGAGATGAATCCTTGTCATGCGTTATGTGTGCATTTTTGTGTTCACATTCAGTGCTTGCTCGCATGTTTAAAAGTACAAATAGAATGGAAGTTTAGAATTTGATTTTGCTAATTATTTAATTTTAAATTGATTCTCAGGTCTTCCTAGATTTGGCTGACAAGGACATGAAGCAAATAAATGCTCTATTACGAGAGGTAATTCAATATTCGTACTTCTTTATGCTGAATGTTCTCTGATCATATTTATTGTTCATCTTTAAATGTTGAGGATAGGACATTCAGTATTGTAGAGTTATAATTCGAGCTAGTTATTGAAATGCAATTCTTGTGTGTCATGGCAATATTTTTTAGCTCATTTTATGGTTGAACATTATACAAAGCTGCATTGTTTAGTAATGTCATACATGTAAACTAGCTTCCTCTGTTTTGACTATTTGGTGATTGTTGATGTTTATTTTATGCAACTTATGAGTTCATTAATTTTAGGTGTCCATGATGTACCGTTCAAGAATACAGTGCCTCAGTAAGGACTGTATTCCCAGCAGGTGACTTTGACACCTGTTCTACTTTGGGCTCTTTTCCCCCCTAGTCTGCCTTCTGTTTAACCACACTTTATAACTTAATAATATGTTAAAGATATGGTTATGTTATAATTTGAAGAGTGCTTATTTGATTACAAATCTAGTTAGTAAATTTTGTGGACATAAAAGTGGTTTCAACTTGCAGTATTAAAAAGGTACTTTTAAGTGTGGATATTTTGTTATAAACTAATTTATATTAAAATAATTACACTTCATACAGCATTGATCATATTTAATTAACTGTGGTACTGGTTATTCTGTTACAAAGAGTGCCCTTTAGAGGGCGAACTTGGGGTGGGGGGGGTGGGGGGGAGTGGGGAATTAGTAGGAAAATACAGAACATGCGAAGGCTCCTGGCTGTGAATCAGTTGTAGGAGGCCCCTGGATATGACAAAAAGGGAAATTTTTATTCTTTTTCCATTTCGTGTTTATTGGAAATATTCTTGGCTAATTTTTCTCTATAACCATGGTGGTGAAGTTTTGTAAGGTATAGGTCATTATAGCTGGAAGTGGTAATAATCATTTATTGCTTATGTGGATGGAGGTGATGAAAGCCAACTAATATGCATTTTTATTTTGCAGTTGGAGGTGATTAAAGCTAAAATTAAGGCATCTAAATCAAAAGATGAGGCTGAATCACTCAAGTTTACTCAAAAGAATCTTATTAATAAGGTATAATTTGAAGTTCTGTTTAGAACTTTAGGGCACGATATGTTTAAAATAGGTTAATAGTTTAATTAAACATCTCTGCTTGCTCCACTATAAATTGGTCAGTCTAAATTATTATGATGTTTTTATGTGATTGACCTTTGAATCTTTATTTGTTTAATTCCAGATATATACCGAATCTGCAGAAGCCAAGATCCCAGCAGTTCTTGATTATGTTGGAACTGTTATTGAGGTACTCCTATGCTACAATTCTTTTAAAGAAACCTAAGAATAATATTTTCAACTAAATGCACGAGAAAGTAAGATAAATTATTCTGTTTACTTGCATATATGCTTGTTTAATGTTGTCAAATTATTCTGCCTGAGCTTTTATCAGAAATGAATCCTTTGATGCTGATTGTAAGTTGAATGAAAAGCCTAGTGAAGTTTCTGAGTGTGAATTGACCAAGTATTAATGGAACTTTTGTATCTGATATAAAGTTTTCAAGAACCATTTTAACCCTCCTGAGAGCTTAAGCTTTTTCAGTGAAGGTGTAGGAATGGTTTGATTAATATCTGACACAATCCCTCATATTAAAGCCCATTTTGCTTGAAGCGTGACCAGAGCACAAACCCACCATTCCTTATGTCGAAATATAATTTGGTTATGAAGAAAGGAAGCAGGAAATATCGAACACTTGATTGCTGGGTCAAAGGGGGTTTGGCACCATGTCAAGAAATTAATCCCTAAAGCTCAGGCAAGGGCCTTGGAGTTGTTTTACTCATATCTCTAGCAATTGTTTACCTTGGTTCTCCAGAAAAATAGTAGCGTGGTATCTCCATTGTTTTGGATTTTCCAAGTTTTAGAAAGGATCCTATGTTCAATCTTGGAAAGTTGGAGCTTGTGGTGATGAAGCTTCTACAAGACAAAAGTGGAGAGCTTTTACAAATTAAAGATCAGAGCACTAAAATTTGATATTATATGCCAATAATCTTGGGGGTCTCATATAGCATGTTGCAGAAAATGGCAATTGGTATTTTCTTGTGCCAAGTGTTGTCTATAATGCAGTACAAGAGCTATTGCCTATTAGTGTCCTGAGTGGATGGTCATATCAATGACAAAAACACATTATTCATACCAGATGAAATGTTAACAAACGATTGTTGAGTAGATTTCTTGAAAGGTTTTTAAGTTAATTAGTTAATCTCATTAGATGGTTGTCAATGCCCACAAATTTGGCAGGACATAAGTATGGAAATGTCGTGCTAAAACTTACACATGTTAGTATGTGACTTATTAGTCGATTGTGGCTCATGATATCCCTGTTGCCACCCCTGACAAGTTAGTGTAGTAAATCATTATGTATTCTTGATTAGTATGGGTGACATCTTCAATTTTGTTGTCATGTTTCTTTGTTGTGACTTGTGATTTCATTTGGCCTGCATGTTTTCATGCCAATATCTAATGATTGTTTCAGGCAGGTTGTAAGTTTCTTATATTTGCACACCATCAGCCAATGATAGATTCGATACATGATTTTCTTATTGTAAGATCACTCAACTTTACTGGGCTTATCATGAAATGATCAACTCTCTTACAAATTGGTCCAAATTTCTAGAAAAAGAAAGTAGGTTGCATCCGCATTGATGGTAGTACACCCCCTGCGTCTCGGCAAGCATTGGTTACAGATTTTCAGGAAAAAGATTCTATCAAGGCAGCAGTGGTATGGTTTCCTTTACATAGTTCTTTGTACTTCTATTTTTCTCTGTTGGGCTCTTAGCTGGATTGTCGTATTGGACTCCAGTTCTGGTGCAAGGTGTGGTTCAAGATTGTAATAGACATTTCTATATGTTCTCCTGCAGCTGTCTATCAAAGCTGGAGGAGTTGGGTTAACTTTAACTGCTGCAAGTACTGTCATTTTTGCAGAATTATCCTGGACCCCAGGAGATCTAATTCAAGCAGAAGACCGTGCTCATAGAATTGGCCAGGTATACTCACTTGAGAAATGAGAAACATACACTTTTAATCCCTCACTTATCACAAAATTGTCATTTTAGTCTCTTATTGAAATGCGTAATATAGTCTTTCACTTATCGAGAAATGTTCTACTTGATTCCTCATTTTTAAGAAAATTATCAAATTTAGTTCCTCTATTAAACTTTAAACTCTAAATCTAAAGGACTAAATTTGGTATTTTTTTTTTTGAAAAAATGGGAGACCAAATGTGACATTTTTCATGAAGTGGGGAATCATTTTGGGCATTTCAATTAGTGAGGGACCAAAATGATAATTTTAATTTAAGTGAGGAACCAAAAGTGTATTTTACTCCTTGAGAAATTGAAAGATGAAAGAATGAGAACTAGTTGAGCCACTATGCCTTTGATTAATTCAATTGGTTGTGCTGTAACTATATATTTATTTCACTTGAGTGAAGCTTCCTCTCCAGAGAGTCTTCATTGTTCTGTTAAAATTTGTGAGCTCCAAGGCAAATTATCTTGGACTTGGAAAGAGTATAATGATCTAACTGTTGAAAAAGTATCCCAATCCTGAGAACTGTAGTAACAATTAAATCTCACATACTTTTGCTATGTCATATGGAATGTGTAATGCGTATGAGAAATTTCTGTTAATGCAATCTCCAAGAACTGTGACAAGGCATGCATGTTTACAAATGTAGGAGTGCTATTTATCATTAGCAATTATTGCCTGTGTGCCATCGGTGCTTAGCAGTATAGCTGGAAACAATGGATGGATCTTATCCCCATTCTGTTTACTTTTTGGTGGGAGTGGGATTGGGTTAGAAACAGCCAAGGTCTCAGTTGCAGAGACAGTGTGGTCATTGAGGTTTTGGGAGTAATAATGATTTGTATGGATATTTATTAGTAAATTAGGTATTATTAATTTCACAAAAATGGGATTATTGGTAGTTTATCTTTATTGGATATTTATTAGGAAATTAGGATTATCAGTAGTATGGGATTATAGCTATTAAGTGAACTGGGTTTTCCTTAATTATGGATTGCTTGTTACTTGGCTTCATCAGCCTTATCTATATCAAAATTGTTGCTGAGTTCCTATTCTCCCTTGTTCTCTCTCTGAACTCCCCTCCAATTCTGTCTCCCTTTCCGTTCTCTTGCATCCTTTTTGTTTTGTTTTCCTGAACCTTCTTTGGGAGATGAAGCTGTTGTCAAGCATTTGACACTCGTTTATTGAGAAACAAGGATAGTTTCTTTGAGAATTTTTACTTTCTCATTTAAAGTGATGCTCGACCATTTGGTATCTCACACCCAAAAAAAAGAAAAAGAAGCTTCTTTTTGGCTTTCCATATACAACATGAGAAATACAGGTTTGAAGAGTTTTTCTTTGGTGTCATACTGTTGAAGATAACGAGCCTAACTGATGGAAGATATTATCTCAATAACTTTCGTTTTGATTTCTTAGATTTTCAGCTAGTTAGTTCCTACTTTTAGGGATTTTAATTGATGCATTTCAGATTTTATCTTATTGGTATCATTTATATTTTAAAAGTAGATTAGGTTGTTAGCAATCCCTATTTTGTAAAAGATCTGATTTGCCATAATCTTCAACCCTAGAAAAGGAGGGACGACCTCAGTTTGTACGCACTGCATTATTTTAAATAAAAATATCATAACAACCACTTTGTTGTGAGAAAATTCTACACATAGAACCTGCTGTGGGACATCTGCCGAAACTGTGATTAGATTATCTCTAGTTAAAAGATCTGACATTGCTCATTGCTAAGGTTTTTACTTTTTATTAAATAATGGCCAATTTATGCTCCGATGGTTCTTTGACTTGCCAGTTCTTGTTTTCAGGTATCTTCAGTAAATGTATACTACTTGCTAGCGAATGACACAGTTGATGACATCATATGGTAGGCTGTGTTTTTTTGGTGTTGCTCTAGGTTTGGTATTGATTTGATGTCTCGTGATATATTTTGATAATCTTCTATTTTACTTCATAGGGATGTAGTGCAGAGCAAATTGGAAAATTTAGGACAGGTATATCCATTTACTTTGGGAGCTTATATCCTTATTTTACCAAAAAGGGAAGTAAAAGTAAATCCTCTATGGCAATTTTGTAAATTAAAATGATATGGAAGTCCAATTCTCATGCTACTTTTTAGGTTCAGGGAAGAGTTATACTTAAGTAGGTCATATAGTTTGGATTGACATTTCTGGGAAGTATTTCTGAATTCCAGTTATTGAACCATCAGATGTTAGATGGCCATGAGAACACCTTGGAAGTCTCAGCTTGTCAGCCAGGGAATAGCCCTGCTAAGCAGAAAACTCTTGACTCCTTTGTGAGAAGATGTAATAACATGGATGAGCCAGAACAGCAGTCCAACCTTAAACGGCCGCGACACTGACCCACAAGTTCTTCAAATAGGGGTTAATGGATTATTGCACATATATGTATGACTGCTTGCATTGGATCTCTTCAAACTCATGCAGTCATACAAAGCATGCAGTATGCTGTAAGCAATATAAATGTCGAGAAGTTCTTCGTATTATAGTTTCTCAGTAACAGCAGGTAATCACACTGGCATCTCTATCGCATTTTGTCATTCTCTTGCCAGAGCCAAGGCAGGGCCTTTTAAAGCAGATGTAGCTGAAATCTGCTGACAAGGGGGCTTGCATAAGTAGGTTGTTAGAACTGGCCCCATAAAAAATGTTGCTGGAGTATGGTTAGTTTTGTGAGACATGGGATAGAAATAGTATTATAGTCTCTCAGCACATCCTTGGTTCCCTCTACACGTTTGATTTTTGTGAGTAGACCTCCACCTTATGGTGCAAGGCTTCACGGCCAAATTTTAGAAATCATTCATGGCTGTGTTCTCCTCCCTTGCTCTCCCTTTTGACCTTTCAGTTGTGGGGCATGTACAGAGCATACTATCATATGTATGACACTAAGTTACTCTATTCAATAGAATATTGAAGATTGTGTATTAGTTTCACTTCATTTTTGTTGCATGAATTTGCCAGTTTCTATCTCTTTAATTTAGACTTGATTATCTATTGAAAAGTTTGTCTGGCTTGATAGGCTTGGTTTGGAAAAAATAGATAGAAGTTTGGTTCAAATTTGAGTCTGAATTTTTGAACCCAAATAAAAAACAGGATGGGCTTGGGTTTTTTTTAAAGCTCATTCCTGCCTAAATTATATATATTTTAAATATTTTTATTAAATTTTTTGATATTACATGATAAATTTTTGACATTACATTATAATAGATTATATAAATACATTTAATATTTTCATTAAGTTCTATGAATGATAATTATTTTTTTCAATTTTGTGAATATATTTTTTTTAATTCAACAAATTATATCTATTAAGCTTTTTTGTATTATAAATTTTTTTAGTATATAAATATAAAACAAGTCGGGCTTGGGCTTGGTTCAAATTTAAAAAAATTGAGGCTAAGCTTGGGTTTGGGCTTGCAAGAAAAAGAGTCTGAATGCAAAGCCCAATTTGTTTTTGCAAAGATCCAACCCGTGATTAAGTCTAATTTATTCTAATGCTATCACTGCATTGCCATATAAAGTGGAGGTGTCCTTGGGGCACAGATGGTGTGATCTATTCTGAATTTTCTTCTGAGATCAGAAATGTGATTGCATCACTCTTTCACAAGCAGGCCAGTTTTATAAGCCATGCGGCTATTGGCCCGTAACAACCTAATTTTTGTTCTCTATTAGTTATTTCCTATGGAGTCAGTCTACTTTCCCTCGTGGAAAGCCAGGAATTGATATTCTCTGGCATTGTGGGCCATTTGTTGTTGTTACAAAATTTCAGATTTAAAACTCTGAACTTAATGCTATGCCTATTTTGTAAAATTGGTTTTCTTATGGCATTCCTGGGAAATTCGACTAGAGCATGTGTTTTCTTTCTCACAGGATTTAGTATCTTTTAACTGTTAAGACTGTGAAGAAAAGAAACAAGAGTAGTAGTAGCCTAAGAAATTAAAACTTGAATGCGGGTGCTCAAGTATTTGGTAGTCTATGAACTTTCTTAACAAGTTCGACGTGTATCAGAGTCATTCAAAAGTAATTTTGTTTCTTTACCTGTAATAAAAATACTTTGTAACCAACGCTGAAAAGAAATATTGCAACTATATAACTATATATTAACAAAAATTCAACAACAAAAACTAAGAACTTTTAAAATAATAAAAAAATAATATATATTTAAAATATATGTAACATATCAAAAATGAAGAGAAACTACAATAGCTAATAAAATAAATTTTCCTGAAAATGAATAATTTTTACAAGACGAGTGTTCAAACAACCTAAAATATGAATACAAATAGGAACCTTAGCTCCAAAATGGAAACACTAAAAACCAACTCCAATCAACTAATAAATAAGCACTTGCGTCACAAATATAATGAATATATTTACATTATGAAAGATTATTAGATGTACAGAAACAGGAATGATCGCATGACCACCGGTCAGACCCAAATCCTGCACTTGTTTAACATTGCTTCTATCCATAATCAAGTAGCAGCAGCACCCAAACTTGGATCTCTCTGGTTCACCCCAAGAAAACTTGCCACAATAGCATCCACGTCTTCCAAAGAAACCCCAATACGCAGAGGGTTAGCTGGAATCTTTACAGAATCATTATTTAATCCCTCGGTGAGATCTTCACCAACAAAATTCCGAACCCTCACATTGGGACCAGTTTTGCACTTGCCCATGCACTTGCACCCTACAACAGCACCTTCAGCGCCCATCACCCTCTCAAATTCCTGAAGCAATGCAGGGGCTCCTGACCTTTTGCATTTGTTACCCATGCAGACTTCAATCCTCTTTTCAGGTGCGGTAGAAACTATACTATTTCCACCCTTAAAGCCAACACTACTACTGCTAAGACTAGTATCACTTCTAGAGATTTCTGCATCATAATGATGTGCAATACCAAGCTCACGATAATTATCCTCAATAGTAGTCCTTCCTTGGGACATCGGGCTTGGCGGGGAGAGCATAACAGCCTCCTTAACAGGTGAGTGCAACTGATCTATTGTTGCCGGGGCAAGGACAACACTTGTTCTCAGGCTGCTCATGTCAACCATCTCTCCACCATCGCTGTCACTTGATTCAGACGAAGATGATGAAGATTCACAATCACGTGCAGCTTTCATCCTGGAGGCTTTTAGCTTGGCATTCTCTTGTTTCTTCAGTCTCTTCATTTCCTTTTCCTCTGCTCTAAGTTGTTCTAGTTGTTTCATTAATACCTCAGCAGCATCCTGTATACAAAGAAGAAGATTATAAGGAGCTCCATCAACAATTCACAATGGAATGCAAGAGTTTGCACAATTCATTTTCAAATTCACACAACCTAATCAATTAGTGCCCACAACCACACCCCCAACCCCAAAAAAAAAAAAGACAACTCCCTTTTTTCTGCATTTGGAACCCCCAAGACGGGCAAAACTCTTAGCAGAACCACCTTTTTCTGCATTTGAAATTAACAGGTGAAAGGATATAGACGGATAATTTCTATTATTAGGAGAGGAAATAATCCATGAGAAAATCCTTGCTCTTCCATATCCAATTATCCATATAATGAGATGAAACCCCTGCTACTCTTGCAACCACTGACATTAACAGCTAACAATTTTAAAAAAGGAAAAAACTGAATGTATTACAAAAGTTGCAATTTAACGTTACCTATCGCTTAAACAGAGGGGTCTAAAAGTTATAACCTACAATCTTAAGGATGCCAAAACATTGAATATTGCTTTAGAAAAAAAAAACACTAAGTATTATCACCTTAGATCAGCCAAATTATGTGGAGGACAGCAATAAAAACACATTAAACTCACCGGAGTTAGCTTCCCCTGAACTTCCTCCAATAAAGTACGCTTTTCCGAATCCAAAGAGAAACCCAATTCAGAGGCCATGGACAAGCCTTCAGACAAACGCTTGAGTAGTTTCATCTTCTTTTTGGTCGTCAGAACTGCTGAACCCTTTTGCTTGTCCCTACCCTCGCACCTAGGCGGCGACGCCTGGTAATACTGGATATGCCCATTGTCACGAAACCCATAATCCACTCTGGCCCTCGTTGAAACCTTAACACCCCGAACGAGCCGATTAAAACGAGCACCACCGCCCACAGCCACCGACTCGCCGGATGCCAATCGCCGAGGAAAAAACCGGCTATCGGTTCCGGCGCCCGAGATGTAGGTAACTCGCTGGAGAACGGTGCCAGAGACCTCCATATCCCAAGAATCGAAGGTGAAATATGCTTTTTCTTTACTTCGTCGGTGAATTTTTCTGCTTCTCTCCTTTTGAAGGAGGATGAAGAAGAACAGATTCAAAGGGAGGCTACGTGGGCGTCTGGGATTGGTTTTCAGATGACGTGGCAATGCTCTGTTTTCGCGCCTTCCGGCTTGTGACCGTTTGGGTTTCCCACGCTTTTTCTTCTTCCAAACACACGAACAAGATCGATCTTCGCCGCCCGATTATATATTGAATATCGGACGGTCACGATCTTAGCCAAGTGGTGCCACTTGGGCTGCCTCTGTCAGCATTTTTGGACATGTCATCCTTTGGAAAGACGAATATATCTTGGTCATTAGAGCATACGGCGCGTTTTGTCTCAATTGAGTTTTTTTCAAATAATGAATTATTTTATTTTAGTTTTTGCTTGTTTCTAATTCTAGTGTTTTCAATCAATTAAAAAATTTAATCATTCTAACTTTAATTTAAAAACCATTCTTCCAATGAGTTTCTCATTAGGACAATTTGATATTAAATAGAGTAATATTTTAAATTTGTCTTGTATTAATCGTAATATTTCATTTCTTTTGTCTTAATAATAATCTATATATGTTATATATATATATAATAATTAGCAATCAAAATTAATTTTCGTTACCAAAATAGATTAGAATGATTAAAATAATTTCTTAAATAAATCAGAAATTAATTCAGTAAGTTTTAAAAAAAAACTAGTTGCTTAACTTAATTTTTTTATTTATCTAATTTATACGAATTATATAAATTAAAAATATACATTGTAATTTTTTTTTTTGGGGGTTGCGAAAGCCATGTTACCAGTCAATGTACAAACAACCTACAATGTGGCATATTTGACTTAGATTAGTTGGAATTAAAACGGACTGTGTAAACAGAAAGTTCTTTTCTTTTTCTTTTTTCTTTTTTTTGGATAAGAAGAGAAAACCGAAATTTAAAGATAAGATAGTTACATACATAATTGTTAAATTTGTGAGTTAATTATATGAATCTATGAGTTTATGATTGTATATAAAGAAAACGAGTTAATTCGTTGTAAACTTGCACTTAGTACAAACTTGAGTAAACTCATGAGTTAACTTACCGAGTTTACGATTTTGACGTATCAATCAGCTTGTAACATTAATAACATAATAATTTAAACTTAAGACTAAATAAGATATAGACAATCTTCTTTTCTATAAATCTTTACAATTTATTTTATTATAAGTTTAAATATGCATAAAAAATAATAAAATTACATTTAATATGTATTTATTAAATAAAATAAAATAAATATTATTTAATTAGTTATATTGAATAATTATTTATGTATGATTATATTAAAATATTCATGTTAAGTATTATAAATTATAAAATATGAATAATTTTTGTTTAATTAAGTATAATTTGAATAATTTTTTAATGTATATAGTATTTAAATTATAAAATTATATATTGTAATAACTATTTATTAATTAAAATAAACTCTTACGAATTTACCTTATAAATCTACATTACGAATATATTAGTTTTATAACCTTCATTACAAAGTTACATTGTATTTCTTATAACTATAAAAGAAAAACTGCAAATCCACTCTTTTTTTAATATAATTATATTGGGTTATATTAACTTAATATAATTTTAAATTATTAAATGTTTATCAAATAATTCATTATAATCAAATATAATTTTATGTTCATGTTAAAATATGAAGGAATTTAAATTAACATGACAAAAAATTTTAGAAAAATATTGTTAACCTTCCATTCATATTGGTCACTTGTGAGAATAGTGACTCTAACGGAGGATAACCATGAATGAAACCCAGTAATAGCCCTTCAACATTTTAAAAAAATTATGCTCTCCAAGCAAACTGATATTGTAAGAAAAGTTTCCTCATTGTTTGGTGAGACTTAAACACAATGTCATGTCATATGTACTAGTTGACATATTAGTAACTTGCTCAACTTCCCAATGAAGATTCTAGCAAATTAATGAACTAATGGAAATAGATAGTCTGCATTTTGATGGGAGCAGTTGAAGTTTAGTTGCACTGGTTTGTCCCATTTTTCAATTTTAAAATTAATATTAGATAAAATAAAATAAAAATTAAAGAGAAGAAGATGAACAAATGCACATCATCTCAAATGCAGTTTATTGAGTTGTCCAAAAAACTAAAAGACAATATTTGGTATGTGCCACTAGTAATTTCCTTTATGCCTCTCCTCCGTCATGTTTTTATTACCATAAATAAATATAGAATTTGTAGACCTACTTAACTAGTTGGTTTCACTTGAAGATGTAAAATTCATTTAAGTAGTAAATTTTATTTACTCTGTATTTATTTATTTTTAACATAACAAGAACATAATAGATAAAACTTTAAAAAATTTAAACTTTTTATTTATATAGGCGCTATGAAATCTCAAACATCGAATATAGTAAGCCATGATAAGAGGTATATTTTAAATTTACTAGAATTTATGCCCTATAAAAAATTGGCCATTTAAAATGTTGTAAAATTCTTCAAGAACTAGGATTGGAAAAAAAGGATGATAGAAGGAAACACAAATAAGAAATGGTTGCTTTGAGTCACATATAAGTTCTGATTCTCCTTTCAGTTTAAGGATTTACACTTTCGCTTATTAAAAAGAATCAAATCCAAGATTAAATGCGCTTAGAAGCCTAGCATACATTCTTATAATAATATATAACTTAGATAAAATATTTAAATATTTGGCTGTTGAAAAAAAATTAACACACAAAGAAGTGGACCGTGTTAGTAAGCGATTATAGTATTTTCTCTATTGAAGCAGAATACTTTGGAAGTATGATAATTCAATAACACTTCCATTAATAATAATGATATAAAAAATAATAACTTTTTCTTGTTACAAGTGTATATTAATAAAATAAGTTAAGAGTGTCATAATTTGCCAATCCATTTTAACCAGACCAAACCTTAAGGACATAAATGATTTCTGTCAATTTCATGTTGTTCACTTTAATATGGTTTGAATTCTCTCTCACACACACACACAAACATATATATATATATATACACATAAACAAGTTGAGAGATTTTATAATTGGTGTATATATTCTTTTTACTACCATCACTAATAGTATTATTTGTTGGGAAATTAGTAGTTTAAGTCACGTTGAAAAACGTTGTTATTAGGAATATTTTTTAACACACAAATTTTTCTCAAAATTAAACAAACCATTCTGAGATAAAACTTAAGAACAAAAGTTAGCAAAAAGAGGAGAGGAAAAGTAGTGATTGTTGTATCTTATAACCCAAAGATACGTTTGATATTTATAAAAGAGAAAAACTAACTGTTGGAAACTAGCTATTTTAAGCTAACTGTTAACAAACTGTTAGAAAATAATGTTATATAAGATCTCACTCTCCCAAATAATATGATACTTCTTTTGAAATACGCATACTCATATTTTTCAACAATCCCCCATATATTTCAAAAGAATCATTTAAAAAACAAACTTAAGTTGTAAAGAAATCTCTAGGTTAAATACATGAGTGTAATAGTTTCAAATATGGTGTATTTTGGACTATGAACCAGACCTATGTAGATAAGACGTAACTCATAGAGTTATGGTGAAGTCTAAATCTTCTATGAACTATAAATATTACACACCCCCCTAAAAAAAATCTTGTTGTTATTGTGGTTTTGCACTTTAATCGGCTATGTGCATGCCTGGAAGTTCATGAGTGCCATAAAGATTTTGCCAAGATCTCATAAGAACGGTCTTACTTCACACTCATATAGGTGATTTCATCAAGTGTTTGTGCAATGAATACACCACCAATAAATGATATGAAAATCATTAAGAGTTTTGTGCTTATCTTCCAATCAATGCATTCTAACACTTTCTCACACCATAGGAAGCAACAATAGTTAATAATGCTAGCAAAATTAACAGTTAACTTGTTATTACCTATATAAACCTTTTTCATGGGATCTTCAATCACAAAGGTTAATTTATCATTACTGTTAATTTCAAATTGGCTTAAATCTCATTTCCCTCGATATTTCAAGGATTAATTTTCTTGCAAAGGTTTTGTCAGATGATCTGCTAGATTCATCTCTGATCTCACATTATCTTGATTGATATCATGTTATCTTTTAATAGCTGCTTAACCATATTACGTCTTAAACAAATATGTCTACTTTTAACATTAAAAATTTTATTCTTAGCAATAATTATTGTCGCTTGGCAATCACAATGCATTGATATAGAAGGAGTTGATTTTACTCCTATTGGTATGTTAGCTAAGAAATTTCTCAACCACTTTGCCTTATTACCAGCCAATTCCAGAGCAATAAACTCTGACTTTATAATAGATCTCGCTATAATAGTTTGTTTGACTGATCTCTAGGTTACTGCACCACCACTAAGAGTGAATACATAACCACCAGTCAATTTTATCTCATCTGAATCTAAGATCCAGTTAGCATCACTGTATCCTTATAATACAGCGGGAAATCTACTATATATGATACCATAGTTCATGGTACCTTTTAAATATTTCATTAATTTAACTAACGCAACCCAGTGATCACAATTTGGGCTATGCGTGTATGTACTTAATCTACACACTTCATAAGCTATATTAGGTCAGATGAAATTTATTAAATGCAACAAACTCATAATAATCTGTGCATACTTGAATTGAACAATGTGTTCCCCTTTATTTTTCTTTAGTTGAATGTTAAGATTATATAGAGTGTATGTTAATTTGTCATCATAATGACCAAACTTTCTCAACAATTTTTTAACATAATATTCTTGTGTCAACAATATACCATCATCATTCCTAATGATCTTAACACCTAGAATCACTTTAGCTTCACTCATGTCTTTTATATCAAACTTATATGTTAGAAACAATTTTTTTTTTATTCACAATATTCATACTAGTACCAAATATCAACATATCATCTACATATAAATTGATAATAGCACAATCACTAGTCTCAAGTTTCATATACCCTTTTCATAATTCATATGGTGTTTTATCATTCTTCTTATAAGATATTCTATTTTGTAAATGACATGCAGATAACAGAGTTTTACCCTAAAGATTATTTGGAGTTGAAGAGCTAACTAACATAGCATACATAATTTCTTTTAGAGTTCTATTTTTCCTTTCTGTTACTCCATTAGATTCAAGAGAATAAGGAGGAGTAATTTCATGAATTATTCCTTCTTTCTCACAAAATTCATTGAATAATACATATTTATCTCCTTTATCTAACCTCATTCTTTTAATTTTCTTATCTAATTGATTTTTTACTTCAACTTTATATAAAAGAAGCATGTTAAATGCTTTATTTTTATGTCTACGTAAGTACACTTTAGTGTATCTTGAAAAATCATCTATAAATGTTATATAATAATTTTTCTCACATCTAATCATTTTTTGTTTTAGGTCTCCTAAATTTGTATGAATTAAACTAAGTAATTCAATTTCTTTTTACACTGTATGAAAAGACTTCTTAGTTTGTGTAGACTCAGCACAAGTCTCACATTTGTTTAAAATCGTATTATTAATTCCAGAATTTAAACCAAGATTTTGTATTTTCTTAGTGTAAGAGATACTAACATGTCTTAATCTAGCATGCAACAAATCTACAGAGTCAATTAAATAAGTAAAAGAAGATGCATTCTTATTCATAATTACATAAATATTGAGTATAAAGAGCTTCTGATTACAGTAACATTTGCTAACAAAAACATTGTTCTTTGTTATTATAATTTTGTTATATTCAAATGACACTTTAACCCTAACCTTTCCTAGTAGGGCCACAGAGATCAAATTTGCCCTAATGTTAGGTACATATAGCTTGCCATTGAGGGCCAAGGTCTTACCTATGAGCTTTAAAAAAACGTGACCTTTTCCAAGAATATTTGTAGTTCTTAAATCACCAAGGTATACATGTTCTTCTTCGTCTCCCACTATAGTGTAGGAGGCAAAGGCATCTTTGTTTACACAAATATGCCTAGTAGCACCAGAGTCTACCACCCATGCTTTCATATTGGCTACCATGAGAGCTTGAGAAATGACTGCAACAATTATGTCATTTCCTTGAACCAAATTTGCATTTGGCTTTAGAGGCTTGCCATTTCTTACTCTCTTCCTACATTGAGCAGCATGGTGACCTAGTTTCCTAAAGACAAATCAATCTCCTTTCTTTTTAAAGGTGGGATTATATTACTTAGGCTTATAATCAGTTTTCTTTTTATCATACCTTTGTTTGTGCAGCTTTTCTTGTACCAAGTTTGCCTTTGTGGTTATTTCCTTTGCTTTTGCAGCTTTGAGTTCTTTTCGGATTTTTGTCTTCTATTATAATGTGAGTGATTAAATCTACAAGTGACAGTTGCCTTTGCTTGTGCTTAAGTTGCTATTTGTAAACACTTCATGAATCTCGTAACTTCTCAATCAGTATGCCAGCAACGTATTCATTAGGGAGGTTTAGGGTTTGGAGAGGTTGATTTTCTCAATTTGAAGTTCCTCTAATAGTTTGTGATATTCATTTATTCACATTTTGATGTCTTTTTCGTCGGTCATCTCCCATTTGTAGTGGCTACTTATAACAAATTTTTGCTTTCCAACATTATCGACAGTATATTTGAAAATTATTGATTCTCAAATTTTGTTAGCTTTCTTATAAGTACAATAGACATTGAACAGATCATTGGACAAAGTGTTAAGTATTGTATGTCTACATACTTTGTTTGCATATGTCCAAAACTCCAATGTTTTTCCATCATATGTTGACGATGGCATTGGGTCAGTAAAGGTTGAAACAACTCAATGCATATCTAAAGTAGAGAAAATAAGCTCTTGTCATCTTCGAAAGTTTTGTCCATCACACACTTGGATTTTTGATATATTTGGAAATGACTTGGCACAAGGAACACATGACATGACTGGAATAGTCATAACTCCCTGAGTGGAAGTTGCAGTAGTAGGTGATAGTGCAAAATCATCTGAGGTATTGGTAGTAGCGTCAGTAGTGTCCATATTCCTAAAATTGTTGGAAAATTGATAGTATAAATCACGTTGAAGAACGTTGTCCTTAAGAATATTTCGTGAACACATAAATTTTCCTCATGATTAAACAAACCCTTCTAAAATATAACTCAGAAGCAGAAATTAACAAGAGAGGGAAGAAGTAGTTATTGTTGTGTTTTGTAACCCAAAAATATGCTTGGTATTTATAAGGAGAAAAAAATTATTCGTTAACTAACGGTTGAAAACTAATTGTTAAAAAATAATATTAAATAAAATCTCACTTTTTCAAATAATATGATACCTTTTTTTAAATCCCCATACTCATATTTTCTGACATTATTCTCATTACTTTTGCAATCATAATTATTTATTAATTTTGGATAGTCCTTTCTGATATGATTAATTATTAACCACGAAATCATAAGCATACTCTATACAGAGAATAATCATGTATAACATCAAATAAGCAACAAATATGGATGCATGAAACACGACGGTTAATTATACAGTAACTCCGTAAGCGTTAAGGAGTACCTAAACATGGCAAAGCTTTTTCTTTACAGAAATAGAAATGAACTACACATGACTTCACGATTGAAGCTTTTGACAGCAGATTAGCCATTTGACTCACTCAACTACTCTATGGAATGAACTCTCTTCAAAATCTCTTGATTTTTTCTCCATATTTCTTCTGAAAGGTGGATACTTGACACTGTTCTCGCAAGCATTGACCCAGGGAGATTAGAAAAAGAATAACGAATGCTTAATTGCTAACTCTTCTAACCATTAGGTCTAGCACCAAAAATCAGTGGCTTCTCATGATGATGGTATGCCTGCTAAAAGTTCTCGAGATCCTGCTAGGTGCCCTGGTACACGTTGCCTTATCTCTTCGAAGGCGCACAGTGTTTCTGAGTCCAGACCTCCAGCAAACTGCAGAAGAAGTACCAGAGAACTTGATAGTAAAAGTTTATCAACAGAAGTTGGCAAGCTTCAACTAGTAATAGAGAGCCTAATAAATGATAAAATTTGATAGATTCTGCTTTTTCTATTATTTATCTAAAATCAGGTAGCAGCTAATTTTTTGCATTCTAACAATCAGCAAATGCTAATGACATGGTGTATATATGTACAAATCGATATTCTGCCGTGCAGGGATCTTTTGTAAAGATACTATTCAAGAATCTATAAACTCGTTCATATGCAGTAATATCATAATTTTAACCGTAAAATACATGAAACAGCAGCCTAAGGCAATATGTTCTGATCACACAGTGCAGAACGTTTGCAAATACATTACACCGTTGTTTGGAAAACCACATTGGTGACATGGCATGTATGGAAATAGTGGCTCAAAAAAATTACCTGATGAGCTCTATATGCAAAATGCACACCCTGAAGCAGAAGAGATTCTTGACTAGATTCTCTGTCAGAGTTCCGAATGGATTCAAGCTCCATTGTCACTCTCTTCATGTACATCTTGACCAGAGACATGGAATGTTTCTTTATCTGCAAAGAGATGGTATCTTGCCGATCAACTTAACTATATTATTACAATTGTAACTTGTAAAATTCAGCTTGAGTACAAAAAGGTTGGACTGTGATCATTGGACTTAAAAAGACGAAAAGATTTCAAATATTATAATAAAATCCTTTGCAGTAATTTTCAGCGGTTTGTTCATTGAGAATTTAATTACCACTTCAGCAAACAAAAGATCAGATTATGACCACTGGTGCCGTGATGGCCATTTCTGTTGATGTAGGGGATGAGTGACAAAGGAACACTTAAAGTTTGATATTGAAATAAATTTCGCCTTTGAGAAGAGGAATTCGTAGAATTTTTCTTGACCAACTACCTTCTTTGCCTGTAAAATCTAATCATAAACAACTACACCACCTTCTATAGCATGCAGGATACATTTGACGAAAGATGTTCCCATATATCCATATTTAGACCAAATATACAAGTAATAGAGAATGTTATCTAGCCACAACAAAATGAAACTGACATGCCACCACATCATACTTTACTTTAAGATTACAGCACAGCCACAAATCTTAAAGAAAAGGATTAGTGTGCTGAATTCATTTTAATCTTGCAAAGTCTTGCAGATCATACTTCATGAAGTTAAACACTCTTCCCGGCTAGATGGTGTCCTATCTTCTCATTCATCAAGTGATTGCGGACAGATATTGACAACTGAAACTAAAATAACACGTCCTATACAAGAACACATCTTTCATGGGAAATGTTGGGCCGAGCTTAGTGTTCCATATTTATTAAGTCAATTCAAGACTGAAAATAAAGCAACATGAGGTGGATGGGCATGACTTAATGCCAAAAAGTGATTGATGCACTATGCCTTTAAGTATTAATATCTATTTAAGCAGCCAATATTAATAATTATTATACAATCATCACATTATATAAATGTAGCATTGATCAGAAGCCAAAAAGTTTGACCAAGCTTCATTTTGGTTCTCATAGGCAGAGAGTATACACATTAAACTATATTACTATATACCTTGGACATAATTCCTGAATCAAGCATCCAAGCAGTAGGAATTTTGAGGTCTTGATATGCTCGCATAACAGAATTTCGCAGCTTGATTAGCCTATGTATGCTTCGCTCAGATCTACCAAGAAGAGATGTGACAGAGGATAAATTAGCATCTCCGGTACCCATTATTCTGGCATGTTTTTGAACTATTCAATAAATACGTTAGCTTGATATATTTCTTACTTGTCTAATAAGCTGGCCATCTTTTTCAATGCAGCTCCACATGGAATGTCAGGGTCATCCTTGTACGAGGAAATCTCGTGTTCTAACAATTTAAGCTCACGATATTCAACGGCAGCTTCCCGCAAGGCATCAGCTTTCCTCTCAGGCCAGTTAAAATGCTTCAAGACAGCTTGCTCATCAGCCTGAGGAAGAAAGGATACGGAGCTACTGATGACAACTTTTGTACCAACTGACCACAAGGTCCTCGACTTCACCATAACATTAATGTCTTTCTACAATTCTTATAATTATGTCTCAATTACGGATTAAACTATATTGTCAAGCAACAAAATCAATTGACTGACCTATGCACTCAACCAGCTTTTTTTAAAGGGTCTAGATTATCCACTATAGTTAAACTATATGGAACAACAAAAAAAAATATAGCGCAGAACTAAAGATGATTCTGCTTGGGAGAAAATAAGTAACTCTGAATCAGCACGGCTATTCAGTTCATTCATTAATCTGAATAAAACAATGCTAAATTTCCATTCTTCAGGAATATATTATTCAGATTTGAGAAATTAGCCCAATAAATCAATAGATTTTGTTGAAAACATACCAATGATGAGAGTTCACCATCAAGCCAATCCACAAACTTTAGCACATCTTCTATATCCGAGTAGGCTGCATCTACCACCTTTTTTATAAGGTCATTAATGAACTCTCCTTTCGTTTCAATGTCTGTCCTTATCTGGATAGATGGTCAGCCATTAATGCTACATACTCTAAAGTTATTACAGAGAACAGCTGCATATCAAAAATTGATTGTCACAACATTAAAAAAATGCTTACTGCTAAAAGATGAGCTGAACGGTTTTGAATTTCTCCAACAATGCTACTGTGTGCGCTTATAGCCACTGGTTTATGATAATTTCCTGATCCTTTTGGATTTTTCTTCTCTTCTTGCTTCTTCAAAGCATGATACAAATCAACAAGTGCAGGGGCCTTTTGGGTAATAGCTGCTTTTGCTGGAGGACGGGATGGGATTGGGGGTGGTAGTGGCGGTGGTGGAGGTGGTGGAAGACATGCGCTGGGTGGAGGTTTTCTTCCTACACTTGGAGCTTTAGGAGTGACATGTATTGATGCTGCTGCTGGAATTGGTGCTTTGACAAAAACTGCTTCAATGCTAGTTTCCTTTTTTACTTTCGACCGCTCCAATTTGTCAGCAATGAGTCTCTGTATGTCTTTAAATTTGGGACTCTGGTGCTCACCAATTGTCTCCTTCTTCATCAAAGATAAAAATCAGATTAATCTCTCAATGATAGATATTAGTTATTTTGCATAAGCATAACGTATATATTCAGTCTCATTTTCCTATTATTTTAATTAATAACGTGGAAAACCCAATCAAACAGTGGCAAATGATCAAGAAAAATGGGGTAACACTGGGAAATATAAAGCAAAAAGGTAAACAAGAATCAAAAGAAGGGATAAAGGGGGATTCAAAGACATTTCATGTTTTCTGAAGCAAAGTATAACAAACCCATAAAAATTCTGATCATCACCTTGTCACGGGTGCTAACTGCAACTATTTTAGCTTCAGCAGCAGCAAGATTTTCAGCGAGCCTCCTGTTCTGAGACTCCAATTCAACGTTCAAGCTCTTAACTTTATCCAACTCAGCTTTCAAGGCCACCACTTCAGACTCCAAATTCTTGATCAAATTTTCACCCAAATAAAGCTTCTCCTGCAATTCCTTTTTCACACTCGGGTCATCTTCATTCTTCCTCGAACTAAAATCCCCAGAACGCCGTCGCGGCCTAGTGAGTTGCTCCACCGCCGGACGGTTCACAAAACGACCCACAATTTTGGCCTCTTCGCCTTCCTTAGCCTTTTGAGATCCTACAACCATCTCACCAGATTTTGGCTTGCTAAGCAAAAGAGCCCTTTTGGCCTTTGAATTGTTCTTCAGGTCTGGGGGTACCGACTTTGCTCTTGACGACGACGATGATACCCCATTGACAGCCTCTGGTGATTTTGGAGAATCCTTGGCTTTAGAAGATGCTCTGAAGCGAGAAGGCGTTAGAGTCTGCGGGGACTTGTCACTGGGCTTGCATACACTTCTAGCCGTTGCGGTTGTCACCTGTGGTGGCTGCGGCGGTTCTGACGGCGGAGGTGGCGGCGTCCCTTGCTTCATAGCTCGTATTCTCAAAATGGGGTCTGCAACTGCAAGTGGGACAAGAAATTATCACAGTTTGGCAGCAGAAAAATTAATATAGCCGAGAACTTCGCCTTTGTGAAAAAGGATGTTCTTTTCTGAAGGAAAAGACAGCAAATTTATGCGACACCCGTGTGTGTGAAAAGGGTGAGACTGTGAGAGTGAGACAATATCAATTATAATACGGGGTAGCCATTGACGCAACACCTCGAACGTTAATGACCCACCAGCACCCACGTAATTACTAGCTTTGATTTTTCTTCTTCCTATTTCACTGACAACTCCCCCGAAAAACCTTCGACCTGGGAGGATTATCTTGGCCACCTCACAAACAAGCAAGTGACCCAAATGGAAGAGCTGCGGACATAGTTACCCACTATGGTCCACTGCGTGAATTAGATGCCAGAGAAAAGTGGTGAGAAAATTCCATTTGTTTTTGTCTTGTACTGCATGCTCATAGCCCTTGTCTGGCATAGGCATATGCCTCTCTATGTATAGGATTAGTTTTCGTGAACAAAAACTGATAATTTTAGCTGGACTGTTCTAATAAACCAAGCATTACCAATGGATATAAAAAAAGATAAAAATGGGATTTTCCCAGTTGGTTGGTTTGGATTTTGTATATTTTAAAGCCTATTACTAGTAGCCTAAGTACCCAACAAAATTTCCATCTTTGTACGACGTGTTTTTTTTTTAACTTTTAAAATTAGTTTGCTGAATTCATTTTTAAATTTGTAAAATGTATGCCTAAACATTTGGCTTAAAAATACGGCATCAAAGAAACAAGGTTCTGTATTATAACTTAATATTGAAGAGCTTTAAGTTTGGAAACTCTAATTTAAAATTATTTAGATATACTCATGATGATTGCCACATAATGAATAAAGTGCTCGCGGGTCCCAAAGATGAGGCCCTATTTTCATGTTTTCTAGTGCAAACAGAAAGAAAAGTTGGATTATTCGGCATTCTAAATGGCAGTTCTATTAAACATCATTAAACATTGTCCAATTCGTTCTAAGGAAAAAAAATATCTGACACAGATTTTGAACAAATAAATAATATATAAATTCTTAGTAAAACTTAATATTTTTATATTTATATATTTCTTTATAAAAAATTTATTCTGCTCATTTTTAAAAACTGAATATACTTACAAATCTATTTATATATATATATATATATATATAGATAAAGACACAACTATTTATAAATTACAAATCTATTTATGGAATCGAAGTATTTCAACAATCCATAATCATGAAGCTTCATCACTACTCAATTATAGAGTTGTCTTCTAAGGTGAAATTGTTAGTTGAGGGTCCTGTTTCAAAGACTAACGCAAATAATTTTTCAATGATAGATTCGGTTGGTAAATTTTCTGAAGTGGGTTTCCATTAAAACAAAGTATACTTACATTCCAGTGCTTGTTAGATTACACTTTGTCTTGCATTGTAGCTTTAAGTTCAAGTCTTAATAGACTCATTGATTGCTCACCCCTTTTGTCTTTTGTTGCTGAAGTGGCTCAATCATCAATAAAAGCATTTTCTTATTTCAGGCGTTTTCATTAGGAGAAATCTTAAATACGGAATTTTTATGTTCACCATTTTTTGATATAGGTATTCAAAACTTGACCCCCAAATTTCGGGCACAGTCATATCAATAACATGTAAAAGTAAAATAGCTAACGTTAGTGCTTCATTAATCAAGCATAAACTAAATTGACGATTTCTCTAAAAATAAATTTAAATAGATCATACTAATTATATATAAAAATATAAAGATGTTAAAAATGTAATGTATTAAAGAATATTTTAACATGCATATATATATATATATATATTAATAATAAATTCAGTTGTTTATTTTCCTAGATTGGAGTCTACTTTAAAATTTTCTTTTCTCTAATATACTGGCAAAGAATGCTTTAATTTTGATAGAAGGGAAAAAAAATGTCACTTACAATATAGGTCCCTCCCTTTGCACTTCATGTCGTTTAATGTCAAAATCGACTTTATAGAGGTCGGCTAGGTAGCATTTATCTCCTTATCTCCCACAAATAACTACAATTTCTATGAAATATGGACCACACCTTGAAACAGATCATCATTACAAAAACATCCAAAGAAACCAAGGGTTAGGATATTTTGAGATTTTTATGGTGAGTTTTAGACACCGAATGAGATAATATAAGTAGCTTAAAGAAGACATTGCACATTCCAAAGATTTTCTCTTTTGAACTAAAACAATTCTTCAATACCTTTTAATGGGTCCTTGAAGATTTGGAATGCAAACAAATATCCAAAGCAGAAGCCACGCAAATCTATGACCAAGGATCAAGCAATTTTCAAGTAACCATTCAAAAAAAGATGTGTCTCAATTCTCAAGGATCCCATAAACTACTACATTGAATATATATCTATATATATATATATATATATATTCTTTCCTCAATATTCCACATTAAAAGACACAAAAAGGTATAGTGGCTGCTGTGAACAACAGACATCAATTCCTTACTTAACGCTCTTAAAGCAGAAAAGCAATGAGCTCCTTTGTTGGTTTCTGCAAAATGACTCGTCATCAAGTAAAATTATAAAATGCACTATATGCTGATGAGATTTGAACGCATGTTACTTATCTTTCCCTCATGAATATTGTACACCAGCATGGAGATTATTTAAGAATATGTTCGTTATTAAGAACAGTTTGAAAAAACAAAGACCTTAGAGAACCCAATTAATCTTATACATGTTACAATAAAAAAATTCTTAACAATAATTAGTATATGTAAATCACGTTATTAAAATTCAGGATAAAAAATTCTTTTAACTTTGAATTACATACAAATAGTTCCTTAAACTTTTATAACATCGAAATTAGACCTCCAAATTTTCCTACCTTAAAAACTATATTATTTTTAATTTATATCACCTCATTTGCTATCTCAAACTTCTATGTGACAAGTTTTAATTTATCCCCAGTGCCAGCATTTCCCAATATGTCCAATCTTGATGTGGCAAATGAGTTAACATCACGAGGAGGTAAATAGACAAAATGACGTATTTGTTTGAATATGAAAATGTAGGAACTTAATTTTTAGCTTTGAGAGTTTAATGAACTATTTGCAAGCTGATTCAAATTCAAGAGGGCTTTTTGGATCCATATCCTCTATTGTGCTTTTGGCATGGTAGGAAATGTTGTACCTTACCCTACTCCACCCACCCCCCCCCCCCCCCCCCCCCCTCTCCCCGGACAACAAAAACCTAAGGGAACTCCATCTAGTTTTTTTTTCTTTCTATTAAAGTCTCTTTTTTTACACTAAGCAGTGCACCACAGAAAATCTTAGCGAGTTTTTAACACATTATCTATAAAATAAATATTTAATCTTGTTACATAAGCCTTATTAAATATTAATTCTTATATATCAGAGAACTTTTAGCTCTAATATTGGGTGAAAAATTTATTTTTATTTTTTCATATTGGAGTTCTGGGATACTTCACACTCACTTCAATTAAGAAAAAAAAAAAAATAGTGTTATGTGAGTTATATACTTACTGGCACGAGTTTGACCGTGTCACCACTCTTAAAGAAATGCATGTTCATGTTCATGCAATTGTGTATAGAATTGTAAGTGTAAACAGCAGAGTCAATGAGAAAATGTTTCCCATGAGCTCTTAAAACTAAGGAGGCAGCCATTAGTTGGGGCAAGGAAAAGGGTAAGAATCTGTCTATGAAACTTATACATGCATGCATATGAAGGGGCATACTATGATGTTGGTTAAACAAAGAGAAGTATGAACCTGACTGGTAAATTGGAGCTTTTCACCTTCTTTATTTTGCAGCAAATAGAGATCACTCAGGCAATATTGTTAGCCAAAAGCATCATGTGAATGCCAATTGCTAAGAGCCGTCTTATATATTTCTTTTTCTGATACATTAAATTGAACTCTTTGGGTTGGTGAAAAGGGTAAACCCGTGAAACCTGAATAAGCTATATATATTGTAGGTTTTAGCAGTATAAATGTGACAGTATGTGACTCTGCATGAAAGTGAGGGAGAAAGAGAGAAACAGTTGCTGCTGCTTCGGCAGCATCTGCTCAATTTTAGAGCCACCGCACTCTACTCACGGTTCAAAGCAGTCCTTTCCTGCCACCTCTTCCATTAGGGATAATGCAAACAAAAACCTTTCCTGAATCACATGTTTGCCTCACTCTCAGACCTGAGGACCACTCTGAGCTCATTACGATGTGGACTTCCCTCACAGCTAGTAAGAATTTTCAGAGAGATGCTTGATTGGATTTTGTTTATAAAAATACTTGAGTTGATTATAAATAAATATATACATATATTTGGCATATTTTTTTGAAATAAAACTTATCTTAAATATATTTATGTCTATTCATAATTAATTTGGTCCATTTATTTCTTTTAAATCAGGTCCATGTATGAGTTTCTTTAGTTTTTATGCGAAATTATCCAAGCTTATTGTTTTTTATTTAAGTAAGTTTTAGAGGCAGAGGATGCCCTTAGAATACCATTTCAAGGACAGAATGTCTATCAGTTCGCCAGTTTCACAACGCAAAAGTTCTTTTCATTAAATAAGAACTCTTGGCAAGTTGCTGTTTAAAGGCGTCAAGAGTCAAAACACAACTATTTGAGCATTGGTTATAATTTATAAAGAGCATTTAAGCCTACAGCTTTCACTGCTTGAGAAGGATTAGAAAAAAAAATGCTAATTAGCTGATCAAGTCAACCAAGAAACTACTCATATGTCACAGCTCACAAACAATTTAAAACTTCAGACACCACAGTCACAAGATATTGACATAGTTAATGAATTGCTTAAGGTACAACTCAGTACCTGCCAGCAAGCTTCTTGTATCTTTCAGATAAATGTTGCAGTCTTCAAGTCTTAAAAGCTCCTCTTTCATGTAATCAACCTGGCATGGGAAGACCAAAAAATACACTATGATGAATGACTCAACACAGAAATTAACAATGGAAGATAGGAACCTTGAAGATTGGTGGAGGAGGGTACTTGATTTATAAACAGATTTCTGTGGGACATTTGATCAAACACTTGGTTGACAGAGAGCTGTGGATGAAAGATGAAGGGAATGGGTATGTGGAAGGGAGGGAGGGTGTTTGGGGTTGTAGTAGGTGATTTCCTTTGAAGGAATACTTGGAAATAAATAAAGAAGAAGAAACAGAGTCTAAATCTGTTCTTGCTTGGTTGGTTGCGACTTCCATATCACATGAAAGTGCCATTTTTTACTGCGGTTGTTATAGAAAAGAAAGAATTGCCCTTTTGTTCTTCCGAAAGCCTTTGTCTTTTGCAACTACGCGATTGCATTCACGTGCTTCTTTTGTTTCCCTTGTTACGAGGTTTCTTATCAAAATCACATTACTTTTTCTTTATATATATACCTCTCATTATTAGAGCTTTTTTTTTTTTTTTTTTTTTTTAATTTCAGCATTACATAGTATTACTATTGACCCTTAAAGAGCATTCTTCCATGTATCATAATTTTTTAAGTAAATTATATAGACATATTTCTTAAATTTATTGAATTACACAAATTTCTATTAATTTTCAATATATACAATTTAGTCTAATTTTAATTCTTTTACAAATATTCTCTCCATAAAAATAATATGAGTGTAACATAATTTTTTATTGGACTGAACTTATACACAATTTCTTATATTTTTATTACACTGTTATCCAATTAGAATATAACAAGAGTTAAATCAACCAATAATAATATATAATTTAATTTAAAAATAAAATAATTATCTAAAACAATTATACACATGTTATAGTATTATTGGACAATAAAACATTTGTCATGTTGCCATTAAAAAAACAATATAACAAAGATATAAAGAATTTTATATAATTTTTTTTATTTCAAAAGAGATCCATATATAATTTGAAAATTAAAAAAAAAAAGTACACATAATATCAACAAAATTTTGTATATTATTGAATTTTATTTTTTTTGAGAAGAATAATATAAATAAATTAATAACATATCCGGGATGCCTTATTACCTCCACTCACACGGCATCATAATTTTATGAATGAAAAATTGAAGATGTTTGCAAATTACGTTGCATAGAAATATTTGCATTTTGTCCTTTTATTACATAATTTAATAATTAAAATTAATATTTATTTGTCCGCATATAATGTTATCCCTTGTATGGTTGGTAAGTTGGTTTAGTTAAATGTATCTTAAAATGGGAGACATCGGCGAAGGTCTTAATCAGTCTGGGCTTTAAATTTTAACCACCTTCAACCATTATCCCTTTCCTTCCAAAATTTCTGTCTCTTTCCAGTACATAATCCGCTAAATGTGAATTCTGTATATTTACCGCAATCAAGTTCATTTAAAAGATGACACACAAAAATTATATTTGTGGTCCTTATAGTTATACTTAATTTGGTTTTCTAGTTTAAAAATTTATAACATAGTCCTCATAATTTATATAATTTTTACTTTAGTCCTTATTATTATATTTATACCAATACTTTGCTATATATATATAAGTTGATTTTAGGTCATTATCTATTTTTTATCTTTTTTATTTGTATAAATCATATATATTCAAAGTTAGACCTAATAATAATTTAACAAATTCATCTAATCAGATAAGTTCGGTAGCCTAATTAGAAAAGTCCATTTTAAAAATAGGTCATGCTTGGACATTTTTGAAATTTGATCCGTGTCTAAAAAATTCAAATAAATATTTTTTATTTAAAATTTATTATTTAAAAAAATTAGTATAATATGATATCATGATAAAGAAATAAAAATCAACACATTTTTTATTCTAATAATTTATACTAATACAATAACTCATTTGTATTTACAACTTTCATATATATATATATATATATATAAATATATATATATAATCTTACAATTAATAATAACAATGAGATATATTATTTATCTTAAATCTTAAGTAGTAAATAAACTTAATTATAACTTAAAAAATTCACTTGGCTTGATAGGACCAATCTGAATAATATAAATAAAAGTTTAAATTAAAAAGTTTGACTAAAAAATAGACTCAAGCTTCCTTAAATTTGAATTCAAACTTGATTTTTAAAAACTTAACCTAATAATTAAGTCTATTTGGAGTGTTAAAATAATATACAATTAGTTGCATCCACATAATTTAACAAAATTTTAGTATTAAGAACTAAATTAAAATATTTGTAAACCGTAAGGATTCAAGTATAAATTTTTTCTATTACAGGAATTAAAAGAATTGGATGAAACAACCCTAAATTGGTTAAAAGTGTATGTACATTAAAAGCGTGCAATGCTGGTGGTGCATATACAAGGCATCTCAATCATTTAGGATCGTTTTATTAACATACGAGAAGCAAAAAATTATGATGATTTGTATTATTGATTCAATTTAGTCGCTTTTAAAGTCACTTTTTAAATAAAGATTACCAACTATAAATTATAACTATGTAAATTTATTTTTAATTAAAATTAAACTCATTCAAAGCTAATCCAAACACTTTTCTTAAGTGTCAGAAATAACTTAAATTTTTTGGCTGTGGAAAAGATTTTTATCCCAATTTCATTAATGAATGTAAATTTATTGTGTTATAAAAAGAAAGGAATAATATATCTTTTTAGTTCTTCGCTTATTACAAAATAATTATTCTAATCCATCATTTATTAAAATGTCAAAAATAGTCTTTACTCATTGAAAATGATTATATTTGGTCTTTTATTTTTAAAAAAAATTAAATTTTATTTTTTTAGATTTAGGATTTAGAGTTTTATGGAGACACTAAATTTGATATTTTTTTAAAAAAGTAAAAAAATCAAATGTGACATTTTCTGAAAATTATTGAATATTTCAATAATATAAGGGACCAAATGATAATTTTGTAAAAAATAAGAGCCAAAAATATATTTCTCCCAAAAAGAAAACAGGCAAAGTGGAACTTAACTTACCAGAAAGTGTTGGGCCCTGCAATTCCTCATGCACATTGTAGATTGGAAGCTAAGCAGTTGACTTGATTTGATTTGTAGACTGAAATGAATTATTGCCCATGCTAGTGCATTCATTGAATCTCTCTTTAATTCTTTATTTAAATTTTCTCAGTTTTATTTTTAATCTATTAAAAAAAAAGATTCATTTAAAAAATTAAAATTTTTATACCATCTTTTCCAGAAGGAATAGTGATTGATTGGATGCAAATGAATGATTTGACTAAATCCCTTGTTTATAAAAAGGTCATTATCAAATTACACATGTTTGTAGTTTGAGTAAGAAATTGCATGCCTGCAGCTTCAAGAAAAGGACTATGATATATTTATATTTATATTTATATAATGATGATGAGACAAGGAGTAAAATGCACTTGGTTTCATAATAACAACAAACACAATCTTATGGTGAGATCATAAAACAAAAATCCAAAATTATTGGTTGAGAGATTTTGGGGTAGGTTGTGGTGGTGGGTTTAGATTCAAATTCAGACCTGACATTAGGCGAGTTTTTCAGTATTTTTTTATTATAATAATTTCGATGGTTAGATTTATATTCAATAATTTAGATTTGATATTATAAACTATTAATATTTATAAGACAAAATTTCTGAAATGTTGGATGATTATTACTGTAAAAAGAAAAAAAAAATTGAAGAAATCTACTGCATTGGATTTATAGTCAAGTTTTGAAGATATTAAATTAAAATATAATACAATATTTATAAAATTATTAAACTTGATGAGAATGAAAAAATAGTCATAATTTTATAAAAATTAGCCAATATAAAATTAAAAAATGTGACATCATTATAATCCTTTTTAGTAAAATAAGCTACCAACTACAATAGTGTTGCCCGTTTGGTACTGTTATTTTGCATGTGGGGAAAAAAAAAGTAATTACTTTCTATAAATATAATTGTTAATAATTAAATGTCAAATGGCATATAAATTTGAAAATTTTTAATGAGGGGTCGTTATGATAACGTAGAGTAGCTTTAATAACAAATTTATAATAAAAAATATAAATTATCATATTTATTATGAAAATTTTGAATTTTAAAATATTCTAAAAACTTTTAAGATTAAGTTTTATTTATTCTAAAAGACCATGACCTAAGATTTGGAGATCTTTTTATTTATGTATTTGAACATCAGGTTTCACAATCCAAGGCTAGAGTCATTTGAAGTAAATAAAATTTGGTCCCAAGATCTTTAAAAATAATTTCAAAATTTAAATTTTTATAATAAATAGATTAAAATGCACAAAACCATTTTTTAAGTTTTGGATCATGCGCAAATAATTCATTGATCTTCAACATTAGACAATAGAACCTGTCAAATTTGAAATTAGGTACTTGTAGCCCCATGCAATTAGTTAGTATATTATTTTATTAAGAAAAGCATGATACACATGGAGATTATCTAGGATTATCTGTACATAATTCAAAATTTAAATGAAGTATTAGTAAAAATAAATTAAATTCAGGAGGGTTTATTTAATTAGACCGTTCACCTTTCATGAATGAATTAACATATTTCCTAATAGTGACGATTATTTGCATAGATTTAAAAATGACTAATTTACATAGAGCTCCCCTGAATTTTAAATAGTGTGAACTATCTTAATCTTCAAAACTTAACATTGAACTTCCTAATCTTGAGATTATGTGCAAATAAATTTATTATTATCAAATGAATCCAATTAAAATTTAACTTTTAATGTAAATAATTCTATCTAATTTTGAGTTAAATGCATATAATTCTCTAAACTTTGGGTTGGACACAAATGATCTCCTTATGTATCATGCTTTTTTTTAGTAAAATAATTAGCTAACTTTTACTTATACATAATCTTAAGTTTAAGGAATTCAATGTTAAGTTTTGAACGTGAAGAGAATTATTTGTACATGATTTAAAGTTTAAACAAATCATATACAATTTAGTCATTAAAAATTTAATAAAATTTATTACTTTTAAGAGACATTTCTCCATCCTTCCCAAATAAAATAAACTTATAGTGATTAAGTGCCATTGTTCCAAAACTAAACTAGTGCTAATGAAAAAGCGGTTGACAAGCGGATTCATAGTTGTACAACATATAATTGATTCGTTTTTATAAAATATTTCAACAAAGAAAAATGAAAAAAATTTGTGTTGGTGGAGGCCGTGAAGCAGATGTACTATACGACTTCCCATCTAAACTCTAGTGGTTGTGGGTGATCTGAAAGAGGTAAAGTGGATGGTTCTGTATTTAACAGTGATGGGAGTGCTAGTACATGTCTCCATCACCAGGCATACCAATAATTGCTGCTTATGATATGATATCATCCACCCCATCAACCCCTTTAATCTTGAGTAAATTAACAGAATAAAAAAAAATCATTTTAAAATCATTTCACTGATTTAGTTTTGAAAATTCATAAAAGTTGGCTTGGCCTATACTTTTGGTGTGTGGAGTATTTTGCAATTCTCTTTTTGTGCCCTTAATTGGAAGGAAGGAATAAATGTGGTTGTTGAAGGGACATTTTAGAATCTAAGCCACAAACAACCTTAATCACTAATTTAATCAGCATTAAGACAATTTTATTTTATTATTATCATAAAACTTTATACAATGTGTTTTCATGCTATTATGTTATAGTTATATTGCTTTGGTTCCTACCTCTTATAGAAAGTATTAACCTGTAAGTGTTGCCATCTCTGTCATAAATTATACCAAAATTTAGAGTAAATTTCGTTGATTGAGCCGAGCGTGATGGTTGAATTTCTTTTCATACATGACTTTCAAGTAATAACGTAACTGCACAGATAAGGAAGTAATGCCTTACAAGAGATAGAAAAGCTGAAAATTCAGTATGCAAACTTGGATAAACTAAAAATAACTTGAAGGAACTCAATTGAATGCTTCTATGAAAGAGATCAGATAAAAGCTTCAACTTGCTCAAAGGAGTCTAGGATGAAGAAGCACTTGTGTGTAATGCTACTAAAGAAGCATAAGCACCACCCTTGTTGATCAAACTTTCATG
The DNA here is from genome assembly GCA_037074485.1 of Delonix regia. Classification (NCBI taxonomy): domain Eukaryota; kingdom Viridiplantae; phylum Streptophyta; class Magnoliopsida; order Fabales; family Fabaceae; genus Delonix; species Delonix regia. The sequence goes on from CM073451.1 coordinate 38,798,533, forward strand.
CTTTCCTTTCTCAGCTATAACTCCATTTTTAACCACTGCAATTAAATCTGCACCCTTAACAGTGGATAACCTATGAGCCACCACTACTGTGGTTCTTTCCACCATAACTTGATCCAGTGCATCCTGAACCACTTTCTCAGACTCAGCATCTAAAGCACTGGTGGCTTCATCTAGTAGTAATATTTTTGGATTCTTCACTATGGCTCTTGCAATAGCCACACGCTGCTTCTGTCCCCCAGATAATTGAACTCCTCGCTCTCCTACTAATGTGTCATACCCCTGCATGTATTGTTTTCCCAGAATTTAAGCCTTTGTACATGTAGTGTTTGTATAGCTAGTACTTATTATCAGAGTGAGCATTTGTGAGGAGAGAAATTGAGCTGATAGGACACTGAATTACCTGCTGCAAACTACTAATGAACTTGTGAGCATTTGCCAGTTCTGCTGCTGCAATAATTTCTGCCTCTGATGCATCTCCTCCCTTTCCATATGCAATATTGGCTCGGATTGTGTCATTGAATAACACAGGCTCTTGGCTTACCAGGCCCATTTGCTGCCTTAACCATTTAACCTGTAGCTTTTGGATTTCTATTCCATCCAGTGTAATGTGACCGGAATCAGGGTCATAAAATCTCTGTAACAATGAGATAACAGTTGATTTCCCACTCCCACTTTCTCCAACCAGAGCCACAGTCTGTTTTTTACCAGTATAATCAAACTGTTAGTTTCCAATCGCAGAAAAAGTTACTGAAAGTTCACTTTCCTTTCTTTTCTTCCAGTATCCGTCATTCAAACACACCTGTAGAGTTATTTATTTTCATCTAAAGCATTTTCTAATCGATCTGACTTGTGCATTATATAGTGTACAACCTAGAAATTTACCTTTCCTGAACGGATGCTCAAGGAAAGATCTCTGAATATTTGAACATCAGGTCTGGTTGGATACTTGAAACTAACATGGTGGAACGCAATTTCCCCCTTTAAGTCTTCCAATGTCATTCCAGAGTCATCACTGGGGTCTATTTTTGATTCCCGATCGAGAATAGCATATATAGAAGCAACAGAACTTTTTGCTTTACTTGAATCAGGAGCCAAGGAGCTAGATTGCGAGATTCCTACAGCTGCCATAGTGAGAGCAAAGAAGACCTGCAAAACAGGAAACAGATACATCAGAAAGTGCTGGAATACTGCCATTTAGAACCTTTCTCTTGAAATAATTTTTTTATCGAAATGATTGTCGTCTGCCATGTTAAACAAGTTAGGAGAATAGCCTACACGGAAAACATCTGAGAATGATGTTTTCCCATCCTCTACAAGTCGAGCTCCAGCATAAAAACTGCATGCATAGACTGCAAACAGCAAGAAGAATGATAACCCAAATCCTGTTCCGCTTATTATGCCTCTCCTTATGCCTGTCTTAATAGGCCCTTCACATTTTTTATGGTATAATTCCATCACCTTCTCTTCAGCACAGAAAGAAGCAACTGTTCTAATACTCCCTACTGCATCATTTGCCACTTGACTTGCTTCCTCATACAATTTCTGTTAATGTAATACAATGTCAGCATACATGATCAAATGAATTTCTGTCAAGGTAGTGAAGTGCAAACAGTGCCCTTAAGGTGCTAGACCCTCCTAGTGCCTTGAGACAGAGGTGCTAAAAAAACATCTGCAAAAGTGAAGCAAGGTGCCAAAATAGAAGATAAAAAAACTGAAAATATGTTTTATAAATATAGAATGAATATAATATGAGCTATTATGATCATATTTGACATACTAATTAACTATTCAAGTATAATAATCATACAAAACAGTGCACTATGGATGTTGCAGGTTGGCAGGTAGTTATGCATTAATAAAAGATAAAAAGCTCCCGAGTCCCAAAATTCATAGGTTTTATGGTATCTCTCTGCCTAAAGTGCTTTCATTGTTTTAAAATACTTAAGTTGATATGCATAACATATAGATAAATCAAAGTTGCGTTTCAATCTCCCCTTTGTATAATATCACTAAATCCCCCAAAGTTGAAAATTTAGAGGAACAAACCTTAGCATCTGCGCTGAATCCTTCTATGAATTTGAATTGTGTGTATCCATTTAGCACTAATAGGGGTAACATAACCAGAATTATAAGAGCAAGCTGCCAGCATGCTTCAAAAGCAATTACCAAGCCAATAATTGCAGCAGCAATATTTTGAACCAGCAAACTGAGTGCATCCCCAAGCAAAGCTCGAACAGAAGCTGCATCAGCAGATAGTCTGGCTCCAAGGGCTCCGCTTGAATGCTCAGCTTCGTCAAACCAACTTACTTCCATATGAGTTATTTTCTCAAAACACAATAGCCTGATCCTTTTTATCAACTTACCACCAGCCACAGCAAAAAAGTATAACCTTGATGGAAATATTAAGAGGGATGCCACACCAAGGGCAACAAACATCAATGCCCAAAACCTTGAATCTTTCCGGAGTTTATCTGCAGGCTCGTAGAAAGTGTTTACCATTTTGGAGAGCATTAACCCAAAAATGGGTAATATTGCCCCATTTGCCACTGCAGCTAGAGTTCCTATAAGTAACACTGGGATCTCAGGCTTGTTTAGATAAGCCAGGCGGTGAAGTGGCACTTCTGGAGGTCTTGGTGAAGCTGCTGAAGGAGAAGCTTCAGGTCCTGCACCAGCTTTTTCAAAGAGGCCGACTGTTGGAGGCACACCATATGGCACGGAGAATGAGTGACGGCTGCTGCTTCCAACTCCAGATGACTCCCGACTTACAGATTTTAAGAAAGAAAATCGTTGACTTGATTGGCTTTCAGAATTCATAATGCTTTCAGGCTTGTCACCGTCATTTACGCTAACAATCTCTGACTCCTTCTTTAGTTCTTGCAATCTAATGAGCTGGCTATAGGCTCCATCAGGATCCTTAGTCAGCTCAGCATGAGAACCTGATCGATTGAAAGTCATAATAATGCATTTGCTTTAAGAAACCTTCTTAAGATTGTGATTATGCTAGAAATAATGGAGGAGTAGTGAAAGCTAAATTCAAGGGGAATTCGGAGAGAAATAAACCAATCACTAGAATGTTTAAGATGTTATTGGATGTTATTTTATTTCTGTTATAAGATAGTTTGTATACCTTTTTCTACTATTTTTCCTTGCTGAATAACGGCAATAGTATCAGCTTTCCTTACAGTACTCAAGCGATGGGCTACAATGACAGTGGTTCTGTTTATCATTATTCTGTCCAGCGCCTCCTGTACTATTCTCTCGGATTCAGCATCAAGGGCACTTGTAGCTTCATCAAGAAGAAGAATTCTTGGGTCTTTCAATATAGCTCTTGCTATGGCTACCCTCTGCTTTTGACCACCAGAGAGCTGAGTTCCATGTTCACCAACCATTGTGTCTAACCCCTAAATTCATAATTTTACGAAACAACTAAGGTAAAAGGGCCATACAGAATAATCAGATATGTAAGCAATATTATCTTTGGTCTTGTAGGATATGCAGCCACTAAGTCAAAAAAACAAGAGAACATGCCAAATTTAAGCAGGAAAAATGTTGTTTCCAAGTTTGGATGGAAGTTTGTGATTTCACCTGAGGAAGTTTATCTATGAATTTAGCAGCATTAGCAAGGTCTGCTGCAGCTCTGATTTCTTCTTCTGTTGCACCATCCTTACCATAGGTAATGTTCTCTTTGATGCTACAAGTAAAGAGAACTGGCTCCTGGCTGACAAGACCTATTTTCTGTCTAACCCATCTTAGTTGAAACTCTTTGATATTGATACCATCTATGAGAACTTCACCAGCTTGTGGATCATAAAATCTTTCTAACAGACTAATAACTGTTGATTTTCCACTCCCACTTTGTCCAACCAAAGCTGTTGTAGTGCCACTTGGTATTGAGAGAGAAAAGTCACTGAATATCTGTTCGTTTGGTCTTGCAGGATAACTAAAGCAAACTTCTCTCAGTTCTATATCCCCACGTATATCATCTAGCTGCTGACCAGTAGTGTCATAAACATCAATGTCCGGCTTCCTTTTTATTGTTTCAAACATCTTAGAGGCTGCAGCTTGTCCTGCAGCAAAAGCACTCAAGCTTGGAGATGCCTGTCCTAGAGACCTGGCAATATAATTAGGTAAGAACAAAAAAAAAAGAGTATTGCCATTTTCTTATTCGTTGTTGTTAAGAACTATTTCAATTTTTAACTCAAAAGATAAAGCTTGTAAGTGAAGGCCCATGAATACTTTCATTATAATTTTTAACAATTGTGTATTTCGTCTTGCAAAGATGCAGATGGGAAGTGGAGGGATTATAACTAATATAGCATAATGCAACTTACAAGGAGCCTGTCAATACGGCGAAAATTACAGTCATAACCTTTCCTCCTGTATATCCTTTCTCTAGTACCATTTTCCCACCATACCATATGGCCAAACCATAAGTGCAGAAACAAATGAGATAAACTATACCAAAACCCAAACCAGAAGCCAGTCCCTCTTGCACACTACTCCTGTATGCATGAATCAAGGACTGATCATATTTAGCTATAGCTTGCTTCTCCCCTGTGAATGATGCAACCTGCATTGGAGAAATGGACACCATTTATCTATTATGCAGTTACAGAAAGGAGCAATCAGAAGAAGTTCTTTCTGCAAATATGCATACAGTTCGGATAGAACCAATTGTCTGCGTTACTACAGTTGCTGCAGCAGAATAAGCCGCCTGTCCGCGGGATGTCACTTTGGCAATAACAATGCTCATTATAGCACCAGCAAGGACAACAGGAGGAATAGAAGATAGCATGACAGCGGTTAGAAGCCATCCCTCAATGAATGCTATGACAAAACCTCCTAAAAAAGTTGCCACTAACTGTATGAACTGTCCTACCTGCAAATAAAGAGAAAAAACAATGAAGAAAGTGAAGTTATCTTAGACTCTATTTTGCAATGGTTAGAAAAAAGTTGATGATGATTGATGTTTTATGTTGTTATACCTTCTCTCCCATGGCATCTTGAATAAGAACAGTATCACCTGACATCCTCTCAACAACCTCGCCAGTGTTAGTTTTCGTATCAAAGAAACTGATATCCTGCCTCAAAATTGTCTTAAGGTATAAACCTCTTATTCTTGCAGCCTGTCTCTCGCCAGTGACCATCCAGCAAGTCACCTCTGGCACATAGCAAGCATATTTTTTTTGTTGGTGTCAAAATAAGCCAAATTCAGTTATTTTTTACTACGGTAAGCATTATAAACAATGAATCAGATGTACTTACGAAGAAATGATGCAACAAAGGAACCCACAGCCAAGTATACAAACTTCAGAGACACCTAAGCACAAAATTCATCATTATGAGACGAATGGTAGTTGAACTTAAAGTTTATAAGTCTACAAGTTCAATAGAAGTATATCATCTCTGCAGGAATCAGATCCTATAGACAGTATTGTGTACTAGAACTTTGTTGATGACCAAACTCTCCTAGCTACGTGACAAACATAAATTAAATATTGAAAAGGTTTACTCAAAAAGTGGAAGACCTTGGAAACTTCATGGACAACTTCGTTAGTGTTTGCGGATGTTCCAAATGCATCAATTACATTTCCAAAAAATATAGTCATTAAGGGCATAGCTATTCCATTTGCTACAGCACCCACTGTACCCACAAGCATCAACAGATGATCCATAGAATCTGCAAATGAGAAAAGCTTGTAAAACGGTATAGTGTTGGTGGTTTCATCTTTTTCCTTGCTCTTCTTTGAACCCTGATGCTCGTCTGTCTCTTGTTGAACTTTTTCAGGACGTGCACTTATTGGATTACGTGCTGAATTTGCTGTCTCAGATATGGTGTTGATATCTCCATCTAAACTTGTCTCCCTTGTCATTTTCCCAGAGGAAGACTTCAACTGCTTACAAACACCTCCACAAACGCTGATAAATTGAAAGCAGCTGCAGGAAATTCATTGTTGATTAAACTTAGCAACAGAGAATCTAGTGTTCTCCAAATGTTGGAGAACTTGACCATGGATATTTTTTTCTTGGTTAACATTAGGCTTGAGAAGACGATAACGGAGGTTCAGAACTGTAACACAGAGTAGAACACGGGTTTGGAAACTTCTCTCACTCTCTCTTGGTATGTTTTATGTCATTGATATATAGCGTTTTTTTTTAAGCTCTTTGAAGTTCTGAAGAATGTAGAAGAGGCTATAAGTTAGTTTTACTATAAAACCACCAAAGAAGTTAGTTATCATTCTACGATAACTCAAAAACTTCAGCAAAAAATAAAACACATAAAATGGCAAGCAGTTGACTCAAAATATAACCATCTTCAACAGTAGAGAGAAACACAGTGGCATAAATATAAAAGTAACCAGAGAGAGAGAGAGAGAGAGCTAAAGTTCAGATCATACTTTCAAAACCAACTGAATGAGCAGAAGATATTAAAACCAGAAAATGAAATGAACCTTTTGCATACTTAAGGTAGATTAAGGAATTTCCAGCTTCACAGAGGATGGCAAACTGCCATTAGTGAACTGAGCAACAGAGAAATGAAAGAATGCCAATTATTTGGAAGTTAGAACCCACTTTGGTTTTCATGACTTAAAGTAGAACATAACAAAATTAGATGCTCAAGAAACATTAATATATCATTACTTTAATTGCACCAATAGTAAGTCATGAAGATTACCACTTTATGGAGTATGGAGCTAGTGGATTAGTGAAGCAGGTGTGCTTCCCCAAGAGTTTACTTTCTTTATGTAGTCCAACATTAGTCAGCCAAGTAAATGACAGAATTTGAAGTTGAATCTCTAAATTTCTTAATCCCTAATTCTACTATTCAAATCAAAATTAATCATTTGTCAAACATGTTTCACATAGAATTTTATAGTTAAATCTATAAATTATTGAACCTTAAATTTACAATTCAAGCATAACTGAATTTATTTTCTTTTGAATTTGAACCTCTAATTGTTTGATACAAACTGTTAATGACTTGGTCCCTGACAAGTAAATTATCTTCTTATTTGTACTTTATCTCCTACTCTCTTGCTTGAACTGTCCATTTTTGGTCCTGCTAATTATGCTGAAAGTTCTGAACCTAAGAGAGTGAATGACAACAAACTTGAAATTTGAGGTCCATCTCTTTGTTATCATCTCTGGTAAGGTAATAAAATTGACACTTCTAACTCAAATTTTATATAATTTTCCTCGCAAAATCTTTATAATGTAATATTGTTTTCCTTTTTTCTTTAAATTTGAGTCAGTAGCCTCCATTATGTATATGCCCAAACGAAAAACTCTTCATAATTGCTGCTTACTATGGCTGTCTTCTAGATGCCCACTTTAATCTCTGGTTTCATGTTTTCTCTTTGTCCTATGATATATTATTCTCATTTCATGATATCATTTCAACTAATTTGGGGTCCGCATGACATTTTCAATCTGTAAATTTGTAATAGTTTTTTGTCCGAAGTAGTATCAGTTTAAAAAGACAAAAGTTTCCGAATCACATCACATGTCCTCATGAACACGAATTTAGATAATAAAATCCTTCTGATTTGTCTGAACTAATATGATATTATTAGAGCAATTTAGTATTATTTTTCAAAGGGTACGTACAGCATCTTCAAAGAGGAGAAATGCTGGATGTTCGCCATGTATAACTACAAGAACCACATAAAATAAGAGAAAAGAGCTTTCTATTTATTAGTTTACTAGCTTCATAAAGTAGTATTACGCAATCAGTGATCAAAGCAAAGTTGTAAATACTCTCATATTGAAGCCACTAATTCATAATAGATATATCCCTTCTTCTTCAGTATGAGGATCATAATTGTCTTTGAGCATTACCAAGACGATGTATAGAATGAATTTCTTCATATTGATATGCTGTATTCAAAGTTCTACTCTCATAGTACTTTCTTAGATAATTAAATCTATGTTGATGAAAGGATATTCCTTTTAGATGTACTTCCTATGATATAGTCATTCATATCAATCCAAGATCTAGGTTGTAATTCAATGTTGTTAAAATTGCGATTTTAAATAGAATAAAAAAAGAGGGAGTGAAATTATAATGTAAAATTGTATCATAAAATTATAAGAGTTTATTTAAACTTGTTATTGAAGTTATTGAACAAAATCATATCACAAAATTACATAACATTTCAAACATAAATATATAATATTATATATTTTATATATTGTATATTTCTCATTTTATCAATCTATAATTTTTAATAAACTCCATAATCCAAAGTCTATAATCTATAATATAATAGTACTCATTCATTTAAAATAACTAAGTCTCAATAATAAAATGAAAAATCTATAATACAACATTACTTTTTTTCCTTGCTTTAATATTATCATCACTAGAAAAAAAAAAAATAGTTGCAAAGTTTTTCATTTAAATTTGGGGGTTTTTCCTAGGTAATATATTTATTGGGCTGGGCTTTTTAGATTCTGTATCAAACAGGAAAAAAAATAGGCGAGGATGCATTACTTTGGGCTGAAAATGCTAAAATTTCTAGAATCATCTGATTTACATGATTCTACAATTCTACATGATTCAATATCTATTTTAATCGAGTTTGCATTAGTTCTAATTCTTCATCTGATTTAACTAAAAATCTTTACCTAATATCATAAAATTGATAATTCTAATTAGTTGAATCATGATTTTGACAACTTTGATGTAATTCATAGCAGGGGATTAACAAACAAGAAAGTTCCATATGCCAGCTAAAAGCAATGTGTATTACCCTATCTCAGCACCTAACTGCACCTTTAATGGTCAAATATATATAAGATTATTGAAAGTGTATCATTACAGGAAGGGTGTGGTCCTATGATATGAGGCAAAGCAAGGACCAATTATTAATTTAGGTCTCTGTATGATTAGAATACTGATATAAGTAAAGACAAAAGTGATATTATATTGGCCCTTTCTGTGTTTGCTTGCTCATGCAGGCAATGATTCTCTATATTATTGTACTGGTTTTCTTTGGCCCTTGTAATCTTCCAGAAGGAGGATTAGCATTTTGCTTCTGATGCTCCATTAATAATATATATCTTGTTTAGGACAAAAATTACTGCATGAGAACTCATCAATAAGTGCCATGGGAAATGAGAACCATAGTTTTGTGGCAAAAATTCACAGGTAATTGTTGAGGTAACAACAGTCTTTAGTCTTGCATTCAAGTTGTTTGATCAAAAGATAATATTAATAAAATTTTATAAAACAATCAACATGTGATACTAAATTAAAAATAATATATACATACAATGTTTTCATTTAAGAATCTTGATAACAATTATCTTAAAACTATATACCTTCAAGTTTCATAATTTTTCTTCGGACTGATTTTGCTGCTTATGGAAGAAAAATTTGTCTCGAGATTATGTGATTTTAACTTCCACACTTCCTTCGACCAAAAAGAAAAATAAAATTAAGAAGCAGGTTTGTTTTTTAATTTATTTTTCTGACATTAACTCAATTATGTAGCTATTCATAATTGGTGTGGTAAAATTCCATTTGTTTCCAATGTCAACATGTCAATTATGGGTAACTCCTCTGTGCTATTTGAGTTGACATCATTAAGTGAAAAAAAAAAAAAAAAAGAAGAAGAAATGACCTATCTTTTAGAGTGTAAAAATTATGAAACCTAATTTCCAATTTTGAAAATTCAAATTATTTTCAAATCAGCTAAATTTCCCAGAAGATATTTTTATTTTTAAAAAAAAAAATTAATCAAAGACATGTAATTAGAAACTTGTGTTTCTTTTTTTTTTTTTTTTGGGTAAAAAATTAGAAACTTGTGCTAATTCAATTGAGCATCCATATTAGGCAAAGGCTGATGAGGCCTAAGCCCATATAAGAACTTAGCAAGTTTGAGTGGGTTGGTGGCCTTTTGTTGAAGTCTTGGTTGTCTTAGGCCCGCAGCCCATTTGGACTCTAGAATTTCTAGGTTCTCACCCCGAAAAAACAAACATTTATAACTATCTTAAACCTTTCAATTGGTGACCACAAAGAAAAAAAAAAATTCAATTTAGAATAAATAAAATGAAACCTTTTAGTTTGGACCAAAAAAAGTTTTACTAAGCTATTATATTCCCATACTCTACGAAGAAAAAGAAAAAATTGATCTTTTGGTCCTTCTACTTTGGGATAATTTTCAATTTAGTCCTTATAATTTATTTTTTTTAATTCACTCCCTATATTTTGCTAAAAATTGATCCATACTATACAAAACTGTTATGACACCATTTATTTCATATCTAGGTGGAGGATGGAGCCTCTCTAACATAGTCCACTTGGGCAATATTTTGCCAACTTGGCATATAAGTTGGGTGAGGTGGCATCACGCCCTAAGCTAGCAAGTCTAAAGCAAAAGCAAGTTGTATATGATCTCGCACGTCATCTCAACAAGTCTAAAGCTAGCAACTAGTTTTCAGAAAAATGATTTTCACTGACTTTTGAATCACTTAAGCATAAACCACATCAATAATTCTTATGAATTTCATGCCATCCTAAATGAAGCTAAAGCAAACTGCTGCAATGGATTATAATCCTACGGGGAGAGGGTGTTAAGAAATAAGATTTCTCAACGTGCTAACGACTAAGATTGATTATTGGTCTGGTAAACTCAGTTCGACTGGATCATATTAGGTCAAGTTATGATCAAACCAAATAAAAAAATTTAAAATTTTCATTGAACCAAACTAAACCGAACTGAATTTAAAGGTAGGACAGGTCAGATCCTAAGAATGATATAAGACCTAACACGATATTTATTTTTAAATTTTTTTAATTTTTATAATATATTTTTAATTTGATTTAAAATATCAATTTTTTTTAATTTTTATTATTTTTCATTTCAAATCTTAAATTTTTTTTAATTTTATTTTATTTCTTTTCAAATCTTATTTTTTTTATTTTTGTTTAAAAAAATTATTTTTATAAAATAATTCATATTACAAAAAAATAACCTAACTTAACTTACCCTGATTTAATCACTATTCAAATATAATCGTATCAAATTAAGTTTCAAAGTCCAATCCGTACTCATCCGTACTCACGGCCAAACCACACGAACAAACAAAAAAAAATTCTTATATAATACTGAAAAGAAGCAAGAAGCATAATACTCAAAGCTAATAACTCCCACAAAAATTATCTTCATAATCAAGTCTCCTCTGTTTCTTCACATTTCGTAAGTCCTGCAAAGCTATTTCACCATTCTCTTCAATCTTTTTTTCCTCCAGAGAAAGGAAAAAATGGTTCAGTTTCTGTCGAAGCCCACCACCACCTTCACAGTAAAGTCCTCTCCTTTGGGCACCTTCATTGTTGTACTCATCCTCTGCATTCTGGGTTTTTATATCCTAAATATCCGCACTCTCCTTTACCTGCTTCATCTCCCCCAAGCGCCTCTCACTTGCAGTACATTCTCCTTTCCTATGCCTCCAACTTTACCATTTCCTCCTACCTCTACACCCTCACCCTACACCCTCATCTTGCCGGAACAAAACCGGCCTCCGATACCCATCGCAACACCGTTCTTTTTCCAGACTTTGAAACTTGGGTCTTTTTCTGCAACTTCCGACCCGTTTCTTAGGCTTTTCAAGGTGGGGTTGCCACTTCACCAATTTAAGAGCTAAGTTGGCAATATAATGTCTCAATGTATTATGTCAAAGAAGTTCTATCCTCCATCTAGGCATAAAACACTGGAGTTATAACGGTTTTGGACGGTGAGACCAAATTTTAAGGGATAACAAAATATAGGGAGTAAATTGAAAAAAGAAATTATAGGGACTAACTTAAAAATTATTACAAAATGTAGGGACCAAAAGATAAATCTTTTTTAAAAAATTCTAGATGAAAATTCTTGTCAATTTAAAAAAGATAAAATTTTTTATACAATTACAATTTTAAATATATTAATACACTTAATTATAATATAAAAATATAATTATAATATTATTATTTTTAAACTAATATTATTATAATTATATCACTACGTTATAATTGTGTGAATTAATGTATTAAAAATTGTGAGACGGCACCTTTAACTTTTTGACTTTTTAATATTTTATTTTTTGTCATCCATTTAATCACATCTTAAATTTATCTTTAAATTTTGTCTAAACTATCTAAAGCATTTTTAAAAAACACTCTTTGATATTGATTTAATGCATTTAAAATTTTAAAATCATAATCCTCCTACAGAAGTTACACTGAAATTATTAATGGAAGATATTATCTGATTCTAACTAAAAGAATCTACCCTTTGAATAGGCATCATTAAAACATGAACTCTCTGCTTTTGTATCTTAATGGGCTATGGGCCCATGACTATGGGCATAGTTTTATTATTAAATGAAGACAAACAAACATGAAGAAAGGCCCCAAGGACGAGGGCCCCACAAACCTTCTGGACAATGTAAGAAAAACGAACAAATTAAATGGCCCAATGTATGGGGCCCATACAAAATGAGAAAGTGAGGAGAGATTTAAAGCCTAATAATGACACGTGCTGAAAGGAAAAACTAAAAACAAAAACAGAACGGTAATTAACTGAAAAAGGAAGAGCAAAAATGTAGGACAGTGAACATCGTTTCACCATCGCTTCAGAAAAGGAGGGATGTTTTGAAAATTATTCTTTTTATTTTTTTAAAATACGTTTAATTTGTATACGTTTTAACCCTCACATTTGTTTTGAAATAGTTTTTTAAGAAATAAAAAATAAACTACATGAAATTCATATGCAATTAAAGATATATTATAATTATATATATATTTATATTTATTATTTATATAGTATTAAATTAAAATTTTTTACTTATTTACATTTAAATAAAAGTTTATTTTATTGGAAAATATTTTGATTTCTTTTTTACATTAAAAGAGACTGAATATATTTTCACAAGTATAGCTCCAAAATTTAGACATATTTTAAGAGAAGGAAAAATAATGTGTCTAAATTTTTTTAAGTGTTTTTAGTATATTAACTTTTATGATTGACTTAATGAAAAAAAATTTCACGCATGAGACTTATTAGAAATGTAATAATTATTTCTGACTTAATAAATAGAAAGTAAGCTAGATGCAACCAAAAATTTCTTTAAAAAAAATATAATTCGTGTTCTCCACCAACCCAAAATGGAAATTTCATTATCGTTGTCTGCGTTTACCACAACGAAGTAGTCCTATGTTGAAGCCCTAAGTTTAACTGACACATTATAAACGGTAAGTCATAGAAAGGGCAAAAAAAAAAAAAAAAGCAACTTCGATTATCGATTATCGAAATCGAAGATAAAATCATCTTCATTGGGAAGGGATAATCGTGTGCAAACATCAGCACTAGACAACGACAATGCCGTAGATTTTCCAACCACAAATCATAAGTCTCCCTGCCTTTCAGTCCTCTCCAACAAAGATTCGGTTTTGAGCGAATTCCATTCCACTGTTTTTCCACTTCACGCTCCTCCACCGGCGCGTCGCGACTCCACCACTATCGCCACCCAGCACCACCGGAGTAGAGATGTATGCCGCGGAGGTTATAGGCAGCTTCTCTGTTTGCAGAGAGACCTCTTCAGCAATGGCCGTACCAAGCTTTATCAGAAACGCAGCTTTGGTCGGGCCTGATTTCTTTATCAGCACAGGCATGAAATCCGGCAGAGCTTTCTTCGTATGCCGCTGCAGCGTGAGCTCCAAGTCGGTCGGCGGTGATGTTTTCTCAGTGACTCCATCGAACAAGTACGACGTGGACTATCTAGGACAGAGCACCAAAGGGGATTTGAACCTCAAGTTCGAGCATCTTGAAGCATTTGGTACGATTCCCAACTTTACCTTCCCTTTCCGTACCCCGCGCATTTGCTGTTCAACTTAGTAGCGTAATTTGTCCGTTTAACTCTCATGTTTTTTATGCTTTTATGTGTTCTGTTCTTTGAAAATTTTGATTAAAGGGTGTTTCTGAAGCTGTTGTCTTCTTTCATATTTAGTTGAAAGTAGCTTCTTTTTGAGATTTCACATGCACTATGCTGTAGTCTTGTAGAGGAAGAATGTATACTGTTGCCTCTCAGTCTTATTGGCTTCAATTCATAACCCTTTGTACACAATTAAAACTACACCTTTCTGTCATGTGATGGACCCATTTTGTCTATTCTCCTACATACACATATCGTGCCTTCGTACTTTTGCTCCATATTTCTTTATCTACTCAGCGGCACCAGCTTGGATGGGTTTGATTTCTTTTGTCTTTAATTTTTGAATTTGTTTGTAATACAACTCTTTGGTTATGCCAATTGATTATTGTTGTCAGGGACCTCGACTAACAATGTGAAGTTTGGTTTCTTTTGTAGGGCTTGACGGGCATAGTACATTGGAAGGTCCAATTGAGGAAGTTGCTAGAACAGAGGCTAAAGAAGCAGATGAATTGCTAAGAGACTTGGGTATTCCGGTGCAGTAAACATACTCAATTTGCTTACTTTCTTCTTTTCTATTTGATTATATTTTGGCTTGATATAATCAGTTGTCTGCTCCCCTATTATCCATGTTATCAATTGATAAATTTTTCATGAACATATATGTTAATTTCTCGCCATTTGGGCTTCAATGCTTATCTGCATCATTGTCAGCATCCTCTTTGGAAATAAAGCTCTAGAAGAGTACATATATATTAAGATCAGCATATGTGTGTGTGTGTGTGTGTGTTAAATGGATTAGGGAAATTGCATTCAATACTGATCTTTTCTGACTTTCATATTGCATTCAATTCTGGTAATTTGTACCTTTCTTCCACTACTATTTATTTTCTTCATCCAGTCATTGTCTAGGACTGACATACTGAATTTGTCCGTTTCTTCTCTTGTTCTTTCTTTTTCCTCTTTGGCTTTTGACCAGTTAGGTATGTTTCTATTGACTATTTGAATATTGATGACAATGTTTCATGTCCTCATGCAGAGCCCCTCCTCGTCTAGAAATTCACCTCGTGGAATATTTTGTAGCCGTACATTGAATCTACGGTCAATTAGTGCCATTGGATATGATATGGACTACACCTTGATGCATTATAATGTGATGGTAAATAAAAGTTTCATTTTTGAATTGTTATATAGTTGTAGTAAAATAGTGAATTTTAACTACTCGGCCTGAGAATATAATTTTCTTTGTAGATTCTTCATCAGTTAGGTATATATAAACAATTAACAATAAGCATGAGATCTTTGTAATTTTGGCATAAGCTGATGCTATTGGACCATTAAAATAGATTTATTTATGTATACATATGTTCTTTCTTTTACTTTTTTTTTTTTTCTTTTGTTTTTTAAACTTATGTAGCATTGACAACGTTTTAAGTTCTTTAGCCATATTCTGTGCTGAAAGTCTTTGTTCTTGTACATGTAACTCTTCAGCATTGGACTTCAGATCATAGAATCATATAAATATGAAAGATAATATTTATTATTTTATGTTCCTGGGAACTGTAGGTTTATCTCTCTATTCAGGTGAGTGGAATTTTCTGATATGGATATGCCCTTACAGGCTTGGGAAGGTCGGGCTTACGACTACTGTATGGAAAACCTTAAGAATATGGGTTTCCCTGTTGATGGACTTGCATTTGATCCAGATCTGGTAACCTGCTATCCCTGGCAAGCTGAAGGCATTTAAGGAATTTGGCAATTTGATTGAATTAGCATTATCTCTAGTATGTCTGAATGAGTTATGTATTCCAATAAATTGTTCAGGTCATTAGAGGTCTTGTCATAGACAAGGAGGGAGGTAATCTGGTTAAGGCTGATCGATTTGGTTACATTAAGAGAGCCATGCATGGGACCAAAATGTTATCTACTCAAGCTGTGAGGTAAGAATTGGCCCTGTGATTTTGATCACGGGAAATCCATGTAGATGACTTATTAATAACCTAATAGATCAACTCACTTTGCAGCTAACTTTATATAATACATTGACGCAGGCAACATCAGTTCTAATAGAGTGCATTCTAGGCTTTATATATGTTGTTAAGCATTAGCTACTAATGAATAATGAAAGTTTATACAATGTAGTGATATGTTCAGTTCAACTGGCCACAAGAATGTGCCAAGGTTATCATACTTAGGTGTTCTGTCAAGTACAGTGTTCCATCTTCTGAAGTAAGCCTAGATTTGTGCATCATTATACACCTGCAGATGGATCATCTATTGTTGCCTGATAGACTGTTTTGCAATAGCGCCTATGTGTTGCTAGATATATAATATGCATTTTGATAACTTAGTGGATACTGTTTATCACAAACTGGAGTAATAGCTTTTGTAGTGCTTCTTAATTTTATATGCATGGAAGTGAGATGTATGGGAGGGAACTGGTGGACCTGAAGCAGAGCCGATGGGAGTTTCTCAACACATTGTTCTCTGTGTCTGAAGCTGTGGCCTACATGCAGGTATGTCGGAACTGCTGTTGACAGCCACTAAACTTTGTGACATGATATATATTTCTGTCATGTTTATCTTGCTGTAGCATCTTTTGATTACACCAACATGTAATGAGTTGCATTGCTGTCTTAAATTTGAGTATTGCTAGCCGTGTTTTATGAGCCTGAATGGGATAAGTTGAAAGTTATGAAAGTAGCAAGTCCTTGATTTACTAGGGGTCATGTTTGTATAGGTTTCCGAAACATTTTTTCAAGAGGTAAAAGAATCAAGTTAGACTTTGGAGTTTAAATGCAGCTCATCTAAGCTGTGTTGCTCTCTCTGACTCTGTTTTGTTCATGGCATTAGCACCTTGGTTTTTCATCTAGGCTTGTTTCCTTTTTATTTCAATGCAGCTGTGTCTGGTTGGGACTTTATTAATAATGTATACTCATTTTCAGATGGTTGACAGATTGGATGATGGGATTATTTCACCAGATCTTGGTCCACTTGATTATAAAGGCCTTTATAAGGTAGTAGGGTGCAAAAATTTCGTAAATGTTCTATCTGATTAGGGAGATGTTCTTTTTCTTTAACGTAGGCATGACTTTCAGGCTGTTGGAAAAGCTCTATTCAGGGCACATGTAGAAGGCCGCCTTAAGGTGAAGAAATTCATGTTTCCTTAATCTAATTTAATTTATAATGTTATGTCATATTGATACCAACTGAATTCCGGCTTTTGTACAGAGTGAAATTATGTCTAAGCCTGAACAGTTTGTGGAACCTGATCCTGAATTACCTTTGGCACTTTTGGATCAAAAGGAGGTATGGCCTGTAATTTGTTTTGTGAAATAGCATGTGATATACTTCAACTTCTTACTTAGGTGTCATCATGAAACAGGCTGGTAAAAAACTTCTGCTTATTACCAACTCAGATTATCTTTATACTGACAAAATGATGCGGCATTCCTTTAATAGATTCCTTCCCAATGATATGGGTTGGCGAGATCTATTTGACATTGTAAGTTGTATATTTATGCTTTGAGAAAATTAAATTAAAAAAATGCCCCCTTGTATCTGAGGAATAAAAGATAGCCAACATCCTATGTCTTATCTTGCCTTAAACCAGCAGCCTCATCTTATTCTCAAATTGATCTTGCATTGGTGGATGTGATTTTTCTTATATGAATAGGTAATTGTCTCTGCAAGGAAGCCAGAGTTCTTTCAAATGTCGCACCCCATGTATGAAGTGGTGACTGGCGAGGGTCTGATGCGTCCATGCTTTAAGGCAAAAACTGGTAATTATTATTTTGCTTCTTTAGCTTAAAGGTAAAAATATTATATATTTATTGTTTAATACACTGTATCTTGAATACACTTTTCCCCAAAAACCTTTGGTTCTGCTGCTACCTGAGTCCTTGCAAATTGGGATGGAGGAAGAGTCACTAATGTAGATTTGTTTGCTGCCTTATTATTCTGCTAAGCACTCATTTGAAAAAGAAAATCATTGAACTTTATTCAACTTTGATGATATTATAACGCAAATTTCTTGGGGAAATGGTGCCATGGCTGTGCCTGTATCTAAAGGATTGAAACAGAATCATAATGCTGTACATGATATGTTCTTACAACGGATTAGGTATGACAATAAGTACCTGCTTATCCGTGTTCCATATAGCTTCAAGAGAATCTTCGGTAAGGTTATGCAATAAGCATAAGACTTGACATTCAGAGAGTGGCTTACATTATGTGGTTTAGTTCTACATCATGTTTAAATGTTTATTTACTCGAAGATAAATATCTTTTATAGGATGTATTGATTGTTTATCAAGCACTTAGTTCTACATATACTAGGGTTGATCAGAAGTAATGACTGAATTGTCTTGTTTCTGACATGATGTTGTCTTGCTGACATGCTAAATGATTTTTTTTTCCTCTGAAGATGTACTTAAACAACTAGCATATAGCTATCTATTGCTAAGCGTAATTGGGTTGGTAAATTTACTTGGGAATATGAATTTGTGTCAATCCTATGCACTACTGCTATACTTTGGCTATTTTTATATGATTTGACTACCTTGTCCTTACCTATGCCATCCCTTGCAGGGGGTTTATACTCAGGGGGAAGTGCACAGATGGTTGAAAATTCCTTAAATATTCATGGAGATGAGATATTGTATGTTGGTGACCATATTTACACAGATGTCAGTCAATCCAAAGTCCACTTACGTTGGCGAACAGCATTGATTTGTCGAGAACTGGAAGAAGAGGTTAGTACAGTCGATTTTTGTTAGACACAATGTTTCTGATTGAAGCAAGCAGAACTATGCTATCTAGAATTCATGACTGTTTAGTTGGGCTTGGAAAAGCAATGATATGATTGCCCTCTTCAATTTAGAAAACTACGATTTTGATCCCTCACTTATTAGAAAATTGTCATTTTACTCTCTTACTCGTTGAAATGCCCAAATAGTTTCTCACTCATCGAAAAATGTTACACTTGGTTCCCCACTTTTTTATAAAATTACCAAATTTAGTCACTCTATCAAATTTTAAATCGTAAATTCAAAAGATTAAATTTGGTATTTTTTTGAATAGTGGGAGACCAAGTGTGACATTTTCCAATGAGTTGAAGACTATTTTGAGTATTTCAACAAGGGACCAAAATGACAACTTTGTGACAAGTGAAGGACCAAAAGGGTATTTTAGTCAAGATGCACATACAAATGTTGAATGGTATGTACTCAAAAAGAAAATATTTAAAAAATATTAGTCATCCACATTTGTCAACTTCATTGTTGTGCCTTGACTTGTTTCAATTATGAGATGACCTTGTGTTTTTTAAAATGCTAAAACTGCAGTATAGTGCCCTGATTCATAGCCAGAGTCATAGAACAAGGTTGGTGGAGCTTATAAATCAAAAGGAGATTGTAGGGGATCTCTTTAACCAACTTCGGCTAGCTCGACAAAGGCGCACTCATGCACGTCCTGCTCAAGTAAGCTGGATCCTAATATATATTCTTCTAAATTAGTGTTTTATTTGCCATTGTTGAAAAAGTGAAAAAAGAAGCCTTTCAAGAATTTTTCTCTTGTACTTTAATGTTGGCATATGTGTGGTCGACCAGCTGTGATGTTGTTGTTGTTCTGTTGCCTCTTTCAGTTTCCTCTAACATCCTGAAACTAAATATAATAAAAGAATACCCTTAATCTTCTTACTATATATCCGTAATTAATCCTGTTGAGTTCTTACTGTGTTAATTAATCTATTAGTTTCTTGAAATTCATTTCCTTCCTCATTCTGAAAAAAAGCATTGTGCGCTTCATCCCAAGTTTAACCTATAGTCTGGCAGAGTTCTCAATTTAGTCATTGATTATACCAAAGTTTTTTTTATTTTTTATTTTTTAGTGATAGTGAGCAAAGGCTGTTGCATTGTAACTTTTGAACCCAGCTAAGAATTCAAGGATGGCAATGTGGTTTTCTATGTACTTAAATATTGACTCTGTAGTTCTCTACGTACTTAAAGACACTTGCTGCTACTAATTTGGATGATGAAGACCTCACTGAAAGCATGCAAAGGCTACTTATTGTCATGCAAAGACTAGATGAGAAAATTGCTCCGATGCTGGAGGCAGATGGGGAGCTCTTCAATAAAAGGTAAGCTCAGAGTACATGGTAATTGTTTTAGAAATCTTTATCTTATTCAACCTGTAATTGATTTATTGATTTCTGCTACGCGGCTGACTATGTAAACCAGATTTAGTTTATAATTTGACAAATTATTGAGCTCTCAATGTGTCCAGTGTTTGAATAGCCTTTTTAATTCTTACAAAATAAACATGAAATATATTAATTCATGACTCTGTCCAGCACTTATTTTCTTTGTCACTTCTGGTTTTTACCATTTCGGTGGTCCCAGGGTGTCAATACCATCAGACAAATCTTGGCATTAACTTTCTGTATCTGTCCATGTTAGGTGGGGTTTTCTATCGCGAGCTGGTCTATGGGATAAAAGCCATTTGATGAGACAAATTGAGAAGTATGTGCTTTCCGTTGAAGCCCCTTGATCCCTGTCATATCATAATGCAATGGCTTTGACAGAACTCAGAAATACTTTTGATTTTCTCGAGAATTAAGCTTTATAAATTTATTTTAATTGCAGGTATGCTGATATATACACTTCTAGGGTGTCAAATTTTCTAAATTATACACCCTTCATGTATTTCCGGTCTCAAGAACAGGTATTTGGATCAGCATCTCTTCACCTTGCGTCATCCCAAATCATAAAGCATTATGTTCTTATACGGGTTTTGATCTGGCTTATACATGTTTCTCTTTCTTTTGCAGAACCTTGCTCATGATTCGTACTCACACTATTGTTCTCAATTTAATGGGTCTTCTTCCTAGGAGAGAACGGAGGCAAAAAGAATGGTAACTAGAAGAAATAAAAGTCTGATGTTGACAAATGAAGCATATGTTTATTGTAACCTTATGATGCTGTAAAGACGATGATATCTTGTATTTTCAAGAATTGATATCAAAGTTACTGAGGACTCTGATTGCAATTTTCATGTCGCTTGAGTCCCTTACCTTGAACAAGTGGTGTCACAATCTGAAGCCAAAAGAAAAGCCAGGTTATGTATCCATCTAGGGCTGTAGTTCAACTCAATACTAATGAAACTGCCATAAAGTGTGTAATAAGGTTGACAAAACACTTATGGGCAGTCAATCAAACTTGTACCCTTCTTTAGGGTTCAAATGAATTTTATTCCTGCCAATCAATCCTACTCTACTCTCTATATATTCCTTTGTATATAGTTTGGTATGAGAGCAGGAATAAGGACATCTGCTTTCCTCCTTCTAAGAGGACCAAACACAATAGTAAATTAGGTCCTGAGGTGCTAATGAGCTGATAGTATACATGACACTACTATATTTAAGATTGAAATGAGATTGATGTTAATGGATTTGATTCTTATTATTTATCCAGCGCCAACTACTCCTGAAGTCTTGAGATTTCCTTTTAACTCACAGAAAGAGTAAGGCCTGGCCAGACTTGTACCATAGATCTTTTATTTTCATTCTACATCTTTGAGGCTTTTTGGCTTTGAACTTTTCATTAAACGATGACAGCAAACAAGTTACAAACTCAACATATATGTAGTTGATTTAGAATGAGAAAAATATTAAATTGGTCATTTATTTTTATATTTTATGACTATTTAGTTTTTTATAAATTAATTGTAACAAATCAATCATTTAGACATCAAAATTAATTTTTCATTAATTTAATTTTATAAAAATTTAAATTTGTGAAGAATTGATTTGTTAAATTTAAGGATAAGTACAAAAGTGATAAGGTAATTTTGTATTTTGCAAAATGTCTTAGGTATGATATCACTAATAATGCTTAGAAAAGAGGAAGTGTCACCCTAGGGAAGTAAGCCATTCCAACTCTATAGGGAATTTTGGTTTGTATGAATATCAAAAATGCTAACAAGAGGCAAAGTAATAAAATTCTCTGAACTCTATGCTTGTGTGGCACACTACGTCCTGGGATTTTTATTAATATATTCCCTCCGATGATTTTTAATTCTAACAAGACCTTTAGTAACACTAAGCTCCAAAGTTTCCCTACCAAACTCAATCTACCATGACCATAATCAGAACCTTATCTGAGAAAGCCAAACATCCTTTTCATGTAAATGATACTAATATTAACGAAAATACAGGAAAAATCATGTATAATACTTCTAAATTAAAGTGCACTTACAAGTTTTGCAAACATTAAAACATAATACTTTATTTCCTTAAATTATTACAAAAAGTAAATACCATATATTAATTAAAACTAACGTAAAGTTATGCGATTATTATGTACTATATAGTGCAAGGAAGAAAATGGAGAAAAAGTAAAAATATATAATTTCACGTGAGAATTAGGTAATTTTTTATTGATATGCAATATTTTTTAAATAATAATAAATGGAAATAAATTTTATATTTGCCCCTAATCATAATCAATCATCAATTTGGGAAAAGACGATGACACAGGAAGATGAAGAATTTTGCCCAATTTTAGAACAAATTTTTTGTAATATCTTGTTTATTATGAAATTGTCATTTTGATCCATCATTTATTATAGTACACAAAATAATCTCTTACTTGTTGAAGAATATTATACTTAAACCTTAAACTTTAAATTCAAATAATTAAATCTATTTAAAATAAAAAATAAAAAAGTGAGGTGTCAAATATGATATTTTTCAATGAGTGAATGATCATTTTGGACATTATAATAAGTGAGAAATTAAAATAAAAATTTTGTGATAAGTGAAAAACTAAAAAAATATTTTTACTCTTTAAAATTTTATATTATATATTTTAAGACTAGGTACTTTGATATTATTTTCAATGTCTTAAATACTTTTTCTTTTATATAATATATCTACATGTTTCTATCTATTTATATAAGAAAAAAAAAATTGAAAGCAGTTTTTATGTTTTTACCATTAAATTTTTGAAAAATATTATAAATTGGTTTATTTTTTTTTACAATTCATCAACACAATATTGGGTCAGTCAACATGATGTTTTTATTAAAATATTGAATACCTCAAAAACTTCATCTAAATTGAATCTTTTTACATGTCATACAAATATAGTTTTTTTACGTTCATATTAATATAGTGTTGATAAAGAAAAAAATTGAGAACATCTGTTGCAATCTAAAACAATAGCATGAATATTTTTACTTATGAATTAATATATTTAAAAAGAAAAACTTGATCAAAGTTTTTGTTGAGATGACATTTTTGCTTTATGTTATTTTTGCTGAATAAGTCTATTTTTGTCTTGTATAGGCTTTGGACCAAGGTGGACCATACTGATTGGCAAAACAGATAAAGGCCCAGCCCATCGATCAAATGACCTATAAAAATTTATTCCCAAGTATTTAGCAGACAACCCCACTTTTTAATTGACTTGTCTCTACCTACCAATTATGCTCCCTCGTATGTCTTATAGGTGCCAAAAGCATGATTCTGGAAGATGCCAAAAGGTTGATATGCATTAAATGCGTTTATTATAAAAAAAAAATATTAACCGATATTAATATATTTAAATAAAAATTAATTTAATATAATAATTTTAATATAATCATTAAAAAAAAGAATAAATTTTATTAAAAAAATAATATTATTGAAATCAATATATCACATTAGTTAACACCTAAATGTACTAAAATCAATTAATATTTTTTTCATATGTCACCCTCATTTTGGCAAACATAGGAATCTTTGAACCAAAACAAAGTTTTTGCAATGCTTTTAAAGAAATTATATTTGATAAAGAACTTTGGATGTTAGAATATTTTAATATTATATAAATTAATATTAATTATATTATTAAATTAATTTTTTGTTAAACTCGCTAATTCTACGTTTTTATACGAGAAAATCAATTTAATTTGGTCATAGAATCGAAATCGGAATAGACTCAATCAAACTTAGATAAAATTGGTCAGACTTGCTGAGTTTAACCAAAGTCAACCAAATTAATTTTTTTAAAAATTTTTTTGGCATGAATATGAATAATATAACATTCCAATCAAGTTTTTTAAAAAAAATTAACTAACTTTAAACTCAACTCAATTATTTTCAATCACTAAACATAAAAAAAAAATTATATTAGAAATATAATTATATTATTATGACTATAATACATTCTACTTGCAATTAATAGCAAATAACGTATTACATTTAATTAAATAGTTAACTCTACTTTTAATTTTTTTTAATTGCATAGCTTAAAATACATTATATATATGTATTTAATATTTACTCTAACTTGTTTTACATTATTATTACTATTAAAATTACTATTATTTTAAATTTTAATTACTTTGAATTTTTATATTAGTAATATTATAATGACAAAATTTGCCTTTAATTTTCTTTTAATAAATTTAATCTAAACACTTTTCAAAAAACTTTTAAATTTAATTTTTACCTAATTAATTATAATTAAAAGTTATATAATTCAAGTATATTTTTTAATAATTTTTTTTATCATTTCCTAATTCTATAATTTGAGTTATTATAATCATATTTCGTATATATGCATGCATTTTTATTTATATTTTTAAAATTTAATTATATTTAATTTTTATTTATTAATAGAGATAAATTCTTCCAATTCTATATTACAATTTTACATTACAAGTATACACTTCTTTTATGATTCAATCTAAATTTACGAATTTGGCAACATTGGGTTGTCCACATTCATATAGCTTGCAGTTGGAGTGCAGTTACATTAATTTGTCCCATTTTTTTGTATTTTAAAATTAATATTAGCTAAAATAAAAAATATATAAAGAAAAAAAACTAATAATGAACAAATGCACTAACAAAAAAGGATGACTATCTGCTGCCAAGTAAGACAAACTAGTGGTCGCGTGGGACGCGAGAGACACGTGACTTTATACTTTTAGTAGCCACGTGCACTTCATCATGCATTATGGACCAATAGCGACGTAAATAGATCTTAGACCGTTAAAAGTCAAGCATTGGGAAAGTATGACAAATAAACGGCTCAAACCACCGTGCCAATCATAACCTCGTGAGATGGCTAATACGACGGCGTAAGAGGCATTACAGGAAGTTTCTCTCCACCCCTGTTTTCCGATTTGGGCATGCGCTAGCGCCTCATGATCTCTCCGACTGGTTCGGCTGGGCAGAGCAGAAAAGTCTCCAACTTTAGCGTCGTGGAAGACGACGAAGAAGGAGAAAGAAGAGCGGCTAAGGGGTTTGTATTAGTCTGGCTTTCTGGTAAGTATCTTAATCATGTTCCTTTGCTCTCAAGCTGATTAGGGTTTGTTTTCTGTTTTGTAATGATTATATTTACGTTTTTTCCTTTTTTTTCTTTTTAAGGGTGGTTTACTGTCGAACGGAATTCTTTAGGGTTTTTATAAGGATGATGGATGCGATTTTTTATGTTGATAAAAGAATGATTTTATAATACGGAATTCTGACATCAATGTACTTTGTTACATGTGAATTTTGCATCTAAGAAGGGGTTTCTCCTATTCTGTGATACTGGGTAAGAATTGGGGATTTTGGGCATTGAATGTAGATCCTTACTTTTTCTTCTCCCTCTTGGGCACTTGCACCGAGCAGTTCAAAATGTTGAATGTAGCCAACTTCACTGATTGTCGCCTATGAAATTTAGCGCTGAGAACTACGTTCATCTTACTTTTGGCGTTCTTATTTTGTAACAAGGCCATGGCTTCAAAGAAAGTTATAGCCATATGTCAGTCAGGAGGTGAGTTTGTGACGAATAAGGATGGATCATTGTCATACCATGGGGGCGAGGCCTATGCAATAGACATTGATTCGCAGACGCAGTTGAGTGATTTCAAGTCAGAAGTAGCAGAAACGTTCAGCTGCAATGTAGATACAATGACCATCAAGTACTTCCTTCCGGGCAACAAGAAAACTCTCATTACTGTATCAAAAGACAAGGACTTGCAACGCATGATCAATTTCCTGGGGGATTCTGCCTCGGTTGATGTGTTTATCATATCAGAGGAAGCAGCAGCTCGAAATACATCTAACATGCCTGGTAGTAGGTAGTTATTCACAATTCTTGGTTGTCCATCAATTCTTTTGTTTCCACCAGTCTTTGATAATTATATAGTTCAATTTATTCCATAATTGCGGAAATCACATTTTGGTTATGATGTTAGAGAGTTATGCTTGCAACTTGTTGGAATACATTTTCTTGCTTTTTCTAGTTGATGAATGGCCATAGGTATTCTCGAGTCATATTTATCCTACTTGTATATTGTTTTGAAATCTTATAGAACACTTGTCAGTGCAGGTCAAGCAGGACAACTGTGTCAGAAATTGTTCCTGTTGCTGCACCTGTTGATGTTCCAGTTGATACTGTCCGTGACATTGAACAAATTGAGGTGGATGTAGCTGATGGAATCCCTTTATCTTATGTTCCAGCTGGCACCTTTGACGACAAGCATCTTAAAGCCGCACAGCAGTGGGAAAATACCATCACTGGTGTGGATCAAAGTTTTAATAGTTTTAGTGACTTCCGAGAAGCTTTGCATAAATACTCTATTGCCCATGGGTTTGCTTACAGATATAAAAAGAATGATAGTCATCGTGTCACTGTCAAATGTAAATCTCAAGGTTGTCCCTGGAGGATCTATGCATCAAGGCTAACCACCAACCAATTGATTTGCATTAAGAAAATGAACACAAAACATACTTGTGAAGGGGCTTCTGTAAAAGCTGGGTATCGGGCAACTAGGGGTTGGGTGGGAAGTATCATAAAAGAGAAATTGAAAGTCTCTCCTAACTATAAGCCAAAGGATATTGCAGATGACATAAAACGTGAGTATGGGATTCAATTGAATTATTCTCAAGCATGGCGTGCAAAAGAGATTGCCAGAGAGCAGCTACAAGGTTCCTATAAAGAGGCATACACTCAGTTACCATTCTTTTGTGAGAAGATAAAAGAGACTAATCCAGGGAGTTTTGCAACATTTACAACTAAAGAGGACTCAAGCTTTCATCGTCTCTTTGTATCATTTTACGCCTCAATATCTGGTTTCCAGAAAGGTTGCCGGCCTCTCATTTTTCTTGATAGCACTCCTTTAAACTCAAAGTACCAAGGGGACTTGTTGTCTGCAACAACTGCAGATGGGAATGATGGCATCTTTCCTATTGCCTTTGCTGTTGTAGATGCTGAGACTGAGGACAACTGGCATTGGTTTCTGCAGGAGCTGAAATCAGCACTATCAACTTCTGAGGTGATAACATTTATTGCAGATTTTCAGAATGGCTTAAAAAAATCAATACCTGAGATATTTGAAAAATGCTACCACAGTTATTGTTTACGCCACCTGGCTGAAAAATTGAACAAGGACTTGAAGGGTCAATTCTCTCATGAGGCAAGACGCTTCATGGTTAATGATTTTTATGCTGCCGCTTATGCACCCAAAGTGGAGGCTTTTGACTGTAGTATTGAGAACATTAAAGGTATTTCTCCTGAGGCCTACAACTGGGTCATGCAAAGTGAGCCAGTGCACTGGGCCAATGCATTCTTTGCTGGAGCAAGGTTTAATCATCTAACATCCAATTTTGGACATCAATTCTACAGTTGGGTGTCAGAGGCACATGAGTTGCCGATTACCCAAATGATTGATGTATTACGAGGTAAGATGATGGAAGCAATTTATACACAACGGGTGGAATCCAATCAATGGATGACAAAATTGACACCATCCAAAGAGGACATGCTTCAAAATGAAACTTCAGTTGCACGGTCACTTCAGGTGCTGCTCTTACAGGGTAGTACATTTGAGGTCCGTGGAGACTCTGTGGAGATTGTTGATGTTGATGGTTGGGATTGTAGCTGTAAGAGATGGCAAATTATGGGTTTGCCTTGCTGTCATGCTATTGCTGTCTTAGAGTGCATTGGTAGGAGCCCATATGACTATTGTTCCAGATACTTCTCTGTTGAGAATTACCGACTAACATATGCAGAATCTATTCACCCTGTACCGAACGTAGACAGACCAGTCCAATGTGAATCAACTCTGGCAGTAACAGTGACCCCTCCACCAACTAAGCGACCTCCTGGTCGACCAAAGATGAAGCAAACAGAATCAATAGACATAATTAAACGTCAGCTACAGTGCAGTAAATGCAAGGGACTTGGCCATAATAAGAAAACCTGCAAACTTTTGTAGTTAGCATCACAGCATTGTAAGTGGTAGTGTTCTCTCTCTCTCTCTCTCTCTCTCTCTCTCTCTCTGTGTCTGAGTATATGCTCCTTTGCATGTGTATCACTGAAATAATTTATGACTTATAGGTTTATGTGCAAGTTGCCAAGCTAATTTTTAGCATAGAATTGCTGAAATGCATTGATGTGACCTGTTAATTTAATTGTATGAGCAAATGAACTCATGCAAACTCTTGTTGGCATATGTATAATTTGTCAGTTAATCAAGTTTTTCTGACTCATACTGTTTGCATTATGTCTCCAGCAGATATATTAGCATCGATGTATGTCTTTTTGTTGTTACACGTTTACATTTTTCAGCTTCTTAAGCATTAAATTATAGCTAGAGCTTAAAATGAAGTATTCATGTTCAATGATGCATAATTCTAGTATATCTTATTTACGTAGTGATTTTTGCTGGTGATTGTAATAGCAAGTGGTTGTCAGAGATGAACTTTATTTGATGCCATATAGAGGCATAAATTATGAAATATAAAGTTACTGTTTTCTTGCTATTGGTTTAATGAGAAACAGGGAAAATAGTTCATTCATCCTCTCGCCTCCTTCATAAAATATTATTAATAAATAAAGGAACAGAATTAAAAAGACAATGTAGAAGTTGTGACTGAAATGGAGTACTTGGAGTATTTGTAATCTTCATTGATGTGTCATGTCATTTAGGCCCAAGTCAGACATCAAATTGGAGCAATCTGAAATAACTAGAGGGAGAGAAGCTCAAAGATAATCTTAATTTGGCATTTTGGCTACTTCTAGAGTCCGCTTCTTTACTTCTGCACCCTTAATATTGAGTTAATAAGTTCTGTTCTTCTCTGTTCCTAAGATGTTTGCGCCTTTCTGGTATCTTTTGTTGTACTTGTGTTGAAGGTACCATTTTGCTGTCTGTTGGAATTGTTAAGAGTTAGAAGAGTGCAACTATAATGTAATATAATTATACCCTTTGCATCAAATTTTGGCATCTATTTCTATATTAGCCAGAGCTCAATTTCTACATGCACATATCTTTACTACTTTGTGAAAGATTACGTGCATGTAAAGTTTGAACATAACTCTGCATGCGTATAGGTAAATGGTTCAATTGAATTTCAGATGCTGTATAAACTGAAATATCTGTGTGGTACAGGGAATTTTTGTCAAAGCAGAATGCACTGCATGCATGAGTGATAAAATCAACAATGGGAGAACTAGCCAAGAAATTTAGCTTAGTGGCTGTCTGGGTTTTATCATAATCTTCAAATTCATCTGCTGGCTATGCACAGATTATCTAATTGAGATTGTAGAAAGGTTTTTTCATTTCTCAGGAGTTGCTTTTCGCTATTCGGCTGAGAACTAATAAGTTCCTTTTATGAAGTTTATATATTGTGCATACTGCTCAGGTAGAACCTAGACCATGAGTTATAGCGCAGGCATTTCTTATTCCTAATTTTTCTTTGTACTTTTAATTTATTGATTCAATGGAAAGGTTGTTTTCGCCAAGATAGCCAATACCTGTATCATATGCTTATGATATTCTTTGGGATTCGAAGTTATTGTCAATCATCAAAATTTTGGACTAGATTTATTATGTAATAGTTGCCTAACCCCATTTTGCATTGCCAAATATAATTATTAGTGCCTTTTTTAAAATTGATATTTAAAGGTATTTTTAAGATGGTGGAGGATTATTTTTCAGCGTATGTTGTGACAGACAGCTTTCGTTGAAACTTCTAAGATAAATCATTCTTTTGGACCATATGATATTAATTTCTAATTTGATATTTATATTTTAAAATTTAGAATTAAGTCTTTATTGTTTAAAAATTTGTGAGTGTTATATAATTTTATTGATATGGTCACTCATGTCTTGTTTTAAAGCAAAAGGGTTAAAATAGATGATAAAATAATGTTAACTCATCTATGATAATTAATATATGAAAGGTATAACCTGTGTTAAATAACTGAACTGAGTTGACTTGAATTATATATATGTTGATTGTCAAAATGTATATGCTAGTAGAATTTGACGATAATTATAAATTTTGAAATTATTGAAAGGATTAAAAATTAAGGGAATCAAAAGAATAATTTAGCTAATAATTTTTTTTTTTTAGCTGAGATTTGTACCTTGATAAGGGTTTCCTCGTCTAGTTGTCTCGTCGGTTGTGCTTCCAATTTATTACCAAAATTGAACATTACATATCAAAATTCTTTTTTATGTATTGCCTACCTCGTGACAATTTTGCAGTGCAAAATGTAAGCTTCTGGAGTGCATGATTCTGGACGTTTGTTCATATCATTTTTTGCAATGTTGTACCGTTTTTTTATTCACACAGATGTTTGAAATAAATTTTATCTTTATTAAACAAAAATTTTATTTTTTTAAAAAAAATATGTACATATTAAATGGGGGTGCACACCCCGGTTCATTTTATAAGGGGCCCCGTCCCCCTACAGTAAATGGAGAAGGAAACGCTACTTTCCTCCATTTTCAAATTTTTTTTTCACTCTCTCAATTAATTTTTTATAATTAATAATAATTTTGATTAAAAATATGAATAATTAAAATACTTAATCTTTAAATATTAATAATATTAAAAATAACTAACAAGCTTTTAGTACAATTATTTTCCTACAAAATAAATTAATTTTATGAAAAATTTTAAAACTATTGTTAGTAATTAAATTAATGATCAAATGAAATTTTAAAAATATTGTTAGTAAATATTTTGTCTACTTGACGTTACAAAAATATGCAATGTAATTTTTTTAAATAATTTATCCAATATAATGTCTACATGCTTCTTACTTTTTTATATAAACTTTGTTGTTGGTAATAATAATTATGTGTCTTGTGTTGAAAGAAAGCAAATTTTCTTCACTCCTCATACAAAGCACTTTCGGAAATGGCAGAATTTTCTGATAAGGCGAGAGAGAAGAAAGGAGGACTTATAATTAAAGACAATAAATTTAAAATATTTATTAAGAATTATTATAAAATAATTTTAAGAATATTTCATAATTTTAAGATAAAATCTTTTAGAGTGGAAAGAAATTGGATTTTTAGATGTCTAAAAATAATCTTAAAATACTAATTTTAAATTATTATAATTAATAATATCAAAGAAATATAGATAGAAGGTGTGAAACTTTAGAAGGAAAAAGCTAGTGCAGAGAAATCCATAAAAATAATTTATTATATTTACTAAAATTATTTTTAAAATTTCACTCAAATATTATTTTAATTACTAGCAATATTTTTAAATCTTTTCATAAAATTAATTTATTTCTTAAGAAAATTGTTTTATAAAAATTTATTATTACTTATACAAAAACTTTTTTTTTTTAATAAAACAAGCGAGAGTGGGAGGAAAAATTTTGTGAAGCAGATATGAAAAACACTCTAAGCATCTATGTGAATAAAAAAAGGTAGGCATTGTGTGTCAATGAACTGTATGAACTAGGTCAAAAAACATTTGTTCATACATATTGCTGTACAAGTTTATACTTTTTATGAAGATGTAATTGTTAGTGAGTTTTTTATAGCCCAGATCCGGATTCCCTGCAATAACCGTTTTTTTTCAGTGGCTATTTTGGACAAGTGAGTGAAAATTCAACTATACAGATTTTTATTTATGATTATATGTGATAATGTTAATTATCCATACCAATTTATTGATAAAAATACAATTTTAGTCTTTTACTTTTAACCTCAAGATCAATTTGATTCTTAAAAGATGTAAAGAATTAAAATAGTCCTTCATAAAGATTACATGTATTCACTTTTTTTTTTTGGAGGATTATTTTAATATTTTTTATCTTTAAATGACCAAATTAATATGTTAGTCAAAAGTAAAAGACTAAAATTATATTTTCTCCCAATTTATTACTAAAACAAATGGGAGAAATCTCCTGCCACAAGAGATCCTTTTCAAATAAGGTTGAAGGTAGACTTAAATGTTATAGTTAAACTTCATCTTTTGGTTCTTTCTATTTCCTGTAACATAGAGCTTAATTATAAATTATATAGCTCAATAATATTATAATAATCTACAATTTAAAACGTGCAACTATGAAATAAGTTGCACCCATATAATCACTATGTGACAATGACATGTTAAAATAGATTGATTATATGCCAACTTAAAATAACTTATTATATTTATATTTTTACCCCAATATTTTTATATTTCATTTATGAATCCAACAAATTTTTAAAATTTTTCAATTTACTCATTCTACGTTTTTATTTTTTAGTAACCACATAAAACATTAGTTCATAAATTAAAAATTAGAATAACATTAGGAAGTTTTGGAGTTATTAGAAAAATAAAATAATTACATGGATGAATTAACAAAGTTATTAGCTAATATCTATGTATAGGTTACTAAAAAATAAATATAGAGAGAGTAAAATTGAAATATTCAAGAAGAATTTGAGATTCATAAATAAAATCTAAAAATAATGGGATTAAAATATATACACAAAAAGATATTTTATGTTTAATATAATATGGTATATCATTATTATATGTCTTCATCTCAATATGTCATATAATGATTATACCAATACAATCAAATTTATAATTACACTAAAAAATTTATCATAATTTAATTTAAAAATAATACAATTATCTTCGTTAATTTCATGTTATGATATAATTGATTAACTATACATTTATCGTGTTTTAATTAAAAAATAATATAACAAAAATATAATGAGTTTTTATATGTATTCCCTTTTTTAATAATTTATATGGACCAAACCCAAAACCCATAATGAGGTTGGTCTACCCATTATTATCCTAAACCCTAATCCAAATGTATGGGCTTTCTCATCCATGGCTGCCTATTCAGCACATTATCAACTGCTATATGTGGAATGTATGACAGAAATAGAAACAATACAAATATTAGAGTAAATTACATTTTTGTTAAAATTATATAAATATTTCTACTGTTTTAAAAATATAGACAAATTTCTCTTAAAATAAAAAAAAATTCCCTACACTTCAGGATATATCAGTCAAAAAGTTTTAAACTGAACCAAAATGTAGGGTAACTTTTGATTACATACAAGATTTTTGTATGATTTGAAAATAATGAAAATTAAATGTCCGTATAATTTTGGCAAAACTCGAGAGGTTCATATAATTTAGTCAAAATATTATTACCATAAAATAAATTAAATATCCTGAGATAAGACAATTGAAGTTGTTGAAAATAATAATTAAAGCCCAAGCCTAGAAGTTCGGCCAGGGAGGGAACCAAATTAGTCAATTTCATGTATGTGCTTTCTATGTATTAAAATAGTCATATTTATTTGGATATTATTTTATTTTAACGTGTATTTGGGTTTGATATATTTTATTGTTATATCAATTCCATAAAGACTTAAAATTTTAATTTTTTTCAGCAATCATTAATATTGTATTGAATACATATTTTGGCCCCTATATTATTTTCTTTTTTTTGGTGTTATCCTTTTTGTGG
Source organism: Delonix regia (assembly GCA_037074485.1). Lineage (NCBI taxonomy): Eukaryota > Viridiplantae > Streptophyta > Magnoliopsida > Fabales > Fabaceae > Delonix > Delonix regia. Next base: position 38,832,219 of record CM073451.1, read on the forward strand.
GCAAGACTATGACCTTCCATGGAGGCTTAAAGGCACAAAAAACGAGTCTTGGAATCCCAAAACCTTTAGCCATGTGGGTCCCCAAGGGACAACAAAAATCTATAAATTCCAACTTCTAATTGTTAGTCAAGTGTACATAATTTTGAAAATGATCAATAATTAAAATTTAAATGTTTGTTATAATTTCATATCACATAATTATGTTCTTTTAAATTTGTTATTGAAAAATTTGATAACAAATATGTAAAGAATCTATTATATATAAGTAAAATATATCCCCAT